>OY728139.1:450492613-451742613 GCA_963277665.1 Viscum album | reverse complement strand
TTTAACATTCATTTGTTAATAATATCTTAATATTATCATCGTTTCGAGTGTTAACTAATTCGTTTTCCTTTATATGCTTTGTTACATAAGTAATTATTGTTATGGATAGGATGTATCATATTCATATTCAGAATTATATTAAGTCTTTAAACATTTTCTCCATAATTTAATGAAAATCATTCTTGAATGGATACGATGGGGAATGAATCTCATCGCATTAGTAGAGATAATATTCCATACATACGCACGAGCGACAATATCATTCTTTTGATATAAAAATAATAAATAATTTGATGGTATATATTATGTACAGAATAATAATATAATTATATTTATTATTTACATCAATTACACTTCATTATTGTACCCAAAAAAATAATAATGTATTGAATAACAATTACACCAAGACATGGAGACGATAAGCCGTACGTACGCATGTATGCTGACATGTCATTCAAAGGATGAATAGAATAATGAATATGATTATACAATATTTATAATAACATAAAATTATATAGAAGATACTAGAGTTATTATTTAAGAATGGAAACAACAAATAAAGTGAAAGTGGAAGAACAAAGAAACTTGAAATAGGTGGTGAAATATTTACCTCTTCTTCGGGTTCTTCCTTTTGATTTGATCAAAAGGGCTCTTTAGGATGGATTTCAGAATAAAGGAAGTAATATATGATGAATTTAAGACATTTGAGATGGTATTTGGGAAGGTATTGGGCAATCCAAATGGATTTGAAGGTGTGAATTAGAGAGAAGGGGGGTGCCCTTTTATAAGAGGGGTGAGGGGCACCTTAGGAAAAGCTAGAAATATTATTTTATAATAAAATCATTTTCGGTTTCTAATAGATCCAAAATGATTTATGTAAATAATAAAGTTGTTATGGGTCTAAAACCACTAAACCAATAGGTTTTAGATAGGTTTGGGTCACTATATTAACTTCATCTTTTATATTTAACTCTTAGTTAAATAGTTTGACATTTACCATGTCTCTTTGTGTTTGTATATTATATAGTTAATAAACATACTATAAACATACAAGAGAACCAAAAGTGGCTTATTTCTGATACACATATAATTATATAAGTGTTTTTTCAGAACCATATATTTTTATAAATAGAATATCGATTAATAATATAATATTTGTTTTAAAAACTCTTTTATGTCAATTTTGACACTATTTGGTATTTTGTTTTTGCTAAACTCATAACAACATTATGTCTTCAAAACCAATTCATCTAACCAACCCTACCATGTCATATTAACATATAAAATAAGTGTGATTCATAAAAAGTCTCAAATTACATTTATTTGGATATTTATAATATGAATTAGTTTAATATTTTATTAATTAGGTAATTACTGCATCATCATTGTGTCATAAATAAATTTTATTATATAATGTCTAAAAATTATAAATAAAATACCATTATATATGAGATA
The DNA here is from genome assembly GCA_963277665.1 of Viscum album. Taxonomy (NCBI): domain Eukaryota; kingdom Viridiplantae; phylum Streptophyta; class Magnoliopsida; order Santalales; family Viscaceae; genus Viscum; species Viscum album. The sequence continues at coordinate 451,741,158 of OY728139.1, read as the reverse complement.
TTTTTTTCTTTCTAATGACTATTTATAGTTGAATTTATCTTATTTTTTACCCTATATTAAAAATGGTTCAGTAATTAAACATTGAATTTAACACTTTTAACTCTTTTTTGTATTAAAAAATAATAAATTTCCAAATCTAACACAAGTGGACCTAGAGGATCATATTTTATTTATAAGGATGTTTTTTGTATAATTACACTTATCTAATAGAATTATAAAACGTTTTTGGGTAATAATAATATCATTTTTACCCTTAATTACCCTATTTACTGTTAACCGTGCTAAATAAATGTAAAACGTTACTATTCACCAAAAATTATTTTCATCTTATTGAACGACATTTTACATACTGATATCAACCGTGTCTTTTGGATTTTTTATATTCAACTCACAAAAGTGGTAACATTATGTTTTATGTAAATTTTCAAATGCTCTTAATAGGTGGGTAAAAGACAGTAAAAAGTTCAATAAAATTTATATATATATAAAATTATTATAAACTGACTCCAATTAATTACACTGAACATATATAGGTATTATGTATCAATTTAGACATAAAATAAATTTAAATAAAATAAATAATTATTTAAATAAAAAGTCAGTTTTATACAATAACTCAGTGTTTTCACTATTCATAAAAAATTAAAAGTTTTCAGAAAAATACCAAAAATTCACCATAAGTTAATTTAAATTTTCTTGTATCCAAAAATGAAGTCCATTTTGAAAGATAAAATTTATAAAATTTTAAAAAGTGGGTAGTACTATTAATAATGGTTAGTTTTATTGGTTGTGGTGTGTTAGAACTCGAAGTTGCGTACAACACACGCTACTGTATTATTCAAAGAGAAGCATTCCATGGAATATTTAGGTGTTACACTCATAATTTAAACACTATTTATTAGTGTATAATTTATTTTTTAATAAAAATTTCATGTATTATTTCCATTATACTCTATTTAGTACTTAATATAATCAAGAAAATTGCTCTATCAAAATCCATCTTAGTTACTATCTAATCATTGAATTTATTCTTCTACCATTGGGTTTTTTATGGTTTTTAAGAATTTTATTTACTATGATAAAATTATTTTTTAATGTAATTTTTTTATCAAAATATGTATTTATTTTTAAATTTTTCAACGGATAATTATTATCATTTTTCGAATGAAGTACTTGTGGACCTTTTATAAATTGTGTGAAAAAGAATATTTACTTCAATGTTTACTATAAGAATGGATTTTCCTACTATAATGTTTCTTCATTCAATTCAAACAAACATTATACGTTTCAATGGTTATTTTTAGAGTATTTATTTTTTAAGATATTTTTATAAATTTATGTTTTTACATTTATCAAAAGAAAAGGATTTTTTCTCGCATTTTTAAGTAATATTAGAAGGTTCATTTAAAGGTAATTTTCAGCTACATCAATATACTTTCAGATAGGTTATGATTCCCTACGGTTATGATCAAACAATACAAACCATGTTCTTTATACGGATATATTATAAATATTTTATAATTAATGGTTTATAAAACCCACTTATTTTCTACGGGTTATGATATTATGAATGGATGGATATTTTTGTGATCTTTTTTATAATTATATATACGAATTTCATTCTATGAAGAATGGTTTCATTAAATAAATATTTTAAATTTTATAACGATTAAAATCTATGTGAAAAAATATACTTGAATGTGGAGAGAACCCAATTTATTAAAGAACTATATATAATATGATGATCTTTGGAGTTAATGTTGACTATAGAAATTGTGAAATTGATAGTGAACCTAATGCACTATTGAAAAGTGTTCAATACTATAGTTTTGGAAATGGTTAAGAATTGAATGTGATATAGGGTTAACCTAAAAGTGTCATAGCTTTATAATAAGGTGTCATAATTAATGAAATATTATGAATTATTTTCTTAATTATATAATTTCTCAAACTTATTATTGTATATTGATGATCACACTATATTTATTTGATGTTAGTAAATAGAAGTTATAATGATTAATCATTATAACTATGTATTTGGAAGAAAATTCAATCAATTCCCACTTGATCAACCAAATAACATGAGATATGTAATTTAAACTCTTGTTGTTGTGCTCATGAAACTCTCTCAAGCCATTCATCTTGTGGAGATTTGATATGAGAATATTTAGGATAAAAATACAATTCAATATTGTATCAATAAAAGTTTTCAAAATTTTAGTGTGTCCAATGATTTAATAATTTTTTAGTAATGCATCAGTACCCCTGAAATGATATTTTCTATTCCCTAGTGTTCAAAGTAAGAAAATTTTTTCTGGTGGTGTGTCATTTCGAAGGTGAAGAAGGGAAATCATGTGATATTATTATGAGTATAATGAAAGTGGGTAAAATATAATCTATATAATATTATTAGATTATGAAATTATTTTATAATAATTAAATTAGCATAACTCATTATATGAAAATTTATAGTAATTCCATGAACATTAGAGTAAGGATGGTGTAAGTATTCGTATATATAATGAAAACATTAATGGAAATTCAATATACGCATCTTGATTTATCATCAACCCTTAATGAAAAATTTGTTGATTCTTCAATGGTTTATTTCAAAGTCACTAAAAGGCACTATACATACGAGAATTTATTTTCTATGAATATATCATTCAATGTGATATCAAGGTTGAAATATAGAATATTTATTCTCAAATTTATAATATATTTAATAATAATTGATATATAGATTTATAGGGAAATTATAATAAAAAAATATTTAGAGCAGACAAAATAAAATTTCCTTTATGCTAGATGTGTGGAAAGAAGAATGGTGGAAACAGTATCTATGGAATGGGTAAATTTGTCAATTATGGAAAGCATGACCATAAATCAAGTGAATGAAAAATACATGTAGAGTGTAATTAAAATGAAAAGAAAAGGTATATATCATAGTTTAGTTCATTAATCGCACAATAATTTTGTAACTACAAGGTGTTTTGGAATAATTCAAACCAATACCCGAATCCAATGGTTAATGACAAAAATCAGTATCAATAAAATCTTAAGAAAATAGATAAATAGAATGATCATGAGATCAATATCTCTAACTTGAGACTTGAGAATGATGTGGTGAATGATATACTTATCATCCAATCAAGAACTAAAAATTTATTATTTTATTATTTTTATACAAACTATGTTATATCATAATAAATTACTAAAAGTATCATATCGCTGCCTCAAAGATTAGATGTTGAATTATCGGTGAAAAATGTAATGGTATGAGGCTCACATATCATATTCATAACTACTATTTAATAGATATTTTCAGAATATTATGAATAAAAATATTTTTATTCTTACACTACCTTAATTTGATGTTTTTTAGGCTTGGGTTGGATTAATTTATGTAGAAACCATATCAAATTTCAAGGTATGGATGATGGATTTTAATTTCCAGATCATACTACGGTTATATTTTATTAAGAGTATAATTTTGAACATCATATTAAATATCTTAATCTCATTATTTATATAATTTTTATTCTAAATGGTTTCAGAACCCATGTTTATAATGTTTTACTGTCATGTTTAATAGCTATGAAAATAACTTATTTTACAACACTTTCAAAATTTTATACATAAACATGACCCTCTAGGCTCTTTCTATATATGTCACATGATACAATCATCTTCATAACTTGAGTATCAAAATCATAAGTTATATGTGATCTCAAATGCTCAATAAGGGAAAAGAAAAATTATATTTTATTTTATTATAATCATGGAGAAGAATATGATAAATACATAAATAACATAATAATATTTCCAAATACTACAAATAAAAATTATAAAACATTACGGGAAAACATAATATCATAATAATATTATTATGGAATCAGAAAATAAGTTATTGGTTATAAAAAACATATCAATATACAAAAAACATGTCAGCTTGATATAGAAGAGAAAAATGATTTATAAATAATTCATAATCATGAAAATGTATCATAACATGATAGAAAATGTAAAATGGTGGAAAATCATATAGATTGTACTTGTAATCCTTGTAAACTTGTCTATATCTATGAAATTAATTATATAAACATTATATTATATATAAACACCTTTATACTCACCATTTGTAATTATTGGTACTTTATATCTTGTTTATATATAAATTTTCAGTATTTATTAATGTGATCACACTCACCATTTTTGAACATAGATACATTATATCCAATTCACATGTAAATGTTTGAGTAGAGATTAGTGCTAGGAACTTTCTAACCTCTCCAAAAATAATTATGAGTAGAGCATAACACCCTCATTCTCACCATTTATAAACCAAGAGAAATTAAATATTATTCCAATAAAATTTATTTCACATGTTATATTATCTATTACCCAAGACATTGAAGGGTTATATAGGTCCTCAAAGAATCTTAATCGATATATCAATGTTTCAGAAGAAAACGATCATAAAATTATAAAATATCATACAGAAAGAAAATAGGTTCCCTAAAATTTAATAATCATCAAATAAATAACCAATGGAAGTGAAATTAGTTTTATAAAACATCCAAATATTATCAAACAATATATAAATTTTTACTTGTGACATGACCCTTCCCTCGGGGCCCGGATTGTGACTACCCCATGCTCGCCTTCCATAGGCCAGGGGATGGAAACTATCACCAAAGGTGTAAATCCCTAAGCTGGGAAGGAATTGCCTTTATGAATGTAAAAAAACACAACAGAGTATGCAACAGAATGTAAACAATAAGTAAAATTGAATACAAAAGAGTCGGGCTGGAAAGTAAATTGGTCATTATAAAAACCCAACTGAACAACAAGTACAACTAATCAGACTACAGTTGAAAGTTAAGAACAGCTCCTGGATCGTCCTCCGAGGAATCTAACATGAAAGGTAGGTACATATGACATCCTATTCACTCAACGTCTGTTCATCCTCTCCGTGTACCGTCATGCCGAGTGGTCCACCTCCGGGTACTGTCTAGTCCTGGCTAGCTCTCGGAATATGTCAGTGCTTTCCGTCGTCTGCATCTAACAAAATGGGTTGCGGGTATAGCCCATGTAGGAGTGAGTATATGATACTTAGGAGGGACCCCGAGTCCCCCAAGGTCTCACAAAATCCAACAAGGATAAACCACAAAGTATGAAATCAATGGTTAACCATTACTTAGGTATATGCACATACATATACATAAGTTATCAAGTAACCCATATCAATCATGAGGAGAACACAAAGGTCATTGACTCAGCTCAAACCAGGATTTTTATTCACGAAGTCGAAACCACAGCTGCTGGAGAACTCCTCCTCTATCGAGTAGAGTTGGCATACCACTTAAACAAATTGCTTCCCACTAACCTTGGACTACTGAAGTACTCCAACTATCGAGTATTGTGAGCATGCAGCTACAATCATGCGCTTCCAACCATGGGTATGCTACTACAACCAAGCGCTCCCCCTCATTGCCTATAGAGGTTCTCCTTCTGTCGAGTACCGCGGGTCTGCCGCTACAACCAAGCATGCAGCCGTCGTGGGTCTGCTACTACAACCAAGCGCTTCCAGCTGGGCCATCTGAATCACTCTAAGTGGATCGATCAACAGTAGTCAAGTCTCAGCCAGCTACTAGGTCTCTACAATCTACTCACTTGTAACCAGGGGGTCTGATCCACCTGCCACAATCCGATACTACAAGTGTCACAAAGTCTCACGCAGAATTATCTCAAAAGAACCGCCATGTCATAGTGGTCTCAACGCAAAAGACGACGCATCAATTAGACACCAGGTCTGGGATTTATTAGTATTTCTGTAACAAGGGCCCGGTTTATTTTTTATGCTCAATCCAACCCGACCGTACTCCAACAACGCCTGAACCTCAAGTGGAGTTTGCCAAAATAATCTCCTCATAAAAAGAAAACAAACGTAGTTGACGACATGTTAATGGGACATCCGGTCCATAAGTTTTAGCATTTCTGCTCCGTCGGCCTGGTTGGTTTCAGTTTCGAATCAACCCGAATGTTTTTAGAAAGGCATACAAAACTCACTAAGAGTATCGCAAAAGGACCACTTCATCGCGAGGATCCCAATGTTACAATGGGTGCGTCGATCAGAAGCACGATCGTGAAGTTATTCGCATTTAAGAGAAACGGGCCCGACTGGTCAAGCCTGGTGGGCGGGCGGGTCTGCCCGTCTAGGCTCGGCGGGTCCGACCCCGCCCGATAATGCGCGGATCGGCCTGGTGGGGCATGGACCGGCCCATGGAAGGCAGCCTAGACCGCGCAATGGCGCATCCCAGCCCGCGACTGCCCGTAGCTCCCCCCTCCCCCCCGATGTCCCGAACCGGCGACGCTGAGCGGCGCCGGCCTCCTCTCTGGCCGGCTGATGCCGGTCTGTCTTCCTCGTGTGAGCAGCCTCTATGGGCGGGTTGCTGTCCTCCACAGTGCTACATAATGGGGTTCTGTGGTTCCTCCAGCCCGACTGGCTATGGACGACCAGTTGTTCTTCAGGTGACCAGCCCGCGGTTGCGGGCCGCCGTTCTTCCACAAGCGGCCGGTGCACAACCGCCATTATCTCTAGTAGCCATCACTTTAGGTCACCGTCTCCTCTCCCGAAATTGCTTCCGTTGCCAATATAAACATGGATCAATGGAGGGTCGCCGGGCCGTGTTTGTTCAGCCCGTGCCATCCGTGTTAGTTGATATCAAGAGGCCAAGACGATTGTTTTCATTCAACAATTTCAAGAGTATAATTTTACTAAACTCTAATTATAAAACCCCCTACCTTGTTTCTGATGCTCTGTTGTCCGTGTATCGGTAAGAGGATTCAAATATGTCTTCGATTCATTGACGCCGGTAGGAATCCGAGGAGTAAGCGTAGTCATCGTTCCTCATGTGTAGAGTCTTATTCTTTGACGTGATTGAAGAATAATGAAGAAGGCGATGGTCGTGGGCCTTGAGTTCTTCATTGGTGAGAAAACAAGTTCTTTGTTGGAAGAAAGTTCTCTCTATTTTCCAATTCCACCCCAATGTATAATTTCCAACCAAACTAAAAATAAAATCACACCACCTATATAAAAGAAACTCTTGAAGCTTTCAAAATCCAAACACTTAAAATTTATAATTAATTGTGCATCAATTAATTAATTAAAAGGTGTTGGAAAATTTATTTGGGAGAGAGGGAGGTGAAGAGATCACATTAAAAAGGCGGAGTTGTAAAATTAACTAAGGGGGGTGTTAATGGGGATTTTATGGGAGTTGAGGGGGGGGAGAAAGATTTGGGTTCGTGTGGGCCACACCACACTAAATCCTCTCATGTGAGTTTATGTGGGGTGTGGGCCACACCCCTAACTTCTTCTTGGAAAAAATCACCACCTCTTAAAATAAAATTCTGTATCACAAAAATTTTATTTAACACAAGATAAATCAGAAAATTACAACTTTCAACCCGTATAAAATGCAACTATGGTAAAGCTCCCCGTAAGAGAATACCAGTGCTGCATGTTCCTCGGTGTCCTCAGATTTCAATTCCACGCACCTGTTCAAAATATAGAAAAACCAACACGTTCGTTTACTAAACATACCCGAATAAAACTTCAGAAATTGATTCCGGGCACACCGGGCCTTGAAATCAAGTGCCGTTAGAGACCACCGACTCGTAAAATTCCAAAGTATTTAAGAAAATAAATTCCATGAAATTTCCAAGTATTTAAATAACTCCCACATTTTGGATTTAGGTCCCCGTAAAGCTACAACACATACTAGTTAAAAAAATGGGGGTACTGAACACGCATCTGAGCCTCCCGCTCCCATGTGCTCTCCTGGATGTTCCTGTGCTGCCAGCGAATGTGCACAAGAGGAATCGACTGACCATGTAGGACCTGCTCTTATCGATATTCGATCCCTACCAGGACCTCCATTAATGTCACCCCGTCATCGATGTCCAACTCCCCATGTTTTATGATGTGGGATGGGTCATGCACGTATCTCCTCACCTGAGATACGTAGAAGACGTCAAGAAACCGATGCAACTGAGGTAGAAGGGTCGGGTGGTAAGACACCTCCTCTACTCTGCTGAGGACCTGGAATGGTCCGATGAATCATGGAGATAAATTGCCGCCCCGGCCAAATCTCCATATACCTCATTGAGGTGAGACCCGTAGGAAAACATGGTTACCGTCATCAAACTCCAGTGGTCTCCGTATCCTATCAGCATAGGACTTCTGTCTGCTCTGTGCAATCTTCATCTGCTTCTGGATGATATTCACCTTCTCTGTTGTAGCCTGCACTATCTCTGACTCGCTGAGGTAGTGGAGGAGTGACTGTGAGGGTATACAGAAAGGCTGCTCCATCCCTATCCACAAAGGATACCTGCAACGCGGCCAGCTGCTTTGTCGCATCTTTTAGCAGCTGAATGCATGATCTCCTAATGAGAGAATCTGCTACAACGTTCTCCTTCCCATGAGTATAGACTATGTCAAAATCATAGTCCTGGAGGAACAAAAGCCAAAGTCACCATCTCAGGTCGAGGTCCTTCTACGAGAAAATAGGCCTAAGACTTTTGAGATTAGAGTAAACCGTAAACCGTTTGCTGAATGAACTATGGGTGTGACTGGACATTTGTAAAGATCTCGACTACACCATTTTTTTCTTACATCCCAGAAGATCTAATAAGATTTCTCCTTTTCCAAAAAGAGAAATTTGGTCTCATCCCCTGGATGAACCACATTGCCTAATACAGTCAATACTTACATGAAGGTTACTATTTCATGCCATGGATGATATCGTAAGGCCTTGACTCTACTACCAAGAGATCCAACCTTTTCTGTCGCCTCCAATGGTTTAGTCACACTATCGGCATCAGTTTGTGTTTACCAGGTCTCCTCCAGTAGGAATCACAAACGTGAGGGTCAAGTCCACTCTTTTAACCAAAACCTCTCAGTATCAATCACACAAAAACGCAGGAAAGAAAATGTCACAAGGACAAGTGTCTTTCATTACTTCATCTTAATGTACAAAATACACAAAGAATCCACAAACAATGACAACAATGAAGCTAAAAGCATCATAAACAAAGGCCTCCATGTCTAGAGAAAGTCTCGCCCCTGTCCACTTGCTGCTCGACCAGTTCCTCTCCCACGTCCGCCTGCTCCAGGAGGACCTCCACAGTCGATCCTCGTCCACTTCCTAGAAGGTCCCTCTATTGCATGCTGGTCATCTGCAGTACGGGTCGGGCAGTCTCAATCCATGTGACCCTGCCCGCCGCATGCATATCACTGTCTGCTCCTCGTATAGTTTGCTCAATTTCGTGGGCCTTGCACAACCGAACCCGTATCCTGAGGTCGCCCACCTGTTGGCATTGTTTTCATGAACTTCTATGTCATCTATCTACTACCGGCTAATGAAGACTCCGTAATGGTCAAAAAGCCCTGCGGAAAGAGCAGTAGCTCCTAAGCCCACACAGAGCGTAGTGTTGCTGGTACAAACTCTGCCCTGAAAAGACCCTCGAATTCACCCCAGGTGAGGGTCGCCTGATTGTAAAACTAGAGCATCACGATCCACCACCTCTCAACTCCTCCCTGAAAGATACTAATAGCTAGGTACACCATCAAGTCCGCGGGTGTCCCAACTATATAGAAAACTCATGCTACAACCTTCAGCCAATATCCAGCCATCTAAAAATCTATCTCGCCTCGAAACCTCAGGGGCCTCTATTGCAGGAACCCATGAAGCGTGCTTAAGCGGTGGGCACCCTCTACTGCTGGGGATGGTGGCAACAGTAACCTAGCGGTTAGTGGTACCACTGGTGCCTCTGCTATGATGGGGCCCAGTACTGTGGCCTCGCTGCTCAGTGGGCTACCATCACGATCTCCACTCGGAACCCACGCTAACTAACTATGTGAAGACTTCCTGAAAAAGAATCATGTGATCCATGATAAAAGGATTATACCTAGTGATCTGACCTAGTTTGAGATGACATAAAGGAATACTTTTGATACACACACACAAATAGTTTTTTCATGCACTACGTTGGAAATCAGTAGTCAGGGTCCTGGTGTATAGATACGTCGGCTGCCGCACAAGCACTAGACTCCCTGAATGGAAAACCACACTCGGTACTCTTAAAACTGTAGATTCATAGAAAGAAAGACCAGAGTCATGCGTTCTGTGTTAGAACCGAGTCCTCGGATACCAAATTTTTCACGACACGTCCCCCGGGGCCCGCATCGTGATTACCCCAAGATCGTATTCCATTGGCCAGGGGATGGATACTAGCACCAAAGGCATAAATCCCTAAGCTGGGAAGGCATCAACTTTATAAAATTAAACAAACACAACAGAGTATGCACCAGAAAGTAAACACTATGAAAAACTTAATACAAAAGAGTGTGCTGGAATGTAAATGTGCCAGTATAAAAACCCAACTGAACAACATGTACAAGTAAAGGGACTACATCTGAAAGTAAATAGCAGCTCCTGGATTGTCCTCCATGGAATCCTACCTAAATAGTAGGTACAAATGGCATCCTCATCACTCTACGTCCTTTCGTCCACTCCGTGTACCATCACACCGAGTGGTCCACCTACAGGTATCGTCCAGTCCTGGCTCGCTCTCGGCATCTATCAGCGTTGTCCGTCGTCTGCATCCAATACAACGAGGTACGATCATAGCCCTTGTAGGTGTCGGTATACTATACTCAGGAGGGACCCCATGACCCTCAAGGTCTCACAAAATACAATAAGGATAAACCACAATATATGAAATCAAAGGTTAACCATTACTTAGGTATATGCCCATACATATACAAAAGCTATCAAGTAACCCATATCAGTCATGAGGAGAACACAAAGGTCATTGACTCATCTCAAACCAAGATTTTTATTCACGAAGTCGAAACCACGAGTGTTGGAGAACTCCTCCTCTGTCGTGTACACTAGGCCTACCGCTACAACCAAGCATTTTCCACTAACCGTGGACTGCTGAATTACTCCACCTGTATAGTACTGTGGGCATGCTGCTACAACCAAGCTCTTCCCACCATGACTCTACCGCTACAACCAAGCCCTCCCCTTCATAGCCTACATAGGTACTCCTTCTGTTTATTACTGTGGGTCTGCCGCTTCAACCAAGCGCTTCTCCATCGTGGGTCTGCTGCTACAACCATGCGCTCCCCACTGGGCCATCCAAATAACTCTGAGTTGATCGATCAACAGTAGTCAAATCTCAGCCTGCTACTAGGTCTCTACAATCTTCTCGCTTGTAACCGAGAGGGTCCGCTCCAAGTTCCACAAGGCGATACTCCAAGTATCATAAAGTATCACGTAAAAGTATCTCAAAAGAACCTCCACGTCATAGTGGTCTCAACGCAACAGACAACCTGTCAATGGGACGCCCAGTCTGTGAATTATTGGCATTTCAGTTCCAGGGGCCTGGTTGGTTTTTAGGCACAAACCAACTGGACCATACTCCAAAAACGTCCAATCCCCAAATGGAGTATTCCAAAAGAACCGTCTCATCAAAAGGAATCCAAAATTATTGACAACACACCAATCAGACGTCCGGTCTTTATGTTATAAGCATTTCCACTCCGAGGGCCCGGTTGGTTTCGGTTTCGAACCAACCCGACTGTTTTTCCAAAGTCATCCAAAACTCACAAAGAGTATCGCAAAAGGACCGCCTCTTCATTAAGATCCCAGTGCCATAGACGGCGTGTCAATAGGACACACAGTCATGAATTTATTCGCATTTAAGAGAAACGGGCCAGACCGGTCAAGCCCGATGGGTTTGCGGGTCGGCCCGTCCTGGCTCGGCAGGTCCGACCCAGCTAAGGGGTCATCCCACCCTAATAATCTAGGGCCCGACCTGGCGGGTCGTGGCCTAGCCTAGTGGGGTGCTGCCCGCCCCAGAAAAGTGCGGTCTGGCCTGCAGCAAGCGAGGCCCGTCCCGTCGGGGCGCTGCCTGGCACGTGGCCAGCCGCGGTGCGGCCCGCTGGCCGATCTAGTGCTGGGACCCCCCCCGATGTCCCGAATCTTGTGGTGCAGAGCGGCGCCACACTCCTCACTGGTTATTCAAAGCTGGCCGGTCTTCCTGTCGCGAGCAGCTTGCATGGGCAGGCCGTGGTTCTCCCGCGTGACACCTATGGGTGCCGCAGCCACCTTCAACCCGGTCGGTTGACAAGCCGACCGACTCTCTGGCGAAGCGACCCACAGAGTACTGGCCACGGTCCTCTGCAGCACGGAGCCCTGGGGCACCACAGTTCCTCCATCCCGGCCGGCTACGGCGGGCCGGTTCTTCATCAGCTGAGCGGCCTACGGTTGCGGCCCGCGGTTCTTCCACATGTGGCCGGCGCGTGGCCACCATTATCTCTGGTCACCGTCGCTTCTAGTCGATGTCGCCTCTCCCTACACCTCTTCCGTCGCCAATATAAATGTGGATCAAATGAGGGACGTCTGGCCATGATTTTTCGGCCTGCGCCATGCGCGTTAGGTGATATCAAGAGGCCAAGATGATCACTTGCATTCAACAACGACAAGAGTATATTTTTATTAAAATAAAATTTTACAAACCCCTACCATGATTCTGATGCTCGCTTGTCCTTGTCATAGTAAGATTATTTGAGGATGAAGTCGATCTGTTGATGTCGAGATGCGTCCGAGGAGGAAGTGTAGCCATCATTCCTTGTGGGCGGGGACTTCTTCCTTGACGCGAAGGAAGAAAAACAAAGAAGACGACGATCGCGGGCCTTGAGTTCTTCATCGGTGAGAAAACATGTTCTTTGTTGGAAGAAAGTTCCCTATATTTTCCAAAGCTACCTCAAAGTATAATCGAAAACCAAAATAATAATCAAATCACACAACCTATATAAAATAAATGCTTCAATATTTCAAAATTCAAACACATAAATTAATTAATTAATTTTGGATCAATTAATTAATTAAAGAGTATTGGGAAATTTATTAGGGAGAGATAGAGGTGAAGAAATCACATTAAAAAGAGGAGTTGTAAAATTAATTAAGGGGGGTTTTAATGGGGAGTAGAAGGGAGTAGAGGGGAGGTGAACGGTTTGGGTTCCTGTGGGCCCCAACACACTAAATTCTCTCATGGGAGGTTATGTGGGGTGTGGGCCCCACCCCTAACTTTTTCTTGTAGGAAAATAACCACCTCTTAAAATAGAATTGTGTATCACCACAATTTTATTTAATTCAGGATAAATCCCCAAATTATAACTTTCAACCCGTATAAACGCAACTACGGTAAAGGTCCCCTTAAGGGAATACCGGCACTGCGAGTCCATCGGTGTCCTTAGATTATAATTCCGAGCACCAGATCAAATGATTGAAATACCCACACGTACGTTTATTGAACGTACCCGAAAAAAATTTCATAAATTGATTCCGGGCACACCGGGCCTCGGAATCAAGTGCCGTCAGAAACCTTATACTCATAAAATTAGAATGTATTTATGAAAAAAAAAATTCCATAAATTTTAAGGGTCTTTACAACTTGAATCATCATCCCCTAAAATAATCAATTTATAATTGAACAAAAAAATGAAAACATGAAGGATAATTCACATAGATTTACATAAACAGAAATATAATTGCAACCATATCATTAAAAGTTATTATATAAAACAATTTTTATTCATCAATTTAATGTTTATGGTCACAAGGCTCATTTTAAAAACTCTCATTGTTATTAAGAAAAATAATAACCAAATCATTCAGAGAAATATAGTTGGATTAAATACTTTCTCCCCAAATGTAAAAATATTTCATAATTTAGAAAGTAAATTCAATAAATAATCAAATAATAATTATATAACTAAAATAATGGAGTTTTAGTGACCAATTCCCTTATAGATATACTAATTTACGGATCAAGACAATGAGGATACATTAGAAAATAATATATAAATATTTCGAAATAAAATATTCCTGATATACATAAAGGATTGGAAGAGGTTAAGATAAAATAAATTGAAACTTTTACTTCCAAAAATATTATTTTTAATGGGAAATCTAAATATAAATAATATTTATAAAATAAAAATTAAGCGTGTGTGATAAAACATTTTATTTTGGGAGGACAAACAAAACTTCTAAACATTATGAAATAAAAAATTTTAAAACCCACATTTTGAGATGTGTATTAGAATTTAATTTTGAAAATAGATAATTGAATATGAGAATAATATAAAATTATCCATTTTAAGTTTATAAAAAATTGAATATATCAATGGAATATATGAAAAATAAAGTCACGGAAAATAGATACATTCATAATAATTTTATTTATTTATACAAATGGTTGATGTAAATTTTAGGAAAACATTAATCAATTATTCATATATTTATATAGAGAATAAATGTGCCTATATTTTTTTAAATAAAACATATCATAATCATAGTTTATAAAATGTCAATCAAGAAATATTATAATTAGTGAATAGTGATTGTTACTTGACAAAGAGAATCTGTTCATGGAAACTTCATATTACCTTTGTAAATTTTTAATCAAAAACCCTTGAGAGGATTACCATTAAATAAGACATATAATATCATGAAATATTAGATAATCATGATAAAAAATTTCAATGTTTTATTATTTACACTGTTTAAAAATAAATATGGTGTTTATCATTAACAAGTGATAAGATATTCGAATTTTAGCCAAAGAAACCCTTATAACATAGGAAGTGAATTGATTGAAAGATCATGTAGGAATAATGATGAAATAAAAATTTATATATCATTAAAAATTGTTATTTATGATTATTTTATTAATTTTTTAAAGGTTTATAACATCGAAGAGATAAATGTATAAAACATGAAATCTTGCATCAATGAAGGTGAACAAAAGAAAAAAATCCTTGCCTTGATCATTGGTTAGTTAATGAAACTCTAACCTCCTATAAGTAATTTATAAATAAATTAATAACCAATTTCATAACCATTAATATAAATAATAACATTTCATAATCCTTATTATAAATCATTATAATGTGTAAAGTAAATAGTTATAGGATATTATAACCATCAGGTTTTACTAACATTAACTATTTTGAACATGTTTAATAATTATATACCACTACCCATCATTTGATTCAAGTATAACTATTTATATATTATCTTTTATATAGTAATATATAATTTATTTTTATTTAAATAGTTTCTATTTTAATCCAAATTTGTTTTGGTAGCGTAGTGTGAGAACTTAATTGATAATGACATATTTCAATGTTTTTTATGAATAAAAATGACACTTAAATAATAAGTTAAATAATTAATATAATGTTTCTAAAACCATATTATAATTATTATTTTTAATATATTATAATAACATTATCTTTAATGTTATCTTAGCCCATCATAATTGTATTTTAATTCTTTTTCATGTAGTTTGTTTGGCCGACCCATACATGAACACACATTAACTCAATTGATGAGTTTGGTAGAAGAGGTGTTAATTTTGACATATTATCCTTATAAAATAATAAATATTATTTTATTTTCATATTTAATAATCTAGAATTATATTTTTATATTTCTATACATATGATGAAAATCATGATGATGAATGGAAAACACTTTATTGTGGATGTAGTAATTCATACATATGTAGGAATAATGTTCATATTTCACAAAACATGAGAAGGATAATGGTTAATATTAAATTAAAATTAAATAATCACAATTATAATAAATTTATCATAATTATAATTTATTAATTACATTAAAACCATCCAATAAAATAAGTAATTAAAAACCAATGATATCACTTCATGGTGGCAGTAGTGCACACAAAACACTTATGATGTTCTTTTCTGTCTCTACGTAGTCAAAAAATTAAGGGTTTTTTAATTAATAAGTAAACATATTGAAATACTATTTCTACTACATCCATTATATTATTATTGTAATCATATTTATTGAGAATTATTATTAAGAATAAAAACATAATAATGATTTAAAAATTACATTGGAGACCTAAATTTTCCCATGGAGGTCCCCTTAAGATATTAGAGAATGAGATATCTATGAAATAATAGGGTATTATTTTTCTTGGATAGATTTATAGTTTGAGTAAAATTTATGATTTTGAAGAATTAATATTAATTTAGGTATGTCTTTGAAAGGTGTTAGTGATCTCTTTTATAAAAGTGAAAAATGGAACTACTGGAAATGTCCCTTATACATTAATAATTTAATGACACTATTCTTTTTTAGTGGAACAAAATATTAAAAATTATTTAGGTTGTGGGGTGTTTTTGTTGATAAATACTAAAAAATTTACATCCATACATATTTAAAATATGTTTTAAATCTTTTACATTTATCTTTCTATATTTTACTCTTTAATGTTAAACTCGGTGGTATTTTACTATATGATTCAACATTTTATTTAAAATGTAATACCAACCATATTGAAAAATTAAAATATTATGGGACTAAATTTTTCATCATTTATTCAAACTCATATTATAAATAATATGAAATTATTTTTTAAATTAAAATCGATATTATGAAATAATCTGTTTTATATAAAAATTTACATTTTGAGAGTTTGTTATTATTAATATTATTTAATGTGGATTAACAATTAAATTAGAGTTAGTATGTTTGTTAAAGAGTTCATTAATAATATTACATTAATTACTAAAAAAATAAAATTTAACTTATTGGACAAAAATTCCATGATATTAATAAAATAATAATGTTAAAATAAGTATATTACCATATTCATGTAAACTGGGATTAATCAATATATTCTATATATTATAACTAAAAATTAAAATGACCATATTAAATAATAATAATATTATTATCTCAAAAAAATATTCATTTTATTAAATTAAATATATATATATATATAAATTAATCTTTATGCTAGTGCATGTATCAAATAAAAACATGTTTTTTTGGAAAAAGATTAATTTTAAGAAAACAAATTTCTGATTTGGAAAGAATCATCAATTTTATTGATTATAATAATTTTAAAATTTTATTTATTTTAGAATAAAATAAATCAAAAAACCCCATTACCTCTGTTATAATTAATTAAAAAATAGTTGAAAAGTAGCTTTCAAGAAAATGAAAAATAAGTGTTAAAAATACTAAGCATGGGTTTATAAATTAAATATAGTATTTTAAATACATTATTTTTATTTAAAATATTATATTTTTTATGAATTTTTTATTATAATTCCATTTATTTATATACTAAAATAATTTCATAAAATTGATGACAGTAATCATTAGTTTTACTATTCACCTAAAAATAGATTATTATTTAAATATTTGAAAAATAATTTCAAAAAAAATTATTTTGACGGACTAAAAAATTAATTTTAATTTATCAAATTAATTTTCATAAATTCATAATTTTAACTTTTTAAAATATAATATATTATATAAAAAAAATAATTTTAATTAAATTTATCTTTTTAATAATAAATCATATTAATTATTAACATTCTAAAGATAATTACAATTAATGGGTTTTCAAATTAATTTTTAATATAGATTTATTAAAAATATAATAATAAATTTTTATGGGGTTTTTTTAATTATTTATATCATATGACACGTGTTATAGAATATAGAATTTATTTTAAAGGATCCAAATTATCATGTCATTAAATTTTACCCCTTTAATAAATTGTTTCATCAAAATGTTAATAGTTTATAAAAGATTAATATTTCACGGTTATTATTAATTTACCTATTATTCTATATATAACATCCAATGTGATATCTACCTTACTTTCATAATAAATTTCAATATAATATATTTTCATAATCAACACTGATTTTTAATACACTAATCATGTATTCTATAATGTATACCTTCCCCAAAACCCCCATAGTATAGATGTCATAAAACCATAGTTAGATCAAATATTCATTTGAAAATTAATTTTATAATTTTCCCTTTGATGGTATTATCGATTAGTTAATCAATTAAAAAACAATGAAACATTTACTATAATCCTAAAAATGTGATAAAATTCCCCCTAATATCATGAATACTCATCAATCCCAAGGGTATGTATACTACATGACATACATTTCAAAAATCACCCAACACTTTTTATCACTATGTCAAATATCTACTAAACCCAAACATTATCAATCCCTTAAATATTTGTTTGTCAAAAGTTACCTACATAATAAAAACCTTCCATATAATCATTTATCATTGTTATTGATACCATTTATCATATGATTTCAACTCATTAATGAAACACTAGTAAAGGGTGATCCTTATATGTTTCACATAATCCTTGATAACATTTATTAAATAACAAAACATAATCAAGAAATATCACATTACTAATTTAAATAGCTAATAGAATCTATATTTAATTTCTTTTAAGATATCAATATAATTTACCAAGGTAAAACTAGAAAAAAATCTTTTTCATTATAAAAAGAATATACAAAGAACCAACCATTTATGTGTTATCTATTATTTTGTTATAGGAAATAGTGGTTTTTAGATTCATAAAATTCTCAGCTTCTTCCTCATGAACTTGATTCAACCAAATCCTAAATATAAAATGATTATGATAATATCATAATAAATCAGATTATATGAATATTCAATATCAATTAAAAGATATATTTTCTAATGATACATCTATTTAAACATATAATACTCTAATTTTTATTATTTCATTGTTTTTCAATCCTATAACTCAATATGTTCTACATAGGTTATATTAAGTTGTGTTCTCTCATACATATTATCCTAACCACATAATTTAATTAAGAAACAAAACCTTAATAATTTTTAGTAATTAGTATAAAATACAAAATACATATCCCTTAGTAATGTATATCTAGGGGAGATGTATTGGGACCACTCTTCATGCATCATGGTGAGGATCGATTCAATTCTCAACAAACCCTTTTTAGGGTGATTACCACTTAGTGCATATGTGCCATATCCTTACCCTGTTTCTACTATCCCAAAATGGAATTATTTCTTTGGAAACCATTAACGCAATACTATTCTAGTATTTTAGTATATTACATTATACATAGGCTCAAATACAATTTTTTTCATATAGTTTATGTAAATAAAATACTTAAATATAACAAAACAATTATCCAAAATAAAAAAATCAGTACAAAAATAGATAAACTCGAATCTAATACAAAATGAGGTGATAAAAAAACATGACTTAAATAATACAATAATATCATGGTTTAAATAATATATCTGACAAACAGTCTTTCAACCCAAGGATAAAAATATTTTTTATCATAGATATTAACTATGTTAATAATTCATTTTAAAATAGTATAAATTTTTTTTCAACAATTGTTCCCCTCTTTGAACTTTCCAGAACTCTCACATGATACAATCGTATTTATAACCATAATATTGTAGTTATAAGAAAGGTTAAGATCAAACATTCATCAACAGAAAAGTCATTTCATAATGTATTATATAATAATCATAAAGAATAATATTTGAAGGATTTAGATAATATAATTATAGATCAAAATGACATGAAAAATATTAATAAAAATTTATGGAGAAACATAATTTTATAAGAATATCATCAAGGAACCATAAAATTAATTACTTATATTAAAAAACATAACTATAATAATAAAACATATAAGAATGATCAAAACTGTGGAATGATTTATAAATAATTAATAAACATCAAAACTCGAAATAACCTGATAAAAACATAAAAAGGTGGAAAATTTATAGATATAGGATATCATATCCCTTTGAACATTGCTACCTTCCAACCTATTCACACATAAAATTTTGAGTATGACTAAAAACATTCACAATCACTCTTTGTGAACCTAGAAACTTATTCAGCTATTAATATTTAAAATATCGAGTAGACATTGACACAATCACACAAAACTTTTTAGAATATTGTGAATTTCATGTATATTTACATAGAAATTTTTGAGTAGATCATAATTCCATCACACTCAATCATTTTGAACATAGATAATTATAATCCTTTTTACACATAAATTGTTTTAGAGATAAATGAAATCCCACTGAAACGTGTTTACCCAAGAGACTCGATAACCTATTAATTTCATTCCCATGTCATATAATCTATTCTCTATTTCATTTGTGAGACATATTACTCCCACCTATCTAAAAAATTATTTATTTATATGACCCATGAAAATAGTCATGAAATCATAAAATAAAGAAAATAAATTAAATTGTTTCCATGATATTTCCAACTCATTAAATAATGATCACATGGAAATAAAATTTGACTTATAAAAATCAAAATAAAATCACGAATTAAATTTCTTGATACCAAAAAAGTTAATCACTTAAAATAATCAATTTATAAAAGAATAAATTAAGGCCAACATGAAAAACAACTCTTGTATAGATAGATCATCATGAATTTAATTAAAGCTAAATCATTAAAATTTATTTTTTAAAACATATGGTATTCATTATTGTAAAATTTATGGTTATAATTAAATATTTATAATGTAGCATTTTTTTAATAAAAATGAAATTAAAACAATTAATATAAATGGAATTGGTCCAAAAATTCATTTTCTATAGAGGTAATAAATAGAAAATAATTTAGAAGAGAAATTCATGAAAAAAATAAGTTTAAATAATAAAGTTTATAATATAAAAAAAGATGTTTTTATTACCAAGTGCCTCATATAGTTCATAATTCAAGAATAAAGTTAAATAGAAGACTTTTGAAAATCCTATTAAAATGATTTCAAAATTAAATGATCCCTATAGAATGTAATGGATTCAAATGTGCGATATGAAAATTAATCAAACTGTTTTATATTGAAAAAAGAATTAATAACGGGATATTTAAATTGATATAAAGGTTATAAAATGTAAATGTGTAATAGATGATATATTATTTTATCTTGAACTGACGGAAAAAAATATATTAGTTCATTAAAATAACCTTATTTGAAACCCACATTTTTAAATGATTACATAATTTTCTTTTTAAAAATATATAAACAATTCGGAGTATCAATTAAAATTATATATATTATATTTCAAAAAATAGATGATAATAATGGTGGGAACTAAAATATGGGCACAAAAGAAATGATCAATTAGTTAGAATGTGAGTTATTCTTACCAACATCACACTTTTATTTTGTAAAAAATTTAATCAAATAATTCTATATTGGTCATAAAAAATTATTTACCTAAAAACTTTGGAACTAAAAAATTACATAATAATAAGTTTAAATAGATAAATCTTGAAAGATTTTATTAAAATAATTTTTCTTATGATTCGATTAGATATTCGAGTAAAGGAGACCCATTACAACCTTTTTAAATATATAATTGGAACCCCATAAGAGGTAAAAATTAAATAATAAATAGAATTTCAAGAAATATATTATAATCATGATTAAGGTTTCAATTTTTCAATACATAATTCATTTAAATTAAAAAATCTGTTCTGCATAAAAAAGAGTCAATGGATTCACATTTGAGAAAAAAAATTATAACATGAGAAGTTAGTGGATTCAAAGAACATTTTGAAGATATTTTTTAAAAAGTTATATCATCTGATTAATGGTTATTAAAGATGTATTAATTTATTTCTTTTCATGGTATACCAAATCAAATAGAAATAGGTGAAAACATGAAATCAGGCATAAATTAATGTGTCATTGAATCAACAAACCATTACCTTACTTGCCTTCATTGTCGATGACACTATAAAATCATTTAAAACAAACATATCTAACTTAGAAAACTATTTAATAACATTAATCATAAATATTACCATTCTTTTATCATTATTATAATTAATTATCTTGAGTAAATTAAATCATTCTTGCATATTATGACCATGAGGTGATTATAACTTTTAATTCGTTTTTTGCACATGTTTCATAATATTGATATTATTACACATCATTTGATAAATAGTTAGATATTGATATATAATTATATATCCAATAATATATTTCTTTTATGGCCTTAAAAGGATATTATTTTATACCAAATTAATTATGTCTACGTTATGTGATAAATAAATTGATAACATCTTATTTGTGGAAATTTACCGAATTGAAATGTTACTTTAATAATAATTTCATAACATTATATAATAATGATAGAAATATAAAATAATTATTATTTACTTAAAATATTATAATAATTTTATTCTTCATTGTCTATTATAATCCATAATCAAATTTAAAATCATTGTTCATGTATATTATGAAACAAACCAAAACATAAACAAATAGTAACTTGATTGGTCAGTATGGTGAGAGATGAATTTATTCTAAATTAATATAGTTATAATAAAATGATAATGTTATTATTTTTCTTTATTTTTTTTATGTTTAAAAATATCTGATGATATCTAGATAATTTTAGATAATATATATGAAAAATGAAAAAATAATAATCATGGGTGTTGTAATGAACAGGGACACATGATTATCATTCTAATTAATAAAAACATGAGAGGGGTAAATGTGAATATTAAATTTATATTTTAAGATCATTTTAATATGAAATATATTATATTTATTAATTATTTACACCATTATTTTCATCCATGAAACATGGTAATCAAAAGAAATGGGATCACTTCATGGAGGCATATTAAACATAATGCACTAAAAATGCACTAACAATGTTGTTTTGTTTTTCAAAGTGGTTGAAACTATATGAACAAGGAATTTAGAAATAATAGAAAAAAACTATAAATATAATTTTGGATATGAATTCATCATATTATATTGGTAATAATATGAATTTAATAATGTGATTATGAAAAAAATCTTAAGAATGGGGTAATACTTGCGTTGGAGGCTAGATTTTCTTTGGAAGTCCCCTTTAAATTGAAGGGACTGGGATGAAAAAGGGTGACCCAGGGATTATTTTCTTAGATAGGGTGATAAAGAGAGTAAAATTTTAGAGTTAAAAGGAAGAATTAAAAAGGTAGGTGTGTTTTTTAAAGGATGCAAGTGATCCCCTTTTATAAGAGAGGAAAATTTCACCTTTGACAACACCACTTATATTTTAATATTTCCATGACTCTAAAAAATGGTCAATAGATCACAATTTGAGAAATTATGGGGTTTTTGGTGTTTTAGGGTTTATAAATACTCATGAATGGATATATAAAATTATTTTAAACATGTTATAATATGTTTATAATTTTTTTATATTTTACTCATTAACTTTTAAAGTAGGTAACTAGTTTTCAAATATGCGATTTTTGGTTTTTCAAACCTACGACGTAACTCATATAACCATCATTTAGTGTTATGTAACGAAATTTAAAATCTCTTTATTACAATTATTATTATAAATTTTATTAAATAATCTTTTTAAATTAAAACATAAAACTTTTATAAATATTATTTTATTTGTAAAATGACATCTTGACCATGATCGATTCTTACAATTATTTATTATTATTTAACCATTTAATGATTGTAAATATATTTATTTATGTTTTTATATGAATTATTAGGTAAATTATTTAATTTATTTAAATTTATTTGATTATATTGATATTAATTGATGTTAATACAATTTTAATTTTAAAATAATTTATCCACCATTGTCAAAGAATTTATCATTAACCAAACAATCTAAATTTTATACCGAAAAATAAAATTTTATATATTAAACAATATTAAAATTATTTTCGAAAATAAATGATCATTTTTTTCAAATTAACTTTATTCGTGTATGATAATAATGATTAATTTTAGTGTATGTATTGGATAAAAACCAATTATTTAAAAAGATTAATTTTATGTAAAATGTTTTATTATTAAGATGGAATTATCATTTTAGTTTATTATAATGATTTAAAAATTATTGTTATAATTAAAATAATATTTATTTAATAATAAAAAAAATGAATTTTATAATGTTATAATTTACTAAATATAAAATTCAAAAAATCATTAAAACGGTATATAAATTTTCAAAATGATGAGGAGGGATTCATAAATTCAAATTAGTATTTTAAAATGATTTATTATACTATATAAAATATAATATAATATGAAAAAAGATTCAAAATATTTTAGTTTGTTCAAATAAGTAGTAATTTCATAAAAATGGCAATATTAATAGATATTTTTACTATTCACAGAGAAGTCATTTATTTTTGAAAAATCAATAAAATATATTAGAATCTATATAAGATGTATTAAATTTAAATTTTAGTTTTAATTTATCAAATTTATGTACTAAAATTCATTAATATCATTTATTAGGTATAAAATATAAAATATAATCGAAACAAATGTTATTGAAAAATAAATTTTCCATTATCAACACATATGATATATTTACTACACAAAGATAATAGATATCAATGGATTAAGATGTTAATGATTATTATAGATTTATTAATAATTTATTCTTAATGTGATGTGATTTTTTATACCGAGTATACCATATGAATCATGTTATTGAACACATAATTAATTTTAAATTATAAAAAATAATGGGTTGTTTTGAAAATTACCTGCATTGTATGGGACATACTACCTACTAATGATGAAAATATTTGTCAAATTGTTGGAGAGAACCCTAAAATTGATGATATTTATATTTTTTAGATTACTCAATTATATTTCTGGAAAATATTTATAGTCTTCTATCTGATAATGATGTTGTTTTTTCGATTGAATTTGTACATTGTGCTACACATATATTAAAAAACTCCATATATAATGGACTCTATTGAGTTGTAGTAATTTAAGTATAAAATATTAGTAAATATATAAAATGGATTTATATTTTCATACGAGAGATCATGTGGTTTCACTATTATATATTTCATAAAATAGATGTGTCATTGGGCCATTAAAATGATTATGAAGAACACAATAAGATCACTTTCGTGAACAAGTATCCTCTACCCCATATTGAGAACTTGGTTGATCAACTGAAAAGATCTTAAAAATTTTCATATATTATACCTGATTCTTAATTTCATCAAATAATGATCAATATGGAGAATATTACTAAGACAACCTCAATATGATATATGTTCATTATGGATTGTAGCGATTTCATTTTCATTTACCAATGACCTGAATATATTCATGGATTTATTGAATTTTCTATTTAGATATTACTTCGATCAGGATGTGGTAGCATTCATATAAGAAATTATAAAATAGTTCAAGATCAAGGATGAACATGATGATCATTTCTGAAATTTATTTTTTCATGTTCATGCATTTTATTATTACATATGGTTTGTTTATATTTTATTTTTTAATATTAAAAACCCCCTCCTTATTTTATGTCATCATGAGTTCTAAATAAATCTACGTATTTTTATTATATCTTTGTTTGTAAAAATTATATATTTTTAAATAATATTTTATTTGATGAATAATAATTTGATATAACTTAAATTAAACTATTAATATGATTAATTCAATCCTAAAATGTTCACATTTTTATTTGAATATGTTTCATGTTTTTGTTTCAATAAAATTTTTTCCCACATATTGTATTTTAAAGAGTGCCATAGTTAATATATTATAATTCTAGTTATGTATATCTAATCATCATTTGAATTTTTTTAGATAACTAATATAATTTATTATATTTCATTTATATAAATAGAAGTATGAAATTAATCTTTTAATGAACTAATAAATGTTAAATTCAATACAATATTTCCAGAATCTAATAATTTTGTAAAATAAAATTTCTTCAATATTTTATTTATATCTCTTGTGATATACATTTGAATCAAATTACATTTATGGAATTTAAAATTCAATAAATTTATCCACATTTCATTAAACCTCAACAATGTCTGTAAATTCTATTTATATACCTTATTTTTTTAAGCAATTTATTGATGATTTATATGATTATTTTTGTATATATTTACTACTATTCTTTGATGATGTCGCATGATATAGTTTTTAAATCAAATAATTCATTGATTTCCCTAGAATGATATTGATATTATCACATTTAAATGATCTTTAACTTTTAATAAGTCAATTGATAAATTAAATAATAATATATGAATTTTTTTTCTTGTTACCACATGTAGAGACCAAATTTTGGAAATATTATCGCAAGTTTTTTAATAACCACTCATTCGTTTAATCAACCAACTCAAAAACTATTTCAAACCTACCGTGAACCAATTGTTCCTACTAATCATACCACATGTTCGTCCCTTACTTATCATACAATATCCCCTTTAGTATTGGATGTAAATTTTAAATCCCTAATCTCCCATAATAGATGAAACCTTATTTTATTCAAGAAAATTGTGAGACCAATTCAGTGTATTCTTTTCTATGAACACCCACCATCATCCATGACTAATTCATAGAATGTGGAAACTTATTCATAAAAGCTGTTTTGATGTAACCCTCCACTATTGATGTCAATATGCATATGTGCATGTTACCACTAGTAGTATATGTATGTTTCTAGGTGGGAAGATACATCCTACTAAGAATTAGATATGTAACCTACCCTAAAACCATGGATCAAAGTGTCCTCAAGTGAAATTACCACAGTGAATCCAATGTACCAACCATGTGTTATATTTTTTAGTGACCATGAATTCATGGTATATATGCCTACCCCATGTTTTTTTATTCTTAAAAAATATGAAATATAAATGACTATTGGTTATTCACACATTTAGTATAGTGACATCATGTTATATTCAATTGGTCACATGAGATAAATTTTCGATGACCAATGTATTGACCACAAGACAACCAACGTCACATTATTCGAATGGTCTGTATAACAGCCACAAGTGCATTTTTCTCACCTGGTTTGTTCATTCCATTAATTATTTTTTTTAAAAATATGATTTTTTGAAAAAGAACTATTTTTTATAATATAATTAATTACATGTTTAATTTTATTGTTTAAAGTATATTAATAATTTATAATATACATAAATTTTATTAGATTTCAATGAAAGGTATATTTATAACATTTTAAATACTTTTAAAAGCTGATTTAAATTTATTCATTATTTTCATATATATAGAGAATATATATTAAGAATATTTAAATTTGAATATTTTGAATTGATTTATTGATCTTATTATTTTTTAAATAAATATTTATTTCATGCCCAAATTATTCAAATTTATCTTGTTCTATTTAATTTGGTATAATTTGACTTCAGATATATTATTCAATATATTAAACTAGAATTAATTTTAAATTTGAATGTAATATTTAAACTTTATTTGAAAATTTATGGTTTTGTTTGACCTATTATAATGGATTCACTATGAATTATTTAATGTGTATCTAAAATTGGTGTGAATCTATCTTCATATTTTTAATTCAAATAATTATTTGTTATAATTTTTTTGGAAAATAATTTTCTCTCTCCTAAATAATTTTCTAAATTTAATTTTAATTGATTAACATAGATTGAGGTGGGGTTGTTAGATTAATTTGTCATATTTAATGTCATCCTGATTAATTCAAAGGTAACATGCATGACACTTGTGAGAATGTCACTCTTTTTTGAACTAAATATTTTCTTTACTATATAGACTCATGCATGTGCGAACAAGTATTATTGTGATAGATGATATCTATAAGAATATACCTAATATTATATGACTACTACTACCTTAATGATATGGACCCTGATATTACACTTGAAAATGAACCTATGCATTAATTTTTTATCATCTACTTCATCCTTGTTTCTGGTGTCTATAACACTTCTTCATATCTATTATATACACTCTTTTTCTATTTATTATTTATATACAATAACATTTTTTAATCTCTATCATAGGGTTTGACTTTGATATTATAAATTCATGAAAATTCTATTTGTGACACATATTTTCTAAAGTCATTGTAGTATTTGTTTGTGACTCCCCATACTGAAGTCAGTGTGTTAGAGTGGTTATTCCTCCATATTGTAGAAAACTGTTCTGAAATTAGCTTATGATCCCCCCAATAAAATTATATTATTTCACAATGCATATATTGTCAGGTAGAGAGGTATAAAATTATACTGTGTCAAAATTGGACCGAACTAGTAAAAAATGGTTTAGATCATTATTTTATTTCGGATAAAATTAACACTCATAATTAACATTCATTATTGATTTTACTAATTAATTCATTTATTTAATATATTTTTAATCTATTACACCCCCTTCCCCACTAGAGAATATGTAATTTACATTTGGGACCTAACAAGTTCTATTAGATACTACCCCCATTATTAATTATTTAGCTCTATTATTCTCTTTCCCGATACATGAAAATTGGTGTTAGTTATTTTTACTTTTAAAATATATTCAATACATCTATAGAGTATCCTTTTTTTATATTTTACTATGAATACTCATTCCTAGGCCCTAAATTTTAATGACAATATCTTTAAGATAGAAGGATTAAATTTAAATGATGCTTATATTAATCATAACCAACCATACATTGATGGAAAAAATTATGATTACTATATATCTATAAATGAGGCATACCTCAAATAGTTAATCATAAAACAGTGTTCGATGATAAAAAACAATACATACTACCAAAATATGATATATATAATCTCCATGGAAATGATTCTTCTTAACATGTTTTAAGTAAAAATGTTGTGAATATTTTATATTATTCAATTAATAGAAGTTCATATAGGAATGTTTTTATATGTTAGTCAACTCATTTGAAATAAAAGATATTATGATTCACTCAACTTGTCTTGTAAAAATTGATATGAACTAAAAATGGAATTAATAGATCTTAGTAAAAAGTCATCATGATGGGTGAAGATATAACTATGAAAAAAAAGAACTATTAATTCACTGGAATAGTGAGGGGAATCAATTGAATTTATGAAAAATTTCAAAACCATGTACTTGTTGAAATAGTCTTATGAACAATACGAAATGAATGGAACTCAATGAAGGTATTCATTTATCAAATAAACAAAATCAAGAATATAATCATGATGAATTAATTATGTCACTAAATTAGTATGAAATGGAATTGAAGAAGATCGGAATAATAGAGACAAAAAAAGTGTTAAATTTAAATATTTTATTTTTTTATATTGAATCTTATGATACATTATAGTGGAATATAATATACGTCTAAAAGTGTGACTCAGGTCGAAAAATGATTGAAAAATAGGATTAAAGAGCTACTTTATAATAAACCCTCAAAAGTAAAAAAATAAGGGAGATAAGAAATGAAGTAAATATTATAATACATCATATGTTACTTGTTTTGGTAAAAGATGAAATGGAATATAGAGACTAATTATCAAAAACAAAATAACAAATACAAATAAAAAATAATGATAAATTTCAATAAAAGATGATGGAGTTGTATTGAGTAATTTGATTCTATTAAATAATATAGAAATGGGAAGAATATATTAAATTTTGTTTTATGGATTTACTGAATGAGTTAAATGATTATAGATTATAAAATCGATTATCTTATTCTAAATATCATTCAAAAATATTAATTTCTATAAGCGAAATGAATAAATTGAAAGATTGAGGAGTGTTGTTTTCAATGATACTTACTTTTAAAATTATCTTAATGAAAATAATGAGATCATTTTTTTGAAAAATAATGTTAATTTACAAGGGAATTAAATACTATAGAATAATTATTTGCTTATAAATGAATTGTTTATGATAATTTGAAATCTATTGAGGATTTTAATGAAAATTTGAGGAAGGAAGATGAATGTCTGAAGAAATGTTTTTTTTCTTTTATTCAAGTTCAATAGAAATATCATATGATGATAGATTATAATAAAAAATAAAAATGATGAAAGTATGGGATATGATAGGATATTACCTCAAATGTTTCATTATAACTTTGTGAAAAATAAAAATATGTGTACTTCTATTATAATGTGTTCTAAATGTGGCATTAATGGTAACTATGAAAATGATTGTTATCTATTATTAAAATAGTTTTTTGGATTTAAAAAGATTCATATTTTGGAATAATTTTTATCTACAATATCATACTATACTATATTAAACACTGTGTGGGTACATAAGTTTTGTTTATAAATTTTATTAAACCCAAAGTTTCCTAGGTTTCAAAATTCACAAATAAATTTTTTATAGGAAACATTACATTGATTTATACACAAATTAATATAATTCATGGGAGTTAGATACAATAGATATATTAAATGAAACCCATTAAATATTATCAACTACAACACATGTGATTGAGTAACTATTACTTTTTTAGAAATTTCCAAATTAGAAGTAAAATATTTGTGTAAAGTTGATATTTCAATGTAAACAATTATTTCTATTTTTTTTATTTTGGTGGATTTGAACAATATAAAGTTAGTATAACTTAATTATGTGATGATTTAATGGAATCAGAATTTAAAAATGACTACTGTTTTGTTTTGAGGGTTGATTTGTTATTATTTTATACTAATCGAAAGAAAGATATTTATATTATAGAATTTTCAAAACAAACATTTCAACCTGTTATGTGATATAATTTTGTGAAGGGTGGTAAGATTCTTGGAAATTGATGATTTGGTCATGTTAATTATGAAATGTTGAATAATAAATTTAAAAATGAGAATATTTTGTAGTTTCCCACCACAGTTAAGGAAGATCTTTATTTTTGTGACTATTTCATTAAAGGGAAACAATATAAAGTTTCATTCAGAGCTATCAATCAGATAACTAGCAATAGACCTTTATTATTAGTAAATGTTGATACATTTTCCCCTAATGAAATTTATATTGAATTATATTCTAAAATATGATTATATTAATTATTATATATTACAATATTTTTGTTTTTCATTATTTATAAACCCCATTTTTAGTTCATTTTACAATTCTAAAATTATTTTACATTATGATTGTAATTAGTGTTTAACTTTTACTAATACTTTGTACATTTTGAGACACATTGTAAACTAAAAATAAGTATTAATTGAATTTAATATTACATTATCAATTTTAAAATTCCATTTGTAAAATTTAATCCTCATAGGTCTCTTGGATAATCCCATTGGAAGGCCCAATTTGGGATTCTTCATACCATGATATTCTAGTCGAGGGGAACAAGATAGAATACTTATAAAATGAATAGAATGGCCATGATACAATCCTAATAAATATGTAATTTTAAGCGAACATAAATAAAATATTTTTTACCCTTTAATTTATATATGAATAGATATTTATTTTTTCTAATGGAGTTATATGTGGCCCATTTTGAAGAAGAAATTCATGTCTATAATATGTTACCATGTATGACATCACACGATTGAAGAATATCTATTGAACTGAAAATTTTATTAGGATAAAATATTATATGTAGTTAAAGTAAATAATGTCATTCATCTTCATCCAACAAATTTGATCCATCTATAATATCATTTCATGGCCTATATAGGGTGGATTCAAGGTTACACAAATTTTTGTTACGGGAGAAAAAGTACACTCTCCATTAAACATTTACCTTCTAATTCCAACCCTCATTAATTAGGAAGACCTATTATTTTTTTTGGATCATCCTAATAAGTCAAAATTATTATTTAAGTTAGAAATAATTAATTATTTATGAGGTATTTGTGTATGTTTCCATTACAATTTCATGACACCAAATTGACATTGTTATCTTATTTCTTCACTTATAAGTTATTGTATTTCAATCTAGTTTCTTAATAATTGTTCTTATTATTTTTCTAATTTTATAACATTAATATATAATATTGATATGATTAGATCAAGGATTTTTGATATTTATACCAATTTATAATAAATTCTACCCATAATAGTTTAGGGATTAAAATTTCATTGTATTTTAATTTTACAATTCTGTAAAAAACGTTTCTACATCCACCATATATTGATTACATTGCATCAATGGAGGGATAATATTTTTTTGGCTTAATCCATGTATTTTTAAAGTGTATGTATTTTATTTTACTTCTAATTCAGTATATTTATAATCAATTCATTTAATTGACGTTTTTATACACTGATTTACATTATCCTTTATCCTCACTAATTTTTAGGTTACACATTAAGAATGTAATAATTATCCATTACCTTGGAGTTCACAAAACAATGATCATATATTTTTATAGTTTATAATGAATTGGATAGTAGAAACACTATATTAATGAGTTATTTGGGAATTTTCCTTTTTTTGTAAAGAAAAAGAGCCGACTTTAAAAAATTGGATCCATTTTAAGAAATACAATCATTCAAACCTATGAAATAACCCAGAATCAAATCATTATATAAAATTGAATTAAATTAAGTGTATTTTATTCATTTAAACTATATCATATAAATCCAAATAAGGTAAATTCATGGGAAAAAAATATATAGATTGGGTGTCTCTAGGATCTTCCTATGTCTCTGAAGGTTCAACCAACCCTTAGGTGATTCAAGTGACTAGTTATACATTATGGTAATTTTAGGTGAGGGTAAATTTTTTTGTCATTACTAAGGAACCAAGTAAGTAACCTTATACAGTAATTATATTCTCTACCATTTCATTATTCCCACACTATTTCACTTTTCTCTTTCCCTATATTTTATTCAATTTTCCGGGAAAATATTTTCCTATACCGATAACTAATCAAACCATCATGTTTGGGTAGGTATCCCTAGGGTTAGCGAGTCAAGTACACCTAGGGTTATATAAAATTCTGATAAAAATATTCCTAAGAATATAAATTCAAACATATAAAACATTATGATGGTGGGAATATAATTAAACCCACTCATAAACTCGGTTGTGAAAAAATTGAAATCCAAATGATGGAGCCACTATTTTGGGAAATGAAGTTGATCAACCCATGAATGATTACCTCACACAACCCTAGATAAATAAACCCTATTGAATTATTAATGATCCTCTAGGAGATGAGTAATATTTCTGCAAACATCATGATCTGAATAATCATCCATCCATTCATGGAATAGAGTCTGACATTATATACTTTCATGCCAAGATGTTTAATGAAATTGTTGAATCCTTATGCTCACCCAATGAACCTGAAACTTATAAGATGGTATTCATTCAAATATCGCTAAAATATTGAGGCAGTAATTTTTTCAACATTATTTTACCATTATAAATCCATTAATGGGACTAATTACGAAGAGAATATTATAAAAAAACCCCACCCTTCTGAAAAAACCGAATAAAAAAAGTAATGGAAAACTTTTTTAAAATAAAATTGGATTAATTTTATAAAACATGTGAAGAATAAAATACTTGGTTAATGTGGTGCCTAATCATGGATTTGAAATCCCATAATAATCTTGAATCATTTATGAGGAATTGGTTATAGAAAACAAACAATTTATTAACCTAATTGTAAATGACCATTACAAAACAAATTCTTAAATTATTTTTAAGAGAATATAGAAAATATTATCAAATATATATAAACACAGGGGATATCACCGTATAATGAGAATATATCCAAAAATAGTGGGATATACAATTTTAGTTAATAAAAAATTATTAGGTAATAATATGTTTCTCTCACTAGGAAGGTTGAGGAGGAAAATCAAAGGAAAGTCTATGATATCCAAACTGTTGATCATGTTTTCTAAATTTATGAAAAACATGAGAGTCATGACCCCCTCCCCACAATGTATACCTCTTCTGGTCCGATAATGGGTGAGGAGAGATAATAATCCCTGAGTCCCACATCTAGTTGACCCTAGAGTGGTGACTAGCACTGAGGGTATAATAAACATATAGGTGGAAGGTATTACCCTCTAATAGAAACAAATACGGAAGAGAGATATAAGATAGATATCAAGAAAATTATGATCATATTAAATTATAAAAGAAACCCAAGTATAAAAATGTAATTTCTTACTATAAAATAAAGGAAAACCGTTGTACCATTAAGGAATGAAATGAAAGTAGCAACCATGAATTCGAAATAGCTCATGGAACCCACAAGCTTGCAGTGGCCATAATGATCTACACACTACTATAACTAAAATTAAAAATAGTTTTTATATATGTCAGTTGAGTATAATAGTATACATAGTAGGATTATCCCCATATCGTCTTGTCAAAATGTAATGAATTAATAATAATGTAGAGTGAACAACAAGTAAAGCTAACTCATCACATAAAAATGTATACTATGTTCATAGCATAATGGTGGATACTATCACCAAGTATCATATACAAGATCATATAATATAATATTTAATATCATGGAATCCCTACCACCACTTACCTAATGGTTTTCTGCATTACCCCAACATCTCACATATATAGTATCTCTCTCCAAAGGGCTATCCCATATACAACTGGGTGAAGCACCACAACATGCATATCATGCAACACACCACCAAATCTATATAACCATACATAAATATGTAGTTTTCAGGATCCACCACATTGTTAATAAGGTGTTTCATACATTTTTTATTATACCTAAAGCTAATACATCCCATACATAATGTAAGGATCATCAATACATCACTATCAATAAAATTTATACATATAGTATCTTTTAGTAACCGTATCCTGAAAATATTTGTGTGAATTACCATTATCCATTACCACCCTCTACACACATATATGTCGAAAACTAGCCACTATGAATACTAGTACAGGTAAATACCAAAAAAAATAGAGAATAACCAAATGAGTTAGTCATCCATCCATCCTCACATCATGATGTTTGGGAAAACACCCCCTTATGGATCAAAATATCTAGGGTGTCAGTTTACCTAACTCTCCAGCTGATGTAGGATATAGAAACACAATAATTATATGATGATTTATAGTTCACAACCACACTATGGGAAAAACCTAGTCTTAGACTCAAAATAATCTAACATCTATCAAACACCTAGTATCCACTACTAAGACTATATATCATATAATCACACAATAGTTTAAAGAACTAAATTAAATTAATTTATACTTTTATTATTAGTTTCAAATTATTTTAATTAATTCATAAGAATTAATTAACTATTAAAAATTCCATGATTAATTTCATTATCATCTCGACAAATATACATTCCCTCCAAGAATAAGAAAACTATGTCCATGGTTTCTCAGAATTGTAAACTTATCATTACCTCTCAGAAAGATCCAACCCCATGTGTTAACCATAATTTATTCATTTATTCAATAGCATTACCACATTCCATATTTCCAGGTATTATAGGAAAACATTCTAAGCTATGATATAGTAGTGGCTCAACCCAGTGTGTAGATGAACTACCCATTGATTATTATATATATATAATAGGATCGTAGACACATCCAACCACTAGAAGCTAATCACGGAATGCACGTGACATACCCCACATGTCATAACCTCCCCTAGAAAGAGAGTATGAAAACAATGTTTCCTAATTTAGTGGGGAACATTAATTAGATAAACAAACAAAAGATTCAAAAAGATCCAAAAATTCATATCAATGGGTAAGAACAACTTTAACCAATAACATCATATCTAGTGTCCTCCACGAAATCACATGTATAAAACAATGCATCTCATCACTATAGGAGTCAAATTATTCCATAACATCCTGGCCTCTCTTCCCTACATACCAAAAAAAACTCTCAAATCAGCCATCTTAGGCTCACGTCACATCTAGGCCTTCTTACCCCAAACAACACATGTGTCGTATCCAAATCATATCATAAGAACCAAGAAAAAACATAACAATGAGCTCTTCGACCTAAAACAAGGCATCCATAAATCATAGACACCAATTTCCCAAAACTCCAAATGAAAATAAACATGGATTTCATAATCAATTGGGAATCCTAGGACCCATAAAATGCATTATCATTATTATGCAACTGTTTCATATTCCATATTGATTTATTTGATTCATTATTCACTGGTTCCACCTCAAGAAACCTAAGAAACAAGCTATCAAAAGATATCAAAAATTTGGTAACTAATTAATTTCACTTGCCTTTAACTATTTTATCAATAAGAAACAACAAGCTTCATGTTCATTAACCAATTAAATTAATCATGCATGATTGCATTGATTTTATAAACATCAAATTAAAACTACAAAAGAATTCATTAATCATGCCTATTCATCCATTAGAAAACTAATTATTAGTTAATTTCTGTTTTTTGTTCTTTACATATTTTCAAAAAAACATTATTTGAGACAAATAACATCATATATATCAGACTACCAGGAAAAACAGTAGGCAAACCATAATCATGGTAAAAGAAACAACATCGCTTTGCAGTCAATACAAATTCATTATTCATATTCATGTATTTAATTGTGTCAATTTAATTGTGATCCAAGGTGATAAAACAATCTATAATTACAGTTGAATGTAAGTAATTATAGATGCATAGAATCCCCTACCTAAAAAGGCCTTTGATGTTATTTACATGAGAACATATCATAGCAACATATCATGGTCACCTCTCCCGCAACAACTACATTAACCTAAGGATGTCATGACACAACCAGACCATAAAAACGTGATGAAAACTCCATTAGAAACATAGATATCAGACACGATCATAGAGAAAATAGAAATTGATGGAAATGGATCGGATAAACCATATGAACAGAGGTATATCATAACCTTTATCAAAGAAGGATCACTACAGATTTAATATGGGAGCGAGGGATTGTTCCAAGATGAAGTAATCCCCAAAACTCTAAAGAGAGGGTCATCTGGTATCATGGGTTTTAGGGAGAGTGCTTCATCCATAGGTTTTATGAAAATCCAAATAGTTAAAAAATTTAAAAAAATACAATTGTAGATATTTACATGTTGTGTAATCCCCTTTCACCGGGTGTCATTCCTTAGGGTCGGATTCCCCCAAAAAATGCATCGAATCAATGCTTTATTTTAGTTTGAAAACATGAAAAACATAGATATAGTGATTCCTAACTTTACATCACAAGAAACCTATGATATTGGATTTGATGTTGTGTAATTCAATTACACGACGTGCAATATCCCCCCTTATGACTTTTACATTACCAAAAATCTCCAAAAATCATCGGATCCTCCTCTGAGAACATCAATATTCAAAAATACACAATGGTTTAATCCATGTGGATCTAGTCCCATGCATCAAATACCTCTCAAAACATTATCACCCTGGAGAATCCAAAACCAACCCAATGAAGAAATAGAAGGGGTTATCTGAATAGCCACCACGTGAGATACCTCTCTAGGATTTTTCCAACATAGGAGCTGAACACCTCAATAGAGGAACATGCACAAGACCATGAAACAATCACAACCAACTCCAAACACCCTCTATGTGGATTTACATCTCAAAAGAGGGAAATCCAGAATAAAAAATAAGAGGAAGCCATATAATATGCAAAAAATGTCTAAAAGCCCCAAATTAGTAGTGTTAGAAGAGATGTTCCAAAAATCAAATAGCTCGGGTTATTAAGTGTGTATCTATGAATAAAATTACTAGGTACTCTCATCCACACCACTATGTTTCCAAAATTCACAATACAATGGGATATCAGACCCACACAACACCTTCATCTGGTAGTATTGGATCCCTATAGGCATCTCTTTGAAGGAAAAATCATTTTCAACATCGATCTCACCCCAATAAATGAAGAGAGAGTCATATTGAAGATAATAAGAGAGATGTGGAATCTAAAAAACATCATATATCCTGCTATTATGTGGGGGAAGTTCTACCACATACCTCCCTTCTCCAATACAAGCCAACACATCAAATGTCCCATCAATCTAGGTAGAATGATTAGTCCCATGTCCAAACCATCATGTACCTTGAAGGAGAGTCACCATAATGAATACATGACCCCCCAAACCAAACCCCATAGGTTTCCTCCTATGATCGAAATATTATTTTTAATGATCATGCACTGCCTTCATCCCCTTGTGAATCACCAAAACCATATACATCGTATTTAGTACTAGTTCCAGCATGAGAATTGATGATTCTCCATCCCTAGTTTATGGAATTGGATAATGGCATGGTTTTATATAAAAGGATTCAAACGATGTCATACAAACGGTGGAGGGAAAACTATTTTTTGTAAAAAAAATACTAGTATGGGTAGGTGCCTCATCAACAAACCTCCAAAACAAAGGACCCAAAATTGCAAAATGTCTTCAAGAGCCTAGATGGTCTTCTTTATATAACCACACAATTGTTAATGAAAAGTAGATCTAAGGTATAGATAAGAACCAAAATCATGTTGGAGACCTCTACAAACCCTTGAGCTAAAATGAGGATCAGAACCAGAAAAGAGCTTCTTAAGGACTTTGTAGAGTCTCACCACCTCCTCTGGATACTACATCGAAAAGTCCTCCACTGAGCTTGACTCCTTGATCACTATAAAGTGGGTTGATTTCATCAAATGACCCACTGCCACCCATATTACATCATAGCCTCCATAATAAAAAGGTAAACTGGAAACAAATCACATAGATATGCCCCCCCACTTCCACTAGGGAACATTTAACAGTTAGAGGAATCCACTGGAAACACGGTGCTCAGTATTCAACTTATGGGAGACCAAACATCATGACCCAAACTCCAAAACTAAATTCTTAAACCCTAGAAACCAAAACATACCAATCAAGGCTATATAAATCTTCATCACTCCATGATGAAATGCTAATGGAGAACTATGGAACTCTATAAGAATAATCTCACACATCACCAAAGGAATGAAAATCCTTCCATAAAACAACAGTCAACATTTTTCATCATCAAACCAACCATCATGGGGCTCACCACAAACAACTCGGTCTCTCTAGACCTCCACTTAATGATCCCCCAACTAAGATTCCTCCACCCGTTACACTCAAGATGAATGAACCATCATCTGAAAAAGGAATCTTCTTCCCTTGACATCTCCCATATCTAGGTGAAAAGATGAAAGTTCTTCCATTACTCTCTAGGAAATAGTATATTTATTCACTACATTGTTGTGTGAATTAATACCCAATGAGTCACCCACAAAATTCCTTTATCCAAAAGTATACAAAATATCAATGTCTTAATCTTATATGAACTCTTTCAACTAATGTTGGCGCAAGTTCAAGTCATGCTGGGAGAAAACATACCTTGGGATTTATTGAACGATGAAGATTGTAATGCTCTCGTCAATGAGGTAATATATCCACAACATCATGGAAAAAACCAATACCACAAAATAGAGATCTTAGGTGGAATATTTATGCTCATGTGGATGTATCATTTTAGACATTTAAAAAACAACCAATATATGCTTCATTAAAACACAGCCCCAGCCCAGACGTGAAGAATCACATAAAGCATCAAACTGAAATCCTTTTGT
Organism: Viscum album; assembly: GCA_963277665.1. Classification (NCBI taxonomy): domain Eukaryota; kingdom Viridiplantae; phylum Streptophyta; class Magnoliopsida; order Santalales; family Viscaceae; genus Viscum; species Viscum album. The sequence goes on along the minus strand of OY728139.1, from coordinate 451,701,811 downwards.
CGGCTAACAAAGAACTAGATAACTGACCAACCCCTCCTCCAGATACTCAAAAAACACCTAATAATGATCATCCTATAAGAACCTCTAATCATTTATAGTAAACATAGGTAGAATAGTTGAAAACTTATAGAAATTGGCTACAAACCTCCTAGAATAACTTTCAAGACCAATGAAACTTCCAACCACTTCTAATGTATTGGGTACGGCCTAAGATAAAAATGCTTCATTCATCAATGGATCTATAGCTAATATTTATTGGACTAAAAAATTCCCAAATAAATGTACATCCTGAGCCTGAAACCCAAACATCTATAAATTTTAAATTATTTACTGACAATGAAGAACTCCCACAATAGCATGTATATAGTTTTCATGATCCCATGACACATGGAGTAAAAAAGAGTTTCTTCAATGAAAAAAATACATATATAGGAACTCATAGAACCAAATTTTCATTAACCCCCTGAACACATCGAGAGAATTCATTACACCGAATTGAATCACAACCAAATCGTAATACCCATGATGATAAAGGAAATCATCCCTCCAAATATCCTCATCCATTAAACACATCTCATGATATCTTAACAACAATTAAATCTCTGAGAACAAAATTTAACCCTTTATTTGATTGAATAAATCATCAATCTATAGAATATGAAAATCATTCTTCACTTTACATTGTTTCAAGTGACACGAATTGATAAAAAACCACAAACTGTTTTCATCCTTATTCACTAACAAAACTGGTGCACCACACAGCGGCACACTCGGTCGAAAACAACTAAACCATAAAAGAACATAGAGTTGTATATACATCTACCACAAAATGTTTTTCACCATTCTATATGGAGACATCGTGATAGGATACACACTTGGTTGTAGTTTGATCCTAATCATGACCTCTCATTGAGGGGGAAATTATACCACCACATCTAGAAAGAGATTAGTGTATTCTTCTAAAACCCTATTAAACACCAACTTAGGAACCTCCATAAAACTCAACAGTAGCTCATCCACCAAGGATGACAATGAAGGAACATGACTTTTACTTACCTAAGGGTCTCACTCACCAACAAACACTAATGGTTCTCCATCCACATCGATGAACACAACATTTATCCGGACGAAATCTATGATATATTGCATCGAATACATCCAATTCATGTTGAGGATAAACTCATAAGGATGTATCTATAATCATAAGAGATATCTCAAAAAGTGGTTCTTACCTAGTGATAGCTTATAATCTTTGCATACTTCAAACATGTCAGTTTGAGCTCCAACTGGGATAGTCAACACCAATGGCACTGGAAGTCTCTCTAACTCAAGTAAAAAAGCATGGAGAAGGTAAGGTGTTATGAAGTACTATGTAAATCCTGAATCAAAGAAGGAATACACACATGTATAAAACAAAAAAAGGTCACCTTTTATGAAATCGTGACCACCTGGCACTGGCAGTGCTAAAACATGAAGATGACCACAATCTGCCCCATGGCCTCTCTGAACCTAATAAAAACCACCTTCATTGTGGTGATATACTCTCTAAGAATGGGGAGTGTTATTTTCCATGCCTATTCTTACCCAATATGTACTCTAATAATCCCATTCTATAGGGAATTGTTGTTGCTAAATCAGCTGGAACTACCTCATTGGAGGATCGTGGAGAAGAACACTTCATGCATGCTAACTGCTCAGAATGGTCAGTCACTCTCACCCATAATGACAACATCCTTCTCAAAAAATACATATACCATCCCTTATATAAGGTTTTATAGCTACATACTTTGGAGAAACAAGACATTGAAGTATGGGACCTACCCTAGGGTAATTAGAATCTCTACTGTCCTGAAAAATTGGAACCTCGTTCCACATATCAGTTTCATGAGGAATCCTAATAACTCCCCTATCATGATAACCCAGTTCTATCTACAATCCTCTAGATAAACAATGATATTTCAATAACCACTATATATATATCCTACACACACAGGTTGATTTATCACTAGATCTATAGATGAAAAGCCACCCTGAGAAGCCTCTCCTTGGCCTCCTAATCTGGCTACATGTCAAAAATCATATCACAAATGGTTCTTGAAATAGATTACAAACTCTCTGACACTGATCCTCCCTTGCTTAAGTGAATGTATCTATTCGAGACTACCTTCCTTAATCTATGAATAAATAAACTTAGCTCTAAACTGGAATTAGAACTCATCTTTAAGGTTTTCCACACCTTATAATCTATGAGGAATAAGAACCACCACCACCTCGCTTCCCCTTTCTGCATCGTTATAACCAATTACACCCAGTGCTCCTTCTGAGCACTGATCAAACTGATATCCATACCACTCTCCTATAATAATTCTTATGTGAATTCATCTAAAATAGAGCCCTCATACATTTACAGACTCTAGCATTGAAACTCTTAGAGTGTACTCCTCTATGTTTCGTCATCCCTGACTTCTACTCTGTGGTGTTCTGCTGGGCCCAACCTTCTAAACATATTCTACATGAACCTTATAAATATATTGACCTGGATCTATATCTACAAAATAACAAGCAGCTGGTGTCCCTAAAAAAGGAATATTGAGGACTTTAACATTATTTAATTGATTTCTTTTATTTATTTTAGGTTGACATATCCCAAGGTCTACCATTCAAATATCGTCCCAAATAAGAATGATACATGATAATTTCCTTGGTATCTAACCTAAAACTAGTATCACTACATTTAATATCGATTGTATGTTAACGGTCCACGAAATAGATCTCAGGGGGCCCTAAATACTCGTGTCTCACCTAGTATCCCTTGTGTGTTATTGTTTATAAACATAGTTGACACTATTTCCCTACCAACCCATGAAACCTCACTAGTGTGTGACAGTAAACTCCATTTTATCCCACAACCAGACCATGGATACCACACATTCATGACACCCTCCCCAAAAGTGTCTCCCTCTATGGACAGAAATGGGAGAAGAGAGACAGTTATCCCTGAGTTCTGTCTCTTGTAGGCCCAGGTTTGGTGACTAACATTAAGGCTATAATAAGCATGTAGATGGGAGGAATTACCATATAAAATAAATACATGAAGAATATATAGATAAAATAGATACCATCCAACCCCTAAACATACTAAAATATCAAATAAATCCATGTAAAAAAATTTAATATCATGCAATAACTACAATACTTGAATAGAAAAACTGTAGTACCAAAAAAGAAAAGTAATGTTGGTAGAGACCACGAAACCCTATCACCTCCTGCAACCCACAATGTAGTGGAAACCACCCTGATCTCCTTCCTTTTCTAACTGACATGAATATAACGTTTATATATATGTGGGTTTTGTATAATAGTATATTCAGTTAGATCCTCCCTAGATAATATTATTTATAAGTAAAGAAAGAACACTAAAGAACAGTGAACAACACGTGAAACTTACTCATCACTTGAATAGGTATTCTATGTTTCCAGCCCTACCATGTATATACTCACCAAGTCTTTCATACAAGAGAACATAATATAATAATTTATACAATGAGTACTCCACTACCAGTACCCTACTAGTTTTCCTCTTTTCCCTAATATCACACGTCCTTGGCTTCTCTCTCAAAAAATTCTTTTCTGTAGATACATGGGTGAAGTAACACAACATAGACCTCATGAAACACATCACCACTTCCACATAAAAAAATTAACCACATAGTTTTTGGGATACACCACAACATATATAACATGTATCATACATCAGGTATTATATCCCAATCCATTACAGCCCACATGCTGAGTAAGGATCCTCAATCCATCGCAACCCATACACATTATTCCTATAGTATAATTTAGGAATAATATCCTGAATATATGTGTTTGAATAAGAACATCCATTACAACACACTACACACTTATATGGGAAAAACTAACCAGCATGTGTAACATGAAAAGTAACTACCAAGAGAAGAGTATAGGGTCAAAGGGGGTATTTTCCCATCTATCCTCCCACTAGGATGTGAGGGAAAACACCCCCATGACTTAGAATCCCCAGTGTTTTAGTTTCCTTAACTGACAGAGTGGAGTAGCATATAGTAACACAAAAATTAAATGAGATAATAATAATATCAATCATCATATGGAAATGACCTAGTATTAGATTGAACTGCAGCTAATGTCTCTCCGACTCCCTAGTGCCACTACTAAGACTACATGTCATATAAGCACAGAACCAATTAAAGAGCTATATTAAATTACTTTATCCCTTTTTATCAGATTCACATTATGTTAATTAATTATTAATCATTAAAAATTCCATATTTCATTTCATTATCATCTCAAAAAATGTCCATACCCTCTAGGAATAAACAAACAGAGTCCATAGTTTCTTAGAAACATAACCTCCACATTACATCCCATCAAGCTCCTACACTATGGGTTAAACACCATTTATTTATTTAATAAAAAAAATTATACTTCCCATATTTCCATGTATTCTAGGAAAACGTTAGAACATAACAAACAAAAGGGTCTCAACGTGGTGAGTAAATGAACTACATGTAATGCCTTTTCCACCTATAGTAGGATCATATACCCATCCAACCATGATAATATAAACATGAATCAAACGTTGCATACGCCATTTGTATTCACCTCACATGGATGGAGAATAAGAAAAGGAAGGTTCTTCATTTAGTGGGGAAAGTAAAAAAGATAAACAAAGAACTGATTCAATAAGATCCCACTCATAACATAAATAGGTAAGCCCAGCTTCAACCAGTTCCATAATCTATGGTGTTCTCCTCGATACCACATTCTTAGTATGATGCCTCTCTCTACTCGAGGAATCAACTAATAAAAGGGCTTCTCTACCCCACATACCACAAGTATCTGAACTATATAACATAAAAATGACTATGAAAAAAGATAACAATGGGATCTTGGCCAAAAAACAAGGCATCTGGCAATCACACAAAATGAGTTGTCACAACTATAAAGCATAAGGCACATGGCCTTCACAATTAAGTATGTAACTTATTTGATACAAAAGAATTTTATTTATCACAAAAATACATCTTATTTCATCATGAATTATCCATTTATTTATTCATAGGTTCCAAATATGGGTAACCTAAGAATCATGTTATTACAAGTTATTGTAAATTTAGAAAACAAATAATTTTACATTCCTTTAAATCTTCTATCAACTAGAATCAATATACATTAGCTTCAGTAAAAAAAATTAATTTAATAATGAAACTTTTTATTAATATGATGAACATAAAATTATAATAACATCCAAATCCAGTATTCATGCATATTTTCCTTTTTTCGAATTAATTATCAATTAATTATGGATTTATTATATTTACCAAATTGCCTCAAGAACATCCTACTAAATCAATCAACGAATAGATGTCACACTATCTAGAAAATGATTTGGAAAACTATAATCACATTTAAAAATATATCATAAATGATCAATAAAAATTCTTTAATTTGGTTCAAGTATTTTATTAGGTCAATTTCATTTTGATCTATGTGGATAAAACATGAATGATTTATGATTGTGCGTAAATAAATTGAGAAGCATTGAATAACCTATATAGGAAGGTTGCAAAATTTATTCGCATGAGAACATATGAAATAAAAAATCATAATCACCTCTCCTGAATCAACTACATCCATCCTAGGATTCCGCACCACAGCTGCACTAATCAGCCACCAAAGAAAAATAGGCTAAAAACTTGGAGATCACACACCATCACATGGTAGTGAGAAACAAAAGAAAATAGATCCTAAAAACAATAAGAATGATGGTAGATCTAACCTTATATTAACGATCAATAACTATGTATCAAAAAAGAAAGATATGTATTGTTTCTTGACAAAGGAATCCATAAAACTAGGAAGAGAGGGTCGTTGGGTCACTTAGGGTCGAGGGAGAGTGCTGCAACCATATGGTTTGTTGAAACCAGAGCAGCTAAAATGTTTTAAAATCATACAATAGTAGGGAATTACATGATGTGTAATTCAATTTCACATCATGTATTTCCTTATGTTCATTTTCTAGAAAAATACATGTTGCCATGGTGCTTTATTTTATTTTTCAAACCCCAAAAACAAACACATCATGAACCCTATTTCACTTCACTAAACAAGCTATGAAGCATGTTTTCAGACTGTGTAATTCAGTTAAATTTTTTTATTTCCCCCTTCTACAATATACAAAACTGAACATCTACAAGCTTTTTTTGAGCCTCCTCTATACATATAGATCATTGAAAACATGAAAAGGGTCAATTAATGAGCATCTGAACACTTATAATGACCACAATAAAAAATTACCAAACCATCAATTCTAAAAATCCAGATATTTTAGGAGGACCACCAAGGAGGTTAATTATTTGAGATTTCAAAATACATTGTACTAAATGAATTTCAATCCATGGTACATTGACCGTCCAGGAATAAATTGGTTAGATAAAAAGAAACCCAAATAGAAACACATTTAGTAACCCAGTCAGCCATAAGGATCAAACATGTACACTTTATAAAATTTTCCAACTCATAAACAGCTCTAACCACAAATTTTCCAATAAAAACATCCACCAGTCTAAATATAATAGCACATAAAACCTCCTAAATATACACCTTGTAAAAAATAACCAACTCATCCCCCAAAATAAATTCTTCCACATTCATTACTTGAATAATTGCATAAAAAATTGATAAAATCATCTCAAAAGTAACATATATGGAACATGAATTACTATCCACAGTAACTGTAAAGGAAACCATGCCTCCTCAAGTTATTCCTCCCCCAAAAATAATGTGAAAATCAGGTTTCACAGAATCATTTCATGAAAAACTAAAAGCAGTGATAACCTTAAGAATAGATAAATCAATTGACAAACTAAAAGAAACCATTTGTTGACCTGTAAAGGATTTAATATTTTGTGAAAAAAGAGGTCAACCACCCTTAGACTCTAAAACATTTAATGATAAGGTCAATGTAACATAATCTCACTAAATAAATTAAAAAAGATTCTCTATACCCCCAATAAATGAGAGGAAAATGTAAACCTAAGATAAATGAAACATTTAGGGAAGTCTTCTATCACATTTTGTTGAAAAAAAAACATTTTTAATACAATCCATACCATAACTTCCTACTTAAATAAACTTTATGTACTGATTCAATTTTAAAATAGCATTTTAAAAAACTTTTCATCTTGGATGCTATAGTGAGTGCCCCCATTCATGGGACCATTCATCCTTGGTATGTTGACCAAGGGTGTTAAACCATCAATATTGATTATAAAGATAATAAATCTATTATAAATTTTTTTTATGTATAATATGGTATAAACCTCATTCCATATCCCATGTAATACCAAATTTCCATAGAAGATCTCTAACCATCTTCAGTTACACTCCAACTTGTTGGTTCATGTTTTTTAATTCTTACAGGGATCATAAGGGATGTTATTGTGAAAGATGAACACGTCATATATACTATTAGAATAATTATCATTGATAATGTTCTAAATATATAATCTATTGAAAAAACTTCCAAAACCCTTGGTTATCCCTTTCTTAAAAAAATCAACTCGGTCAATAGTGTATGAAATGAAAACATTACCATAACCATTAAAAACAATTCTTTATCTAGACATCTATAATTAAAACACTATAATTTGTGATGATAAAGATATTAATTAGGAAAATTTTAATTATATTTTTGAATGTATTCAATATGAATCTCCAAGAAATTGTTGAAGGATTTTTATGTCACGATGAGATTAATTTTTTTTTCACATAAGACAATTTTTTCTACTCTGATTGAATCTCATTCAGATAGCACATTGATTATTTTTCATCATTGTAAATCAATGAAACATTTATAAAAATAAAAAATATGGATTTTATACCCATCATTGATACTCATATGTCCATTTTCTTGTGAAACATCAATTCATTAGGAACCAATTTTATCAACATATTTGTGAAAATAAACTGTGTTTAGTGGAAATCCATATCCTTACATTGAATGTGTTAACCATCCTGAGCATGAATTCAAAGCCCTTCCTTCGTCCCTCATGTATTTATTATTGTGGTAAAATAATAACTTCCCATTTTTTATTTCTTCTTCCCTTGAATCCAATCAATAGAGGAAGCCTCTAGGAATCATGGTAAATGACTTGATTAGAATAGGATGGAACATATCTAAATATCATGGGAATATCACACTCATTAGAACCCAAAGGATTATTTTAAAATCATATTCCAAACCATGTCGCCAACTTCTTCATAAACACAATCCCAATATCATGTATGTTTTTATGATTTAAATTTGACAGTTTTTTAATGTGGTTATCATCCACCATATTTTTGTGCGTGAGTTAGTAATCCCAATTCAATTGGTTCCACATAAGGATGGAATCATCATGATTACCATTTGGTATAAATATCATCTCCCCATAAGGGTTTGTGATGTATGGAGAGTGTGTATTGACTATATGAATCTAAATTTATATAAAAAGAAATACCATTTGACTTTTCCCTTTGCTTAACAAGTCATTGAGTGAATGGCATGTCATTTGTTCTAATATTTACAAGATTAATTGTAACAGTAAAATAAAATTGGGTTCACTATATAATTTAAATGGAAAAAAAACATCACCAATCTATTTGGAACGTTTTCCTTCCTGGAATTGTCTTCTAGGTTATGTAATTTATATGGAACCTTCCAGCTGATCATGATGGGAATCTAATATGACCTATTGGGGGATATTTAGAGGTATTTATAGATAAATTAATCATTACGGGGGATACATTTGAGTGGTTCTATATAAATTTTGATTTGGTGTTTTGCAGATATGAGTATTAGATTCTTTTACTAAACTGTGAAAAATTCCATTTCAAGGTATATAAAGTACTAATTTTTGGCCATACAAACTCTAGTAGAGGGATTAAAGTTGTTAAGTACATGGTTGATATTATTTATCACCTACCCTAATGAAAAAAACAAATTTAGTTCATTTTTTGGATGTTGTTGTTTTTATAGATGGATTATTTGGAATATAATCCTCATTTTCTGACCACTTTGTGACATTTTCGCAAATGATTCACTATTTATATACAAACAAGTTTGGAGGAATCATTCCTAACACCCAAATCATCACTTATATCTCCCCTTATCAGTAAATAATCCAACATGAAATATCAAATTAAAATCATATACGATTCTTGAGACTTCTCTATATGATAACTGATTGGAAATTTTTTTTATTAAATTGCTTGTTTTATTGAATATGAAACTAAGTTATTAAATGAGGAAGAAACTAACTAAACCACCACTTATAATGTGTTTCTTGTATTTTTATTTATTTAATATAAATTTTGGTCTAATATATTTGGATCACACAATATTGTATTTAGAGATCATTTGACCCTTAGATAACATATCCAAAAACAATATTCCTAGGATTTATTGATAAGGATGGTCCTTTTTATACATGATTATTATATAACCTTTCATGATAAAAATTTTGTTGAAAAGGATTTATTTGATCTCCTATCATGGATGTAATTAACAGAAAACTCATTTAAATTTTCTTTGTTGGATTCATTTCATGATGACCACATTTATTTTTTGATTGATTCCCCATTGTATCCAACCATATATAACTAAATTTTTATTGATATTATATGAAAATTATAAAATAATCTTGTTGGGATTAAATATAATTCTAATGTAAGTCACTATATGTATATTTATCCATACTCAATTGAGTTATGTCCAGATCAAGCCACAAGGATATGATTTCCCATTTATGATCAATATTACCTTCATAAAAATCAATAATGAATATGAATATGGAATCCAATTTTCCACTAAAATAACCACAATACAGGTCCTTTGAATTGGTTTTTTATAACATAACATCACAAAAAATTCATTAATTTTTTTCTGCAGTTTTTCTCAATGTCAGTAATTAGAATCCATGACAAAAAGAAATATAATTTTCCTCCCACTATAGTTGTTAAAATAATTTATTATTGGAGAATTGATTTTATGGGGTCCATCCCAAACTCTCATAGAAACACCAATATCCATTTATTTGTTGTTATGTCTTTAAATGGGTTGATTTTAATCCCACAATGTATAATGAAAATTTATTTGTGTTATCATTTATAAAAAATATTTTTTTATTGATTTGGAATTACAAGGGCTATCATCAGTGATCAGGGGTTCTATTTTAAAAAACATCCCTTTCTAGCACTCATGTATAAATATTGGACTTCTTATAAACATTCCACTATATACTATCCTCAAACCAAGGGAAAATATTATTAGGGAAAAATGAAATTAAGAAAAATAATTGAATAACATGATCTAGTCAGATTAATTGGTCTGAGAAACTCCGAGATGCCATTTTGGAATATAGAATTACATTTAAAACCATCCAAATAATTTCACCATATATGTTTTCTTATAGAATATATTTTTATTAAACAATTGAAAAAAATAATATAAGGCCTTTTGGGAAATCAAAAAAAATTAATTATGACATTTCACTGGCCAAATCAAAAAGTAATTTAGATCTTAATAAACATGAGGAAACTAGAGTGGAGGCTTTTGAAAATACAAGGACTATAAATCTATATTTCAACCCTTCAATCTAGGAATCATTAATTCAAACACATTGAACCAGGGAAATTTGTGAATCTATGTAGTTCCAAAATTTATATACATTTAGTAATGTTATGGTCAAAATGGTTAGTGACTTACACATTGCATCAGGTATTCCTCATGGGGAAGTAGAGATTCATGATACCACAAGTAGTCAAATCTTCAAAATCATCATTCATAGGTTAAAACCATTCATTGAATCATTAAATAAAAAAGTAAAATAATAGGAGTTAACAAATAGAACATATGATCTAGATAAAATTTGACATTTCTAATATCAAATTTGAACTAATGAAATTATATAATTCTTTTTAAAAGAGGGAAATCGACTTTTAATTGTACATTTACTCGATGTTTTTTATTCTATAATAATCTAGTATGTTTTCAATATTTTTATTTTTTTGATAATTTAGGGAACCATAAATGGTTTCCATTGAATTTTAATTTTATTTTTATGTAAGATTAGGGGCTTATGAGGTTGATGCATTTTTAGTAAACTCGCATTTCTTCAATGTGCACCCACACAATCTATAATAATTAATACGGTGTTTATGAGTGTCATATAGATAAAAGTAGTGAGAGAGTGAATTATGAACATAAAATTCAATAACCATGTGACATTGTTCAATGTTCTCAATTTCCTATAATAAATCCTATACTATGCCTCTAACCCTTATCAAAATTCTTTTCTTTAACACTTGAGATAATGCTATTCTCATTTTTTTGCGGAAAATATTAAAAAAATTAAATATTGTGTAAAAATAATAATAAGAAAAAAAATTAAAAACGGATAAAAATTTTGTGTCAATGGAAAATTAATTTCATTAACCATGAACAAGAAAATACATAATGAAAAAAATTAAACTGAATATCAAATATTTTTACATTCCCTGATTCTGATCTTAATACCATTTCTATTTAATAGGAATAGATTATAGAATGATTGGTTGTCCATTGTGATTTTTGACCATTAACATTTTCACCATATTTAACATAATATCACTTTTAACATACTTTTAATTTTAGGGTACTTTTTGGGGGTTTATTAGGTCCCTGAATAAGTAACATTGGTTTATTGATTATTTTAATTTTTACATGAGAATTAAAAAAACACCAATAATGATTAATATGGTTAAATCGATTGACCTAATGTGTGGCACTCAACACATGGGGATTATAAGAAAAATTTCTCACCCATAGTTTGGAATAATATATCTTGTTATTGACATATGAATATATTTTTATTGAGTCAACACGAGATAATTCACGTGTATGCGAGCTTCACTTTTTTCCCTATGGCCTTTTACATTTAGATTCATTAGAATAGACTCGATATGTTGATTGAAAAAATTGAGCACAATTTCAAATACCCTGGAAAAATATTAAAAAACAAAAAATAAGAAGAAAATCACATTTTAAAAAAGTGTTCATCTTTAGATTAAAATGTTATTATACATAGTCCTTCTTTCCTTTCCAAAATGAATTAAAGTTAAACTCCTCTTATCAATTTGGATGTAAAACACATCATAATTTTTAATTTCTGTTGGATGAAATTTGGACATGAATTTGATGAAAAGATTGGGTTTGATCTAAAGATACTCTTTTGAAACAATCCTATATTAAATAATTTTAATGTGTTTCATAATTGTTTGGTATGAGGTTTTTTGTCACGGATTGTATGCCAGAATTTTTTTATAAAATGGAATTCAATTTCCATATTTCTAAGATAAGTTTTACTAGGTAATATAAAAATGCATGTTGGTGGTGTAATTAGAAACAAACAGAAGAAAATATTAATTTTTAAATATTATAATATTCATTTCCATAATTATTCATAAACAATTTTATTGTTAATTTTACAATTTGATAATTATTTCACTTTATGATTATAATTCTTACTTAATGTGTCCTATTACATAGTATATTTTTTAAACAAAAAATTAAATCACTCATTGGTCTCGAAGTAAATTTAAAATTTTATGATCAGTTTTACGATGACATAGGTAATATTTCATCCTTATGGAGAACTTAGAGATTCAAATTGGAAGACCACCATTTTGGACATTAAGCACTGAAAATTCTTAGAGAAGATAAAAAGATTCCACCTCAATAAAATTATTGTGGAGTCCATGATTCATGTTTAATGAAGTTAAATTTTCTTTAGAGATATAAAAAATATTAGGGAACAATTCATTAAAACATAAATGTATCTATGTTGGAGGTTTCAAGGGAGTTCCATCCATCCCATGATTAAGATGAAATAATAGATCATATTATATGGCCGAAAATGAAATCCCACTATTTCAATAATATCTATGAAAAATAAAATTATATGTTTATAAATATTTAAATCATGTTATATTAAATAATTTGGATCAATTTCATCTTCTATGTCCCACCAAAATTTATCCATCTAGAACCTTATTTAGACACCTCAATTAGGACGATGGAAACTAACTCAATTGTTTTTTCAATGGTGGAGAAGTTCATTCTTCATTAAATTTCTACCAATTTATTACTACAATCATTAATTTGGATAACATAAACATTTTGGGGATCTACAGAATTATTCCAAAATTCATATTTTAGTTAGTGTATTTTAAGGACATGTGAGGATGTTCTGTATGATTCCATTATAATGTTATTCTTCTAATTTGACATTGTCATCACATTTCTTCACATGAAAGTTATTTTATTTCACTATATATTCTAATTAACAGTTCTTATTATTATAATTTTATATTATAATTTTTCCATATATATATAACTCAAGTATTTTATATATCGAAACCAATTTTGTGATATTCTTAAAATAATGGTTGAGTGCTAATCATTTCATTGGTTTTTAATTTTTTAATTCCACGATGTTGAGTTTACATTCATCTTACATTGAGTTCATTACCTAAATGGTGGGATATAACTCTTACGGTTTGATTCATGAATTATATATGGGGTTGTATTGGATGTCAGTTCTCATTCTAATTATTTATAATCTCATCATTTAATTTTTATTTTCATTCAATGATTTTCATTCTCTTAAAACATCATAAATTTTTAGGTTACAAATTTTATTTCATGAATGATCCTATACCAGGGCATTCAAAATAAAATTTCCCTCTAAAAGTATATTTTATTAGATAGTGGAGAGCTAAAACAAAAAAATATAGAGTTATTGAGATATTCACATTTTGAAAGAAATAATCTCTATTTAAGACATTGAAGTCTTTTTATGAAATTTATTTAATATACCAGTAGAATGAACCTAGTATCAACTAATTATATAAAATTTAATTCAATTATGAATCTTATTATTCATTTAATCTATCTAATTTCAAAATAATACTGGCCACTTCGTATCGAAGAAAAATAGTAGAATGAGTGTCTATAGGATGTTTTTGAGGTCTCTAATGACATGACTAAGCCTTATATATTTCAAGACACAGCTATTACCTTTAAATAAATTTGGTAAAGGTCAATAGTATTAGAATAAAAAGTATACTTTTTCTATTATTGATGAATATAATATATTTACATTGGTTATCTAAATTTCCATAAATTGTATACATCATCATTATTTAAATGTTTTATTGTAATTTATTTCAGAATGTAAAAGTTTTTTATGATTGTTTTTATTCATAGTGATACATGAGGTGAATTATATGAATTTTAAATTGAAATTTTTTATTAAAATAGTTTTTATGTTCTTAAATTTTCTACAACTATCACCCAATAAAAAAATGTTTTTTTAGAATGGAAAGTTTAAATCCCTATTTAATTGTCCTGAACTATGCCATATGCATATAAATTTATTATATATTAGTGGGTAGAAGTTTTTTTATTTTTTTATTTAAAATATAATTATTGTGATAATTTTTTCATGGAAAAGAAAATATGAATTATTTAATGGTAATAAAAACCTAAAGTTAATTATTTAATATTTTGTTGTTGTAATGATTGTATTTTGAAATCAAAAAATAATTTAGATAAAATTTGTGAAAAATGTTAGGAAAATATTTTCATAGTTTTTCTAATAATAGTAAATATTATATAATTTATAATAAAATAACTACGGTTATTAAAAATATGTTCGTGTTATGTCTAATGAAAATAATGTAAAATTAAATTCACTTTATATTGTTTTTTATAATGAGTTTATAATTTTTAAATATAGTGATGAAAATATTCAACATCCGAATGAATAAATATAGGGGTAAAATACTCATTATCAACATAATATGGGAGACTGTAAGATTAATAGAGATCATACGACTAAAACAATTATTATTAATCATTATTCTGGTATTAAACATTGTTGTTATGTTTTAAATTTTTGTTCTAATTCTGATTTTAATTTAAATCGTTTTCCTAATAATGTTGTTGATTCCCAAAGTGGAGCATACATGATATTACATGAGTAAGATGATTTTAATCAATTTTTTTGAAATAATATTAGGTATATAGTATAACTTCATGAGGTTAAGAATAAAATTGGAATAAAATTGATCGTTAGAAAAAATCTAGATGAATCTACCCAGACGGTCAAAAATAAAACCACAATTGTTTGATAAGTATAATCTCAAGAGGAAGGTATATACGTTTATAATTCATTTGAAAATTTCATCATGTTATATTATATAATAATGATTTAGTATTTTTATTATTTAAATAGTTCAAATTGTATCAAATTGATGTAAAATATTTCTTTCATTAATGATTTTCTAAAATAATAATTTCATGTTTCTCAATACCCAAGTATTGAAAAAAAACCTATTTCCTAATAATTTTTTAAAATTATTTAATGATTATTTTGATGTCAAACTACCACCATTTTATTGGTAATAAATGATTTATTTATTTGTATTAAAATTGTTTTATGAAAGGTAATGTTGGTCCTATTATATTTGTTAAAATAATTTCTAATGATATTTTAAATGTTAAACTCATTTTTGAATATATATTTTTTCTTCTAAGAAATTACTCTATAATGATTTTTTTTACTTTCATGTTATATTACTTTGATATGATCTAAGTGGGAGAATTGTAGATCAATCTTAGAATTCAAATTTGTTAAATAATTCGTTATTTCACAATCAATCTATATGTTATAGGGATTTTGTTAAAATATTTGGCATAATTTACTATATTTATATTAAAATCAACTAAGTAATAAATTGAAATTAGATGTTAAAACTTCTATTTCATCTTTTGTTGTTATGTTTTATAGAGGTATGACTGGTAGATATATACATTTAGCTTTATCTAGACCTGATATAATGCCTTATGATTGTTTATGCATATGATATCAATATTATCTAGAAGTGATTCATATTAAATATGTGAAAAGAATAATTAGATATATTAATGGATCTAAAATAACAGTTTTTTTATATTAAATATAACTATTTGGAATTTTTTCCCTATTATAACTATCATTTCAAGGTTTTTGAATTAATATAAAAATGACATCAAGTATGTGTCATATTTCTCAAAAATGGTTAATTTATCTATATTTTTTAAAGAAATTATCTATTTCTATATCTGTTGTAGAATGTAAATATATCTCTACTGCAATTTTCTTAGGCTAAAATTTTATGAATTAAGAAAAATCTATGATAATTTTTTATTTTTATTGTTAAATTTTGTAATTATTTTGATAACATATCTCTAATTTATATTTAAAAAATCCAATTCAGTTTTCTATAAGAAATAATATCAACCACATATGTCATTGTATAATTAATCTTTTAAATAAGGATGATATTTTATTTGAATTTATCCTGACTGAGAATAATGTTATAAATAATGTCACTCATCCTTAAAACTCTTCTAAATCTGTAAAAACACACATTGATCATGATATGTTAGAAGAATATTTGTTTTATCTTTATATATATATATGGTTTTTCTATTTTATCTTTTTTTATTTAGAAAAACTAAGGATAAAATATAATTCTATTGGTGTTACATGTTTATTTTTGTAACCATACAAAAAGGAAGATATTATTTATTAATGTTTCTTCATGTATATTTTATTGATTATATGTTTTATATTTATGTTATATTATTTAATATCTTAAACCCTATTATCATTTAATGTGATAATTAGTCCAACTAGCTCCTTATATTTGTATTATATATTGAGTTATATTGTTTGGATTTTTATAAAGACTATTAATTTTAAAGATAATAATGTAACCTATATTTTATTAATCATTGACGATGTCTAATTCAATCTCTATAAGGATAACATTTTCATATGAACAAGATTCATGTTTTGTATTCAACAATAATTTTTTCATTATATCTTTTTTTAATGTCTTCCAGAGCTATAATACTATATAATAATATATATAGCTTGGATATACATGTGAATTATTTTATTAGATATTCAATACATTTTTTTAAATTTTATTAATCTAAATTGAACACTAAAATGTATATTTTATTATTTTTACAATACCCATTGTTGGAACAAAAATTCTAGAATTCATAAATTTCTGGAATAAAATTTATACTATATTGAATTGATATCAATCACGAGACACATTGGGATGAAATTATTTAGGTCTCTTTTGAATGATTTAATATATATATATATATATATATTTAATTAATGTGCTTTATGGTTTGTAAATTTTGTTTAGAGACCTTATAAATTAGAAAAATATTATGAAATATTCCAGTTATTTTTTTGTAGATTTTTATTTATTTATTTATTTTGATATTATTATATGCTATAGATATTATATCACATATTTATTTTATCCAACTTAAATATATAAATTTTAAATAAAATTAAGTATTATTTATATTTCACTCATTTTTTGTTTCAATGGGTCAAAAAATATCCAAAATTTATGTTCCTGTTGCTATATGTGAAACCAATTTTTTTGACAACCTAACCTGAATTTTTGTCCAACCTACCATGATTTTAATAATCTTACTTTGAAATAAGTTTAACCCTACTATAATGATTTGATTCTAAGAAAAAACACAAATTTCCTTCCCCTACAAACCAATCAACATCCACTATAGTATTGGATTCCCTGTTTACATCACATATCTCCCAAACAAGATGATTCTTTCTTCCATAGCAGAAACATGTGACACTAGTTTGGTGTACCTCTGCCTTTATACACTCACGATCAACCTTGGATTATTCACCCAATATGATAGATATTTCATCAGGCCAGTTTTGAAGTTACCATGCATTGTTGAATTCACAATGTGTATATTCCTGTTACAGCAAGTAGTATAAGTATGTTACTATGAAAGAAGATCCAACCTACCATGATGTTGTGAAGGAATTTTACATTAAATAATTTTTAAAAGTGACTACAAGATAAAAACTGAATATGGACATAGGTAGCCATCCATGTATTATATTTTCACGTTATCATAGATTCAGGATTAGTATACCTAATGGATGTGTTATTTTCAATATTATTGAATATCAAAATTTAAAATACTACAAAATATTCACAATGTTAGTATATTGAAAATTTGTTATATTCCAGTGATTGCATCATATATGTTTCCCATTTTTATTATACAATCCAAAAGGCAACCAAAAACATGTTATAGTTGTGGTATTTATACCAGCCCAATGTTCATTTTTGGACAGATGATTTTTTCATTCGTTTAAAAAAAATTTCTAAAATTTTTATTATTAAACTTACTATATTTTTTATTTATTATTATGAAAATAATTCATTTATTAAATTAATTTTTCATGAGTTTTTTTAAATTTAATTTCCTATATTTTATTTTAATGTAACTCTATTTCTTTTTAAAAAAAATTAAATTTTTTAAAAATTTTATTTAATTTTTTTTCTTATTTTCATATATACATAGAGTATGTATATTTTCAATATTTTAATTTTTATAATTTTATTATATTTATTGGTATTATTATTCTATATATTAATATTTTAATATGACTAAATTATTTGACCTATTATTTTTGTATTTAATGTTGTAGAATTTTTCATTGAATAGATTACATCATGATTTTAATTAGAATTTGTTAGAAATTTGAATTTAATAGTAAATATATTTTCCTAAATTTATTGATTTTTCACCAATTATTATGTAGTCTCTTAGAAATATTTTATAGGTGATTAAAAAAAATTTTAATTGTACTTTATGTTTTAAATTTAAATAAATAAATTTTATCATTAGTCTAGATCATGATTTTCTCTCTCTTAAATAATTGTGTAATTTGAAATTAATTTTTTTTACATTGTTTTAGATTTGTTTTTTAGTTTTAATGTTTAAATTTTATAGATTCGAGTAAAATGAATAAGTGATATACATGAAACTTATGAGAATAAAATAACTTTGTTAACAAAATCTATAATTTTATGTACAAACAGGTGTGTCAATGAACAAGTATTCTTATACTAGATAATATCAAATGGACTGTACCTAATCCTCAATGACTAATAATACCTCGTTGAGATGAAATTTCACCATATTCAAGAACAATAGCATATGCTTTCTTTGTTTATAATGATATTCATACTGGTTACAAGTCTCTGTAACACTTCTTCCTATCATTCATATACTCTTTATTTTTTTGTTATTTATTTCAACCAAAATAATTTCATCATATTTTCTTTGAGTTGTAACTCCTAGCCTCTAAAATCATAATATTTGAGTTTATTTATCCCATTATATAAATCCGTTCTTGTATTTTTGTTGTTACTCACTAAATAAAATTCAGTATTTCAATGTGGTTCTCTCTTTAATATATAGAATATGATTTTGTAACAAGGTTATGATTCTACCATTAAAATTATATTAGTGAAAAAAATATATAACATGAAGTAGAGTGGTATAAGTATATACTATATCCATATTTTAATGAACAACTATAAAAATCCTAGTGTTTATTCTATTATTTCAATTTAAAAATGACTCTCATAGATAACTTTCATAATTAATTTACAAAAAAATTATTTTAAAAAAATTATCTCATATATTCACCTCTCTTTACCCCATAATACATTACCATTAGAGACATAGTAGATTATGTAAAATAACTTGAGGAAAGAAAATATATATTTCAAATTTTGGATTCATGAAATTTAGAAACATTAAATTTCATTCATGGGTCCTCTAATCTCAACAGAGGCTATGAATGGATCAATCAATAATCATAGTTATTTACCTATATCCTAGACTAACAACATCAAATGATATTTGTAAAATTCACATGTTTTATGGATACTATAAATTCATTGTGTGAAATTTATCATCGCTATCTAATCGCAATACACTATTAACACAAATGATAGCCAATTTCCTTTGGATGGATGAATGTGAGAAAAATATCATGAAACTGAATATAATGTTGGTCACTGAACCTATCCTAATAGTACCTTGTAGTGAATAATGGTTTTTAAGATATAGTAATGCATAAAAAAATAATGGTGATTTGTTCTTTTGAAGGATGACATGGAAATAGCTTATTCTACATTCCATTTGATGGTTCATTATAAAAATTACTGAACTCATGATTTGGAATTGGAACTTGTAATTATGGAATCTAAATTATTATGACATTAGAATTATTGTGAAAAATTATAGATATATATATAATTATTATACAATATATAATTATATATTTTAAAAGTAATATTTAAATATTAACCAGGGAAGAAGGTTTATGTTTATTAATTATTTTTAATTATCAACACATTACCCTCATCGAGAGGTGAGTAATGTGGATGATGCACTGAGATAGAAATAAAATAATTATTGTTTCATGATAACTATATAATGTAATAAAATAAAAATTTACATTATGAATATTGGACTTGAAATCATTAGTAAGGGAGAAATATCCTATCATTAATAGATTAATTTACAATAATCTATTCACATGAGTATTAAACTGGTTCATAAGAAATATGTTGACCAATAAAGTAATGTAAGGAATTTTCCTGAATTATACCAAGATAATGATGGAATTATAATATTATGTAATATATTATGTGTACCATAAGTAATATAATAGAGGAAGTGTCTTTTAGATGAATATAGTAGTTCATCATTCATTATCAATCCTGAAAGTATGAAGAAACATAGAGACATGACAGGGTATTTTTAGTGGGAAAATATAAAGTGAAATGTTGTCATGTATGTATATTAGTTCTTAGTGTGAAATATTTTATGGAATATAGATAAATTTATATGGGTATGTTGAATCCGTAACACATTCTATTTTATAAATAGGAAAAATCTACATGGATTTTGTTATGGGACTACACAAGAAATCTAAAGTGAATTATCTTATTTTGGTTACAATCAATCACCTTTTGAAGTCAATGAATTTAACTATTTTCAAAGGAGATATAATTCATGGTAATATATCTTGGTTAAAAATGAAAAATATTGTAATGTTTTATAGAGAAACACTTTCAATAATATCTAAATAAGATCTGAGGTTTCCCTTGATGTTCTGGAGAAGTCATTTATAATAATTTAGTTTGAGGTTTAAATTTATCATTGTATAACATCTTAAATAAATTTATAGAATGATATGACTATAAAATCCTTAACATATATTATTATTGAATTTTATATGGATTTAAATGGTGGTTGTGATGAACTCTGCAGTTAGTTTGAAAGTTCATACAACAACATCATCAATAAAGAATTTAGACGGATGATTATAAATACCGATATTGAAGGAAGTGTAAAACTTGATTTTTTAGATAAAGATAGAGAATGAAAAATATTGGGACATGATACAGCTGATAAAATAATATATAAAATTATAAAAATTATTCATTACCTCAAGTAAGGTCATATTTGAGAGAATTGTTTTCTGAAAATCGTCGTCAAGATCTTTAATTTGGAGTTTCTGATAAATTATTCTTATGAATGAAACTTTGGATGAAGGTTATGAAACATTTAAAGAATTTAAAGCTAATCCCTGGATATATAATTATTTTATAAAATTATTTATTATATATATATGATTTATTATATTTGGGTTCTTCAACCAAATCTCTCTGAAATACATGATGTGTTCAATATACCTCTCATATGTAGGTATATTCTAGATCATTTACACTTACTGAACAAAGAATTAATTTAATATAAAAATATATATCTTATGTGGAATAATGGATGGTTATTATTGATCATATAGAGAATGTTTTGTGGAATACTACCTCTCACTGGGTCAAAATGTTAAGGTGAATCCATAAAATTTGAGATGTTATGCAAGAACCTGAGGATGTGATGAGGCAGAATTATTCTCAATTTTTTGTGTTCCATTGATAAATTTTTATTTTGAATTTATTTTAAATTGGTTAAAAAGATACACCCTAATATTTTAGGAAATATATCATTTTATATAATATTTTCGTTATTGATATCATGGGTTTCATGTAGAACTGGCTTTAAATAGACCTCGATATTATATGGAAATATTATTATTAAATATGGATGGTATCACACCGTTTTTGGACTAGTGGGTATGAATTGGGAAGACTGAAATATGAAAAATTAATTTTTTATATGAATAAAATTCATTTATTGGTTATAAATTGGATATAAATGAAAATATATTCATTTGGAAGTTAATATAGATGTCTTTTCTAAAAAAATTTATTAATGTGGACAATGTGTTTTTATCATAATAAATTAAATTAATATGTATTGATGAATTTTTTTATTGAATTTTTATTATAATATATTCATTCAAATATTTTATCATTAATTTAATGGTTATTAATATGCAATCAATGTGATTAAACTAATTTCTATGACTAAAATTTAATTTCCCAAAAAATAGGGTTCTTTTTAATTTTAGGGATTATTTTAATATTAATTTCAACCACTTATTGAAAATTTATATGATAAAATGGTTTCTAAATTTGGAATCATAATTTCTGAATTTTTTAACAAGGAATATATTATTTTTGTTCATAATTTAGTTAGAAATTTAAAACAATCACACCTTTTAAGGGTAAAATTGGTTTTAAATAGAGTAAAACTAAATGATTAGGTAAAAAATATCACATAACCATGCATTAATTATATTTTTGAATATAATTCTACCTTAAAATATAATAGATTCCAATTCGGGTTTCTGTTTTTTATCTTTTAATTAAATATGACATAATAATATTTTTATGATTTAGTTATTTACAAGAGTGGCGCATTCCTCACTTGTAAATGCGAACCACCTATTCTCTCTTATACACATAAATCGATCCATTTATCAAGAAAGATATCATCTCAAATAATCTACCAAAATTATTATCAATTATGGTGATATTCTAATATTCCCAATATACTCATCCATGATTCCTTAAGGTTCTTCTCATTATAGGATACCCTAATAAAATGTATGTGTACTTTTTGATATTTCTCATGTTTCTTTTTTCTGAAACCACCTAAAATCCTTCTATATCCCTAAAGAAAATTATCATTATTATTACTATAAATTTATTTTTTTAGTTTAGTGGTCTAAAAAATTTCAATCTCTATCCCATCGATTAAAAAATGATTTTATTGTTCATGCATACTTGTAGACCACCACCACCACAAATCCTAGTGATTTGTTTTTTATATCCATTTTAAATGGATGGATATATCGATATATATAATGAAAATATATTATATTTATGATATAATTTTTATCGAATAATTGAGAGTTATTATTTACTTTTATTTTGTTTCATCCATCGAAAAATGGAAACACCACTCCTCTATGCATATGAACTATCATTTTTCTGAATTGAAGTAATTATATTTTCATAACTCCATAATATGAATGGTTACAAAGGTGAATACAATAAATAAATTTAAAAATTATAACATTATTTAATTTCAATATATTATGAAACCATTACCATGGTGCATGGACTAGAATCACGACCCCAAAAAATCCAAGGAAAACTGACCAATTTTCCTTTAAATGATGATTATTGTGAATAATGGTTAATAAAAAGGGTGATTAAAAATTAAAAAAAAAATTAGTAAAATTATGAATATTTTTATGTTATAAAATTATTATAAATATATATTTATTATAAATTATCTTAAGTGAGTTTATGATGAAAGACGCGATCTGAGGTAAGGGTTTATGTTACCATCACATTTCCTTTTGGGATTGTCTATATCAAATTTGAATTGAGAGAAACTAATTTCTCCTTAATATATATAATCCATATATATTACTAAAATTTTGAAATTTCTATAATTTTCTTATATTATAACCATTATACAATATTCACAACTTAAATAGATCATGAACATGTTTTAAAAACAAGATGACCTTATTTCCTCTTTGGTTGATGATCATTGTCATCCTTGTCCATGTTCTTTAAAATCATTTAATAAATTTTAATTTTAATTATAAAATAATTATTCCAATTCATTTTAAATCATATTTTTATTTATTTTAATATTTTGGAAGGGAATCATATTTTGTTGTTTTGAATGAGGTATTTTTGGAGGATTTTCAAGAATGTTAAATTAAATCTTGGCTTTAATGATTACTGCACAAACAGATTCCACATATGTTGACAATTCCTTTATTTTATGAAACAATTAAATGAATCCATTATTATTTTCAATGTATATATTTTCATCGATATTTTGTGATATTTGATATAATATTTTATCAAATAAAATATAATTTTCTCAAATTTTCAATAATAGATTAGAATGTAATTTTAATGGCATTTTTCACCTATGAAAAAATCCTTTTCATTTTATTATGATTTAGGGAGATATTATTTAAGGAAACCACAGTAGCTATTATATATATAGATTATGACTATTATTGGTTGATAATTTTATATAACTTTTATCAGTTTTATAGGTTATGATATCATGAATTGATGGATGTTTATGATATTGTGGAATACATATGCATGTGTTTAATTATGTTATAGGTTGGTCCGTTAAATATTTCAATTAAATGTGGTAATGTTATATATCTCATGATATAAGATAGACTATAATTAGATGTTAACCCTGCTTGGTAAGGGACTCTATTAACAATGATATTCTAGGGAGTGATCATAGTTGAATGAAGTAATATAATGGGGAGTGAAATCCATCCACAATGGGACTTTTTACACTATAATAATTTGCAAAGCTAATCCTAATTGAAGAAATGATTTTTTACACATGTTATTTCTATACAATTACTATGACGTGTTCTTAGGATTTTGAAATACTCTTATGGTTCATGATTGTTAAATGATGATTCCTTACTTTGAACACTCATGTATGTTGAATAGATAATGATTTATGTCATAAATCATAATTTATGTTCAATGAAAAGTAAGTTAAAAAATTCATAAGTTGTTATCAATATATCTCATGATTGTTAATATCTTATTATTTCATATTACATTCGATTGATATCTTAATTATTAAACATTATAATCATATGAGCTCACACTTTCATATATTTTATTTTTTATGAAGTTATGAATAATGGGTTTAAGTAATAAAATTATAACACAAGAACTATGAGATAATATTTTGGTGGGATATGATATAAATAATTTATAAAATAATATTACTATGTATATAGTATCCAATGATGTTAAATATTTACTATACTAGAGTGTGTTTAGTGTTAAATGTAATGAACATTCATCTTAAATGATGAAATATTTCTATATGATATGCTTGTGTCATCTCAGTTTCAACTTGTATAAGTTTCATCATGGAAAATCTTGTTAATATTAACATAGTAATTTTTCATGTCATGCCACTTCATTTGAAATATCTTGTGGTGACTATATGATCTTAAATTACACATAACATCCACCTCATATAGACTCATATCGATCCATATCATTATTAAAAAATAGAGAAAATGTGTAGGGGAAATTGGAGACTAACATATGTGGTCCCAAATAATAAAAAATTATTTGTACTTTTAGAAGTAATGAAATGGGAATATTAGATAATTATGTATTTTAGTATTGGTACATGGGAATGTTCCCTGTATGGTTTTAATTACTATGCTTTTGTGACTGCTTTTGCGGTTATCTAATTATTTTAAAAAATATGGCTTCTTTCTCATGCCACACTACTCCATGTAATTAAAAACCCTATACCCCTCCAAAATAAATATTTTATTTATTCTCCTTCTCCATTCACCCACCATTCATTATCTAATTGTCATATATAAAGATTTAATGGCCTATCTATCAGAGTTACCATGACATTCTCCCAAATATCTAATTTACATCCATCTTATCCACCTTGTATCCTGAAATCCAAAGACCTAAGAAATATATGTTATACTACTCTACACCCCTATAATATAAATTCATATGGTATTTCACAACCTTTATAACCCTCTATTCACCATTATCATCCTCCTAGTCCTGATAATTTCTATCGATTTCCTCTATTACATATGGTTGATTTTGTTGGCGTAATTATTTCGGTTTAAATTTAAACATGTGTCCTGGATTTCATCTCCACTATACTCATGTGTGTGAGGTTATATGTTTTATAAACTATCATTTTGTGTGTGTACCCTAGTATATTTTTTCAATTATTAGGAATAACTGCATCAGGCTATTGTTTTATTTATATGAAATTATAGTGGTAAAATTTATAATTTTTTCATATATTTTGGAGAATACATTGATTAGATTAATTATTTTTAATTAGATAAGTTTAAATAAAATATTTAAAAAACGTTTTTTAAATATAATATGTTATAATTCTTGGTAAAGTGTATTTTTATATTATATAACTATTTTAAAACATAACCATAATAGTTGATGAGTAGTAGCCTGGGTGGAATTTAGGACATATTAGAGGTTTTTATGTGTTAAATCACATCAAATAATATTTCTTATTCCATTTTAAGAATGTATATCTTATTGATAATTTACTAATTTAGTTTATTTTCCATTTTCATAGAATGTCTACATCACCATAAATAAATTTATACATATATTTTTATATCAAATGGGTTCATTTAATTTAGTGATTTATTTTATGTGCCAATACCTATTATGTTATTTTATCTTATTAAATTTATTATTTCATCTATTTCAGTATATTATTTTCATTTATTAAAAAAAATTATGTAATCACACACCTTTTTATAATATTCTAGCAAAATTTGATCATGTTTCTTGTTGGGTTGTAATATCAATATAACGAAATATATGAAAAATGAACTAATTATATTATTTATACGCATGTAAAGATTTAAGTAGTAAGTCACTTTAATTTTATTATATTCACTTATATATTCCAATTTATTTGGTGATAATCATTATTTTCCTAAAATGTCTTTATATAGAACTGGTAACTTATAAAAATAAATTATACAAATTTTTTTTCAAATTAATCTGTAAAATCATTTTTTCCCTAATTTCCTTAGTGGGTTTCTACTATAATTTATTAAAAACATATTTAAAACAATTTGTATTATGTATCACTTAGTGAATCCATTTTTATTAGAAAATATATATTTTTTGAAAATGGGTAACTTTACTATATATTTAAGTAGATTCTGGAGAAGGATATATCCAGGTTTTCTAATTTATTTTTTATTTTATTAATAATAATTAATATTTGTTCTCTATTTTATAAAATAACATATGAATTTACTATTATTTTCATTATTATACCTTTTGTTTTCTAATATAGGGTCAGGATGAGAATAAATTTTTGATATTGTTCTTAAGATCATCACAAATGAAGTGTTTTCATCATTTCTTAGTTGAATAGTAATACCATCTAAAAATAAGAAAATAAAATTATAATTTCATAATGATGATGATATATAGTACTATTTCTTGAAAAAAATAATTACATTTGTTAAATTATGCAATAATACTATCAATTTCTACCTGAATATCTATTTCAACGAAATCGTTCTAATTTAATTTTTTTGCAAAATTTCAAGAAGAAACGTTTATTTTAAATCATTATTTTTTATCTTTTATCTAATGATTTATTTCATTAGAAAATCTATCATTATTTTAAATATTACATTTATTAATATATTATTCAATGTTAATGAAATAAATTTACAATTTTATAAACCATAATTATTTTGGAATGTTTTGTGTATTATCACGTGGAAATCCAAATTATTTATTTGACTTCTCAAAATGAAATAAAAATTATCTTGAATTATTATGATCCAAAAGGATTAGAAAGATTGAATAGTTATAGGAAAACTATAATATATGATATGCATTTATTTTATATTATCAATAAGTTTATATTTGTACAATTATGTTACTTAATATTTCATATAGACTATGATAAATAATATTTTTTATTAAATCCCATAGAGAGGGGTTGATTAATAAAATGTTATCATTTTGTAATACACATATTCTAATTTTTCAGAAATAACATATGACATGATGTGTATACTTATAATCCTATATAGGATGATGGAAAAAATGATTCATTTGCCAATTTTTTTGATGTATGAGTCTTGTAGCTTTCAACATTCTATTCACACACACAGAAACCCAGAACCATAAATTAACATATATATAATTAAATATTATTTTTAAATAGAGTACTTGAAAATATTTATAAATATTTAGTATTTCTTTGTAATTTTTTAAAAACAATTATATAAACCAACTTTTAGTATTTTTTTTATTATGATGATTCATTAAAAAAACTTCTCTTTTTCAATTGTAGAAGTAGATTTATTTTGAAATTAAAGAAAATAGATTTTTTATATTTTTGAATTTGTTGTCAGTCTCTACATCATGGGTTGAATTGTTTAATATTGATAAAATAATAAAAATAATAATTTTAATAAAACATTATCTATTAAAGAGATACAACTATTATACAATAAATATAATATAAGATTATTTTTTAAAAAAATGATTCTCATAACATTCTGTACACAGCTTGAAAATCACAAATCATAACCCATAATTAACGAATATCTATGACCTAATTGTGGACACATACCTGACTACTTATATTTTTCACTTAAGTTTGCCTATGTGATATTCTATACTTCCTCCTCCTCCCTTACTATGATGTGTTCACACCCAAAAATGAGATGGGGTGAATTATTGTTTGTGTTCACATAAAAAACGTTATATTTTTTCCCTTATCACCTATATATAACATTAAATCTTATATCCCATAGTAGGGGGTTATTTTTCTACATTACAAAAAACATCAAGGGATAATATCATAAAGGATCTAAGAGTTTAGTAGTCTTGTGGAACATGATAGATTCATCATTCTCATGTTACATATGAAAACATGAAATATTAAATAATGATACACATGAAAAATTAATTATTTCTTCGAGTAAATTTGTGATTCCATTTATTGATCCCTTCTTGGAATCTTTGGGAAAGTAAATATTATTAAATGGTGAGATGAGATTCTTAGTTTGGGATAAAATATAACAGGGGATATAATAATATAAATTAAAAAAATAGAAATATAGCTAGGGATAAATTATTCAAATATTACATATAACTAATAAAATAAAATGGTGACTAAATCAACTGAAAACATAAAAAAATAATTACATAGTGAAAAATAAAAAATTTATTAAATGTATAATTCATAATATCAAACATCATAATTTAACTTTTAAGGCCTTATTCCATGATAATATTCATACGTAGGTATGGCGCACATCGACTACTCAAAATGGATTGTCTTATAGGACCTAACCATGCGTCGAGGGTATATAACGGAGCCACCCATCACATATAAAATATAATGTATTCATCATATTCAGAGGATAAAAAAATAATTAAGTACATAATCAAAAAAACATTCATTATTAATGACTAGATTATAAAAAGTTAATATGTTGCATAATCAATACATATACCTTGATCATAAGTCATCCATAGTAATATGGTTGATAGTGTAAGATATTATGTACCCATTGATTCCTAATATTTACTAAATAATATTTAGATATTTTAAAATGATTTTAAAAAATTATTGGAAAGTTTTTTTGAATAGAAAAACCATTTCATATTGAATTAAACCATTTAAAAACTAAAACAATTCAAGATATTAAAGAAAATATATTATTTCAAATGTGTATTAAAATTTTTCAAATAAATATTCATAGAATTTACAGGTTAATATTTAATGTTGTTCTATTAATATTTGTACATAAAAAATATTCTATTCATATTTTCAATAAAATTCAAAATCTAATCATTCAAGAAAAATAAAATGAATATTCCATCTAAAACAAGAATAAAAAATATAAAATAAATAAAAATTTCTTTATTAAATAAATTTATAATAGTTAAAATATTTTATATATAATTTTATAGAAGATATAGATTTCCATGAAATGTTTCACAACCAAAAATAAAAAATATTTGGTTTTCCTTAAAAACATTCATTCATTCCATTTAATATATAATGTATGGAAAATTAATGGAAAATTTTTAATATTCTAAAATAACATTAGTAGAATAAAATATATGGGATTTAAGAGATACAAATCATATAATTTATCTAATATAGACTAAAAAATAGACAATCCTGAATAACGATGATATTGGGAAATAAACACCTACCTCTAGTCCGACCTGATTTGTAAGTACATTTTTCCTCCTATATAATAATTTTAAATTTATTAATATTATATAACATAACCATATACTTAATTATAATATCAGGTTTTATCTATATATAGCATTTATATTTTTATTTATTAAAAATTATTTACTGAATTCATTATTTCCATGTGTGAACTATTTCATTTTTCTTGACAGTTTGTGTTTAGTAATTTTAGTTCCTTCATCATGATCATGTTTTTATAATATCTAATATATTATTAATTATATTAGTTTCATATATATTTATTATATTTATATTTTTAACCAACATTGAATGGTGAACATGAAATATTATCCAAATCACATCTTTAAGGATGTATTACACACGTACACACAAAAGACATTATATTTATTTAATGAATTACAATGTAAGAAGGTACATATAATATTTTAATTTCAAAGGAATAATTAAGTCATAATATATATATATATATAAGTTATATCTTTTTTACCATCCATGTAAAGTTGTTAGGATAATTGAATTACACCACTACAGCGTGATTGTAAGTCGAACATAAGCTCATGTGATTTTATTTAAATTTAAATAGATGAAAATGATAAGAAAACTTTTTGTAACATAATTCTAAAAACAATTAAATACATTTTTAATACTTGAATAGTTATTTTATAATGGTACCAATATATTTAGAATACATAGATGAAGAAATAAATTTGAAAAAGTTGTAAAAATGTTTACCTTCACTTCAAGAACTATCCTTATGATCTAATCTGAAGGAATATAAGGAAATATTTTGTGAATAAAATAAACCAATGAATTTTTATAATGACTTATTGGAGCTAGTTTTATAGGTTTTATTCAATATATATGGCATAATAGGTGTGACTATGTGAGGATTGGAGGTGCCCTTTTATAAATGAGGTGAGTATCACACTTGTAATTATGAAATGTTTGAAAATATTAAAATATATAATTCCTATAAAAATGGATAAAAATGAATCATATTAGAAATTGATAAAGATAAATTTTAAACAATACTATAAAATAATGTTTTAGAATTTTACTAAATTTTATCCCTTATAATTTGATTTAACTAATATGTTAATCATTTTCTTCCTTAACTAGGCTGAAATCATTTTCAATTATAATGGGTGATAATTTGTATTATAAGGTAAATATTGGATCATAAATGGACAATGGTTTAAATTTTAGACATTTATCAACCGATTTCTTATATTTCAATATTATTATGGTTTTTAGTTAATTTATTATAAAAATACTAGACATAAAATATTATTAATTTCTTCATTGACTCATGTCATTTAATTTGAAATTAATGAAATGAAAAAAGAAATTGGATTTAAATATAATCCTTTAAAAAATATCAAATTATATATATATATATATCACGGGGTACTATAACTATCACAAAAATATATTTTTTTTAATTTTTTTGAATCATTTACATGATTTTTCTACTATCAATACAAGAAAAATGTCTTCATTATGTAATAATTTAGGTTTTTTATTTTGTAAAAAAAATAACATAATTTACTATGATATAAAAATTATTTTTATCTAAAATAAATAATTATGACCAAATTTATCTTCTTTTATACATTATTTTCTTATTCTGGGGATATTATGGTCAATAGAGTGATAGATTGGAATTAGTTGTACTTCAAATTATATGAATGTCGTTATGGAGGTTAAATGGAACCAAAGTGCCATATATTTTAATTATAAATATCTATAGTAGAATTTATCTAGTCAGAGGAAATTAAGGCATGTTTTGGGTTTCTTTTCAGAGCCCAATACGTGGTTTTAACCTTGTTTCACCCATTTTATCTTTATTAAGGTGAAAAATATTTTCTATGACAACTATTCATAATGAAAAAAACTTAAAGTTTATTATTTACCAAATATTAATCATTAGATTACTAATATCTGAATCATATTTAATGATTAGATTAATATAATTGGAATAAATTCATATTAATATTTACATAATAGAAAATTTATTTTAGAAACAATCTGTTTAACGAATAAAAATTAATATATATCAAAAAAATTAAAATAGATGATTAAAATTTAATTTAATAATATAACTAATCATATGTTACATTAATACATAACTACAAATATAATGGGACGTTTAAATTAAATATTTAGTGAAAATAATGTTTCTACTTAAAAAAATTATTTTTATCTATTCATTGAAAAACCAATCATTTCAGAAAAATCCATAAACTTCACCCTTAGTTGATTCAAATATGACTATTTGAAAAATGAAATTAATTTATGAAAATTCATTTAATAAATTTTTTTAACTTTTTCTTTAATCAAATTAATAAATTAAACTATATATATTGTGATATTGTTTCTCTAGAAAGGAAAGATTACTAAAATTTAAGATCTAATGTTACAACCATTTAATATACATAATAAATTGATCGCTTGTTTCCCTTTCTCACCTTTAATCGAGATGAATTTATATATTGGAATGGAATTATCAAATCAAAATCACCATTATTGTTTGATGAGTTTTTTATTATTTTTTTGGATGACTACGTCTCCAATGATATTTAATTTTTATCCCACACACATATATTACTTAATATTATAAAAAAATGAAGAGAAATGGAACGGGATATAAATATGTTCTTCTTAAACTAACTAAGTATCATGAATTTAACAGATTTATGTCATTTAATAAAATATAATGGGCTTCTAATTCTATAATATAATTTCACTTATGTTGACACAAGTCCCATATAGAGTAATTCTATTGATCATATTTAACACATATAGAAGTAATGTTATATTAAATAAGACTCTTAATAATTCTATGATATAATGATCTAGGTTAGATATATCACTTTCCCGTGTTTGGTGATATCTATTCTAGCACAACTAAACTGACATCCACCTTTACTTTTTCCGGGAATTATAAATTTCCTTTTAAATATGCAATAAAATTTCTTTTCCTCAACACATTTGAAGAAACAATGGTACAAAATGTTTCATACCTTCATATTAATCATTTTATTTTTATCGAATAATAATGAATATATATAGTAGAGTCTCTCATTCATTTTCATTGATACATATGGAATTAATATTCATTATTTGATGTTGTATCAACTCTTGTCAAATTCATTTCACTCATAAATTATTCCAATTTCTTATTTGGGTTATTATTAATTAATTTGGACATTTATAATTTTTACAGTATGACTATACATTAAATTCTCAGTATTTATTCTTCATTTTTTATATTCATTTCACCATATGAATATGTTATCATAAATTTACATAATCTATGAAATTCATGATCCTAAAATATAAACATATTAAAAAACAACATTTCATTCTTTCTGTTTTGAATCCTCATTATATTTAGCATTCTTAATTAATAAATATATATATTATCTAAAAATATATATTAGTATCATAATATCAGATTTTCTAAAAATACCACATTATTTAATTTGTAAAAAAATTCGATTTATGTTTGCATTAGATTATATAGTGGTGATGTGGCTCATCTTCTTCCTGTGTTGAACTAATATTCACATCTTATCACCCCCTTAGATAGTCCAATATTTCTATTAGATTCAATCGTAATCCATGATATTAATCTATATGTTGAATCCATGAAAAATAGATATAAAGAACCATCTAATTTAATTCTATTTAATTCATTTTATTTAAAATTTTATCTTTTAGAACTTCTAATTTCTATAGTGTAAAATATCACATTGAGAACTAAACTATATTATGATATGAATGATTATTATAAGGATTATATGTTACAAGATTTTATTTCAAATTTTAAACCTTTAGTATAAGGTTATTATGCATAAGTATAATATCTTATATTGTATGAAATTTTCTTATTGTCATAAAAATTATTGAATACACATGAATATATATCATACACACTAGTAAATATAATATTTTTAGAGGAAATAGTGTATGCAAGTTATTCTATGAATTTTTTTTGGAAAACTTAATTACTTTATGTTTTCTAAGACCCTTTCCTTTTCATAGAATTATTACATCATAAAAATATCTTCATTTGTTGAAATTTTATAGAGGATGTTATAGAAATTATTAATTCTATACATAATATAAAACATTATCTCAAATATATTATTCCCTATCAATTCCCTTACAAAAATGATATTTCCTACATATATTTTTCACTTTTTATATATAATTCCAAATTATACTCATTTTGGCCCTTAATTTCTCCAAATGATATCAGGAATTGTCCAACACTTCCAAAATACCATCCATGTATTCTTAAACATTGATAATAGTATTTTCAATAAACATCACACCGTCAATGTGTTCTACATATATTCACCTTTTAAATTTAAAATGCAACCAAATTTTTAACTTCTAAAAAAATATATTTAGAGGTTTTTTAGAAAATATTGTTTTTTAAACCATCCGAATATATTTTATTTTTTCCACACAGGTTCTTTAAATTAAAAAAAATTCAACCATCCTTTCCAACATATGTTGGAACCATTAAGACATCCTCAATGGTCACAACATTATCTTAATTTTCCTTTTCCATAATCAATGGAATTTGCACTATTGAACATCATCATTATGTTTCATACGAATAATGGTAGTGGAAACTTTTTTCACATCCAAGTCGCCATATGAAACATTAAACCTCATGTAATCATAAAAATTCATTACTCGTCATAACAAATTTTTTGGGATCTTCAACTATATTTTGAAATTACTACTTCCTTTCAACCTATCCAAATTCCAGATTCTGAAATTTTTTTGTAAAAAAAAAAATTCAAACATATATTTATTCATCAACATATTTTCTTGGTATAACTCCTCCATTATTTATGAAAAATATGTCAAAATAATGTATTCAGTTCAATAATATTCCAGTATGTTTTTGTTGTCAAATTCTTTTAGGATAAGTTTTTAAAATATTTGATCTAACTATTCTCTCCTCATATAATCTCATTTTTATCATTAATTTTAATCTCTCTGCCTTATTTAAACTAAATACAAAATTATTGATAGAAATAATGGTTTGACTTCATTCTTCGAAAGTGTTCCATAAATTATCTGATTTAATATGTACATGATCTATAGTTGTTATAGAAAACATGAGGGTTTTATTTAGAACTAATGTTTTTATAAAATTAAATGAATATAATACTAATGAAAACAATTTTGGAGTTTTCCCCGTCTAATTTTGCATAAAACAATTTAGTGTAATCCAAATAAACCAATTTAAATATACTTCATTAGAAAAAATAATATAGAATAAGTACACTCACCTCAATAAAAATATTAAAACATTAAAAATAAATACCTGAAAGTTGTTAAATTTCATGACTATCCCTGTATCTCTTAAAACTAATTCACTATCTTATCAATGATTAATTAAAATTTCTACTACTAAATATTTGATCCTATTTTTTCATAAATTTTTATTTGAGAATGTATATATTTATATTCACATTTTCAATGATATTTTTCTGCATAATTCTATAAATCCCATATTTTCAGGGAATAAATAATTATTGTAGAATCTCAAGTATTTCAACTTATATCACCCACATAAGGATACAATTCAAAATTCTGTCATCAAGGTGGATCCTTTATGTAAATTTCTTCAAGATATCACTTACTAAGAGTATATTAAGATGTTTTATTTTATGTTACTATAATGTTTTATAGATTACACATATTTATCAAGAACAATCTTATTTAATGCACAATTTATTAGAATATCCCATGATATATAATTCAATATATGAGTGTTACTAAAATCTATAATAGTTTTTCCAACTTATATCCCTTTTTAAATTATTATATTGATAATATTAATCCCATTCAATTCCTTAAAATATATGCATAAAAATAAAAACAAATAATTTCAAATTAAGGTGGAATTAATTTTCATCCATAATTATAGAAATCAGTCTTAGAAGTTATTCACACCCATGAAACCCTTTTATTTTTTAATTTATATTGAGATGAAATATCCATGCATGAATTTCATGTTCTTTAGATAGTTGTGGGTAGTTTTTGTAATTTAATTCTCCTCCTATGTGGGATAATACTTTTTCCAAGAGCCATTAAGGCATATAAATAACTTGATGTGTCTTTCAATTTATTTAGGATTTATTATGAGTCATATATTATATTTAGATAATCATTTGTTTTGAGACAGACCAAGTTGGAACTCCCACATGATTACTCATGATTTCTATGGTTATCATTCCCTAAAAATATCTAAATAAATAAGATTTATTCTTTACCTGGAATATTTTAATTCCCTTCAGATCTAGCCATTTATTATTATTCAATTTCTATATCATTCACTAGATTGGTTGTTTATACATAAATCATACCATAGTAATTTTTTATCAATTTGGTTGTTCTAAATGGTCTCTCAAGATAGTTCTTTAACAAGTAATCTATAAGTTTATTTTTGATTAATTTACATTTTCCTTAGAATTTATTTAGTAAAAATATTTTTCTACGGAACCATTTCATGTGTCCATGGTATGTAATATTTTTACAATATTTAAGTAAATAATAATCCTTAGTATATTACACTTAATTAGATTCTTTTATTAATATTGAATTAGGTTTTTTTCAATTTATATCTAAAGGTAGTTCAGATGCCTTATTCACTATATTTTTATGAATATTTGGTTTCCCAATATTATTCATCATATTAATCATGGTTATATAATATTTTCTCAATAGTTTATATGTTATTTATATTCCATTTTATTTTTACACATAATTTTTTATGTTTTATGTTCATGTATCTTTCTTGTGACCACATTCTTTACACATAACATTGATATTTTCATTTTTGTATAATATTATTATATAATTTTGATTTTACTATTATTTATGTGGTATTGTATTTAGTTTAGGATCCCCCCTTGATTTATGATTTTGTTTTATTACATATTCTAAGACAATATTCGATTAGTCTAATTCAAAATTCTGGAATTGTTTTCAAAAAATAACAAAAAACCATTGTTTTCATCTTTTAACATCATGTCATCCTAATTTTTCACATCTAGTAGTTTTTTATTTTCTATCATATTCATAAACTGGTTGGGATTTCTCTACACAACCATCTCTTATAAAAATTATTGTATCCATAATAGTCATTGTGGTAATTTTCTTTTCAAATTTGTTTCCATCATTGTAAATATTTTAAATTAAAATAATTATACATAATAGCAAATAATTTTGAAAAAACATTCACTTTTCATATGGATGGTATCATTTGTTTTGAGGCTATACTATACTATTCATTAGATGATCTTAGGATTCTTTTTCATCAGATAGTTAACACAAAAACCCTCATTTGTATTTGTGTGGAATAAATATTTCATTCAACCTATTGTGAAGACCAATATTGATTCATATAATGGTTCTTTTTTAACCATAAGCTCCAATCATTCAATATAAATCATTTACTTTTCATTCTCCAATTCCAATATTATTTTCTTCAATATAATTATGTATTTTATCAAAAACAATTACCATGAATTTTATTCTTCTCTTGTAGGGGGGGTTATATCCATTAATTCTATAGAATTTAGTCCCAAATTAATAAAATATCATAACAATTACATATTTTAATTGGTGGGACTTAACATAAATCTCTTTGATGGTTTCCTATTTTTTGAGAATCATTGTGAGATAATCATTTTAAAAACATAATAATATTTCATTAGTCTCACCATTTAATGAATTTAAGGATACTACTTGCTATGGAGAGATTTAAAATCATTATATCACAATTTTCAATTTTTACTACATATTATATAAATTTTTATCCATATGATATATCTCATACTAAATTCATCTAACATATCTCCAAAGAAAGTGACTATATCTATAAGATCACTATACATGGTCTTCATAAAAATATCACAGGTTTTATAAAAATACTGATCATATTTTTCCTCTAAGATGTGATCCTTTCCATTTCAACTTGGCTCATATAGAGAACTCAAAGGAAAATAAATATATTTTCTTAGATATTAATTTATTGATAAATAAATAGAAAGGTTGAAAATATTTTATATATTCTTAGTTGCTAATTATTCCACCGAAACAACATCATAAATGTTTAACTTATCATCATTAGGGTTATTTCATGTGGAATATATTTTCTCATCCTCTTTAACTAATAGGTTTGTATTTTCATCATATATTTTTAATGAAAAATACTATAGAAAATGATATTAGGATGATCTATAATTTGGTTTTAAACAATAAATTACATGCCATTTTTAAATTTTTTTAAATGAGGTCTTCATAATATTCTTGGAATCTCTTTTACTAATATTCATTATTTTTTTATAAAACACTTATTCCATGGTTTATTTGATAAGGAATTCATGATATTCTTTAAATCATAACATCATCCAACCATTGATTCCAAAAATTGTTAGTGGGTAGAATCAATGTTAGTGATTGTTTAATCAAATTTTAACCTTTATATATTGACACATATTCATTTATTTTGTGAATGGATCTATATATTTTATTATATCAGATTTATTCAACATGCATGAAAATATAGAGTGGAAGGTATCCAAATAAGAACTATAAGGCTTATTTCTAATCTTTTCCACCATATTAAGATTAATATATCTCTAGTGATATCTGTATTTTATACATTGCACCTAACATCCTTGTTATTTTAAAAATAACCATGAGAAAGATTATTCCTTTAAACTCGTTTATCATGGAACCAACTAGGTATAATGAATTTAATGACATGTTATCAATTTGTACATAATAATTTGATTATACATCCTTGATGTATGATCAAATATACTATTTTGAATTTCTCCTGGACAAAATCAAATGATATTCTTCCTCATAAACATTACTTGACTGAGATGATAAATAATTATTTAGATTTATAAAGAATAATATTGTAGTATGGATATTTCAAATTATCAAAATGGGTGTAATATATTTTAGCACATTCAAACTCACTTTTATAAATTCTTATTTAGTGTATAAGTAATAACCATATACTTCAGAACTGAGACTTATATTCTACAGTGAATATGTTGTGACACAAGTACACATTTTTTTCACATCATAATCCTCATAAAATTTTTAAACAGAATATTGTTTTCATATATTTTACTTTTTAATTTTATCTTGATACACTAGGTCATATTATTTCTCATTAGATGGTGTATTATATTTTCTCATATTCTTTCGAATATCAAAATGTTGAGTTTCTGGGAGTCAAATTCTTGTTTTTTTTCCTATTGACCTGTAGAATTTTCGTAGTATCCATGTAGTCATGATTAACATTAATTTATTATTATTCTTGTCAAATTTTATATTCACTTATCCTTAAAAATATGGGCTCTCAAATTTCCAGGATCTATGATATTAATGTTCCAAGAATTTATATTTTTCAAACACCAAATTATCGATAATTAATTAAATTTTGAAATATATTTTACATATTCTTTATAAAATACTCATCTATTATATTATATGAGAAATAGTTGAATATCATGACATCATATTCTCTAAAAATTGCTTATATTTTAATTCCATAAAAAATTAATTACACATATTTATAGGCTCACACAAGGTTATATAGATTCTTTTATTGGGGAATGGACCTAATATCAATATCCAGGTTATCTCCTTTGCCTATCCTCCTTTTATCATGACCTAAATCCAGATCCATGTATTTTATCATGATGTTTAATCCATGATGAATTGATTGAAATACTCTTCTAAATTAATTCTCCTCAATTTATTTATTCTAAAAATATTGGATTCCAAATTATCATATTTCTATAAAGTATATTATAATATGAATAACTGAAATACCTTATGGGATAATCAAATTTTACATAAAAAATATTTTATTACATCCAATCTCAAATATCGTACATATGAAAAAAATTTCTTATGAGTAAGAAAAATGTATTATGTCATATGATACATTTCTTGGGAAAGGAAAAATTGTTATATGATATTTTGGATTTGTAATACATAAAATAAAATACTTTACATGTAGATAAAATATTATATGTGGCCCATTCCTTTTGTAAATTTCTTGAAAACGAAAATTTCTTATGAATAATGATGTCATTTAGATTTTCATATATTATTCCCTTATCAAAATATCATACCCATGTGAAATGATTTAAGGGATCATAGAAAAAATATTATATCTATACAGAATTTCATATGTAATATCAAATTACTTATTCCAATCTCAAATGTATTATGTGTATGATTTTTTTCTATTTAAAAATTCTGATTCAAAATTAATGAATTCACACAAATCTAAAATGAAATTACTCAACTAATTACTTGGTTTCACTAATAATTCCAAAAAATCAACCAAGTGTTCTTAAAAACCAATAATAGTACTTTCATGCACATCCAAACTTATATAGGATATCCATGGAATCATATTTTAAATCTCTAAATCAAAAAATAATTAAATCCACACATAATAATATAAAATTCTATACAGAAATGATATCCCTTCATTCAATTGGAAATTTTTTGAATTTTTCAACAGATTTTATTTAAATAAAAAATATATTTCAAACCTAATTTACATCATATTAATGAGAAATCATGAAGTATTTAGGGGTAGAAACCTCATCTTCACTTCCATGTTTAATAATCAATGTAAGTAAATCCATCCAAATTCCTTATTATTTTCCATAAGAACAGTATCATTAAATCATATATCATATTCATGTCAATAGATAATTCAACAAACATCATGTAATCAAAATTAAATACTCATCATAACATCATTCCTAGGGTATTAAAGTATCATTTGAACTTCCTAATTCCTTCTTAATTATTCAAACTTATAACTTCTTATGAATGTTCTTGGGAACATTGAACTACATCCAAGTTGTTAATCATTATTATGGTTATAAGAGATAATTATACTCTTATTGAAAAAATATAACACGATCACAATGTTTGTTTTACACTAACTTTATATTGTTCAACTCATATATTGAACGGGAATTAGCCACTATATGTTTAGTATTAAAAAATAAGGAACTCAAAATTCATTATCAATCACTATTTATTTTGTTATTATAATCATTTCAATAATGTACCTATTTAATTTTTTTTTATATAATTTTATATAATTTCACTCTCATGGAAATGAATAGTATGAAAATATTAGTATTTATACATAATATTTATTGATATGTTATATAAAAATATAAATTTATATTATAAATCTTAAAGATAAAATATATTAATCTTTCAATTTTGATGATTGAACTAATATTGTTTTCCACATATTTTTATGGTTATTCCAGTATATTTTTTTAACATCACTTTTAAAATACTTATAATAGAAATCACCAATGAAAAAAAAATAAAAATATTTTGTTCATTATTTATTTTACAAACAAATATTACTATAATATACAAGTAAAATTTATTTTCAATTATATTTTTTGTTTCAATAGAATTTTATACTACTCTTCACCTATAAAAAAAAGATTGTAAAAATAATTTCAGTTTTATATTTTTATTGAAAAAATAATAATTACAATATTTACTAATAATATGTAGTTTATAAAAATAATTAGCATCTATTTTTTATTTATTATATGACTCGTCACTTAT
Organism: Viscum album; assembly: GCA_963277665.1. Lineage (NCBI taxonomy): Eukaryota > Viridiplantae > Streptophyta > Magnoliopsida > Santalales > Viscaceae > Viscum > Viscum album. Next base: position 451,659,879 of record OY728139.1, on the reverse strand, counting down.
GATATGGGATCTCTAAAAATATTGGTTATTCATATATGATTTGTTTAGAAATATTTATATACCATTAATTGGAAATTTTTTTCAATTAATATATGTATATATTATGTTTCCTTGTGGAGTTTATTAAAGTTTTTTGATTTATAGTTTTAACATATCAACTAGTATGATAAGATGTTTCTGAAAATAATTTTTGGTTGGCTTTTTTTTGAAAAAATACTTATACCACTCTTCAATTAGATAATAAGTTTTCTAAAAAACATTTTTTGATTTTTTTCTATTTTGATGCATGAATTGAAGAATTAATATTAGAATGTAGTTGGGAAATTGCATGTTGATCATGCTATTACATCTCATATTATAGAATAATTGAATGGAGATTGTCTAAAAAGAAATTATTTTCCAAGTCATCATTAGGTTTGATGAGAAAATAACATTTAAATTTGTATAATCAATGATTGATATCAACTTATGTAATTATTAGTGGTTTTAATTTAATTTTTAATTAAAAAACTATTCACACTTAAAAGTTTCTAGGAGAAGATTATTTGTCAAAATTTGTTTTCATTATGGAATTTTTTAAATAACTAATTATTGTTATTATATTGATTATTTTAAAAACATTCATACTTGTATTCCTATATTTGTGTCACATGACAACATTTTTATTTTAACATATATTATTCTAAATATAAATTATTATTTTTTGAAAATAAGATATATTTTTTTTGTTATTATAATTTTTTTTACTTTTGTTTTTCATATTATTAATGTCATAAAAAATTATTATGGTGATAGGTTTGGATATTGAGACATAATGATAAAGGTTTCATATTTTTTCATAATGCAACATCAATATATGAATTATATTTTCATAAAAAAATTACATAACCGTTAGATATCTAAAATTAGACTAACTAATGTAATTTAACATTTAAAATAAATAACATGGATTTGAGAGCACTATAATTGATCACTAAAACAATTTATATGAAATATATATTCAGAAGTTGGGGCTACCATTAGGAGTTGAAAATTATTTTTTTGTTACCTCACCTAATTCAATTGTTCAAAAACATCCAAAAGATATCACAAAAAACATGGGAATAAAATGGTGACTATGAAAATGTTTTTTGTACCCACATATATTGTGACCACCAACAACAGTCTCTCATAGGTCAATAATATTTCATAATCTTTTTTTCCAAATTTCTTTATGGGTATAGATGCTTATTTCACTTATATTTCCACTGATGTTGCCAATGTGGCCCTAAATGACGTCTTTAGGTGAACAGATCATATAAAATTGTTCAAAATATTAGAACATGCCCCTATACACAATTGAAAATGTGATATTCCTTCTAATAAAAATGACCAAATCATTACCCCTACCTTAGGCTCTTACCATGTATGATATTTTTTATAAAGAATGTTTTGTGATATATGTTATCCAATTTTTTGATTTGATAGTATTGATTGATTATTCCAAAAAGGTATGTCACTATTCCAAAAAAAATATTAGGGATACATGGAAAGATTTGGTCCATCCAAATATGAATCTAACAACTAAGATCATATCCCCTGTTGACCACCATACTAATATCAAAAGTCACTATAAGATGCATCCCATGGGGGAATTACTAAGCGACGATAACCCTATATTCATCAAAACATCGACATTATTTCTATCACCACCCCTAAACTACCTAAAAATATCATTATCTCAAAATTAATTCATTATGGCCCTTGAACTCTATACATAAAGGGAAATTAGAAAAATATAATTCTAAAATAATTTTTATACCATTCATTTATATTCAGCATTAATATCTCATTTTAGTCTCATATAAAGTAAATAAAAACTATTATGTGTAATACTTGTTAATTATTCAATGATTTTATTACATACTCAAATTATCAAAAATTAACAAGAAATAATAGTTTATTATATCACTAAAAATAAAAATCAAATAATATAACAAAATTCCACTCTATTGAGATATGGACAAGAAAAAAATATCATAAATGAATCATGGTATAATAATTTAATTTCAAATCCTTCAAAATATTGAGATAATTTTTAAGATTATAAAAAATACTATTTATTTTCTATAAATACATTCATTGAATAAATTCCACTCTATTGAGATAAGAACAAGAAAAAAATATCATAAATGAATCATGGTATAATAATTTAATTTCAAATCCTTCAAAATATTGAGATAATTTTTTAGATTATAAAAAATACTATTTATTTTCTATAAATACATTCATTTAATATTTACCAAACCAAATCTATTGTTCATATCATGATATCTTGATTAAAATAATTTTATTTCATATTTATATTCATCCATTCATTACATGAATGAGAATTATGATTATTATAAAGAAATAATTAAATAAATGAAGATAAAAATGGTCCAAAGAACCATACTTCCCATATGATTCATCAACCTCCATTGTAGATCCCACATTATCTAAATATCAAACATGAAAATTCAATCCTATCATAAACATGATCTCTCTATAAAAGATAAAGATATTTACATTTGTTAGGTTGAATTAATAATAATAGAATAAGTAATTTTATTTTAAATTACCGAACAATATCTATAAATGTTAGTGAAACATCACATAGTATTCTAAAATTTATTAGAATATGATCAAACTACAAAAGTACAATTTCAAAAACAATTTTACATTTTTTTCTCAATCAATTATAATAATAAAGGTAAATTGATTCTTTCTCCATCCTAATTAAATAAACAATATAACCATTGAAAATTCCTTTTGGAGATAAATCAAGTTCCTAAATTAAATAATTTAAATTAAAATGTTTTCGATTTAATCCCTCAATAATATGCATGGAATTCCATTACAAAATAAAAGGAAAATGAATTCCGGGATGAAGAACTATAAAATAAAAAAATGGGATCGATGTTATCTGTTAATCTTTCCAACACATCAGTTTTACCTCTAATTGATGGATCTTTGAATGAATCTATATATTATATGTGTATTCAATATGAGTGACTATAATTGCTTCAATTCCCTTGATTAAAGTAAAATTTATTCCATTGTAGGAGTGTTGAGTTCTCAATGATCCTTAGACTCAAAAAATAAAAAAAACCACGATTAGAAATCGTGTCCCCTTCTATATAATGAACACTAAAATAGAACTATTACTATTTTAAATTGAATGAATTAACTTGTTTCTCTATATTAAATGTTTAATGTATACATAAATGTATCATATAGAATCTCTCTATAACATCCTAACATGATAGAATCCTCCCTCAGTGGACCAGATTTATACTAGATCCTAGGTGCACCACCCCATATACTAATGGTCTCGGACGAGAAGCATGGTTATGAGGGGTGATAAAGGGGATACTATAACAAAAGAATATAAATTTTTATAATAATTCATTAATATTGGAAAATAATTAAATAATAAGACATAATAAGTAAGAACATATATATTATAAGCTTAGTAAAAACCTAAAATGGTATATATGTTATAAAAAACAAGTAAGATCACACAAACCCAATCATATATATATACATTACATGTAACCAAAATAAATCACCAGAATTGTAATGAGAAACCACCATACCAATATACAAAACCATAACATCTATCTTTTACACCATCATTACTCCTACTTCAACTTTTCTCTTCATGTTGATCCAATTATTTACCATTTTCAAAAAACATAATGTATGAATCCATCCTAGAGGGACCATATAGAGTATTAGTATGAAATTAATAGGCCACCTCTAATGGTTTCCCTATCTAATATCCATATATATATGACTACATAAGATAAAAAATAATAAAATCACACCACTCAACCTATAACACTCTTTCCTATTCATCCACATGAGTGCCATTACATATTATGGTTAGTGCATCATTAGAATGATGAATCTAAAATCTATAGAAATGAATGTTCCCTTGGCCTTCAAACGAGTTCCATGAAACATAGAATAACTATACTAAATCAAACATGACTCTTAAATGACATGCCCACAACCCATATCATGAGACCTAGAGTTTTATGATCCCTTTATCCGTCGCTGGATATATAGCCTGATGATACCCAAGGAAGGAAAAAAATATTCCTTTGTTAAGTCCACTTAATCATCCACAATATAGCCAACATATGGGGAGAGTTCTTTTCTCAAATACAGTGGTAAAAAACATGACTATTTTTTGATAACTATGGTGCATAATCTTTTATATTGACTAACTTATTCATCATCCAAACTATATATATTAACTAAGGAGTATTTCACTAAAAACTAGTGGTTAAAACCACTTATTGGGCCCTGTATTATGTACACATGATCCTAAGGTCCTCATCATCATAGTAAGTGATTATTACCGTCCCGAAGGAAAACCCTCCAAGAAACTCAATTTCCAACACACTAATGTTCATTAATATCGACATCAAACCTGTAAAACATTGTTATGACAATCCTACTGATGTATATCAACTACAGTCATGTGGATTTCAACAATCACATTCCCAAAAAACCACAATTGTCATCACATATCACGAATCACCACTTTATTAAATTCTATACCTACCCGTAATACACTAATCAACCCCACAAGAAAGCCAATCCATATTAGTATGAACCATACAATTCCTAAAAAGATTAACCCTAGGTATATCTTATATGAATGTTAAAATGGGAGGTAATTATAATCTTGGTAGTCAATAGGGAATCATACCCTAACCTAATTATTCCCTGACATATGTCGCCCATATGGAATAGGAAGAAGATAAACACCATCATCCTAGAAATTTAAGGACTCGCCTATTTTTGAAACATTGGTAGATCCATCAAAAAATTATAGAAATAATGCAGTCTAAATAAATTTCTAATATTGGTATTAAATTATAGAAATCATATATATTTTGAGAGAAAATACTTAAAATTCCACAGTGAAGATATCATTCGTCAAGTATACTACATTCTTCAAAACAATCAAATATTTTTTTAAGAAATGCTAAAAAACACACTCCTAGATGAATAGGGGAAAAAATTATGATTTAATTCATATCCACATTACTCTATATAAAATGGAATTTATATACCTCTTTTAAAATAAAAAAAATTTTATATCCTTTTATATAATATTGGAAAAACAAACTTATCAAAATAATTTTTTCTAAAAAAAACTACGAAAAACCTTAAGGGTCACCCAAAAAAAGAATGTTATATATAAAAAATATTTCATTCAAACAAAACCATTTTCAATTTCTTAAATGTGAAAAAGATTTAATTAAACCTGACATAAAGATACTATATGATCTATGACATTACCAATTTCTAGTCTTCAAACAGTCATTTTTCAGAAAAACCATACATATCATAGTTTATCTCTATAATTAGACAATTTAAGGATTCCAAAAAATAACTAATGTACTAAAATCCAAATGTATAGAATCCTTATATATTATATGGTACATCTAACACTTAGTCAATTTTACAAAAAATGGAAAATATTAAAATATTATATATTCAACATTTAATTTTCTTTACCCATCTACAAAATTATATATATAAAATGTTTACCAATATGAAGAAAAGTTTTCTAACACTATTTTAATAAAAAGGTTTTATAAAATTACATTATTAAAGTACATATATAATTAAAAACATGTGGAAATCCTTATTTATGAATAATTTTAATTTTGTCTATAATTCATCTTCAACTCATAAGTATACGAAAATTAATACAAAAAAATTCCCAATCATGAAATTTTAAAAATATCATCACTATTATTCCACCAACATTCCATTTTAATGAAATTTATGAAAACATTAACTATGAAATTACAATCTTATTATAAAAATTAAATTTAGTGGAATTTCACAACCATTCATCCCCTCCTCCTTGGAAAACTATGGAGATTCAATTATTTTACAATACCTAGAACCCTGATACATTAATAGGGTCTACAATATCTTAGTCTATAAATGATTCAACCGGAATGAAAATTATTAATAACATAATATTATAGATACACCCCATAATATAATTAATTATCCCTTTAATTTTTGAAACACTAATTAACCACTTCATATCAAAAACTAAAAATATCATACAATGAACTCTAAAAACATTTACAAAATATCGAACACTATCCTCTCACTCCCAATAACAACAATTACATAATTCAAACTATGTTATCACTTATACAGGCCTTCCCTTAAATAAGAATCACATTACCATTTTTCATTCCAGCCAAACTACTTGATAAGATTTTATGGGCATTCACAATCACCATACCAAATCCCACATTATCTAACTTTCCCAAAATATCCACCTGTCATCAATTATAAAGATCATATATCATATTGATTCTCCTATATATATCTCATAAAACCTGATTCCAATTTCCTCTATTCATCATACCTGATTTCCACAATATAATATATCACAACATATTCTCACATATTAAATTTTGTCCATACATCCCACACAATATGTGGATTATATCCATCATTCCTTTTCGGTCGATTACACAGGGACTGATTCTACCCTCTCTTCCCATACTAGAAACATATCCATTAATGATCCACTCAATTCTGGAATTATAACACATATTTTTTATTTTTGTACTAGGTTTCCTCATTTAAAAACATCCATATAACAATATTTTTAACTCTTTTCCTTCATAACACCATTATCCATCTTTGTAAATTCCACACTAACTTGTTCATCTATAAAATCAAATCCTTATTAAAAACATATAAAAAATGGGGGTAACCTAAAGATGTTTTATAAAAGCAAGATTACATATCATTAAACTTCCATGAATAACTATTTTATTGTTATTTAAAATCATTACAAAATCAAAAGAACTATAGTAAATATACATATATATATATGTATTCATATTCCTTTACTAAAGTACCCCCCCTACAACAACTGTATAAACTCTTGGGCCCCATTTTCATCTCAACATCTCAAAGAAGAAGTTCACAATAAACTTATTCAATGACCCAAACCTTTATCAAGATAATTTAACTTGTTATAATAATTTTAAATTATATAATACACATAAATATAATATAAAGGCCAATAATAACATCATTCTAATAGTAAAAAATAAAATAATATATATTCAAAGATATTAAGGAACCAATACTGATAGAACAACAACATGAACCATGGAAGAAGGACATGATCATTTAGAATACTAATGAGGTAAATAGAATAGTAACCTCGCCTATAAAACTATAAATAATATTTATCCATCATATAAATGAAAATATGATATAATTATTTCATAGTATAATTAAATAAATGTTTTAAAATTGATAAATTAAGTGCTAGTATTTTTATCAAACAAAAAGGTTTATTTACACTTTTATAATTACTATAATGGTTTAAAAGAAAATTTATTTTAACACAATAGATCCATAAATTAATATTTATTTGTCTTACAATAATAAGATAATTTTATGAGACCTAAATTAATTTTTCAAAATGTAATAAAATCAGTTACAATATTAAAATCGATATTTTTTTTAATAAATAATGATTTAAATTGAATATTAAATATATAATATTTGAATATATATTTTAGAAAAATGGATTTCATTTATGAAGTTTTATAATTTATAAATAGTTATGGTTCATTTTTTGGGATTTTTATAAAATAGTTTACGTTTTTGGGAATAGTGAAATATGATAATTCACGATAGTTAACAAATACATGAATTATTTATTCATAGATGATGTATATTTGATGTAATACCATAATCTCAAACTATACATAATACTTTAATATATTTAGTGATAAAGGTGAATATATTTATATTGTTGAGAAAAAAATAATAAATAAAATAATCAAATAACACACCTTTCACACCCTACATATACCATACCTCAACACCTCTTCTCCTTACACCTTCTATGATGTGAAAGTTTTCAAAATTATTCCCAACCCTCTTCCAAAAAATCTTACCCACATCCAAGAAACTTTTTTTCAATTAAATATCAATTAAAATTTCCATATAGAGGTTCTCAAGGAGAATAATTCAATGGTTAAAGTCTTATTTCATTTTCACTTAATTTATTATCAATTTATTTTATTTTATTATTCCTTCCTCACCTCCCTTTATCCATGTTAAATTATAACTCTAATATTTATCTATACATGAGTTTTATTATGTTAATGTAATAATCCATCTTAATAACATTTCTCCTCTCCCTTTTTTACTAAAAATAGAAGCATTATCCTTGAGATGTTTATTTATCACCTTTAAGGATCATGGGTTTTAATATTAAATTATCGCCTTCAGGGATGGTCATAAAACCATTATAATGGTTGAAAAATATTTTAAAATATACTTATAAACATTTTTATGTTTTTAATATAATAATTATACATAATATTTAATAATAATAGAAAACTAGTTCGTGATGATAGAAAACACACCAAATTAATCTGAACAAATATCATTAGTGTTTCATATAATTAATCATCATCATATTAAGGAAAATAATATATTTAATACCATTTAAACTCTTATAAGTTTATTATTGACATATGATTATAATTCGGGATAATTATTATAATTTTACATTATATTCCATACATGTACACAAGTTAACTGATCATGTAAACCAATAAATTGAACACTCTCAAATGAAGAAATTAATCTCCATAAATCTTAAAAATTGAAAAATAAATAAATAAAATTTTATGTAATCTAATACATGTGTAACAATATTTCTATTTTTTAATTAATAAATTAAACTTTATTATTCTATATATTAATTTGAATAAAGAATCAGACATAAGGTAATTGTTTTCTGGGAGATAATTTCATTTCTTTAGGTTTTTCCATTTTCAGGAAAATTTAATTAGGGATGTTCTTTTAATATTAATCAAATATTACTTCATTTTTTTACCATTATATTTTTTTTATACATTTTTTATTTTGGTTTTATGACAATTATAAAGATTTTTCAAAAAAACTCTTCTATCCAAAATTCATTTTAAAACCTCATGGGTTGTTTCTTAATCAATCAAAAATGACGAATCTTATAAAAAATAGGTTTTTCACTTTCCCATTGGGAATCCCAATGTTTATTTAGGAATTTATTCTTAATTAAATAGAACACATTCGTTTCAATGGTTTATTTTATTTTTATTATTGATATACATTTATGTAGAAAGCCCAATTATATAAGTGTTCTGATGTGACAGGTGAACCCAAAATTATATATACCTCCTATGGAGGGAGTAATGTGTTGTATATCATGATATAATATGAAATATTCATGAACCAGATTTTATATTTCTTCACAACAATGATTTTGTTATTACGAACATATGTTATGATGAAAAATGATGTGATCTCTGTTCACAACTAGGTGTGGTGCTTGACCACTAAGACATGATGTTTTATTTTTATCATTACCACATTCCATGCCTTTTTTTAATACTTCCACTTATGATTATGATGATTATCCCATTATTATTTAATTATTATAAATATTATGCTCCCCCATTTTATATTGATTCATTATCTTATCAATCTTCTAAATGGAATTTTAGATCACCCCATTCATTGATGTATATCCTCAAGTGATTGATTATACAAAAAAAGTATATGAAATAAAGTAAGATGATAGAGAAGAAGGTATTAAATAATGTTATGTTTTACTATTTAAATGTTATGTATGGTCTAATGTTTCCCAAGATACAAAAACTTTGATCCTATATTTTTAATTCTTTTATGTTGTTTATCTCAAAAAATTATGTAATAATCAAGTAACGAATGTATAATTTCTATAGTTGTTATTGGATAATGGTTTAGTTAATTTGGAAATTAGGATTAGGTAATATTTGTGAAAAATGTAATTATGGGAATCTCTAAATGTAACCACTGAAGATGTTTTTTTAGAAAACTACTAAACATATTGACCACAAAATATATGACATTGGAGATAATTTCAAAAATTAGTAAACCATTCATGTCTTGTTGACTTCTGTTTTGTTCAAAACATTTATATTTTAGAAAAAAATTGATCTAGGGGAAACCACACATAGAACCCATGTGAGGGGAAATACAGTGACTGTCTGAATGACCTCCCCAATCCATTATCCAATAGATTTAAAAAACTCATCGTGACTATTTCACATATATCTTAGAATATGATCGATAAATTGAATAATTTGCAACTTCCAACTTTCACTACAATGGATAAACTAGATATTGAGTCTTCTATGTAGAAACCACAATCAATGTTTAGTGGAATATTCATTCCAATAGTCACAATATAGTATGTAAACATAATGGATAATATCTTTTTTGTTCTTTGCTGCTCTAAAATAGTGAAGGTTACTTTTGAAATTTATTATTAAGATGGAGTGTTCGACCAATGGTGGGAATAGATTGATACTAGAAAGATGAATTGTGAAATTCAAGAGATAGAGATGGAATAAATTAAGAAAATATTTATTAATAAGTACTTCCCTAGAACTCTTCAAAAAAAGATAGAGAGAAAATTTTTAGTACTGAACAAAAAAGGAGGTTAATCTGTTATAGATTATGAATAAAATTTCGCAAGTCTTATAAGGTAATTATCTAATTTTTTATCAATAATGGTTGTAAAATAGATCAATTTTTTAGTTGTTTAAATCCAAAAATTTGTATGGATCTATAAATCTGAGACATTGGGTGTTATGAAGAAGTTGTTATATGTGTTCTAAAATTATATGAGAATATTGGATAATGGTACCTTGGATTTGTAGATTACAATAGAAATATATAGTTTGAATATGGTGGATCTAATGAAAAAATTATAAGGAAATCTCAACCACTCACATGTCAAAAATTTAGGAAAAAAGTCATGGGAATTGGGTCAATGGGATGGGGAAATTATTTCAGTATGGGAGACAAGGACAACAGTATCATGAATAATGGAGATACTTGTATAATCTATTAAATTTTATTTATGACTGAGAGAATCACCTTGGGTTCAATGTGTCAATTATAGGAAGAAATAGAAAAATGAAATCCATTGAACTAAACCTTGAGTCCTCACAGGTAATCAGTGTTAGAAAACAAAAAAGTGGAATGATAAAGGGAAAGCATAGGGAATTCCTACTACTAATGTGGAGCATGAAAATTATGTCATACACTATACACTTCTTACCCACTCAAGAATTGAAAATGTATTATTTGATTCTCATAATAATAAATCTTTTATAAATTTCATGTTTTCTAGAATTATTGAATTGAATCCTTGAATCATTGAAGTTTATATATCTATAAACAACTAGTGGTTCAATAAATAAAACCCAAGTGTTATAATCTTATCTTATTGGCATGTGTGGAAATACTCTTCTAGAATATCTCTTGATACTTCCCTTGGTTGAATGTAATTTTTTATTAGGGATGGATTGGATCTCATTATATGGTGCACACATGAAATTTTGGAAAAAATAAATATATTTTCCAATATTAAATCATCCTACGAATCTGTATAAATAAAATAAATATCATGAATTTACTTTATAAAATAATTCAACGTTGTGGGTATTGATACCAGGTGATGAATCATACCTCACTCAAATGGTTGGGTCAAAGGATGGTATCAACCATAAGTAAATTCCCATTGTGAGGGAATATAATGATGTATTTCCCAAATATTTACTTGGACATCCCCTATATTGTGTGGTATAGTATGGAAATCATACATAGAGCCACTTATATTACAGAATGACCCTATGGGATAACCCCTATTGAACTAAAGTATTTAAAGAAGAAGTCGGAATAGTCCATTAAAAAAGTGTAGTTATTCCCCAGTGCATCACCTTGATGAGTTCTTGTCCTATTTTTCATGAATAAGGATGGATCAATGCTTCTATTAATTTATTATTAAGAGCTCAACAAGATAAATATACAGAAACATTATCCTCTTCCAATGTTTGATGACTTCTCCAATCAACTATGAGGATCTCAATACATCTCAATGGTGGATCTTTGTTCTAGATATCAACTACTAAAGGTGAATAAATAATATATTTATAAGAATGCCTTATGTAAGAGTTATGGGAACTATGAGTTTCTAGTAAGGACCTTCGAAATAACAAATTCCAATACAAGGGTCATGGATTTAATGAATATTTCCTTTAGAAACTGTCTAAAAAATTGGTAGTGTTTATCGACAATATTCTAATTCACTCTAAGTTAAAGGAGTAACATTATGAAAATATAAGTATTGTTTTTGTGAAATTAAGTAGGGTTAAATTTAATTCTATGTTTAGAAAGTGTGACTTCTTGATGTAGCAAGTCACAATCTTGAGACGCCTAATCACAAGTGAGGGAATTTCAAAAATAAAAGGAAATTGAGAAATAAACTATTCCCTCTAGTGTAAAAAATTTTATTGGATTAGTATGGTACTATTGATGTTTTTAAAAATAATTATCATGATTTGATAAAACCATAAAAAAGTTAACAAGGAATATGGTAATGTATATCCATAGAGAAGAGTGTGAGGAAAGCTTCAATGAGTTAAATAAAAGGTGGATCACTGCACTTGTACTCACATTACTAATATGGGAAGAATTTTTTTTTGAAATACATAGATTATTAAAATAATGTCTTGGGGTTATTCACTCATGTATAATGACAATGTGATAATTTAAGCCTCATAAAAGTTGACGATCCATGAGAAGAAATACCCGATACAAGATATAGAGTCAGCAACGGTGATCTTTTCTCTAAATATCTGAAAGAACAACCTCTATGGTCAGATGTGTGACATATATGTTGATCACATGAGTCTAATGTATATATTCACACATAAATAACTCAACTTGTGTCAATGTAGATTTTTATATGTATTCAAATACTACTATTTCTCTATTCTCTATCATCTTGGGAAGGAAAATATGGTAGTTGATGCTCTTAACCAAAAATAATATACTACCATATCCATTATGAATATTTATGAAGACCCCATATTATTGGATATGTAATGGATGGATTTGAAATTCATAATGGATGAAAATACATCCCACCTTTACCAAATGATTTCACAACCATAAATCAAAAAAAAATAAAGGAGGCATAAATCGATAAACTGAAACAACCAAATGAGGTGAAAGTAGTAAATTAATGGATGATATATGCATTACATATCAATGATAATGGTGTGATTTGGTTTGAAACAAGGCTGTGTGATTCTTATTTACCTTTTATAAATAAGTATTTATTGGATAATGTACAGAGATCAACATTTTCTATCCATCCAAAAAGTTCTAGGATGTATTGTGACATTAGAAAACTCTTCTGGTGGGACAACATGATGAATGATATTTCAGATAATATCTCAAGGATTTTGATATATCAGAAAGATAAATAAGAGAGATTTAAGTCCAAAGGGATGTTGAAAACATTTACAATACCCACTTCAAAATTAAATATTTTCACAATGTATTTTGTCATTGGTCTCTCTAAGATAAACAAACGAAAATATACAATATGGGTTATGGGGGACCGAGTCATTCAGAATTCCCACTTTATTGATTTTGGGAAGATATCTCACATTAAAAACATTTCCTAAAAAATGTGAAGGAAGTGGTGAGGCTGTACGGGGTTTGAATTTTAATCTCTTATGATCTATATCCAAGGATCTCATCTATGTTATTGAAGATTATTCAACATGATTTGAGTACATAATTAAACTAAAACACATATCATCACCCCCAAACTGAGGGGAAATATGAATAGACTATTTAGAAACATGAGGACATTGTAATTGCCTTCTCAATTGAATTTGAAGGTTACTGTTATCAAAATCTACCATTGGTTGAGTTCTCATACAACAAAAATGTCTACTCGTGTATTCAAATGAATCAATAAGAATCTCTATATGTGAAGATATTTAGATCTCTCAACTTTTGGGATTATGTAGGGAAATGAAATATAAATTGACCTGATCTTGTTCATCAGGTGAAAGAGAAGGTTCAACCCATACAATAACATATCAAAGCTACTCAAATTGGGAAAAATAGTTACGCTAAAAACTATCTAAGGGACTTAGATTTCAATGGTAGAGATAAAGTCATCCTTATAATATCTATATGGAAGAGATTCATATTGTATGGAAAGAAACAAAATCTAAGAACAAGTTACATTGGCCCCTTTGACATCCTTGATCACAAAGGGTACGTGGTCAATAATATTGAACTTCCACAAATTATGGATCATTTACATGACGTTTTCCATGATTATCTCATGTGGAAGTAAATATAAGATCCCACACATGTACAGAACTCATGGGTGGAAGAACGGGATGATTATCCCTATTATGAGGAGTATATGGTTAATATTCTAGAAAAGAGAGCTATGATTTTAGGAAATAAGACAAACGACCTTTTAATTTTAATGTAAACCCATAAATTTAGATAAGAGACATTAGAATTATAGGAAATGATAAATGAGATATACACTGACATTTTATGTAAAAGAAAATTTATATGGTGAAATTTAAAAAGGGAAGATAAATGTAATGACCCAGACATTTATCCATATAATTTCCATTTTTATAATTATGTTCGATTATATAAAACCCATACATTGCATAGAGATCCCAATTATAACATTATTCTCATAAAAAATTAAATAAGTTGTATGAATTAAAATTAATAAACCTATACCAATAAAATAATATCATGACCCTTGAAATAGAAACACAACCATTTTGAATAGTAATATAAACAACAGAATAGTAAACACACATATAAAATTTTAAACAAAATTTATTCATACTATAAATGAAAATATTATATAATTTTAACATAGTATAAGTAAATAAATGTTTTACCTATGATAAATTATGTTTTTGTATTTCTTTAAATAATACATTCATATTTATGATGGTATAATTAATATAATTATTTAAAAGAAAATTTATTTTTAGTAAGAATATTCATTAATTAATTATTTTTTTATGATTATATAATAATTTTGGGAGACTTTAGTTAATTTTTCTTTGTGTAATGAAATTAGTTATATTTTTAAAACCATTATTTTCTTTAAAAATGATGATTTTAATTAAAATATTAATTTCTCATATATATATAATATTTTCATAAAATGGTGTTCCTTTTTATATTATACACATTAAAAAATTGTAGTAATAATTTTTTGGAATTTTTCTAAAACAGTAAAAGTGTTTGGTGAATAGTGAAAAACAAAAATTTCTGGTATTTTAAAAATAAATGAATTATTGAGACATATATTATATATGGATGATGTAATCCCATAATATAAAAATATGCTTAATGTTTTAATATATTTAGTTATACGGTTCAAACTATTAAGATTATTGATTAAAAATAATTAAATAATGAATACATTAATAAAAAACACCCCTCTCATCCCTTATTAACACTACCCTTCACCACCACTTCTCTTCACACCTTCCAAGATATAATTTAAACTCATTCCATTCAATGTGTTAATTTATTTTTATTATTTAGAGACGTTCTATGTAGAATGATTTATTATTTAAACGTTATGATGTGACAGGTGCACTAGGAATTATATATCACTCTAATGCATTGGGTAATGTGATGTATCTAATGATATAATTTAAAAAACATGTGAACAGGATGAAATATTTTATCATAATTATATTTTTATGATTATTCCCATGTTTTATGCGTGAACTTGATTCTATCTTTTTTCACGACTGTGTGTGGTACTGACCGCTAATACATAGTGATTCATATTTATGCATTTCAACATTCCATAGAATTATCGAATTATTATGATGATGATACCATTATTATGTAATGAGTTTTATTATTATTATTATCAACATTATTTTTATTCATTTTGTTATCCATTCCTTAACTGGGATTTTAGCTCACCCCTTTCTTTATTGTATATCCATAAAATATTACTTATACTAAATAAGTGCATGAGGGACACTAAGAATCTATGGAAGAAAAAACTAAATTATGTTATGTTTTATTCTGTAAATTTTATGTATAGTAATTATTTTCTCAACTCACTAAACGTTTTATCAGGGTTTCGTAAGGATATTATGTTGCTTATATCCAAAATTATGTAATATACTTGTATGATAAGTAGGGTTTCTATAATATAATTTCAAATTCCTACCCTTTTCAACCTAAATTTATATCAAAATTAAACCTATAAAAATCACCAGTATTTTTCTATCCCTATAAGAAAACACATACATAAATTTTACCATATCCTTAGTGGTGTCCGGATATAATTAGAAATAAACTTTATTAACTCCATCAAGTACTTCACAACATGGAGTCTACACTCTGTGTAATAATGGGGGATGTTGTGACTAAAAATTCCTTATAAAATATTTAATGAATGCTCAAATAGGAGAGTTAATTTTTCATGATCTAGAAAATAAATAATAGTTTCACCTATATTTATTCATCCAGCCAATGCCATATCTTCTCAAGCCACTATGGTTGGCCACCCAATCATGGATCCTCCCTTTATAGCTCATGCTTTGATTGGGCATCAGGGGTCTCATCTAGTATATACCATAAGAGTACCATATATTCTCCCACAAAATTCACCAATGGAGGCCATCTAGGTAGAATATTTCAATGAACCAAACACCATTATCAATATAAATATAATAATTTAGAAATTGATTATAGGGAAAACTATTTTAGGCATTATGATTCACTACCCCTTACACTTCTATAATGAATCAAATTCCCATATCATCTGGATTTATTCCCCTACTATCTTATATCAGGGATAGAATTAATACACTCTATACATACACAATATCTCATACCTATTCACACAAATAATCACATACCAAGATTAGATGAGTAAAATTAAATTATGATGATATGTAGAAAATAAAAATAGGTGGTTTTTTAAGAATAAATAACAAAACACATTTCTATTCTTGAATTAAAATAAAATTTGAATAAAAGAACACACATTTCACGTGAACCCCACATTACTGATATAATTCACGATTTAAGACTTTTGACTCTCATTTTATAGATTAAGAAATAGAAGTTTGTAACATAAAATATTATATTATTTTGAAAAAATAACTCAACTATAAAAATGATAACTTAAAATATTAATTCCATTTTTCTAGGTAACATGGACTTTTTCCAAACATGTGTTGTCTCAGAAAAGAACATGAAATTCATCAAAAAATTTATCATGTTTTATAAACATTCATAAATTATAAAATTAATAAAAACAAAAATCACTAAGTATGATGTTTATCAAGATACTCTAATGCATTTTTTTAACATCACAACCTGAATAAATTTTCAATAATCATATCACAGTGACACCCAACATGTTAAAGGCAACAAAATAGTAGTCATGGTCTTATGGTTAATTGGATTAGAATATATATACCCATTAAGGATCAATAATAATTTGAACTTTATATGAATCTAAGGAACCATAAAAAATGAATACAATATTGTAAATCTTATATATAATTATAACAGTAAGAACTTATAATGTTGTTTTATAAATTAAAAACCTGATACATTTCACAAGGATGATCATATATGTATATAAAATGTAACAAAAATAAATAACCATCCCAACAATTAAGAATTATCCATCCTTTCTATAAAACCGTAATTTCTATCTCATAAACCATCATAAATCCTACTGCCACTAGGATCCTCACGTCAATCACTCATATTTTCATTTATTATAAACCATATAGTATGAACACATAATATTTAATTGTGTATAATATGTATATTAACATAGTATGAAACCACCAATGTTGTATATAAATAATTTTTATTTGTATACAATTACATATAATTATAATAAATATAGCTAAAACACACCACAAAACCTACTATAATTGAACCCAATCAACACTCTATCAACCATTACCTTCCTTGATATGTACTATAATGGAACAAATCATCCCCAAACTATCAAAATGGAGGTTCCCTCAATCACCCAACCTACTTCAGTTCACATGGAAATTGATTCCAGAATCATCCACACTATATTAATGGCTAATATACAACCCTTAACATAGGACCCATAGTCTTCAGAATCCATTTAATATCCACGAGCACAGTAACTCAACAATACATAAGGGATAAAAAAACCCATCAATTATTACATTTGAATCATTGACTTTAAAACGAACAAGACATATGGTGAGCATTAAAATCATATCTAGTGGTCTTATAATCCAAAAATTGAGGCCAACTATGATGAATTAACCTTTTTATGAATTTACATTGTCAAAATCTACCAAATGTCACGTAAAATGGATAATAGTAAAAAATGGAGGATAAAAATCCCCACTTTTCCCATGTCTTCTAGTCATATGGCCCCAACATGCTCATTCCTATAGTGAGTATCTATCACTATTCATAAGTCCACTCCTCAAAAAACCTAAATTTGCATCGAATAAATGGTCATCACCATCTATGTTCCACTATAAAACAATAGTTTCCACAGTCTTAGTGATCAAAATTAACCATCTTTGCATGGAATTCATATATCATTTTCACAAAGAACCACACATACCTATATATCTAACAAATAAAAACCTTAAAAAAGTGAAATTATTCACTTTAAAACAATAAACAACACTACAATCATTTTGGTCAATATCAGGTCAAAACTTGTATTTGTATATGAAAATACCTAGAGGAATACCTTATAAACAATAAATAATGATAGATATTCCATTCACTATCACACATAGACAATCCTACCCATTTCCATTTATTACATAATGTACGAAACATGTATAATGAATGGAAAGTTCATGTACCACCAACATGGAGTTATAAGGACACCACTTTTTGAGAAAAATACAACTAATCCAACATCTACCAATATAATTTAATTAATCTAAAAAATTACTATATTTAAGGCATAAAACTGTGATCATAGAGACTATGGGATAGAATAAAAATAAATACCAAAAATAATATATCCTTATCTTATGTTATCACTTTCTTTTGAACATTTTTAAATCCACTATGTGTCTGTGAAGAACACACATGGATATAAATAAGGGAATGGGAATATTATTTTGGTATTAACCCTAAAATTTTAAAATAAATGTCCCTAATAATCAACTTTTCGTTTCAATCAATATATTCAATATAATTTGAAATAAATCTAGAAATATATCTCATAAAATTAATTTTTTGGAATATACTAGAAATGACCTTATATATAACCCAATATAGAAAACTTACATATGGAAAAAAAATTCTAGTAAAAATATTTTTTAAATAGCTCAATTATAAAAAAACATATTTATAAAAACATTATTCGAGGACATAATAAATTCAATGTCTTTACAAATATGATGATTTCCTAGAAATATCATAAATGTGAAAGACAACGTACTACAATAAATTTAAATAGTTAACAAATTTTATGATACCAAATAATATATTGGATAAAACAAACCTAATATCAAGAATCCTCGTGTCTGGTACGGTTCCTCGATACTTATTCTATTTTCAAAAAATAATTGGGAAATCCTTATGTATTGTATATTAAATATGAAAGGTTTTCACTTTATTAGAAATGACCCACAAATAACATTTTTACACATTCCTAACACATCATTTCAAATACACTATAATACATATTGATTATAATTTTAACATCTTTCCCATAAATATAAAACCCTATTCATGGAGAATACCTTATTTTTGAGGATTTTCAAATTTTTCTGGAATTAAACTATAATTGAAAATTAAACCTATATTTATCCAAACGTAATCTGAAATAATAATTTTCAAAAAAACTTTACCTAAATACCCTCCACCAAACAATTTTCAACAAAATATGGTTAAAATTAACTTGAAACATTTATACATACTCAAAAAGAAACATGCATCATAATTTCACCTCCATTCATCCATTGAGAATTTGAAAACACTTGAGTGTCAATATTTATCATATGCTCACACTCTCAACAACTTGTTATGTCCTAAATAAAAATTCAAATCCATGACTAAATTAATATAGTCATTAATGAATTGTAAAAAAATTATATGCACATACAATAATGGAACTTGGTTTACTTGAAAAATTATTATAGCCTTAAAATAAATGGATCAAGAATAAATATAAATATATTAAGAATCACCACATATATATACAAGAGATCCAAATTGTTCATAAAGGAATCATTTTGTGACTATAATTTTTAAAAATAATTGAACAAACATAACATAATAGAAGACTCATGATGGATAACTTGGGAAAATTAGGAGAGGTAACCCACATTTTGTTCATTCAAGACATATACAACACATATCATAGTGGAATTTCTTTTATAAATAACATTTATTGAAGTTTAATAGTCCATACGATAAATAAAAATCTTTATTATTTATTACATATGACTCAGACATATATCACATAAAGTGTGATCTATAAAGGAGGTTTATAATATATAGGCCAAAATGAAAAAATATATCCCAAGGAAAATTAATAACTATAATTATATTTATACCACCAAACAAAATTTAATATAATAAATTCAAAAAAATAATAATTCAATATATTTTACAAGATTGTAAATTACATTTCAAAGTTTAAGTCCATTTAGTCCATTTTAAATAATAAATGTAATTATATATTTCCCTATTAGAATATAAAAATATACAATATGGTTCAGTATGAAAAAAGATATTTAGTTTTGGATTAATTGTTTTCATATGTAAAATATTTTATAAAATAAAAAACAAGCAATAAAATTACCATGATCGTTTGGAAAATCTTGTATTGGGTATGTATTATATCCAAAAGGACATATATATAATAATGATTTTTAATAAATCATTGATATGATAAAAAATATGTGTTGTTAGTATTTTTTTATTGATGTAAAAATTGATTAATCTAAACCTAATATTTCCTTTATTTTACTTCATGTTGTTGTTAAAGGATTCAAGTGTTAAAAAATATATAATATGAATAAAAACCATATGTAGAACATAGATAAGAAAGTAATTACTAACATATATTAATATATAATGTAATAATGCATATTAACCATAATTTGTTTTTCTATGTTTCTTTTATTGTATGAAGACTTAATGAATATGTTTCTATTGGTGAATATGACATGAAAATAGGGTCAATAATCTAACTAATATTGTCTCATTATAGGTATATAATTTGAATCCTCTTTTAAAATTTTATTTTAGAAACCATGAGTGAGGAATCATATTGACAATAAGGTCCTATGTTTAAATAATGAGGTTAAAATAAGATGATAAAGTAGAAAAATTTTGTAAAAAAATATAACAAATTAATATACTGTAAGGGAATAATAATTAAGATAGTAAATAGGCCAACTCCTATAAAACATGGAGATAAATATACCTAATAGATAAGATAGTATTCCACCTCACATAGATGATTTAAATGGGTTAATTGTTATTGTTTTCAAAATTACATTTGGGATATAAAGCACATATATACTAGTTGTTTTATTAATTTAATGTATTTATATATGAAATTGACTATGATTATTATTTATCATCACTAACACACCAAATATTCTGTAGATGATTTTTTTCCATCCCCAACGGTGATAAAATTCAGAGTTTACCATTACTATTTCTTCACATTCGATTTTGGGTTTAAGTAGTTCACATTACCGAGTTTAGGAACTTGTTTCAATTAATAATATTTGTATTCATATAGTTGTACATAATTTTTAAAAAATTGTGACATGGTTCACAAATCTTATAAAGAAACATGACAAGAAAAAGTTATTTCATGTGTAGCTTTCATTTTATTTAATATGTTTTTTGATATATAAATTGTAATTATTATAATATATAAATTAGTAAAATGGAACAAAAAATATTATCCTATAATATAGTTCGATCCAATTTTAAGACTATTAACTTAATGCTAGACTAAAAATTTTACCCACCAACAAATCAATCATAATTCGTTCAATTTCAATTTATTACATGTTTATTTTTGTAGAATAATAATGAATTTCATTTTAAACATATAGAGGATAATTTTACCAAGGAAACTCATTATACAATTTGTATTTATTTTTTAAGGACATTCATAAACATACATGATTAGTATAACATATAAATTAATTATTCTCCCAAAATTCACTGTTTTATATAGTAATGTATACTTTTCAATAATTTAAACTAATATAAATTTTAGAAAACTCATAAGAATTATCTTATCCCAATATGTAAAATCGAATGTGTTTTATTTTTTATTCTACATATACATTTACAGAAAAATATACAATGTATTTGTAAGAAATTATACTAATATATTTAATTATTTCTGGGTTTCTAGATTGAAATGAAATAAATTAATTTTTTTTTCACCTTCCATAAGTGGATAAAAATATTTAATTTTATATCTATTATGAAAAAAATGTTTTTTTAATGAATTATTTTCTATTATTTTTTAGAAAATTATGTTAAAAAAATTATTATTGTTACGATAAATATTTAAATAATGATGATATTTTTACTAAATCAAATAAATGGAAATATAAAAAACCAGTCACAGATAGTGATATAATTTATTTAGTAAGAAATTATTTTCAATAGTTTAGGTAAAATATTTTAATAGTGTGTTTTATAATATGTATTATCATCATTAATTACTTTGATAGCGTTTCGTATCTGTATGAAACAACATAACATACATGGATAAATAAAATCCTCCATACTAATGGATTTCAATGTTTTTATATATATAAGTTTATATATAATTTAATATCGCAATTTGACTGTATGTAAAAAATGTAATATATAATTTTCTTTTTTTAGTGTAAAAAATAAATTAACAAAAAAAATTCAACTATGTTTGTAAATAAAAGAATGATTTTGTATTCTAAGGAATAATTAAAATATTTAAAATCATATATAAGATGCATTCATATTTTTTAATATTTACATACTCATTTAAGTGATTTTTTTATTATTCCATTGTTATTATATATTAGGTAAATTATTGATAACCACTCTAAATTGTTTTTTAAATATGATATGAATTCATTTCTAATAGAGTTGTCATATTATATAGTGTAATGTTGTTTTGAAAATTCAAAAAATAGGGATTTAAATTGGATTTTATTATTATTAATTCTTAATGAATGAATATTTAAAAAAAATATCTAAAATTATTTTTATTATAAACAATTCACACTTCAAAAAATATATAGTCAGTAATATTTAACAAATTATTTCTAAATATTTCTCTAAAATACTAAACAACAACTTTCTACCCTTTTCATTCATTATTGACTAATATAACTTATTAAAAACAATACAATAAATTTATAACTTCATATATATAAATTTTCAAAAACACTTTGTTGATTAATGATTGATTGAATGTTTAAAATTTTGTTTCAAAAATAAATTATATGGGGCAAGTGGAAACCCAAAAAATCATTTCCCCCCAAACTCCAACCATATAAGAAAAATCAGGCCAATGCAAAAAATATAAATGTTGTACAATCCTACACCTTGTAAAATCTTTAACTAATATAGTTAACTTTTATGTCTATATTATCCTTAATTAGTTTACTCCTTAAATTCATGTGTATGTTGTTTTAAAGAAACACAGCATGTTACAATTATTCAATATAACATTAATACATTAATATATATTTTTAATCAATTAATTAATATATATGTTTAAATTTTTACGTATAGTCATAAATAAAAAATAATTATAATTTTCTTATTGAATCTATTAGACATTAGTGCTTCTTTTCTTTGGGAATATCATGTTATTTTAAATTTTTATTTTCACAGATCCTGTCATTCTCAATGTTATCCTATTATTTTTTAAATTTATTATTTAGTATTGGTATTATTGGTTTATCATTGTTAAATATAATAATATTTTTTTATTTCTCTTTTTATATTATTTTTATATTTTTATGTTTTAGCTATTAATTTTTTATGTAATTAATTTTTTGTTATATTAATATTTAATATTTATATTAATTGATGCGATGATTAATTAAATGGTTGGTGTCTTGTTATAAATGGTGTTTTGTTATATAACTAACATCATTAAATTTATATGGTCCTTATGAGATTTTGTTTTTTCACTAAGGAATCAAACAATTTTACTATGTTTTTTTCTTGAATATAAATATCAATAATATATATTAGTTCAAAAAATATCAACACTATTTATATATAGATAAATTTTCATATGTAACAATAATAAATGATTATTTTGTTGTATTTTTTGTCATCTTTTAATTGATTTCTTATATGTTACAGGTTTATGATAAATTTCCTTGGTTATTGAAAGTGCATAAATTATTTTTTAGATATATCCAAATATAGAGAAGGATATTTTTAACCACATCGATCTATTATCAATCAACTATAATTCAATAATTTCTTATGAATCAAAAATATTTTCATGATATCACTATTCAAGATGGTTTATATCTCTATCAAATTTTGATGAAGTATATGTATTCTCCTTAATCATAACATCATTTTTGTTACTATTTTCTAATTGTATGAATATAATATACATCATAAGTAAATAGTATTCATTAAAAAATTAGCAAATGGACATTAATCTTCTATATTACTAGACTAATCCTATCTATTACTAGACTAAGAGCCCACATAAAAAATTATTACAACTAGCTTTGAGGGTTGATGTCAAAAATATGGAAATGATTTAAAAATTTTTAAAAACAATATAAGTTAAAAGTGATTAATAAAAATAAATAGAGTAGTTTATCTTTATAAATTATATCTTTAAACTAGTATTTGTAAATAAAAAATTTATCAACTAGCATGTACATGGGTTCATCTAGAATAATATAATATCAAATGTATATATATTAATAAAATTAAGAAAAAAATTAATAGAATTAATTAATAATATAATATCACATTAAACAAATAAATTGAAACATAGTCACCCTTATGTGATGAAACTCTATATAAAGATAAGATGATGTTGAGTAATAATGAAGTGATTGATATGCTATTAACAATTTTATGGTCTGTATTAGTATTTTATTTTTTGGAAAAAATTAAAAATAAAGGCGATGAAATATATTTCAATTATTTGTATTAATATTAATAAGTATAATTTTAAATATAAATGAATGACTAGCATGGGGTAGATGATTATTTTGTGATTTAATCTTATTGGATTGGTATTAGAAATTTTCTTAAATTGGATGATATGTTATTTTTGTGATAGTTAATGAAATAAATATTATATTTGGTTGTGACATATTTATATTGAAAATTCACTAATGATTCTAGAATAGGAGTAAAATAGAAAAAGTATAAAAAAAGATTATTATTATTCCCTGAGATATCCAATAGTCCATTCTCATAGTTTTGTTGGTTGTAATTAAAAAAAATTAATATACCATAAAACATATATTGGTGGAATGAATTGTGTTTTTTGGATACTTTATACTATAATAGACTAATTATGGTTTATAATGGTGTTATCAATGATTTTAAATACAAAATTATTTTTAATGTATTTGATTATGTGTCCCTAATGTGTGAAATATGGTATACCTCCAAATAAAAATATTAATTCGTTTAATAATATCTAGGTTTATTATACTTTCAAAATAATGTGTAGGGATTATACATGAAGTAATGTTTATGGGATTTTATTGATGATAATTTCAAAGTTAGGTGTGTAAATCTTTATTCAAAATTCATAGAGGGAGTATGACTTATAGTATTTTCATAATGTTTTCTTGAATTTTGATAGGGTATGTGTGAATGTATGAAATTGAGGGTGAATAAGAGTACAAAAAATATAAGAGAAGAAAATGAGAGAATATTGAAGAATTATGAACTCTAGTTTTTGTATTTGAGGGAGGATCACCACACAATGTTTTGGTATTGAGGATGATGAAATATAGAAACAGTTTTTACAACTTCATGAAGTTAGGGAAAAAATCATATTATTATGATATAGTATAAATATTAAATTATAATGATATATTCATAAATTATCAAGAAATAAGTATCATTAAAATAAGTTTTGTTAAAGTTGGAGTATTTGTCATCATACATCATGATGACTATATTTGAAATTTTTTTATCATCAGAACATTGTTATTAATTTCTCATTATATCAATAATGGAAATTATATTGAATTATATATTCTCTAAATTTTTAATAACTCTATTTACATAACCATTCATTTTGAATATTCGAACTTTTACGTTATGAGTCCAATTTTTGATTACTTCTATTTGGTCCGTGATAATAATAAAAAGATGATCTATCACTCATAACAGTATAAAAGATTTATTTCATGGAATTTATATAATGGAAAAAATAAATTATTGTTGACTTATTCTACTCACTTATAAATTAATTAACTCATGCACGATCCATTTCAATTTTTTTGGAGGATTTCTAGGGTATATTTTAATATCAAAATGAATATAAAGATTATATTTTTGATGTGTTTTCAACTCAGTTTGTATTTTATTTTTTACATTATTTTGATTTCAATTATTTGTAAATTTTTTTCTCTTAGAATTATTAGATATATTGTGGTTTTTTAAAGAGGTATGGATTTTTAGTTTTTTTCAAAGGAATGAATTTTTAATTTAAAGAAAAAAATTAATGGTCTACTATCTTATGAGAATAAATTTAATATTTAATGGAAAATATGTATTAATATCTTGACATGATCATTTTTACGTATCAGATATCATAAATCATGTATTTTATCCAACAATAAAATGAGATATCCTATTAAAGGAAAAAACTATGAATTTTTTGACTTCATTTAAAGTATACAATTCAATTTATGATGCAGTCAACAAATTATCATATAGGTTAAGGGAATAATTACCACTGAATGTACATTGTATTGGCTATTATATTTCAATAATAGTTATTAGAAAAATTAAAATTTTTTATGAAATATGATAGATATTATGATGTAATTTATTTATAGAAAATTTTAAGGAAAAGTTTGATAATTTTACAATATGGACATTTTCATAAAAATACCAACATATAAATTCATTAATAACCAAAAATAAGAACATTTTTTCAAAATTTAGTCTTTCAACAAGTTATGGTAGTAAGAATGATAGATTCTCATGTGGTAAATTTAGGAGGAGGATCAATTATATAATAGATGATTTAAACTAAAGAAACTAACAAGGCATAAATGGAAAATAATAATAATGTGGTGATGATGTGAAAAGATGTTAAGAGCTACATGAATCGTAACATGAGTTAACATTGAATAAACAATTGGTGATTTTTTCTCAAATATAATTATCATGGAAAAAGATAATTTGATATTGTATATTGAATATAAGATATATTAATTGGATAAGGATTAAATTTTAATGAAGGATGTTGTAGTGCTGTTGAATATTGAGCATGTGAGTGACATACACGCTATATATAAAACTAATTTCAAAGGTATTGGAAAAATGTGTCCCAAAACGATTAAATATAAAAAATATATTTATATAGAGTTACTATAAAAATAAAAGTATTTGATAAAACTAATATTTGATATTTCAAATTAAAAAAATGAAAAGAAATATTTCACTATGAAAGAGTATTGTATTATGAAAAAAAATTAGACATAAATATCAATTAAAATGTATTACATCATATAATGATTAATAAGGATCATATAAATATAAAGGAAAATGTTGGATCTCAAAAAAAAAATAAGAATCTACTTAATAAATGCACACAGTAGAAGAAAATATAGAAGTCCCTTTTTCAAGATGTTATGAAATTGAATAAAATATTAAATTAATGTTTGAGATAATTTTTTTTGAAAAAATCCTACGATGAATAATAAACATTATATAGTATATCAGTTTTCTATTTTATCAGAAATATAAAATAGGTATAAAGGGGTTAATTATTAGAGATGTTTCAAGGTAGATTGATAATTTGGTGAGAACATTAAACATATGTATTCTTTATAGGATTTTGGTATGCTGGGTGCAGTTGATAACATATTATTGGTTTAAATAATATAAACTTTATCCTACAACAAGAATGTATGGAACACAAGTATATATGGTAGAACAATATTGATAATATAACTAAAAAATAACATGATTCAATATTTTGGTTTCAAGTTAAAAATTCATTTTGATATCATTAATGATGTATGTAAATGATATTGGGAAAAAATATATTTAAGTTGTAAATAATGATCATAATAGATACAATTTTTTAGAAACATTATCTATAGTGATTTTTAAATAATAATAAGTCAATGAATTATATAACGAGTATTTTTCCTTGTGTGAAATCCAAGTCATCCATTGTAATTCCATTGGAGATTTTTTATTCCAAAATAGAATGAAAACAATAGTTTTTTATGTAAAATATGGAACTAA
Source organism: Viscum album (assembly GCA_963277665.1). NCBI lineage: Eukaryota > Viridiplantae > Streptophyta > Magnoliopsida > Santalales > Viscaceae > Viscum > Viscum album. The sequence continues at coordinate 451,631,436 of OY728139.1, read as the reverse complement.
TGGTTTCAGGTGAAAGAGAACAAATATTTATGGGCAATGAAAGAGTTAAATAGGGTGTTGTAATAATTTTTAATCATTATAAATATTCAAAAATATAATATGATTTAAAGTGAAACATGATGAGCATCGAGTATCGGGCTTGTTAATTTACTAAAATAATGAAGAATTAAAGTGATTATAATCTTAAATAGGTGTAAAATAATTATTTATTTGATCAAAGATGCTATTATTCAGTGGGTATATTTTACTACCATGATATGGGGGTAATGAAGAATAGACAAACATCTCAATTTAGTGGATAAGTTATGAATTTACTTCCCCACTCATCTTATATTTGGATTTTTCATCAAAAGGTGAGATAAAGACATAACATCAATGAATTCAGATTTTATCTAAATAATCGTATTTTATTATAATGTGGTGACTTTTTGGGGAGTCTATATTCAAAATGGTGATATATTAATTCATTTTTTTTGTTTTTATAAGGTTGTGTTTTTTCATGGAACTAATCTAATGGTTTTTAGAGTAAGTGTGTAAAAAGCTAGTATGGATCATATAAGACAACATTTGGGATGAGAATAAAGAATAATATAAGAGAAACTAGATTGGAAGCTCAGAAAATTTTGTTAATCAAAAACTTTTCGATTTTTTTAAATAATTATCGTTTACTACATTTAGTATCATAGCATCATACTAGAATTAATTAATTTATATATTATGGTTTTTAAAGGGAGGAATTTATTACATTGTTTTTATCATAAGGATTTATGATATTTTTTTGTGAAAACAATTAAAATGGGAATTTTGTTTAAACTAAGTATGTTGTTGATATAACTATGGGAATCGATGGAGAGTTGAAGAAGTGGGTTGTTTTGATTAATTCCTCCCTTGTTTTTTTTAATTTTTAGAAAATAATTATATAGAAAAAGAAGAAAAATTAATATTTCTAAAAACATGTCAAAATGATTAATAATATTAATATTAAATCATATGAATGATTTGAATGTGGTATAAAATTCATTAGGGATTAAAAATTATTTTCCTTGTGTTTGGTATAAGGTTTATTGATATAGGAGTTGTTTTTTATCTGATATTTGACACTATAGAATATGTGTTTGAATGTAAAATAATTTTTTTGAATAACGTTTGATGTTAGTGGAAGAGATATATTACAAAAAATGAGATCATATTCATACATTATATCCACATCTGTTCAGGTGGACTATCATTAATGTTATTGTTGTCATAAGACTAAAAAATTCTTTATTATACCATCCCTCATATATAAGATCTAAATGTTTTTTCGATTAATTATTCCCAATATAATATCAGGAGGTGTCTAATGTAGTTCTGGTGAGTTTTGGAATCAGAACATCATTTTGATGTATTTGATGATGTGTCCTGATAAGTTTAGCATTGGACTACTCCAAATCAATCAAAACAACACTAAATAATATTAAACATTATCATAATGTAGTAACAATATGAATGGATTTTATTTTAAATGATGAAAATTGGAGTTTAAAGATGTTACAATTTTAAATTTTAAATTCAAAATTAATTGAGGGATTTTGAGTTTGTGTCTACATAAATTTTGATAGTGCATTTGTGAAAGTATGAGATATAGTGGGGAATAAAATAATACAATAGTGATGTATAAAGACGATATAATGTTGAATATGGTTACACATGGGTTTTTATGTTTTAGGAAATATCCGCACACCATTCCATTCTATGGAGAATGAAGAAATATTAACACCAATTATATTATATGACGAAATAAATTAGATCTTGATATTTTTAAGATAATGTAAAAAAATGAATAAGAAAATATATATACCTCATAAAATATTATATATTGTTTTGAAACAATATATATGTTTTTGATGCTTTTATGTCAGGGCGCGCACGCGTCTCCGTCACGCATGGGAGGACGCGTGGCTCACAGCCCCGCATTCCCACTTTCCAAAGGTGGGGGGCATCCGTTTCTTATTCAGGGACATCTCCTCCTTGATCGAAACTAGGATGATGGGATGTTGGTTCTTCCATCTGTGGATTCCTTCTCGGAGCTCGTCACCTAATCAGGGTCTCCCTCATATATTTAAGATGGGTTCGTGAAGCTCGTTCCCGGCGCCATATCTGCATGGATGCCAGTTAATTACGCTGCTTCCGTCGAGACGCTCCTAGGGGTCTTGTCAGGGCAGCGACCTTCAGTGAGGAGAACGGTCGCGTTGGGGTGTCGTTGGCATGTCTTGATGCTGGGGATCAGCATGTCTGTCTTCTGTCCCTTATCACAGGGGTTCTCGAGGGCACAGAAGCCCAAGGCATCCCACATTGAACGCATGGAATATGTGCAATCTGAGGTTTTCCTCAGCTTCCCATGATTAACAGGGGGTATGCCGCACATTTAACGTCTTTCGGAGACAGATCAGACTGATCAAAACACTGAGAGTGGATCAGATTGTAGGACCCCTAGGGGGAACACCGATGTTGGGGCCAACACGTGGGCGGCTTCCCGGATACTATGGAGTGGGGTGGAGTGGCATGATCTCACCGGGATGTGGCGGCCCGGGTAACGATCAGGATGGATGATAGAGTGATGGTCTTGAACCTCGTGGAGGCTTCCTACATATCCCCATGGGAGGGAATCAAAGTCTGCGTAATTTGGTGATACAGTGGGACACCTGAAAATGTGACCCGTGAGAATGGACGCATGGATGGGTGCCTGGGAGAAGTAAGATCTCTGGGCTAGGGCATGAGCTTCCCAAGGGAAATGGCTATAGGGGGGAAGTCAGGATGAGACGTGGATGTGAGTCATGGGGATTATGCTCTAAGACGGCCCAAGAGGGGGAAAACAGTTTAACGTCATGTGGGATGAAATACAGTTTAACATCATGCGGGACGAGGGCATACAATTTAACGTCATGAGGGACGAGGGATCTGGGGATTACGCTCTGAGGCGGCCCATGGTGGATATGGGGCTTACGCTTTGAGGCCTCCCATGTTGGATATGGGGCTTATGCTCCGAGGTGGCCCATGGTGGTCAGGGAACCAGCGTGGAGAGGTCAGAACGACTGGGTGGTGGGCTTGAACCTCGTGGAGGCTTCCTACATACCATGCTCTAGCACAGATAAAAGTCCACGTAGTTTGCTGGTATGGGGCTTACGCTCTGAGGCGGCCCATAGGAGGATGTCATGGTCGATGTGTGCTCTAAGCCCACATGACTCATGCTCGGTGTTAGAAACAAGAGGCAGTAGGGACCAGACCATCACGTCATGATGGGTGCGTCTGTTAGAAGCGGAATGGGGCTTACGCGTTGAGCGGCCCAAAGAGGAAACAGGGGCTAACACGTGGTTAGCGGCCCTTGGTGTCGGGGCTTACTCCAAGGTGGAGGCCTGTGGTGTGACAAAGCACAGTGGGAAAGGGACTCCACTTGCCTTGGCAGGGGGGATGTACGGAGATGCATGAGTGCAACCTTTTGCAAGAGAGGCTAGGGGCTTACGATTTGACGAAACCCTTCCCCCATGGACAAACGCCGCTCCGACAAGGAGGATCTCATTCCGTGCGAGGAAGAGTCCATTCTCGCGGAGACGAGAGGCATAAAAAATGTCCGAGCTGGGGGGACCCTGTGTGTGAAGCACGGGGTCAGACCAAAATTTAACATCATGTGTTAAGGACGAGGTACTTATTAGTTTAATGTTCTGCAACTTGGATGAGGTGGGTTCACTCCACACCCCTTGGGCTTACATGCCCAATGCCCTCTACCCCTCGTGGGAGGGAAGGAATCGGCAAGGATGTGGTGAAGGGGGGCTACAGGGCGAACCATTGGGGGGTCCACGTTAGTGTGGATATGCGAAGAAGCAATAGCGGTTAGCGTTCCTATGCGGAGAAGCATAAGGCAAAGCAACACAATGAGAATCACCACCCAAGGGACCTTGAGGTTACTTCATACAATCCTGGAAGGCCGTACAGAAAAACAACGCATGGGGCGCATGCCCGGCAGAGAAGACATCAGGTGCCGGCGCGGAAAGGCAGCCAAGGGGTGTCAAGGTAAAGGGGTCGTGGGTGTTGCGCGAAAAAGGAAGTTTTTCACGCAAAACACCAGTATGGAGCGCAATAGGGATAAAGTATTGTGCGGATAGGTGATTGTGCGCAAGGTATTGTGCGCGTAGAAGGGGATTACGTGCAAGGGACAATGATCGCACGCAAGGGAAGTACAATGAGGAGGAGACAGATTCACTTAAGCTGTTGGAGTTGCGCGCAAAGGAGAACCTCGGGGAAAGGTTGCGCGAAAAGGGGGATTACCTGGAAGTCATATTGCACGCGGGGGGGGGGGGGGGGAGTCGAATTGCGCACTCGATAGATGATCTGAATTCCTCAACCCCCAAACCGTCAGGGGTCGCCTTCTATTTATAGCACCAGCTGGTGCGTAATCCAAGCGGCACACGAATGTTTCCACGACGGGAACCGTCGTCGCGCAAAGATTCACCACTAGGAACTGGGGCGCGCAAAATTGCGCGCTCCAGCGGCTCGATTACGTGAATCCCAGAAATGCTTCATGCACACATATTTATTTCGCGCAAGCACTCCTTTATTTCACGCACCACTTCCCGGGCCTCCGGACCGGGCCTCTGATTCTGAATATGACTTCTCTTTTCCATTTTGAAACATTCTCTAGGAGTTGCCAACTTTTTTTTGGCGTCTACAAATCCCCCCCCCCTCGGAATAGGATCGGTGAGAGGTCACAATGATCGGATTCCGAGGGAAACGCTAAAACATTGAAGCGGAGCCAGTCTGAGGCGCTTAGCGCGCAAACAACCCACACGGCATGCAAAACGATGGATCAGCGCAAAATTTACTTTCCATGTGGCGCGGAACCCTGGAGTCGCCAATAAAAAGGGGCGTGGGGTTGCGAATCCATACACAAGCATTTCCGCGCGACAGGATTATCGCTCTTGCGCGCGAAATTGCTCCTGCGGCTGCGCGTAAAAACGATATGGCAGTGCGGAATTCATTCTGAATTTTGGCCATCTTTGTATGCCTACTCGGGATATTCCGTGCCTGACATTCCGATTGCGCGCAATACACCCGGATTTTGCGCAACTACATCAAATTTTGCACACCACTCTCTGATTCTACGCACTGCATCCTGATTTCGCACAACTCCCGAAAAATCCGAGAAGGCCGCAAACCGAGTTGATGAGGGGGAAGCCGTCACCCATAGGAGAAAGATGGAGGCAAACAAGGAGGTTTATGGTGCCAAGGTGATCGTCTCCAACAACCTGAACATGTTCAATCTGCTGACTTCAGTCTAGAAGACGTATCTGCTGTCTAAAAACCTCCCGCTCTGGAATTTTGGTATTCTGGAGGAGGTGCCCCTACCGGGCTTCGAGGTGGACACACTGCGGTCATGGGTGACCCGGGAGGATGAGCTTCCTCAATACAACATCACCAACAATGGCTGTCCTACCAGGGAAACCAGGCATATGGACGTATATGTCCTGAACCCGAGGACCAGGACCATTATAATCGACGATCCCGTTGCAAAGAATTCTCTAGCCCTCTACGCAAGCATGTTTCGTCAGAGCGTCATGGATGAAACGAAGGGCTGGATGAAGGATTGGGACCTGCGGTCCGGGGGTAACATCACCAGCGAGTGGGCCTGGGTGTTCTAGGTTCACCATACCTGCGACCTATTCGGTGATGAACTGTGGTATATTGGCCTGTTTGAGGCGGTATGGATGTCGTAGTTCCACTTCTACCATCAACCTGAGCTCGGGACAGAGCTCTTCACCCGGTGGTCTCCTGACACCAATACATTCCACCTTTATCATGGGGAAGTCAGAATCAGCCTCTGAGACGTTCACTGGATCGGGGGTATCCCACTGGAGGGAAACCAAAATGACGAGTTCGTTCCACCAATGAACACCTGGGAAGACAGGTCACGGACGCCGAAGCTGACGTGGCACCTGCTGGAGCTGGACAAAGAGAGGCTGGGGGTCAAGGACTTCCTGAATGACATTGCCTACAAGGGCTGGTTCAGCCTATTCCTTGAGAAGGATTCGGCCATCAATATTCCAGGACGGGGTAAACGGTGTCCAACCGCGGCTCAAAGGAGCAGGGATGGGTCATACTGGAGGACCGTGGAGGCGAAGTCATACCAATCGTGGGGCTATCGCATCATCGAGGCCCGGGACCTGAATGTCTGGTATGCCGGGTTCCTTGCCGCCTTCCTGAGCAAGTGACTCCTGCCGGTGCGGGACGCGAGGATGGGCGTCTGTCCAGCAACACTGGTGATGGCGGGCACCATGGCTGCCATCAAATGGTTCAACTCGGGCGTCCCCGTAATGGATAAGTTGTATACTATCCTGGGACGCATATCACGAGGGGGGTCGCCTCTGAGAGTATGTGGCCCCTTCCAGATCTTCCATGGATGGGTGGTGGCTCACCTTGGTGGGTACACTTTCCCAAACGCCATCTGTCCTCTGGGCAAAGGCCTGCGACCGTCTTTGCCGAACATCGCAGGGGTGGCTCCGAAGATGATCAATGAGGAGTGCGTGAGAATTCGCATTGGCAACCAAAACAACTTCCACATCATCTCGTTCCCCACCCTGGTCGGCCAGATGGTGGACAATGGGCGAGGCTCTCTAGAACAGTAGGAATATTTCCAGAGCATTCGTGGCGGGGTGCTCATGGCTTGGATCGACGGGAAGGTGATCTGAGAGCCTTACATGCCATCCAGATTCACCAGGAAGTTCGGGTAACTCCAACAAATGTCGAAGAAGTTATTCATGGCTGTCTGGCATGAAATTAATACATGTGTTCTATGCCAGATGTGGTTGATGTTTATCACCATCGGCTCTGGAGATTTCATTACTCTTCCTCCCACCGGGGTTGATGCTAGCCTAGAAACCAGGTATGTCGAACACTGGACCATCGCGTACCCTGAGGGGATTTTACGCAAGCAAGTCTAGCAACTCGAGGGTACTCGCGCGGAAACCGAGCGACAGGGGAGAAGGAAAGGGGCTTCCGGAAGTGGGGAACTAGGGGTGCGTCCGGCAGCGAGGCCTGCGCAGGCCGGGACTTCAACAACGGGAACATCACGCAGCACCGTCCTGACCTTGTTGTCCATGGGGTGTCACATGAGGTGGCCAAGAAACTGGCCGGGAAGCAGATAAGTTACCTTCTCAAACCTTCCCAAGATGGAATTTTCCCGGCACTGTGGCATCATGGATGACCCCGCAGCAATCACTGAGCATTGAAGTCGTCTGTCAGAATATCATGTAAAACAGGATCCAGCTGCCAGAGGTCAAGCTCATTCGAGTTACCGACTGTGTAAATTTCCATCGGAGGCATGCTTACCTGACGGCCATGGACACATACGTGCGCCAAAGGGGTCGGTATGCGGAGCCACCTTTCGTAGTGAACATGATGCTCGTCCATGAGCATGATCCGGAAGTTATGATGCCGAGAGAATCCGATAGCGACGCAGAGTCAGAGGGGGAGGAGGAGGCTGGAGAAGACGAAGGTGAAGGAGAAGATGAAGAAGAAGGAGAACCCGAAGATGAGGGGTCGTAAGAGGCGACCTACCAAGGGAGTCTCCGAGAGAGTGGAGAGATTGCCAGCTCTGATCTCGACATAACCAAGATACTCGAAGTTTGTCTCTATCTTCATTCCTTTTCCTTCTTCATCCACTCTCCATTCCAATTTCTAAACCGTATCTCTGCCTCACCCAGGAGTGGCTGAGTGTTGGACGGGAGTCCCCACCAGAGGAGGGAGGAGAGGAACCAATGGAAAATGATGGGGATCCGACACCCATCATTGAATTAACAAGCGCAGTGGGGTCTCCTATCATGGTGGCTCCTGCAGTGGACGAAACATTGGAGACCGACCCTCTGGACTCCTGTAAGTCTCAGGCTTCACTACTAGATCTTGTTATCAAAAGATCCCAACTAATCAATGTACTCCTTGCACTGTGATCTCAACATTGGAGGCTCGTCAGGATACAAAGCCCGGGCCATCCGTGTGCGGACCAGTGGCAGACAAACCACCTCATTAAGAACATTCTCCCTACACTGAGTGAACCCTAGAAATTGGTGACCAGGGGGCAGCGGGCATCAGCGGTGCTATTCGTGAGGTGATGCCAGAGGCTGACGGAGGCATCATCGTTGTTGGGTCAAGAGAGCAAGGTCGCCCGGACGTCGAGGATCCTATTCCTCACGAAGACATCCCTAAGGCAGATCCTGCTGCTGATTTGCTGGCTTCCTTCTCTACAAACTGACCCGCTGACCCTGAGGAGGTAGATGACTCGAACTCAGAGGCAGCCGAGGAGAGCTGGATGACATGGCGCAAAGGGTGGATGTGTATCCGAATCTTCCTCAGATATCCCCAGTCGGATTGGTTGAGGTGGATGGGATCACTCCAGACCTGGCTATGCTTCCTCTGCGTCGGAGGGGATGACGCTCAGCGCCTTCATCTGACGGTCTATGAGTACATGGCTGAGAAGATACATGAGATCAGCAGGCGCGCTGACGTTGCCCAGTGTCGGGAAGGATCGGCGAGCACCCGAGTGTTGCTGAGGGCGGAGCAGGAGGTCCGGCACCTCGAAGGGCAGGCGGAAGATAAGGAGGCCTTCCTTGCAACATGCTCCGAGCTTGTGGATCAACTGACGGCCTAACTGGATGACGCGCCAGAACAACTGATGGAGATGAGTCACCAGATGGTCGTACTTCGAACCGATCAGGCACATGCACAAGCTAGGATTGGTGAGCTGCGCTCTGCGGCGGCCGATGAGGAGAGAGTCTTTGAGGAGCGAGAAACGGTCCTGGAGGCTACCGGCCAAAGTGTAGTAGTGCTGGAATGGTCGATTCAGCATGCCAATCCTTAAGGGATTTGTGTTGGCCATCTCATGAACTTATAGCTTGTACTTCTCATCATATCAATCCAATACAAGGACAAATCCATTCATCTGTACCCTTGGTTTAATATTCTCAACCATAATTCCGAAATGAATAACAACACATCACTAAGATCTTGTGGGTCGCACGCAACGCGAGAAGCAAAGGATACTCGTGTCATTTTCTTGTCCAAATATGGGGGATTGACCAAGCCTTAGGCATCTGAAATTGGGCCTGGATTTCTGAGGAGGAGACCTCAGACCGATTGATATATAACCCTCTCAATGTGCTCGGACACACAAGCGGGGAAATGCCAGGGGCATTGAAATCCATCCGAACATAGGGAGATGGAAAGAAAATGTGAATCACGCTACCCGAATTTGGAACACTGTGGGGCACGAATATGGAGGATAACTATTAATAGTGACGGAAACACATCATCTATATCTTGTTGTCCTGGAGTGGGGACAATAAATGAGGGCTAACCGCTGACCATGTTCGCAACACAGGGCCTATCTCAAATATTGACGGTTAGTTTCCCAAAATGTTGGCCCAAGACAGCATGTAGACAATAGGTTTATCATCCATGTTGCTACAATAGGTAGACCAAAGGTCTGTCATCCATATTTTGGCAGCAGGCGGACCAAACACTATCACCCATACTGTTAGGGGGTCCCTTAAAACATGACCAGTCCTCAGGAACGTTGGCCCATGATAGTAGGTGGACCGTAGTTCTGAAATCCATACCGTTAGGGGGTCCCATCTGACATGAAAGAGAATGGGGATCCGAATAAAGGGGCATGAAAAGTGTGGAAGGTGGAGTGGTGGCTTGTTCAAACAGAGTCCAACGCTCCCGAAATTTCACCACTGTGGCGGAGGCGCATCAGGCGGACGTACCAACCTGTTCATGGGTCGTCGCAATTTTCAGGAAGGACCTCTCTGGAGAGAGAACTACCACTTCCCATTACCACTATGGGGCATCCCGAACTTATTCGGTGTGGATGTCACGATCACACCACTACCCCCGAAGTTATGCCGAGGGGCTGACAATAGGGGGGGACAAGGTTTGGTAATCCATGGGGCTGGACCCAAGATGAAATGTTCGGGCATTCCTACGTATCACATTAAGATTAGAATCAAGCCACTCATAGTTTAGAGAGGCAGTTTAACTTCATGTTGGATGAAATATAGTTTAACGCCGTGTGGGACGGAAGACACATCTCATATGGGGATAGGGACGGCACGACGGGTAACCCAACGTGAAGGAGGAATGGATCCCACACCACACCGTACAATCCCATAAGAGAGACCGAGTCGTGGAACGCCAAGAAAAGGATCCTATTTTTAGGTCTTATAACTTGGACCAATGGATAAGGGGAATGGGAGACACACAGTAAAGCGGCTGCAAGACCCAATGTGAGTGTGGGGGAAAAAAGGAAAGGCCATGCTTACTATGCGCTCCTGGGGACGCGTTTAGGCTGAGAGACCGAACACTAAAAGTTAGGCTGGGCTTGTGGGGAAGTTCCCTGGCACTCCTATGTATCTCATAAGGATGATAATCAAGCCATAAGTAGTTCTTGAAAGGTAGCATGGCGCGATATGGCGCCTGCGCAAAGGAAGAAGGAGTCGTGTAGGTCTATCCCTCACACCAAAAGAAGTGGCATTTTATATGTCTTGTTTGTTCTTGAAGGAAAATGGTTTTTCTTTTGTGGGGTGACTGGCCTAGGGTAGTAATTCTTGAAATCTGCACAATAATAAAGCCATAGCAGGTGTTGACAAGCGGCATGGTAATCGACCAATACCTGGCGTGATGTCCCCCATGGGGAGGTCATCACAATGCAGTGCCATTTTTCATCATGCGGCCAGGATGATATCATCACAGTTTATGGTCGTAAGGTTTGGACCAGCAACACAGTTTAAGGTCATATGGTTTGGACCAACATCACAGTTTAATGTCACAAGGTTTGGACCAACAGCACAGTTTAAGGCCGTATGGTTTGGACCAACAACAGAGTTTAAGGTCCTATGGTTTGGACCAACAGCACAGTTTAAGGTCGTATGGTTTGGACCAACACCACAGTTTAAGGTCCTATGGTTTGGACCAACAGTATAGTTTAAGGTCGTAAGGTTTGGACAAACAGCACAGTTTAAGGTCATATGGTTTGGACCAACAACACAGTTTAAGGTCGTATGGTTTGGACCAACATCACAGTTTAAGGTCGTATGGTTTAGACCAATAAGAACACGCACGATGCAATAAAGAAAACCTGATGCAGGTGAGGGCGTAATCCCATACCATCACCGCACGTGGTTCCGAGAGAGGAGCCTTGGGCCAAAGGGGTCTACAAGTGTTCAACAATTATGGGGGCATGAGATGCTAGCTTCCAGCTATGCTGGGCCTGAAACGCAATGTCTGGGCGACTCCTTGTTCCCCATGGGGATGAGGTTCAAGCTGCACGCAACCTGTAGAGAAGAGACTAAATCACATACTCTAGCGCTTAGATCGAGGGAGCCCCGAGAGACACCATTACGCAACTCGGCTTGTCTGATGTGCGGGGGTGTACTGAGGGTTAGTACAACGAGTGTCGAGATTCCACCTTGACACAGTGGGGGTAGAACACAATGTGAATCATGAAACCCACATTCAAGGCCCAAGGAAGCCGGAGTGACGACTGAGGATTACTGTTGACCATGTTCGCAACACAACATCCTGTCGCGTTAGCCTAGAAGTAGGGGCAATCAAATGAGTATCAACCGCTGACCATATTCGCAACACGAGATTTTTATCAATTTGTCTCCCAAAACCCTCAGGGGTGTCGGTCCGTGACGGTAGGAGAGGCCTTAGGCATTCTATCCAGACCGTTCTTGGGGGTCCCTTTGGGTGTGAAGGATGGTGGGGCCTGAATTAAGGGGAACACGAAGCTTGACAAGTGGATGAATACTTGTCTAAGTCGAATCTGAAACTCCAATTCCTAGACCAGAGTACTCTAAACACATTAGCAGAGCACTGGAAAGGGTCAAAGGGCTCAGTATAAGAGCAGCCAAATGATGGAGGATTCCTGAGGGAAGGGATGGCCAAAAGACCGAGGCAACTGGGAGATCGCGGGATCTCCTAAGAGATGGAGCTGGACCTAAAATCTAAGTGTTTGGGCGGACCTACATATCCCACAATGATGTGAATAAAGTCACACGTAGTTCTAGAAGGCGCCTTTTAATATCATGGGAAACACGACATAGGAGGATTAATCCTGAGAACAGGGCGCACGTGGTGAAGATATTGCAAACTCGACGTGAATGAGGACATAATCCCATACCACGCCACGCAATCCTGTGGTCAAGGCCCCAAAGGCGTGCCAGGCATGATGCATTAGCAGACATCGAGCTGGACCCAAGGACGGAAGATCTGGGTGCTCCTGGGGCTGGACCCGAGATGAAATGTCTGGGCATTCCAACGTATCTCATTAAGATGAGAATCAAGCCATACATAGTTTTAGAAGCATAGTTTAACTTCATGTAGGACGGAATACAGATCTTAATTTTAGTTCTTAGAACTCGGACTAAGGTGCAGTTTAAGGTCATGCAGGACCGTACTGTTTAAGGTCATGCAGGACCAAGGATTCCTAGATATAGGAAAAAATGTAGTTTAAGTTCATGTTGGATCGTACAGTTTAAGGTCATGCCGGACCACCAGAGGATCTTAGTTTTAGGTCTTATAACTCGGACCCTCGACGCTCAGGAAAAATAATATTTGAGGAACCTGACGTTAGTGGGAGGAGTGACACGCTCACCATCCATAGTCACCAGGGAATACGCCCCATTGGGATAGACCATATAGACAATTAAAGGCCCCTCCTACTTGGGCTCCAACATGGGTGGTTTCCTGTCAGGAGTCATTGGCGCTCTGAGAGCCAGCACCTGGTCACCTTGCAAGAAGGACCGAAGGGTATCCTTCTTATTTAAAGCTCGAGCCATACTGATCTGATGCCTTTCGACATTATGTAAAGCGCGGAGCCTACTTCCATCCAGCGCTTCCAATTCGGATAGAAGTATTTCAGAAACTCTGTCCGGCGCTTGATGGTCGTAGATCGCCATGTGTAATGAGGGAAACTAGATCTCGATGGGCAGGACGGCCTCAGATCCATATACCAGGGAATATGGAGTCAGCTAGGTGGAGTTACGAGTCGTCATCTTATAATCCCAGAGGGCATTGGGGAGCTTGTCCGGCCAACTTTTCTTGTTTTGACCAACCATCTTTTTCATAATGTAAGAGAGGGTTTTGTTAAAAACCTCAATCTATCCATTCGCCTGTGTGTGGTATCAGGAGGTGTGGTTAGAGCGAATATTGTACTTAGCGTACAATTTCATCAGCTCAGCTGCTCGGATGTTGGTTCTGTTATCGGTGAGGATAGCGTGAGGTACTCCAAACCGATAGATGATATTGGAGCTCTCGAAGTTAGTGATAGAACATGCCTTGACTTTCCTGAGAGGAATTGCCTCCTCCCACTTTGAGAAGAGATCCGTAGAGGTTATGATGAACCGGCACTGGCGGGCCGTCACCGGTGGGTAAGGCCCCACGACATCCAACCCCGAGACTGCAAAGGGCCAAGAATACTTGGTAGTATGGAGAGGCTCCGGTGGCCGATTAAAAAAGTTAGCATGAAAATGGCACGGATGACACCTCTTGGAATACTCAATGCAGTCGTAGATCATGGAGGGCCAGAAGTATCTCAGCCTCTGAATTTGTTGGGAAAACTTCGACTCGGCTTGGTGGGTGCCACAGGAACCAGCATGCACTTCTTGCATGACCTGTGGGATCTCGACTCATTGAAGAAAACGTAAGAGAATACCATAAAATTTGTGCCTATAAAGGAGCTTCTCAAGGGTGGGACCACTCTGGAGGGTGAACTTTGGCACGTGGCATCAGATTTGTTCTCGCTCGGCTTGGTCCAGTGGAAGATTGTCGTGCCGGAGATATTCAACCAAGGGTGTCCTCCAGTCAGGAACTATCTCGATTACCGCACCTGAAGCCCCCGAGGATCCTGACGTAGGGGCACCAGCGGTGAGATGGTTCACTCCCGGGCCACGATCGCCTTCTGGAATGGCAAGAGCAATGATTCTCTGGTGCGCCACGTGGACGATTAGGGAATCCTATTCAGGCTCCGCAAGTGATGCGGCCAGGCTGGCCAATGCATCTGCTCGACTGTTTCGCGACTGGGGAATGTGAACGACCTCTGGCTGGGAGGGGAACATAGCCATTAGATGGAGGGTGCACTCCAGAAATAGAACGTGTTCTGGCATTCTGACAGCCTGGTCACCATTGACCTGTTTGATGACCAGCTCGGAGTCTGCGTTTACATACAGATGGTGTGTGTCAATCTCGAGAGCCGACTCGTGGCCAGTAATGAGGGCATGATACTCTGCCTCATTGTTGGTGCAGCCTTCTGACAATATAAATGAATACGGTAGAACGGATTGCTCCGAGGTGATGAAGACAATACCCAGGCCCACTCTGTTAAGCCTAGGATCGTTGATACTTCTACCAGTGGGGCTCCTGGAGGCACCGTCAAAGTTCATTTTCCAGCGTCGGATGGCGTGATCAACTGAGAGGATTGCCTCATCAAGAAAGCCTAGATCCAGTGGCTGGTCCATGGAGGTTTGGTGGGCAGCTAACAAGTCTTCCAACGCCTATCCTTTGACAACCTTCTGAGGTACAAAACTAATGTTGAACTTCTGGAGGATCACCGCCCAACGCACCAATAGTATGGTCAACATAGGTTGGTTCAGGATGTATTTCAACGGGTCTACCCAAGAGACCAGCTGTACCTTGTGGTGCTACAAGTAGTGCCGAAATTTCGGCATGGAAAATATGAGTGCCAGACAGCTCTTCTCGATGGGGGAATATTTAATTTCCACGTCGAGGAGCATGCAGATGAGGTAGTAGAGGCTATTCTATGTTCCCTCGTTGTTCTTCTGGGTGAGAAGTGCACCGAGGGACTGCTCCAGGGCGGTCACATAAAGGACCAGCGGATTTCCGGAAACAAGTGGCATCAATACCAGAGGTTGAAGCAGATACTACTTGATTTCCTAAAAATCGACCTGACACTCCTTGTCCCATTCGTAGGCGGCGCCCTTCTTCATGAGCTGGGAAAAGGGCTTACACTTGCCGGCCAGATTCGCAATGAATCGGAGTATATAGGCTAAGTGGCCTTGAAGGCCTCTCCGCTCCTGAATATTAATTAGGGAAGGCATCTAAATGATGGACTTGATCTTGTCTAGGACAATCTCAATACCTCGATACCTAAAAATGAAGGTAAGAAACTTTTCGAAGGTGACCCCAAGGCACACTTCAACGGGTTCATCTTCAAGTGGCGAGAACGGAGGAAGCCGAACACTTTCTCAAGGTCTTTGAGATGGTCCTGGAGCTGAAGAGGAATAACCACCAGGTCATCCATGTAACACTCCACTAGTGTCCCATGAATCGTCTTGAATATCTGATGCATGGCCCGTTGATAGATGGAACCTGCATTCTTTAGGCCGAAGGGCATAACCTGGTAGTAGAAAGTACATAGGGGGGGCCTGAAGGCAGTTAACTCTTCATCATCGGGGGCCATCCGAATCTGGTTGTACGTGGAATACCCATCCATGAAGGAAAAGGCTTGGAACCCGGTCATGGAATCGATCAACAACTCTATCTCGGGAAGGGGAAATCATTATTCGGAGATTGGCGATTGAGATCGCAGAAGTTGATACAGACCCTGATCTGCCTGTTCTTCTTCCTGACTGGCACAATGTTGACTAGCCACCGGGGGTACTGGACTTATTTAATGAAGTTGGCCTTGATGAGCTTATCAACTTTGGCCTCAACCATGAAACAATGAGAGGAATGCATCTTTCGGAGAGGCTGCTTGAACCCGTGATGGTTTGCTGGGAGGCCAAGGCGGTGGACAGCTACCTGGGGATCTAGTCCTGGCATCTCGTCAGAACTCCATGCAAACACATCACGTTGCTATCTGAGGAAGTCTATGTAATGTTTCCATTCCTCGGGGGGCATAGCGGTGCTGACCAATCTGGCTCTCGGGTCCGCCTCACTACCGAGGTTCACCTGCAATAATTTGTCAACCGTGGTGGGGACACCCTCTTCAAAAGAAGGAGGATCATCTTCCATGTCATCCTCTCTGCTTGTGGAAGGATCAACCACGAGGGGAGCCATCTCAGGGCTACCAGACCCTGATGGGAAGCTGGTGCCGGCTTGGGCGGCAGAGGTTGCCATGTCAGGGGACCCATGAACTGCAGAGACCATGGAGACAAAGTCGGTTGATCCAATCCCATCTGGCCTTTGGCCCAAGGGGCCATTATTTATGTCATCAAAGAAGTGGTGGCGCATTGGCTTGAGCCGATCGATTCCGGCCCCACGAAATAGAAACGTATGACGTACTATCGTTACCATGAGCCCAACATCCCGATATCATATAGGGGTAGGAGGCTCAAGGATCACTTGATCCTAGATGGTGTAAGAGTATGAGGTGATTTCCCGCCATCACTTGGACCCGGAAATATGCCTTCCTTTGCTACCCGAAACAACAAATCACTACCCCATGTCGGGGGTTGTGGCCTCCAACTGATGGATTGGTAAGACATATGCGTCATGCAATCCTTCACAGGGATCACTCACGACAGTGGCGGGCTCGACCTCACCTGCCAGGATCTACTTATCCTTGATCTTATAATAATCATCGTCCAGATAACGAGCTTCACAAGAGGCAAAAGAAGAGACATCTCCTTTGATCATGCCCACTCGACCCTTAAGGGAGTATTTGAGGCACCGGTGATACGAGGAGGGGACCATTTCATGAAGGTGGGGCCACGACCTGCCTATCAATGCTTTGTAGGCGGTGTCCTGAGAGACAACCATGATTTCGATATTGGTAATTAGGCCGCTGAACTGGGTCTTCAGACGAATCTTGCTGAGTGGAGTTTGCTTGGTCCTGTCATACCCCTGGATCCTGAGGTCAGAGGGAGTTAAACCATTCTCAGACAACCCCAGTTTCCGTAGTGTCCGAGTTGGGATAAGGTTAATCCCAGAACCTGTGTCGACAAGACAGTGGCGGACTTCCACACCATTGAACTGGTCGGTGACGTAAAGTGGGAGAATGTGCCCCAGTATGGGAGGGTATTCTTCTTCACCGGAAAATGATATAACCGCCTGACATTCGACATCCTCAATCGCCTCGGTGTGGAAGGCTTCTGTGGCCGTCAAATATGTCTCAAACTAGAGGGGGCTCCTTAGAGCCTCGGCGAGAACCTCGTGCATTTCAGACGATAGGTGAAGGGACTCAAGGATAGAAATCCTTTCCAGAATGCCGGCCAGGTGCTTCAGGACATCATAAGTTTATGCCAAACATGAGCTTCTGCTTAAAGGAGGCTGCTCTTTGATTGGAGGCATGACGGGCCCTGCCGGTGGGACCGGTGACTGACTGGTACTAGGAACGTCTCGTTGTTCACTAGTCGAAGCCCGAGAGGTGGCTGCCGCGTTAGGACCGGAAGGCTGTAGTCGGCCGGTGGCAGGGCATGGCTGGTTGCGACATGGATGAGGTGGTCCCGTCTGATCCATCAACACCAACGGTGGTGGAGGTGAACCTGTTGACACCAGGTGAGGGGGCCACGTGAACTGATCTCTATATCGGTCCTGCTTACTGGTCTCAGAAGCGTGCACGACCTAGCTTGAGGTGACGACTTCCGCGCCCTGGCGATTCGCGTAGCCATGACTCTGCCATGGTTGATGACGTTTGGGGGCATTGGGGAAGTCCATCTGGCGTTCCTCATCACCGGGAGCCAAAAAGTGATTTACCAACTCTACGGTGTTAACCGAAGCGTACCCCGGGCTTTCACTCGAGGAGTCCTCCGCTACCGAACGGAGTCTCGGAAGGATCCCCATCTATGGGGCCATAAAATCTCCAAGCATGCGAGAAGATGACGGCACTGGCAGGGTACATTCTTTCTTCTTGCGTCGCCGCTTGCTCTTCTGGGAAGAGGTGGGATGGGACGACGATGGTGAAGCGGTGCTCACAGATTATGAGGGATCTAGCTTACTCAGGCGGCCACAGATGATGCCATGGGAACGAGAAACTGTCCTGCATGCCATCCAGTCGCTATACTTACGGGACCCATGGTCGGAAACCTGCTGCCACTCATCCTTGTTACAGCTGCTGCCATCTGATCTCACGAAGACACGTGCCACTTGTGCCGGGGTTGGGCCCAACATGACTATGTTGTTTTCAATCTGGTCTTGGAGCCAGTCCTAGAACACATAGCATCGCTGGATGGTGTTCCCCAGGATCCGGTGATAAAAGCAGTAGTTAGGGTGATCAGTGATACGCGCCTCTTTTGGCTTCCGACACTCAGGCAACCACATGATTATCTTCTCCAAGGCGCTACGAAAATAACCGGGGACCTGGGCCTCGTCAAACGAGTAAGTCCAATTCCTTATATTTGGAAAGGGGGCTCATGGAGGCTGACCTTCACCAGGGACCAGAGGAGCATGCCGAGGAGGTGTAGCCTGATTATTTCACCTAGGTGGTGGCAGTGCGTTATACGGAGGCACATGCCGATTTTGAGGCGGTTGCTGCTGGGCCGGAGGCTGTGCCCGTGGGGGTGGACCCCTATGAGGCTACTGAGCTAGCCATACTGGTAAAAAATCTAGCTGTCTGGGGGCCTCTATCTGGGCTGCAGTATTGGGCTCAGCTCTTGAGGCTCTCCTTTCAGGGATTATAGGAGGTAGCGGGTGTGGCTGACTTGACTGTTTCAGGGCTTCTTCAAGGCGCTGAGCCTTGTCTGAGAAATCCCGGAACCCACTAGGGTAATTCTGTGTGATCAGAGAAGGAACCAGCTCTGCCTTGATGTTCCCTATACACATTTTCTATAATTTATCCTAAGTTAGTGGCATGTCAAGGGAGTTTGTGAGCCCCTTCCACTGGGCGATGAAGTCCGCAACCCGCTCATCGGGCCTTTGTTTGCACCTGAAGAGGACTGCAATGTTTGTCTTCCGGGTTTTGGAACTGAACTAGTAGAGGAATTGACGACGAAGGTCCTCCCAGCTATTCACAGATCCTACAGGGAGCTGGATGTACCAGATGAAGGATGGTCCTTCCAGCATCTGAGCGAATCAATGGAGCATGGCATCCTTCTGCTGCACCGGAGTCCCCAACATAGGCCCGCACCACGAGTTGAAGTGGGCAAGGTGTTGTGGTGGGTATCCTTTCCAGTTAAAGAGGGAGAAAGTGGGGTTCCAAAATCCCGGCGGGGCCGGCTTATCATCCACCCATGCTAGGTATGGATTGCCGTCTGGTGGGATTGCCACCTTCTGAGTTTCCAGGGCCTCCAAGAGGGCGATGAGCACATCCATTAGATTTTCCGGACATGGATTCCTATATTGACGGGGATCTCTAACCACAAGCTCATTGTAGGGCTCTCCAATCTATTAGTTAAGCTCAGCAGCTCACGAGGCGGCTGGTGGAGCGACTCTCATGGCAGCCGGAGGAAACCGAGCATGGTCCCCCAGGTGATCCTGCCGCTCGGGAGGGTTCGGAGAGACGTATCACACCCTTTTTCAATTGGCACCGGCCTCTCCCTTGCCGGCGAACGCGACATGGTTGCAGTTTCCTAGGGGAATCTCAGCAAGGGGTAGGTGCTCCTGCCCCTACTGTCCTGGTCTAGGATTACCGTTGTCAGGTCGCCGCTCTGCAATGCGTTCGGCCAAGAGCACATCAACCAGCCTCTTTTTCTCAGCAAGCTGCTGGCATAGAGTGGTATTTTAGGTGTCTTTCTCTGCCATCTACACCAAGGCAGATGGGTCGGCGATCTTGACAGCCCTGACATGCTCTTTACCCTTGCCAATGATTCGGCTCAATGTCAGTGCCTCAGTTGGTGTGGGGAGACCTAAGAGGATCCTCTGGTGGCGAGTAATCCTCCCAGACGGGTCTAGTTGCGGCTTGTCCTTAGGGGGTGAGTCCCCATCAAGGAGCTCCACACCGTTTTCCTCATCTGAAAGGTCAGCAATGTTGACCGCAACTGCCTTTGGTGACATTCCCTCAGGGCCGCCCGGTGAATCGTGTTATCGGTGGATCACACAAAAATGAAGGGTAGTGTACTGCCCCCATCCGCGGATGTGCACATGGGGGGTTGCTTCCTCAATAACCTTACGAAGTACTTGAATACTCTGAACGCATTGTTGTTGGAGGGCCCTGTGGTGGCCAAGATACTCAGGGTGCCGAACCGTAAGGAGCACTGCCAGGTCATCCCGACGACACTTCTCACTGATATCCTTGAGATGTGCTTGACTCCTGGGATAAGGCGCTAGCTAATGGAGAAGATGGGGGTGAGTCAACCGAATAGTCTGGATGAAACATTCAAAATCTCCCAGGGTGAGCACCTCTGGCCTATCAAAATTCGACCCTATGATAGGTCAAAACTTCTCAGGGAAGTGGCCCTCTGCGAGGACGGTCCTGAAGCTCCATGACTCTAGTTCGGGGTCCGGCCCTTGCTGCCCCGGCTCATCAACCGAGAATGGCCGGGGAGCTAGCAATGGTGCCGAGGCAGGTCACCGGGCCGGTGGGTTGGCCGGAGGGGAATACAGCAAACATGCCGATTGGTCGCCGATCCCTGAGTCGTCCTCCAAGTGCTTCAGTGCCCTGGCTGTCACAGTGCAATAGGTTGGGCCAGCGAATGGGCCTCCTGTCACAGTGTTTGTGCTCGCTGAGGGTGTGTCGCCTTGGGACTCTTCCATCGGTCCCCAAAAAAGTTCCCCACCCTCCCAAACTGAGGTGGAAGGCGCTTCTCAGGGAGGCCAGTGGTAACTGCGGGTTTGACCCCTGGGTGTACGCTCAGTCCTCCTCCTCCTGGATATACCTTCAGAGGGAGGAGGGAATCATACCGATAACTCATTCAGGGAGTACAAGACCGAGGCTCCACTTCACCATCCCTGCCCTCAACATAGAAGGTCAGGGGGAAGGTTCCACCGTCGAGTCGTACTCCACCTTAGAGTCCGAGAAATAGACCGGTCTAATATCCGTACGGGCTCCCCTGACATTCCTCCTATGGCGACGACACCCTGACTTCTTACCCCTGGGTGGCTCCTCAAGGTAAGGATGATTTCTATCAAGGAGTCCCCTATCCACAATTGTGCTAGGGCAGAGGGGACTAAAGGCCAGGGTGTGGGAAGCATCGGGACCGATGTCGAAAGGAACATGGGGAGGACATCCATGTGAGTGAGCGACTGGATACGTAATGGCTCCATACTCGCGGCCAGCGGTAGGGGGAGTGACCTCATACCCAGTGCAGTGGGAACTGGAAGGAGTCATACCCGGAGCGTGGCTGTCACGAAGAAGCCTTCGGCTTCCCAGATCAGTGTCACAGAATGAGACTTCATGATGGGTGGCACTACTTCAGAATGGTCCACAATGGCCATTGCCTATGCCCACGACCGGGAGAGTCGACCCAACCTGCCTGTAGGGTGGTCGGGGCCTCGATCCCAGTCGGGCATGTGACTGAACCTTCCCAACATGTGTGGGGATCTAGTAGAAGGAGTCAGTAGTGGCTCGGGCCACAGTGGCTACTGAGGATGGTGTCCCAGGATGGGCACTCTATTCTGCTAGTGCCCGATGCCGGCGTCGGGTCAGATGTGTTGGACCCGGTGGTGCGGGCACAAAGATTGCCTGGTCCTCGGCCCGGGGAGCCGGGCAATGATGTCGACGTAGCCTGGCGGAGGTTCTTCACATTAACCCCTGGGACGGGTCTCCGATCGGGTGGACCTCGACATCCCCCATCTCATTGGCATAGGGGACAGATGTGTCAAGGCACTCCGGGGATAGGCTCTTGAAGCGGTTAAACGTCGGAGTGGGGAGCGGCAGCTCCCTGCGCAGCCCTCGGGGGCGGCGACAATAGTGGGGCACAACTGCCTCTAGATCCAAATGGGCCAGGCCCCTGGTGGGGATGACCCCTTCCTCATCGTACCTGCGAACCAGGTCATTGATCACCCTTTTCAGGATGATTTATGACGGGGAGAGGGGGAGTGAGCACCTGACAGTCGTGGAAATCAGAGCTGGAGTGAATGTGGGAAAGGCAGGACAGTACGAGGTAGCCACGTCGGTACTACCCCTACCCCTACGCCGGTGGGCAGGTGGCGATCGAGATCTGGATACAGTGATCTGATTCTTGGAAGGAGGGAGATGAACCCATTAGTACTAACTGGAAAATAAATCGACATCCAATAGCTCATCGTCGTCCCATCTTCCATGGTCAGCGAGAGGGATCCACGCTGACAAAGTCGCAGAACGAAGTGCACAACATCCTGACTGCCTCAACCCATTGGTGGGTTTCAAGTCGTGGTGATAGGTACCCGGACCTAGTGTCATGCTGATCATCCGACATCCCAACCGCTACCTATCCCCATATTAAGGAGAAGAGATTCACGTCGGGTTCACCATTTTCTATTTTTGACGCTTTTACGCAGGGGCGCGCGTGCGTGTATGTCACGCATGGGAGGACGCGTGGCTCGCAGCCCCGCATTACCGCTTTCCAAAGGCGTGCGACATCTGTTCCTTATTTAGGGACGTCTGCTCCTTGATCGAAACCAGGATGATGGTATGTTAGTTCATCCTTCCGTGGATTCCTCCTCGGAGCTCGTCACCTAATTCGGGTCTCCCTCATAGATTTATGATGGGTTCTTGAAGCTCTTTCCTGGTGCCATATCTGCATGGACACCAGTTAATTACGCTGATTCCGTCGAGACGCTCCAAGGGGTCTTGGCGGGGCAGCGACCTTCGGTGAGGAGAACAGTCACGTTGGGGTGTCGTTGGTATGTCTTGACGCTGGGGATCATCATTTCTTTCTTCTGTCCCTTATCACAGGGCTTCTGGAGGGTGCGGAAGCATGAGGCATCCCACATCAAACGCGGGGAATATGTACCATCTGAGGTTTTTCTTAGCTTTCTATGTTTAACACGGGGTATGCCACAAGTTTAACGTCTTGTAGAGATGGATCAGACTGATCGAAACACTGAGAGTGGATCAGATTTAAGGACCCCCTAGGGGGAACACTGATGTTGGGGCCAACATGTGGGCAGATTCCCAGATACTATGGAGTGGGTTGGAGTTGCATGATCTCACTAGGATGTGGCAGCCCGGGTAAGGATCAGGATGGATGATGGAGTGAAGGGATTGAACCTCTTGGAGGCTTCTTACGTATCCCCATGAAAGGGAATCAAAGTCTGCGTAGTTTGGTGATACGGTGGGACACCTGAAAAGGCGACCCATGAGAATGGACGCATGGATGGGAGCCTGGAGGAAGTAAGATCTATGTGCTATGGCATGAGCTTCCCAAGGCACGTGGGCTTGAGGGGGGAAGTCAGGATGAGACATGGATGTGAGGCATGGGGCTTATGCTCTGAAATGGCCCATGAGGGGGAATACAGTTTAACGTCATGCGGGACGAAATACATTTTAACGTCATGCGGGACGAGAGCTTACAATTTAACGTCATGTGGGATGAGGGATCTGGGGCTTACGCTCTGAGGCGGCCCATGGTGGATATGGGGCTTACGCTCTTAGGCAGCCCATGTTGGATATGGGTCTTATGCTCTATGGCGGCCCATGGTGGTCATGGAACTGACATGGAGAGGTCGGAATGACCGGGTGGTGGGCTTGAACCTCGTGGAGGCTTCGTACGTACCATGCTTTAGCAAGGATCAAAGTCCACGTAGTTCGCTGGTATGGGGCTTACACTCTGAGGTGGCCCATTGGAGGATGTCATGGTCGATGCACGCTCTAATCCCACATGAGTCATGCTCGATGTGAGAAACAAGAGGCAGTAGGGACCAGACGATCACGCCGTGAAGGGTGCGTCCAAGAGAATCAGAATGGGGCTTACGCGTTGAGCTACCCAAAGAAGAAATAGGGGCTTACTCATAGTATGGGCCCTTGGTGCCGGGGATTAATCCAAGGTGGAGGCCCGTGGTGCGACAAAGAACAGTGGGAAAGGGACTCCACTGGCCTTGGTAGCGGGGAAGTACTGAGATGCATGGGTGCAACCTTCCGAAAGAGAGGCTAGGGGCTTACGATCTAAGGCAGCCCTTCCCCCGTGGACAAACACCGCTCCGACAAGGAGAATCTCATTCCATGAGAGGAAGAGTCCATTCCCATGGAGACGAGAGGCGTAAAAAATGTCTGGGCTGGGGGGACCCTGCGTGCGAATCATGGGGTCGGACAACAGTTTAACGTCATGTGTTAAGGACAAGCGGCATAGTAGTTTAACGTCATGCAGCTTGGATGAGGTGGGTTCGCTCCACACCCCTAGGGCTTACATGCCCAATGCCCTCTACCCCTCGTGGTAGGAAAGGCATCGGCAAGGCCGTGGTGAAGGGGGGCTGCAGGTCGAACCATTGGGGGGTCCACGTTAGCGTGTCTATATGAAGAAGCAATAGCCGTTAGCGTGCCTATGCGGAGAATCATAAGGCAAAGCAACAGAATCGGAAACACCGCCCAAGGGACCTTGAGGTTACTTAGAATGAGCCTAGAAGGCCGTACGGAAAAACAATGCATGGCACGCATGCCCAGTAGGGAAGACATCAGGTGCCGGTGTGGAAAGGCAGCCAAGGGGTGTCAAGGTAAAGGGGACCTGGGTGTTATGCGCAAAAGAAAGGTTTGCATGCAAAACACCGGGATGGCATGCAATAGGGCCAGAGTATTGCGCGGAAAGGTGAATGCGCGCAAGGTATTGCGCGCATAGAAGGGGATTGCGCGCAAGGGACAATGATCGCGTGCATGGGAAGTACCCAGAGGAGGAGGAAAATTCACTTAAGCCGTTGGATGTGCGTGCAAAGACGAACCCTGGGGCAAGGTTGCACGAAAAGAGGGATTACCTAGAAGTCATATTGCGCGTGGGGGGAGTCAAATTGCACGCCCAAGAGAGGATCCGAATTTATAAACCCCCAAACCATCAGGGGTCGCCTAATATTTATAGGCACCAGCCGGCGTGAAATCTAGGTGTCACACGAATGTTTCGGCGACGGGAACTGTCGGCGGGCAAAGCTTCACCGCGCGGAACCGAGGCGCACAAAATTGCGCGCACTAGTAGCTCGATTACGCGAATCCCAGGAATGCTTCGCGCACACATATTTATTTCGCGCAAGCCCTCCTTTATTTCACGCACCACTTCCCGGGCCTCCAGACCGGGCCTCTGATTTCAAATATGACTTCGCTTTGCCATTTCGAAACTTCCTCTAGTAGTTATGGACTTTTTTCCGGTGTCTGCAATATAATCATGGAAAAAATCTGATCTTTTTGTGTTTGTAAGGCTATAATGTTGTTCATCAATCATAAGTACATTGATGTTAATTACCCACTGGGTTCATAATATAGGATCTTAAGACCAAAAATATTATATCTAGGTATTAATAAAAAACTAGTATTACATAAAAGTAATTACAAAAAACTATTGAGATTAAATTATTGATATCAATGGGAACTACATACATATCGATATTGTAAACCATGATACAAAAACCTTCTTTTGAAATAATTTCCCACAAAAAAAAATCATTTACATAGTTTTTATCATATATATTCCTTGTTAAATAGGGGAAAATAATAAAGGGATGATATTAGATTCTCAGTAAGGGGTAAAGAATTAATAATGAGGAAATATATCCTAAAAATGAAGACATGTGTTCCTTAAAGAAATGGAATTATTAGAGTAATAAGATCATAAAAATATAAAAAAGATATCATAATAATTTATCATTATATAAAACCCTTATAATTATGATACTAAAAAAATATCATATAACATGGAAAAATATGATAAAATTATAAGATAGTAATATGGAGTAATGGGATCATAAAACTGGAATGTGGAACATGTATGACCATAAAAATGATAATAATATTCATGTATCATTGTTAAGACATCCTATGATTTTGGACATGTACAAATAAATCTCGTCCATTAATAATGACAAGGATAAAACAAACTATATCATACTCACACGTAATATATTGACAAAATATTAATGTTTACTGTACCCATACAACATTGTTGAATTATATAACTAAATGATTCTTGTGAAAATTATTGTTGAAAATTATAGCTGAAAAATATTCTAGTCTAACATACAGATTTTGAAAGTTATAATGAATTTCATAATACATTGGATTAATATATAAATCTGGGCCACCCTTCAAAATAATGATATATCGAAACATTTTATGTTTACATAAATATGAATACAATCATATATCTATCAAAATAAAATCATGATTATCTCAGCAAAATAAAATGAATTTATAGTTAAATAATAAATCGTTCTAAATAAATACCTTATAATTAGGAAAATAATGAATTGGGTATTTATACTGTATATAATAATGGGTTTATGGTTATGTAAATAATTTCCACAGTTAAACGAATGTATGTGTGTCTATGTGAGAAATCATCAATCAATATATGATAGTTCATGGTATTCATATTATAATGGATTCATTAATACATAGAATAATATTTGATAAGGAAAAGAAAATGAGTAATCCTTCCTCTCGTTTTTATTTTATTTTATTCACTTCATCATTATATAAGATCATGGATAATATATCAGACAATTATTTAGATTTATAGTTACATATGAAAAACCAAACATTAAAGGAAATATGACATGAAAAAAATGAAATAGTTTCATATAAGAAATGATATTGACATGGGTGAAGAAACAATCACAAAAACCTAAGACTGTATAAAGGTTAAAAACCCATCATAATTTTTATGAAACATTGAAATACATAATGAAAAATTCATTTTCAAGAAAGGAAATATATTTCATACTAATTCCAAAAATTATATTTAAAATAATTTATAATGATTAAAAATTTTAAAATAATTAACATCATTATTAAAATATTTTGAGAATGTTGCAGAGGAAAATAGAAGATAAATTATAAATATATTTTCCATAGATTTTATTTATGTTTTTAAAATAATAATGAAATGTGAAAATTTAAAGAATAATTTCCATGTAGGGATAAAAATTACATTAAGAAAATTTATCTATAAAATGTCTTAATAAAGTATTATAAATAATAAATAAATTTAATATAAAATAAACATGGATAAGAGGATAAGAAAATTTCACAAACTATCTTGGATTCCCCGGTACACCGAAATTTGTAATGGTGATGACATGGTCTGAAGAGTGTTCCAAATCCTTGTATGTTTGAGACTACCACCTAGTATCATATAAGAATTACAAGGGAATGATTTTTACCAAAAATATAGTGAAAAAAATAAATTCTAGTATACTCAACAACCCTCATTGAGAAAGTAACAGTGTCAAATAGGAAAAACATACCAAAAGAGTAAATCATCAAGTGAAATGACAACTAAAAAGATAAAAACATAGAAATAATCCATGTAACATGTGGATCACATCTTAATTGGCACCCAACGTGAATCAAGGTACCAATGATCAAGAATACCCATCTTCTCTAAGTGGTACATTCTGTTTTCCGGAACACATCATATGATAATATACAAATGCTTGAAGGAAAAGGTAGGGTGTGATATAAATAACCTAATAGGGTCTCACCAAGTTTTCCAAAAAAAAAATAAAAAATATAAATTATTTATCTTTTCAATATAAATAAAGTTTTTCATATTAATGAATTTTAATATTTTAAACAAAAATAAGTTTTCAAATGTAATGGTGGAAGGTATATCAAAACAGGCATAAATTAATATTTTATATAAAGATATCATATAAATAACTTGAATGGATAAAATATTTCTATAATTAGGGAAATTAAGATAAAATGAAAATTAATATAGCACAATGTATATAATCCTTGTGGTATATCACTCAATAATAAATTTCAGTTCAAAATGTGAACACATCCCTCAACCTAGGCTATTTAGAATCAACTCCCCCATGGGTAAATCAAACCATGGTAAAATTATGTTAAGTTTTTCATCATCAATACATTATTATGGAGTCATTTCCTTGTTTTATTGTCCTTATTACCAACTAAATACCCAATATAACATGTTCTTCATCAAATAAATAAATCACAGATGGGAAAATAAATCATTTCAATTAAATTTACAAAATAGTTTCCCACTTTTAGTATTAATTTTTTTTTCTCATTTCAAATATAAATCATAGGTTTTCATCAATTCATGGCCATTTTATATCATCAATACATTTAATCAATTTATATTAAGTTTCGATATCAAATAATTTCATCAATTAAATTTACAGATCAAGATATCATTTTTTCTCAAATCCATCAAATATTTTCAATAACATTAAAATACGTGTTTTTTAAAATTATCATTCTATTTATATAATAAATATCATTAAACTCAAATACATGTTCTTAATCCATTTAAGATTCATATCAAATCAACAAATCAAATCAAGGTTTCAATTAAATGGAAATTCATTATAGAACTATAGACCATTAATAGATAATTGAAACAACACACATAATGGGAAATGTTAATGATGAATGAATTTGAATTATATCAATAATTAAATCCTAGATTAAAAATCATCAAGATGATACTCAAATTCAATTTGAAGCACAATATCATACCACAGTCAAAGAGAGATAGTATAAATTTGGAGAAAAACCTGAAGTGTAAACTCACTAGTTGTGAAATTCTAAAATTAGATTTCCATTAGGGAAGATATCACTAAATCAATTCATAGTGCATCCCATAGGGTTATTGTGAAAATAAATCACAATAAATGATCTTATATCATGCTTCATCAAAGTAAAATACACTATAATGGTGGAATTAATGTCATGAATCCTCTATTCCTGATATGAATATGTCATATAGCATATACACTGAAAAATGTGTACCCTAAGGATAAAAAGTATGATCTCAACAAATTGAAGACTTGAATTTCATGTACAAAATGATATATTTTTCACATCATGAAATAATTTCATCGAGTTTTTTAGGAAACACGTTATATAGTAAATCACATTCATGATGTGAAGTCATCCTAAATACATATTGTAGCCTATATTCTAGAAGATATTCCCAAACCATCTATAAACATGAAGAACGATATCAGATAACATTTTCTTGGTGAATTACTTTAACTATGATTATACAACTTCAAATCATAAAATAATTTTTCCCATGAAATACCAACAATAATGCTCTAAATAAAAAAGTAGAATCTAATTATCTAACACCAACTCCTAAAACTCACAAGTCTCATACCACTTTGAACCATATTTTCATATAACAAAGTCCAATGATCTAATCTTCCCATAAAGAACATTCATCTCATAATAAAAATTATTTAATGAATTCCAAATCAAATATAAATCAAGTTTATCATCAACATAATCCTATATAAGGTCATGGTAATAGTGAAACATATACTTTAAAACCAATAATACATGAATCATTTTGTAGACTAAATTCAAATGAACTGGTTCTGATAAATGGTGAGACACACTACCCTCTCACCCAATAATCTCAAAATGTACCAGAAGTGTTAATTTATGATTTCCAAGATTCCCAAGATGTCAATGATGAAGCCTTGTTGAAACACTCATGTTTACCTGGTTAATAACTGAATATCCATTGGTTATTAATGAATATTGATATTGGATTTATACCAGCTATATTTCATGAAAAATAAATCTTGAATCAACTACATCATAATCACCATGTCCTAGACCAAAAATGGTCCAACCATTGAAGCCCCAACCATCTACATCCGAAAAAATTAATAAATCAGTATGGATGGATATAAATAGGCTTAAAAGGATCCATTATGATAGTGTAATGGTTACTGTTGTTGTAGTGAAACTCATCCAGGACGTAATGGACATCCCATGCTCAAGAAAATTTGATAACTCAAGCATGTATCATGTACTCATGAATCTGTATACTTTGATCTTCCTGGCCATGAATCTACAGAATATACTCCATGATCAAACATACCTAGGATACAATATTATCTGGGAGGCCTCTACAAAAGTGATACCTAAATTAGGGATCCCTATTAGATAATTTAATAGAAGTAACTCCTTAAAAACAATCTATCTCATAGAGAGACTTCCCAAATAGTAAAAATTAGTTGTATCTTGAATGGATATAAAGTGTTATGAATTTCCTATACTATTGATCACAACCCATATCTTGTTCTTCCTATAAGGGGTTCACTGTAACCCAACCACGTAGTCCATATATATATATATATATTCCCATATTCAATATTGCATTGGAATCGGTTAAAGAAAACATGAATTTTTTTGGTACTTTACTTTTACCTAATGTCATGTGTAACAATGATATACATATTAAATATTGTCTCATCTCATACATGTGAACTAGAATCACCACTGTATTTTATGAAACATATTATTGGTTCTGGGATGCACCACACATTAGTAACTATGGATGTCCCTAGTCATAGTTTTTTCATATGGATACAGGTACAACATTCCAGTTCTGGATACACAGTATACCCTAAGAAGATAACTACCCTTCACTAATAGTCTCCCCATAATAAATAGATCTAGGTATTCCATGGAATTATTCATTAAGATTATTTTACCAAAGAATTATCTCAAGAATATAGGAGGTCCGCAAAATACAAGTCAAATAAAACATGATCTCATCCTCCCAGACAACATAATGAACCTAAAAAAGAGATCCATTAAATTCTAATCTTATGAAGATTATTTAATGTATTGGTTTATAATATTCTACTTAAATAATTATAAATGAATGTTTCATTACAAGTGTTCTAGTAAAAAACAAAAACTGATGTCTTCTAATACTACATCCAATACCACATCCATAGATTTGGGTATTTTTCAGATAAAATATGACCCATGATTTTCATTTTGAAATAAATGGTAAACCATTCCTTAAATAGATAATGTCACCAAATATTAGGATCCTACAAAACAAAATAATGTTTGATATCATGGGTGAAATAAATTATATCATGTGGTTTAAGATGTTTGGAATGATAAACAACCACATGATTTCCCCATTGAATGATTCATCCCAAACCCAAACTGGATACATCACCAAAGACCACATAGCCCTACCTAGTCAATGGAATAGTCAACACTAGCATTTAAGTCAAAACATTTCTTCATGTAATTAGATGAAATTTAACGTTTGTCGTACCACATGAAATGCACTCTCTTCTTAGTGATAACAATCATTATATAATCCATATATGGGAAATATATAATGAACATGCATTAATACCATTATAGGAATAGAAATATTTAATGTCAAATAAATTATTCACTTTACACCAAGTAATAAAAAATTTCACCTTTTAAATATTGAATGAAATACTACATTATGAGACCACATGTCTTAAGAACTCCACATCTTGAATCTAGAATATATATTTCTAATGATTCTTAAAAAGTCTATGATTCATCAAAATTTCCCAAATTTTACTTTGATGATGCATATTTTCCTCATCATATATAGATTAAATCAAGTATTTAATCCCAAAATACAATAAAAAATGAATCAATATACTTTTGGAATATTCTATTGATCAATTTCATAAATTCAACAGGGGCATTGGTTAGACAAAATTGCATAACAATGTACTCATAATGTCAATATCTTCTATAAAAGATAGTATTTTGAATGTGAGACTCTTTAATTATATGCTAGTGATAACCAGATTAAAGATCAATCATTAGGAAACACATCTCACCTTTCAAATGGTCAAACTATTTATAAAATTTTTTAAATAGATATTTTTTCTTTATCACATCATAATTTAGTTTATAGTAATCAACACATATGTGGAGTTTCCCATATAATTACATTAAAAATATAAAAGGTTCTACCCATAGTGACACCCTCTAGTTTATGAATCCATTCTCTGGATGATTATCCATCTATGTTTTCAAATATTTCAATGTTTCTAGTTCCATAAAGTATGATGAAATATACTATAGAATAGTATCCTATAATAAATTAGTAGAAAACCCAACATATAATTTCGGTGGTAATCCATGGAAATATGAAAGAAAAATGTTGGAACACTCAATGATAACTGGTGGGAGATCACCACACGTAAATTCATGGCCCATGTAAAAGGAATACATTGATATTAACCAATATAACTCCAAAAATGAAGGTCTTGGTCTACTCTTACTCGGGTCCCATTATCTTCGAAAAAGATGGAACACAACACTAGGTGGAGTTAATAGACCCATCAAAGTTATTAGCTTGTCCAAGCCTTATTAGAAATTAGTCAATCCATCTAGAAAATAATTTTAATAGGTTTCATTTTGAGAAGTAGAAAATTCTAGGTAAGCCCAATCTCAAAAATATGGAGAATCAAAAATAGGATATTGATGACCATTCTCTTCATTATTTCAAATGGAATTGTAATATCTATAGTATATTAAAAAATAATCATTAGAATATTTTAATGGTTCGTATTATGGTTCTATATAAATTGGTGATATTTTACAGTATCAAATAATGTAGTCATCAAAGATGACGTTATAATGATGGTTTCTCTCATAGTCACTAGTCCCATGTTATCTTCATCTAGAGAATGTTCTATTTTGTGATGAAGAATCATTCTAGATGAAAGTTTCAAGAACACCTTTTTTATTGAAAAATTTGATATCTCCACATAAATATTTATTTTTTATGGTGATGTTCCACTGTTAAGATAAATAAATAAATGAAAGAACATATCTATGTGTTCTGAGCAGCATCACAAACTACTAATCTCTAGCACCTCATTGAAAACCCATTTCTAATTCCCATCATTGCCACACTAGAAGAAAGAGAAATGGGACTATACCATGAAATGTTAGAGGTCTGGAATATTCTTTCTGTATTGAACCACCAAAAGACTCAGAATAAATTATACATTTTCAAAAGGAACTCACTAAACTATGAATATATGAAAAAGAAACTCCCATCAATCCTAAGTTACCATTTATATCTAGATTATCTATCAATTCTATATCCTACACATAATTATAAGGTACGATCTTGAACATTATGACTAATATTGGATTTCATAAACAATACACATATCAAATATTAGGGACTTTATTTTCTCATCATTAACCAACATAAGAGAAAAATGAACAAGATTAGGAAAATAGTCTTTATAATATTTCACAGTCTTGTCACCCAGTTGGAGGGTGAGAAACTCCATGTAATTTTCCAAGAGCATTGACTATAGACTTAACAGATTAGTGAAATTGAATCTAAATTTTTTCCACACAAAGGACTCATATTTATTCACCATAAACTTTAAATCTCACCATCCTCTTCAATTCCTTAAATGATTTATGGTATCATATTTCCCATTAACTAAATGAATAATTCCTATTAAATCAAAGATTATCTCTATCCATTTCAACTAATACTAATACTCTGGAATTTAATTTGACCCTTGGAATGTTGGTGGTTTCAAATAATGAAAATATTTATCTTGATTTTTAGATTCATCCCATCAAGGTCCATAGTTTGAGCCTCAACAAGAATGGGTACGTGTACTTATCTTAAATAATGGATAGAATGCACAAATTTCAAAACAATATTTGGTTTCATAGTAGGAATATCCTTCACTAATTCACCAATTACATCTACTAATTCTTATTCAAATGTTTTCATGGTCACATGATACAACACACATCAAAAAACATTACTAAAAAATAAGAAATTTTAAACGGATAAAGGATTTTAAATAGTAAATCCTTCTAGGGAGAATTCGAGATTAGGATTTTAAAAACACATAATAAAGGTAGTGGAAAGACATGAATCAAATCCAAATATTTCTCAGTGATGTTTTTATTAAGAACCAATAGATACTTATCAGTTGTTGCGGTGAGGTTCGGCTATAAAATCACTTCCAAATACTTTTTCTGTCCCATAAATCCTACCTCCTATTTACAGGGAAAACACAAACCGCAAAACCACATCAACAAAATTTGAACATCCTTAATTTGATATCACATTGGGATGAACCAGCCTAGATTCCATAGTATACTAATTAGTCGAAAAATACTTACATTAATTTAATTGAATCCCCAATTCCCCCGAGTTGGAGACTAACACCTGGAATCATACAAGAATCGGAAGGGGTGATTTTTTTTCCTCAAATCAATTGAAGAAAATGATAAGAACCAGTATACAGAATACTACTCAAAGATAATGTACCAAAATAAAATATTTAAATTTCTCAAAATAGAATATCCTCAACTGACATAACATCTATAAAGATATAAACCCTGAAATCTCTTGTGTAATAATTGGATCACGTCTCCACCGATCACAGCAACACTCTAGGTCCCAAGGATGAAGAACATACACCACCTCAAAGTGGAACTTTCCATTTTATTTGTAAATGTCCTAAGATAATCTATAAATGAAAATGAAAAATGTTAGGGTGTGAGATAGATAGAATAGTAGGGTCCCACTAAGTGTTATATAAATAATACCATAAAAATATATCATTTAGTCCTTTAATTTAAATAAAATAAATCATAGAGAAAATTTATATATTTTTATAAAGTATTGTTTCCAATAATATGATTGTAGATATATAAAAATATGAATAAATGAAAATTTTTTATAAAACAATTATATAAATTATTTGGAATAAAAAAAAGTGGAATAATTAATGACATGCATAGTCAAATCAAACAAGAAAAATAACCGTGATAATAATCCTTAAGATATATTATTCTATTAAAAGGGATTCTCAGACTAATAGATCAGGGTTATTTGCTAAAAGTTTGACACCATCCCTTATTTTAGTTTTTCAAGACGCAACTCACTATCTAGAAAATCATTCAGCAGTATTTTTATATTAATCTTTTCATTATAAATCCATTGATATGGGGTTAGATCCAACATTTCTTATCATAATTAACCAATAACTACCCAGGTTCATATGGGATTTAGTAAGGAATTCAATCATTCGTCATAAAATCAATAATTTCAAATCAATTCAAATATAATTCCCCACATTTAGTGTTATACATACCTTTCTAATTTCAAAACAAAAACCATATGTTTTCATGAATCTATGACCTTTTCCAATAATCTATCAATTTTACCCATTTATCTAAAATATTAAACATCAAATCATTTAATAAAATCAATTTCCACGGAAATCCATCATTTTTCCTCAAATCCACCTAATAATTCTAATTTCCGTGAACATGAAGTTTTTCAAATTTTTCATTACCTTTTTGAAATCAAAAATATATGATCTCAAATCCGTTCATTTAAATCATAAATGAGTTATATGAAATATGTTGATAAAATCATGTTATAAATTGATGTTTACAACTTTAGATCCACCTACGTTTAATTACTAATCAATATAACGACCATAATGGAAACCACCAATGAAGAATGATGGTAAAGGAGATCAATAAGGAAATCCTAGATAATAAATGATCAAGATCAGTTTTTAATTGAATCATAATAAAATCTCACACCATTTTCAAAGATATAAAAATAAAATAAGTTAGAATCAATGATGAAGAAACTCACTAGAGATCAGATAATAAACATTTTTTAATTAAGGGAATAAATATACAAATAATCACCTATTATATCCCTCATGTTTCAAGGGACTATTTTTTATAATTAATGAAATGGTTTCAGGATTCATTAAAAAATTAACCTCTGAGAATGATTATTTCATGGCATTAATCGTCTATCTACAATGTGGATAGATTATGTATCATGTTTGTTTTTAAATTTATTTCCTCATGATAGAAATATAGATCTTAGAAATTTACTATTTAAAATTTATTCACATCCAAAATTATTTTCATGTCATAAAATTCTTTCATCGATTCATTCAGGTGACATATGAAAGTTGGGAATCATATTAATGATGTGAAGTCATCATGAAGAGAGTGTATATCCTAGTTAATATATGAAATTCCAAAACAATATCCAAACCCTAAAATTGAGGTCAAACGGATTTTCAAGGGGTGTACCAATAATCAGGGTGTTACAAAATATTTTATAGTTTCCTCTATAAATATTTTTTCATTTAAAATATTTTAATATTAACATGGATGCAAAAAATAAACGTATATCACTAGAAAAATTAAGGCTATAAAATATTAAATAACAAATAAAAATTATATTATAACTAGTAAAAAAGTTAGATAATGATATTGAGAGTGAGAGAGATCATAACCATGATAATGAAAAGGTATAAGAATCAATCCTTATGAACATGAAAGGTATGATCTGTAAAACTAAAATGGATGAAGTAATCCCATAAATTAAACATAGATGAAGGTTAAATAATAATTAATTGAATAAATATCATGAATATGAATCATATATGATACAACCTCAGATATTTAAATATTACTGGAAATAAATAGTTAATTGGAGAGAAACCCTTACATTAAATCCCAAATTGCATTCTATTTTCTCAAACCCTTTTTATGAAAAAATGTCTTTCATAAATGTATTTTAAAAAAATAATATTTATTTCATTATTATTATAAAACTTAATTCATTTAGTTATCATTTATTATTCATTTATAATATTTATTTTTTTAATGATACATTTTAAAGTATTTTAGTTAATAGTATCGATTGTCATTAAATTTTGTGGTAAGAATAAATATAAATATCAATCATCTTTATTATATTATAATGGTGTCCATGTAATTTTACTATATAATTATAAAATCAATGGATTCCAATAAATAAAAATAAAAATAAAATTTCTACATTCATCAATGATGAAATTGTTATAGACTATTAAAATAACATAGATTATTTACTATCTACATCATTATTGTAAAGACTATTTTACCATTAATGAAATTAAAAAAATGAATTTATTTGATAATTAATGTTATATTAAATTATGAAATTAAATTATAAGGGTGCAAATAAAGTCACGAGTAGATATTAAATGACTATCATCATCCATTTAGTTAGAAAAGAACCTCCATGGGTGAATGATGTTTTCAATGAGTTTAAATAATGTGGTAAAATTAATAAATATAATATTTTTTATGAAAATATAGTTTAAAAATAAAATATCATATAAAATATTATTTTAATTGTTACTTATGTTATTAAATAAGGAAAGGGTCAATTGAAGGGGAAGACATAGAATTTGAGTTCTTTATTTCAACATTATAACAACTTATGAATAATGGGTTGATAAAAGGGAATTGGTAATAAGTTATTAAAAGTTGATAAATTGATGTGAATACCATCAATTTAAATTCATGAGGTCATATTAAAATTAAATTTAAAGTATTTAATAGTAATGGAATCTTAGATAGAAAATGAAAAGCGATAATTAAGAAATTATTGTTTAGATATAATAATGTTTTGTGAATAATATTTTGGTTTGTGAGATTGAATTTTCCCATATTAGTAATGGATGGAAATGAAAAAAATGTGAATAGATCCATTGAAAAATAATAATAAAAATTTTAATGAATTTTTAATAGAAAATATTCTCTAATAAGAAAGAGGAATTAGACATAAAAACCCTCCATTTATCTTAGTGATTCCTCAAATAGAGGGATAATAAAACCAATAAAGTAGTGTATTTTGAAGAAAACATTGGATTAAAGATGTGATATGTTTAGAGTGGGACTTTGGAAGATATTTTCAAATTTATGACATTTGGGAAGTGGTGAAAAATGGGTGAAGGTAAGGG
The DNA here is from genome assembly GCA_963277665.1 of Viscum album. Lineage (NCBI taxonomy): Eukaryota > Viridiplantae > Streptophyta > Magnoliopsida > Santalales > Viscaceae > Viscum > Viscum album. The sequence goes on along the minus strand of OY728139.1, from coordinate 451,593,795 downwards.
ATTTATATATGGGGTGTTTATTTTTGTATAATGTATTGATTATTTTATCATTTTATAAAACATATGAATAATGTTGATTCATATCATTTTTTAGTTTTATTATTAAAAAAGGTGTTTATTCAACATTATAATCCATCCATAATTTAATAGATTCGAGTAAATACATCATTAAAATTAAAAAATCAGATGTATTCTTATAGAGAATAAAATATAACAAAAGCATAATGATTTAAAATATAGGATTAAAAATTCAAAAAATTATTTATACATACATTATATTATTCTTATAATTTATTTTAAATAAATCTAAAAGTTTTATAAACTTTTAAGTCGATTTATTTCATGATGATGAAAAATATCATAGTATTTTTGAAAACTCTTTTTTTAATTATTCACCAAATTATCATTTTTTAGAAAATCATTAAAAAATTATCAATAAAGTATTTTTACAGAACCACATAAATTATTCAATTTTATAAAATTTAATGTATAAATATTATAAATATATAATTTAAATAATATAATATAATATATAGTAAAACTACTTGTTTGTATATAAAATATTTATTTTTTCATGATTGATTAAATTATAAATTTTCATTATTCATTAATTATCATATATTAGAGAATTAATTAATTTTATAGAAAATAATTTATAAAAATAATCTTTAAATTAAAATGAATTAATAATTTAAGTACATACTTATGAAAATAGTTTTTGTTCAATGATAATTATACGCTAGTGTTATAATATTATGTTAGTAACGATTGATCATTTCTAAGAACTATAGTATAATATTTTAATATTTTTTTATAATAATAATCTATAAATTCGAGTATATATATTTTAAAATATAAATAATAAATGGTTTATAATTTTATTTTTAATGTAAATTATGTTGTTTGACATTTTAAAATAAACTTTTTTTTGTAATAAAACTAATATATAGAATTATATAATCATCATTTGAAAATGTAACAAACTATGCCAAAAATTAATAATTCATGATAAAATATTATTTCACTGTAAAAATGATATTAATAATTTATATTATATTAAATTGTGCATTAAATATCATATTAAATTACATTAAATGTCAGTTAATGTTATGTCTCTTGGAAAACATGTATGACACTTAGTTATAAAATATTTACAATGAAAAAAATTACTCTTTAAATGAATGATATTAAATTTAACAATATAATAAATTATATGCATTCAAATAACTAACATTTTTATTTAAACCCATTTTATTATATTATTATTTATAAAATTCTATTATAATGCAATTAATATTTTATGGAAGAACATGTTTTAGAAAATAGAAACTAATTTGATGAAAAATAAATAAATTTAATGTCTTGGGTTATATCAATAAATGAAAATAATTAATTTAATATTAAAAATAAAATTTAAGAAATAAAATTTGGAAATATATTTATTAATATTCTAATATAGAATATTTTACCGCCCAGTATACTTCATTCAATGTATTGAGAAAGATAATTTATATTTTTTCCATAGTCTATCATGGTAGTTGACTAGAATTACCTTTTAAGAATCCTTTTAATCAATCATTCACCAGTCCTAACACATAATATAGTATTTTATTTATATTTACTCATAAAAAATGTTTTTTTGTTAATATAATGTACATCATGAAAGTAAATGAAGAAAAAAAATAAATGATGCATAATAATTGATAATAAGAAATAATTGGATTCGTTGTTTGTGAACATGGGTTATTTAATTATGTATTTAAATAGTTTCAAATAATTTAATAGTTCACCCTAATGTATATGAGCTACCATTCTCTGCCAATGTTGTGAAGTAATTAAACCTAGGAGATCTCCACAACAAAATAATTATTACCTTTAATTGTTGTAATTAATTATAATCTTATCTTAATCATGTATATATGATAATCCTAAACAAAAATCCATCAAATAAAATTTCATCATTCAAAAAACCTAATACAATCATATAAGTCTTAGACTAAGAGATGTTACGAAATTATGTTTGGGGAAGAATAGAATAAAAATATGGAATATTTCTTAGAAAAATGGGAAAATATCATTCCCATCCATGAAATCCCCACTACATTATCACCCGTATCCAATTATATATTAATTTTATTAATCAAAAATAATTCTTTTTAAATGGGGTTATAAGGAACTATTTTACATGAACTGACATAAAAGCATCCCAAAGTCTATATAATTACATAGATAGAAGGCCTAGTTAAACTTGTGTTCAGGAACAACATTAATCCTCCCTTTAGAATACTTCTTCTATTAAATACTCACCATCATGATAATTAAAGAGGAATGATGTAAGAACACATATAAATATATGTAAGAGAAAAAAACTCTATTGCTTATTAATTAATATATGGAAATGCAATTACAAGATAACCTAAATCAAACACAACTATATTATTTACCATCGAAGATAATATTAAACATATATCCATATAACAGTGTCAATAAAGAATTTGAATAGGTATTAGGAAGTGTTAGTTAAACATATATTTTCATGGGTGTTAATTCCATATTGAAATAATTTGAATTTTTAGATTATGTTATATTGCAAGATCATAGAGTGTTTTTTGTTAATATTTCTTAAAAATTAATCTTATGATCAATAGATTATATTTTCTCCATCTTTTTGTATTTAAATACTATTCGAAAATATATATATATATATATAATATTTTTCAAAAAATTAATATCTTTGTTATTCATATGATGCTTTAAATAATGGTCAATGAATAAAAATTATCCATTATGTATATTCCCTAGAATTTTCAAATTATTGGTGAAAGATTCATAATAATTTATGCTTTTATACATGTGATAAATAATATATTTCACTAGTGGTGAAACCTTCACTATTTCTAGTCTGTGATTAAATATAGATAGTGCAACATGTAGTGACTTATCCTTGTAGTTATTCATATATGTAATTTTATCTGGTTGATTTAATATCATGTATGTCAAATTGAATCTAATTTGGAACACCTTAAATATGATATGATGATGAGAACATGATTTATTGTATTTAATGTCATGATTATTATAGTGTGAGGCACAGTGGATTAGTATCTGAGGATGACATAGTCTAGGAAATTCACTTATTTCTACTCTTTGTAGTGTGTGCACCGACCTAATTAATCTCATGTGAGCACTGGCTCACCAACTTTTTCTTACATGATCGAGTCTTTTAAGATGACATGAAAATTCCCCAAAACATGTTATTCTCACATTTCTCTTTCCTAGAAGGATAATTCTTACATAGCGGTAATGTGGTGTGTTTTAATTTCACATAATCCATATCTAATCATATAGTGATTTTTTTTTTTTTGCATAAACGTGTTGAATATTACTTTTATTTATTTCCCAAATTATATCCCTAATGAATAGTCATTTTTAAAACAATAATAACTATTTAATGTCAAATTCTAACGTATAGTCATTAAAATTTATATCCAAAATAATAATGAAATCATGAAAATATATATTTTATTCCATTTTCACATTAAACTATGAAATAATTCTAAAAACTAAATATGTGAAATTTTTTATGTTATTAAATTCATTGAAATTAATTCTTTTAATTATAATTGGAACTTAATGAAAATACATGTTTCATCACCCTTCATAAAAAATATGTTTCCATACAATTTTTAATAATTTATAAACAATTAAAAATTATTTCATTAATTTTTTTGAACTATAATACAATTACCTAATGTGAACATTATCTATATATTTGGGATGTACTCAATATGAATCATTTTAAAAAACATTGGTAATGTTAATCCGATTTGATCATACTAGTTATACTTTATATTATACTCTAAGGCTGATGATTATCTATAAGATGATATATACCTATGTATTCATAGTACAAATTATCAAAATTTAAAAAACCCTAGCATTAGAACAAATTGGAAGTCCCCAAACCCAGACTTTTGGATTTGGTGTAAAACATAAAAAAATTTCATACATCACGTGAGTTATAAACAACACCCATGATCAAATGTATGATGTATTGGGATTCTAGGTAAATATATGTATAAAATTGGGATGAAATGAATTTTTATTCCACAAAAAGTATCCATACACAACACTTATATATATATATATATATGCAGGAATAACTATTCCTAGTGAAATAATGAAACATTGAATGTAGATAGATTAACTGCTCAGTAATGGGTATAATGTTAAAAATGACATAGTTTATCAAAAACAAATTATGACAAACTATAATTAGAAAAATTCAATTATAAGGGAATAATATTTTGTAAATATAATAAGTGATTAAAAAAAGTTTTCATCATATAAAATCAATAGAAATATGATCAGGAAATAATAACAAACCCCATTTAATAATAATTTTTAATCATAAAAAATATAATATCACATTTCATTTCAAGAATATTGTGAAATATAATTGGAATATCGAACATGTATGGGCATAGAAAATCAAAACATAGTTCAAGTGACACCACCAAAACATCATTACATTATGTAAAAATATAATAACATCATGTATAAAGATAACATTATAAAAAATATAAGATGACATCATGCATGTGTGTAACATCATGAACCAATGTAAAACTATCTTGTACACAAATAATGTTGTGTACAAATCAAACAACACCATTCTCATGCATTACACCATGACTATATTAAATCACATTTTGTTAAAAGATCACATAGAGATCTCAGGACATATAAATATTTAGCATATGGTTAAACGGTTATTATAAATCTAGTTAAACCCATCATCATATTTAAATATTGTTACATATGTAAATCCCATGAATGTGAAAATGACCATAAAACCATCAACATAAATTCATGGCTAACACATGAAAATAAAATTGGAATCCAATTAAATGATGAATCTATATAGATAAATCCCTACAAGTATGATTATAAAATAGATTTTTTTATTCCAAATATAATTAAGGGTAGATGATAATTTGAATTATTTCAATAGTTTATTGAAAATATGGGTAACTAGGTCCACACCTAACAATCAATGGAATTTTTTAAAATTCTTTCACATAGGGAACACAATAATATATGGGTTATCATTTTTAAATACTTAAATACAAGGCAACAAAATAAAATTTATGGATCATTCCACTCATTTTTATTTTGTTATCAAAACTTCATAAATACTTGAGAACATGGATAATGATTATGAGAATTATTAAAAATAATTTCCACTTATAAAAAATATAACATTAGATTAAATAAGAAGTAATAAGTTGTTAAATGTTGGAATATAAAAATTTGATTGATATATTAGAAGAATATATCAGAGGAAAATAAGAATGTGTATAGTTTTGAGGAAACATTTTTCATATTTTTTATACCATTGAAAACAAAATTATTTAAAAATTAATTTTAAATAAGGATAATAAATATAATATTGATTTTAAAACATAATATTTAAAAAATGAATATTAAATTATAAAAATAAAAATAAATAAAATTATTAAAAAATTATAAAAATAATATAGAATTAAGTTATAGAATAATATCGTAATGAGTTTTCCATTTTAATGTTTTTTAAAAATATATAAATGATTATGTTTCATAATTCAATTTAAAAAATGTGATAATGATCCCTTTATATAATTTATTTATCAATAAAACGTTACAATATTTTAACCATCAAAGGAATCATATTTGAAATAGAAGAAAGGTGTATAATAACATAAGAAAAATGTACGAGTTTCTGTTAATAATATCATATGGTTTAAATTAATAGAATAATATTGAGGGTATATTAAAAAATTATACATCACCAATAAATGGAAGAAGGATGCATAAATAAAATATGTCACTAGTGGAAAAAAATTATATTTTATTAACCATATTTTTATCATTAATTTTTAACCTTTCTTACTTCTATCAAGATTATGAATATATTTTAATGCCAGTTAGACAGAAAACGAAGGTAAAATATTATTTTAGTAATATATATGACTAGTGATTTATTTTTCTTCCCACATCAGTTATTAATTTGTTCCACTTGGGATGATATTTATTTTCTTGAATATAATATTCCACTAGACCAAACATAAATTCAATAAAAAAACAAAATAATCAAAAAATTATAACAATCAAATATTTTTTCTTTTGTTTTAGTGGTTTATATAATTTTAAAAAAATTTAAATTGATTTTTTCGAATTGAGAGATTAAAAATAAAATATTTTATTGTCCATGTTTTTTAATAATGAATACCTTGGAATACATCCCATGACACAAAAAATAACAAACCGATTCCAAGGCCTCTACAATCATATCAAAAAATTTATAGCTTTTTCATTATATATGTGAATATTATGATTTATACGTATATTAGATAGATATTGATTGATGTCTAAATTGGTATAAAACAAAATAAAGAATTAGGATTGTAATTTTTATTTGATAGAGTTAATATTGTACTACAAGATCACTAGATAGGTGTTATTTGGAAAGGATTCTTAATTATCTTCCTATCATTTTTTGTATCACCCATCCACTAAAAAATGGAACAAGACTGTTTATTCAATAAAATAGAAGATCACAATTACATATTATAGTAAATAACCCTGGACTAAAATTACCATAATAAGGGTAATAATTCAATTAAATTGGATAAGGGAATATCTGAAAAACCACTAATTTTCATGAAGAAAAATCTATGTTGGGATTTTTGAACAATAATATTACTTTGTGTAAAATGATTTCATATTTTTATTGGTTATAAATATTTCAAAATCATTCTCAAGATTATCAGATTTTACATTCTTTCTTTTTCTTTGTTTTAAAATAATAAAGTCAGAAAAACATATTAAAATATATTTCAGAATAAAAATTTCAAGATGAATGACATCACACATAAAGAAAATAACAACGAATCCAAAATTACATATATAAGTATTCATAGGCATTGTGGATTGGTTTTCACAATATTTTTGATCATTCAAGAACATATATATGCAGGAAATAATCTCAATAAATACAATATATTACATATTTATAACTTTAGTGTAATGAAGTAAAGAATTAGCTTGATATAATGATGTATCCTTACATTTATTTATATTTTTTCTCTGATCCAGTTGATTCAACCTCATGTGAGTCAAATATTCTCTGACGCCTGCCACTATTATTTTGTTACAATTAATTTCCCATGATTTTATTTTTAAGAGGTTCTCATTATTCTAACATTAATCATGGTCAGTCACTCAATGATGAGGACACTGGTTATTACATTCATTGATAGTTATTAATATAGAGTCTTTTCACCAGCCTAAATAATCTCATGTGAGTGCTAACAAGAGGATTTGTTTTTATGTGATGGAGAGTTTTTATTTGACATAACAATTTCCAAGTGATCTCTAATTTATGGTAGATCCCAATTACCTAGATCATTCTTATATATGATAATTTTTTTATTCTCACATTGCTAATATGTAAACATAAACAGGTGCTATTTTTTCATTTTATACCATGAAAGAGTTGAATCGAACATTTATTAATTCCCAATAAATCTGTTCTGAATTATAAATATCTCCCAATATATTGTAATCTATAAAAATTAAATTTAATTGTACAAATTTTAATAATTCACTCCAAATTAATTATAAATTCATTTAAATAAAAATTTCTCGGAATATTCCCAATATAATAAAAAAAATCATAAATGTTTAAATATTTTAATTAACATAAAGTATGAAATTCCGAGGTTTTAGTTCATTTAATTGTAATAAAAAATTAATAGCCATATTTATTTCATCACCCATTTAATGAAATTTTGTCCTTTCAATTTTTAGTGATTGATATGTTTTTAATAATTTTAATTAACAAAAATAATATTCCCTGATGTTAACATAAAAATTATATATGGAAATGAAATAATTTGACTTGGAATAAATACATATGTTATGATAATATTATGAGGTCGTAGTAGTTATAAATATCTTAGTAATATAGGTATAATGGTTATCTATATATTTAATCGTACTAAAATGTTCTCAATCCTTGTTCTAAAAATAACAAAACCATGTTTTAAAACAAATTGTATAACATAAACCCACACATCTAAATATTTTTCAAAGCATATAAAATGTTTATAAACTAGATGACTTAAAATTCCTAAGATAATAATTTTTATGTATTTTTATAATAGGTACATGTACATATTATTTCAAGGTATGATATATATTTTTCCACAAAAATTATCCATAAATAACATTCTCTAATGCATATTCCAATATCTATATTCCTAGTGAAGTAGATAAATATTTAAAATAATTATATTAAAAGCTCAGTAAAATGTAAAACGTCATTTATTTCGTAATTAATCATAATAAATTGATATACATGATTTCTAGTGAAATTTCATGGATAATGTAATAAGATCAAAAACATATGAAGTGATAAAAAATTCTTTTATCATGGAAAAATGATATAGATTAATAAAAATGAATGAATATCATATTGAATAGAATTATAATGCAAAATCATATGACATAAATCACATATATAAGGAATATATAATTGGAATTTGTCACTTATATGAGAATATTAAATAATATCATCGTTGAAGGGACACCACCAAGAAATTATAACATTATAGAAATAGTTAATTTCTCCATCACTAAATATAACATTGTGGACAAAACCTACTGCATCATTCCCTTTTGTATCATTAAAAATGAGTCCCACCACATTATATTCACGCATAATATTGTCGTAAAATATATACAAATCATGATCATGAGTGATACGATGAATAAATATAACAGCAAGAATGTCATAATTAATAAAGGGATCCCATATGAACATCCTGAATTTATCCATAGGTATAGATGACAAAAAATTTTAGTTTAATTAATTAATAATCCATTAATTTAATTCCAAGGGTATAAAGAGGCCCTAGGTGAATCAATGAATCATTTGAAGCTCAGTGTACTGAATATGGGGGAAACCGTTTGGATTAAATGGTTTTTCAAATAGTGCGACCAAGGGTGCACAAACATGTTGTGAGTTTCAGGTTTCGGACAATGTGGAAACACATAATTTGCACATAGTTAATGAAACTTTCACTTATCCATGTAGTGTGCCCTAGAAAAGAAGAACCTACTGCACAGTTGGTACATGGTTTGGATAAACATTCACTAATCATTTGACCGCTATTGTGTGGGTAAAATTATATTTTCATTTTAATAAAATGTTTCTTTAAAACCCACATTTCCTTCCCTCTCACTTCCCTTTGTGATTTAACCCTCCAATAGGTATATGAATCCTCATCCTCTCCTCGTTTGGGGTGTTGTAAATTCTCCTTCAATTCTCATCGGTTTTCTTTACGATCGGAATATATGGAATCATCATGGTTATCTCCCTCACCAATACTCCTTGATTTTTATGTTCCTCCTCTTCTCATTATTTTATCTCTATATGATGAATAATTGCCCTATTTTAAGGGTTTTACTAAATCTTCTGATTTTTACCAATTTAGGTTGAGTCAGAAGTTGATATTTCATATGTGGAGGACTAGAACCATGTAGTAGGGCGTCTATTTTTTCTGGGTGTTTTGTTTCATTTTTGGTGTCACGCCCTTATGCTATAAGTTGGATCCATTTTATAATGCCTTATTGTATCATATTAAATTGATTAAAATTATCTATCAGGTATTTTGTGACCTTCTATCATTGATAAATACATTAATAGGGTGTCCTCCATTCCTTTTTTCCATCCCATTGGGTGTGCCCAACCGATATGGATTAATTCTCTCTTCTTTTCAAATGGGGAATTTTCCTTAGTAATCTATGGCACCATGGAGAAAACAATTTAAATTGATAATATTAATTAATAATATTTTTTATCCTTTATTTTTTCCCTTAATAATTTTTATATTTAATTCTAATCATTTGGCCATGTATAACAGCATAATACTTGACATGCTTAGAGTTTCATTGTGAAAATCACCTACCTTGTATTCAAATAATCCTGCTTGTGTTTATAATTACATTTTTCTTATAGTAATTTTTCATGAAATTTATTTAAATTCATACATTTCATCCCATATTCCATTTATTGAATTCTTCATTGTGCTCTACGCCACATCCTATGCTTATTACTTTATACCATGGGTAAATATCTTGAATTGGAAAGGAATGTTTTCTAGTTTGGATTGCTTGAGATATTGAAATGTCATGGATAACATAAAAATAGAGGAATTTTGATGGAATATTCCATTATTATATTACATTTCATATGAAAATTGATTTATTCTTATTCTATTGTTATTCGTTTGGACCATATGAAATTCATTGGTAATGCTAGTTAACATCTACTCTGGAATTTCATTTGATCACTTGATATTTAATAGGGCTCATTCCTTGTAGATTATTCCTCATACCATTATTTCCCTTATTTAATTCATATTGTACTGATATATGGAATGTTTCATTCAATTGTGGATTTATTTTCTTATCTTGGTAAATATAAACCATGCGGTATTGAGATGACAACTGTTGGTAGGTATTTTTGTAGATACATTTCCATGATGTATAATTGATGTTTACCTTTCAATATGATTTTTCTTCATGGATAACTTGAAATGGGATGGGAGAGAACACAAGATATGTATTAAGGAATTGTGGAAGGACTCTTCATGATCAATGGGTTTCTACCTGATGTACTAAGGGAGATGTTATGGCTTGCTATGAAAGGGCTTCATGAGAGTTTTATTACACTTTCGAGTGATACTAGATCCCTAGGGGATAAACCATGGATGGGTATTTTGGAAAGATGTTTATGTCATACCTTAGATGATACTTGATTCCATTGTGTAATACAAGTGAAGGAATCAGTATTTACAATACCTTGTAGTGATATAAGGGAATCTTTAATGTTCATCCTGGATGGACTCGGTTGTTTTGGATTATTGGCATTTCTTGGTTTAATGCTTGGAATTATATTAGATCACCTTTGATGGGAAAGAGACCCCATCTCCTGATTTAACAGGTTTCATTTATTGAAATGTTGTGTGTTTGGATTTCTCATTCTATTGATATACAACCTTCACTTTTACATTGACCTTGTTGTGAAATTATTTGGTGTTCCATGCATATAATGATGAATGTTTATGCAATAACATAGTTTTGAGACACAAAGCCAGAGTAAAATACTGGGTGTATGATTTTTTTTGTTTTCATTTTTACATTGACTTACATTATATAAATTGAATCCTCTAAATGTACCTTATTCTAACTTCTCGAATAAGAAAATGAATGTGGTATGGGATGGTTTCCCTTTTGGAACTCAGAACAAAATGTAATTGTTTATTTATTTACTTCTTTATAATTTATTATATCTGGAACATTGATATATATATCTATATATATTGAAAAAAATGGAATGGTCTTGACTCTGTGGGTTCCAAACTAATGAGATTTATATCTCAAACCCTACATGGACACCATTTGGTACTTCATTATACTTTATTATTTAAAGTACAGACAAAAGGATTTATGTTATCTCTAATGATTGAGTTGGTAACTATTTACGATGGATAATTTAGTAGCATAGGATAGAGCCTATGCTCGAGATGCACTATGGGATGTTTTTTTTCTATTTTTTGTTTTTGAAAGCATGCAGTATATGCTTATACCCATGTACCACTATACTCTAATTTTTGTATTGCATCATAACATTAACATCATTATTGTATCTGTTATGATTATTCGGGTTCAACTAGATGTTCTTTGTATTACATTGCTTATCACATTCATTCTCCTACTGTCTTCTATGTTCTTATACTTTAGATGTTGACGATAATTTGTTTACCATTGTGCATAGTTGATCTATGAGGGAATAGTCTCCCTATAGACACACCCTAGTCCCCCATTACTAGTTAATAGCCTCTAGCATTCAAGAAGATTCTCTTAAGGTAATCTGGTGAACCGGTCTCAGAGAACCATTAAATGGAATCTAGGACCATGATTCCACATCATGAGAAATTAGTCATACCAAATTCATCGAAGGTATATAAAAATATAAGTATAATAAATATTTTCATGAACATAGTTCTAGATAAAATATACATGAACATAGTATAATAAATATTTTCATGAACATAGTTCTAGCTAAAAAATATTTTCATGAACATAGTATAATAAATATTTTCACTTAAAAAAATTATCAGAAATAAAATATACATGAATGTATAATATAAGTATAATAAATATTTTCATGAACATAGTTCTAGTTAATTTAGGAGAATTTGATCAATTTGAGATTGAAGATGGTAATATCGACCTTCAAATTGTAAATACTCTCTCATATACATGACTCATGAATTTTTTTTAGATAATATTTATAATGGAATCATAATATCATCAAAAAAACATGTGAATTATCAAATAAATATTACATGAACAACACATGTATACCTCCATTAATATTGGAGTTGGGGCTAGGAATAACGAATTAACACAACAGCAGAATCATTACATTTAAAAAAAAATTCACCCATTACGATATATCAATATCCACCATTTCATGCATTAAACAAAAAACTGAATGGTATAACATATGTGGTATAAAATATGTATACATAACAATATCACTGCATATAATTAAATGCTACATAATAATATGTCAAAATGATTTTTCATCCCAAAAAGATATAAGTATGATCACTGATTACTTGATAGTGTATGTTATAATGATAATAACGCTCAAATAACTACCCATAACATTCATACATCTCTAGGATCCATGCTCTTCTATCTTCTACATGAACTAATAATTATTGACATAATGTGAATTACACAAATGTGTGTATGCATTGGTGAGTATATCAATACCCTGAATGTTCATCCCAATGATTATAATGGAAACAATAATATAAATTATCTATATGAATGAATAAAAAATGTTGTGTGAAAATGATAATGCCACCCAATGTCATACTCAAACATAATTATAATCCCAATAAATACTTGAAATTCTACCTATATCTCACAATATTTACACTTTCCAGACAACAACCCTACTATAAAAAAACTGAAAACTAATATGCTAACCCATAATACATTTTCTCCTTGATAATTCACCTAATCATCACCAATTATGAGATGTTATAGAAAACCCAACACTCTTCATATTTTGGAAGTGCATATGGGAATACATATTTTCAAATCATGTTATTTTATACATGTATGTGCATCAATGGAAATATTAATGTCAAGATTTATCACTATATACTAGGTTATTGGAGGTGATAAAAACACTAGAGATGTAGTTATATATCTATTTGATCTATGTACTAGAGCTATGGTTTAGAGAAAAGCTTATATAATGTAAACCACCATTCATATTAATAATAGTTCTATGGGAGGTATAGAGTTTAATCACTCTGGTGAATTACAATTCATCATAGTCTCATAACTAGGATGTAAAAGGAATTAACCATATTTACCTAACCCATAAAATAGATTATGGGGGGATTTTCATTTTCATCATATGTATTATTTGGTATCAGATCCATCATATCCATTACTAGGGGTGACTAGATAGGGACACATGTATATGTCATCACTTGTCTATACCTATGTAAGTGTGTGAGAAGTAGTATAGTAAATATCATATAGCTCCAAACCTATAAAATGGTGAGATTATAGGATATCTACCACTATATCCCATCAATATCAACAAATATTTTTATTTGGCACCATTACATGTCAGGGAATATGAGTAGACACAATAACTCACTCAATGAATCTATTTCTAGTGACACTATACTTCCCATTTTGTGATCCTAAAACATTGTCATACTAAATGTATTCAGACATATAAAACCCATATAATAAAAATAGTACATCTATAAAATTTAAATTTTAGTTATCGAATTATTCAGCATCCCAAATAACATCATGTCCAATATTTTCTTCCCCATTAAATAACATTTTTATGTTTTAAGAAGTCACTCAATATATAATCCCGCATTTTTTTCACATAAACATTCATTACATTATACAAAAATGAGGATCTTTAAGGTTTAGTGTCATTGAAACCAGGAACATAATACATGAAAAAAAACATTCTTCTTAAACACTTGAAAGGATTCTTCTTATGTTCATCCTAAGTTCATTTCTGCATCTCATAACCTGGGTACATACGTCAAAAGAAAGGGTGAGCAGAAGGCCCAGTAAGGGAAACAAGGGAATCATTTAACATGTGAACATGAGATACATCAATAAAGTCATGAAAAGAACTTTCAGGCATGATAATGAAATCATGAGGCATAACATAATAAAAATAAATTATTTCATAACTTGAAGATGTGGCTACAACATTTAACAATGACAATCATTTCCATTTCACCAAGGTCCATCCCCAAGGTGTCAATAAAAATTACCAAGGTTATTCACCAAGGTATCAGTCTAAATGGTCATCTCTAGAGATTAAGTCTGTACCTAAGGCATTGGGGTGCTATCAGGGCGCACCCATAAATTTTCCTTTATTATTATGTGATCCAAAGATATCATCATCAATAATTTCATAAACAACCCATATAGAATAAAATAAATTGGTTTCATTTCATAATCATAACGTTTTAAAAACTACTTTAAAAACATGATCATTATGTCACTTTAAACCCACAGAAAGGGAAAGTGGGTCTCATGTATGTAAATCAAAAACTTTAAAATAGAACATTTTGGTATATATGTGAATACCAATTTAGAAGTATGATCTTTGAGTATTTACTTAATAAAATGAATTTGAGGATAAGAGAGAGACATATTGAGACGGAAATTCTGCAGCATAACAACTATGTTTTGGGGTTTTAGAAAACATTGAAAACAGAGGGGACATGGTTCCCCCACTCATAAATGATCCATAAAACTGTAGAGGGACAGAATATAAATGGTATAAGAATATGGTAATGAAATTTGAAAGATATACCATATGAAATAAAAAACGTAGAAGGAGGACAAAAATATGATTTCTCTTATGATGATTCGGCAGCCTAACGACGTCACTTAAACTTAAAAAAAAATGAATTGAAGAGATCAAATAGTGTATCTCATCATATGATCATAAAAGATCAGTATGATAGATATAGAGATCATACCCCAACATAATAAAAATGAACTTGAATGACTTCACATGAAAGTAGAACTTTGAAAAAAGGAGAAAGGTGAAAGAATCCCGTAAAAATTTGGCAGACTAACGACATCACTTAAACATCATCAAAAATGAATTGACGAGATCAAATAGTATCTCTCATCATATGAACATAAAATATCAGTATGATAGATATATATATCATACCCAAACATAATAAAATGTAACTTTAAAGACTTGACATGAAAGTAGAACTTTGAGAAAGAAGAATGGTGAAAGAATCCCTTAAAAATTCGGCAGCCTAACGGCGTCACTTAAACTTCAAAAAAAATGAATTGACGAGATCAAATAGGGTATCTCATCATATGAACATAAAAGATCAGTATTATAGATATATAGATCATACCCAAACATAATAAAAAGGAACTTGTAATACTTGACATGAAAGTAGAACTTTGAAAAAGGGGAAAGGTGAAAGAATCCCTTAACAATTCGGCAGCCTAACGGCCTCACTTAAACATCAACAAAAACGAATTGAAGAGATCAAATATGGTCTCTAATTATATGAAAATAATAGATCAGTATGATAGATATATAGATCATACCCAAACATAATAAAAAGGAACATGAATGACTTGACATGAAAGTAGAACTTTGATAAAGGAGAAAGGTGAAAGAATCCCTTAAAAATTCAGCAACCTAACGACGCCACTTTAACATTCATAAAATGAAATGATTTGAGAAATAGGGGGTCTCTAATCATATGACCATGAAAAGGTATGTAATATGAATATGTAAGAACATCCTCTAATATTCGAACATGGAGAATAAAATAAATGACATAAAAGAGATTACTTGAAAAGAAAGAGAGAGGTCGGATCCCTTACCTTAAAACGTAACTCTTAAAACTCAAAGGTTGGGACCCTGAGGGTTATAAATGGTTTACTACCTGAAATTTTGTTTAGTATAAACCCACATCGTAAAAAAGAATACCAAAACATGGCTTTAAATACTAAAGTATGAAATGAAACGGTTACCCAAATTAACTCATCATTGGGTTTCCACTTAGGAGAACATATGTGAAAATATGGATATGGAAGAAAAATCTAACCATCACGTTTTGATGGAGAGTGGTAGAGAACATGGCTATGAAAAATCCAACAATCACAAAGCTATTGATTTGTGATGATCTAAGGTACCATCTGATTCATCGGATATAATGGAACTAGGACAACATTTTTGGTTTTCAAGATCCTTTCCCTAAAGTTGATGAATTGAAAGAAATACTTACATGATTCTGGTACAATCTCACTGTTGTTCATGAATTGAACAATTTACACTTCATCCCTTAAAGAAATGAAGTTGAATTTTTTATTCGTGATGTGTTAGAAGATCATGTGATAGAATGATGGGTCATTCCATCTCTTTCAAACAAAAGGATAAAAAGTTATAAGTCCATCTAATGGTTAGATTAATAATATATGGTTCCAAAAATGAACTTATACTTCATATATCATACTGCTTAATAAAATAAAACTAGGTTCTACTAACCATGGACTTCCTGTAGGCCAGTAGTAGGTGATAAAGGTCAGTCGCACTTTGGTTGCGGGTTCGATTCCCACAGCCTAGTCCGACACGATGGGCTGTCCCCCGTTCTGCAGGTTTTCCTTTTTCTAAAACTATATTACGATAACATCCCATCAACAATATCGAAAAAAATTCTATCCTTAAACAATACTAACATTGTATAACATAATACATTCCAATCATTAGGTTTATCCATAATACTGCTGTCCACTCTCATAATATAGTGAAAATGATTACCAGAGATTTAATACCATCGTTGATCCCCATATATCATAAGATATTTCTTGTTGGTCACATTCCAAACATTTGAAGGCCTTAATCATGTATTCTCTTGAAAAATGAATATCCATTGAACCTTAGTTAAAACATGAATGTAGTTAAAAGTTAACACTTTCCACATACCAAAATACTCAAAATTATATATACTCAAACCATGATATCACTTAGTCCTTATATCAATCATGAGCTCATGAATACAATCAAACATCTCATTATCTTCTTATTCCTTCATTATGCGCATATCATCTACTTTACAAAAATATATGAATAACCTTCCACGGTTACTGGTACCATTCAACATATACTTTCAAATAATTTTAGAAAAGAAATAGTGTAACAATCCTTAGATGATTATTTATTCCATAGTACCATTAACTATACAACATAAC
The DNA here is from genome assembly GCA_963277665.1 of Viscum album. Taxonomy (NCBI): domain Eukaryota; kingdom Viridiplantae; phylum Streptophyta; class Magnoliopsida; order Santalales; family Viscaceae; genus Viscum; species Viscum album. The sequence goes on along the minus strand of OY728139.1, from coordinate 451,576,383 downwards.
TCTCGATAAACATACAATCATTCCACTACCTTCTAAAACAACTGACTGAGCTTCAACACATCTTTCAGATCATATATCATTTGTAGTCTCCTCATCATCATCCACATAATTACTACCCATATGACCATGCTGATTCTCTTCATGAGATTCTCCATTAGGGCGGTGGTCTGCATAATACCCGTACATTCCACATTTAAAACATCTAATCATTGTTGATGTCGTAGAAATACCATTATCCTTGTCCATGGTGTTAACTGAACCTTTTTTTTCACTTACTGGCTTTGTGCCCTTCTTTTCCATACCCAAAGCATCTTCGAGTTCCTTTGAAACAATCTCCATGATGCCTCTTCCCACATGATTTACATGAGGGAATTTGAACTTTCTTTCCTCTATGATCATCATGAAACTCCATCTTTCTCTTATTATCTGAGTCGGGAAACTTACCAAAGTTGAGATTATTGATCATATTATGAGATTGAAGATTAGGCCTAATAACGATGATTGGACTTCTAGATCCCGTTTCATTTGGTTTCTCATGAAGAAAATCATTCCATTGTCTATCATATCCTCTATTATCGTGAATCTTCCTATTTCCAGCCATTTTCTAAAACCCCAAAAGAACAGTGTGAGAGGAAAAAATCATGCTAGGGAAAACAACATAGTAAAGGGGGAGTATCCTCAATATCTAACATCCTAGGTTAAATTCTATGATAATTACCATTGTTTTAGGAATATATCCTATATGTATACTTATCCTTAGGGACATACCTAGACATACCTTAGAAATATCTCTAGGGATCTCACTAACGTTTTCGCATCCTAGTTTCCAAAGGTTTACTAATGCTTTCCTCTGATACCAACTGTAGAGACCCAAATCATGATGTACATGGACATTACATTACTTTAGCGGAATACTTAATACATAACAAAAACAAACACACAAGGACAGTAATAGTTTAGTGTCTTTGGAAACTTGGAACATAATCTTCTAATCGTGGTGAAAGATCTTCAACATCTCCCATAAAGATCATCCCATTTTTTTCTTACCTGAAACCTTTTTTTATATCCTGGGGAAAAGAAAACATAAAAGGGTGAGCTCAAATGATCAGTAAGGGGAAACAAAAGAAATATCAATCACATCATATACATAAGAACATAACTTTTGGAAATATTAACTAGCAAAAGTAATCATAATTTCACAACATGGGATAAATCATAGTAGTGAAATTTAATCCCAATAATCATAACATAAAACATGAAACTTTGTGTCATAGACACATAATTATAGAGAATCATTCCTTATTAGTCAGGACTCATTGCCAAGACTATCTTAGTGGACAATGTCTATTTCTGAACTGAGTTCACTCTTCATTTCAGTCCTGTTTCACTGAACCGGTTTAACCTGCCATTCCAGCCATGTCTATCTCATGAGATATAAAATCTTTACCCAATGCATTGGAGGGAGATATAGGTCCCACCCATCTCATAATGATACAATTCTTATGTGTGCCCCAAAATCATAAACCATACATCATAGCATAACCCATGTAATAAAAATGGGATTCTTAAACATCGTGACATCATAAAACAATTCATATAAGATAAAGGAATTCATAAAAATAATTCCATCGCAACATAATTAAATCAATGTAATAATAGGGATAGAAACAGAACCCTTTATTATCTTAGATGGAAAATAATTTTTATAAAACACTTGAACTCCATTCTTGAGGAAAATATCCTTTCTACTTCAAAAATATTTTTCCTTTCTTAACATGTCATAGAATTTTAAACTAAAAGAAGTTGATTAAAAATAAACTTCAAAACTTGTAATGGAAGATTCTTGGAAATAATGTTTTAAAAATACATTCATGTCGTATATGTTAAAAAACATTCTTCGTACTTTTGTCAGAAAAGTCAAAAAGTACCTTGTACGAAAAATGACAAAAGATTCCTTTCATATCCTTTAATAAAAACTCACCGAAGGGTAAAATTGTATTTAAAAAATTTTAGGTGGATGGAAATAATATTACATATTGATGAAACATGGATGTGGATGATAAAATACACCCCAGTAAATGCCAATGTATAAACAATCTCGGATAAAAATGAGATTGTGATATTTTCCCTTACCTAAGGTCCGATTTGCTTCGTAAGTGTCCGAAACTCGTATATAATGATTTAAATAATGTCATAGACTTATTCCAGAATCATAATCCTTGTTATGATATCATATATTGTTCACTTATGACTTTATTTCACCCGTTCTTTTGTAAATTCAATGTTAAAGAGCGTTTTGGGTAAAATCGTTTTATTTGTCGTCCGTGTTTTGACTTGTAATTATTCATACGATTACTTAGACCATGATTACTCAATTGCATAATATAAAACATGATTTATATATAATATATATTCAGAATATACATATATATAATAGATCAGTAAATGGAAAGAAATACACCGTTCATGGAGACGGTAGGCCGTACGTACGCATGAACACTGTTTTCATTTATTTATTGAGTTGAATGGAATTAGGTAGATGACATACATATATATACACATAAATATAGTATCATTATTATGTCATATAATTCATGATTACTTATTATATATACTTTATAATCATTCATGAATGGTTAACGTGGAGAATGAATCTCATCGCGTCGTGGAGACAGTAATCCGTACGTACGCACGAGTGATGATATCGTTCTCATGATTGTGGAATTGTATTGGAGTTTATGTATAGTATTTCAGAATCAATATCACTTTACAATAATCCTATATAGTTATTATTTACACCATTATAGCCATCCAAGTAAGGTGGTGGTGGAAAATAGATTACACCACGGCGTGGAGACGGTATTCCGTACGTACGCACGCGTGGTGATTTTGTTTTCCGTAGGATGGATAGATGGTGAAATAGGGTTGTTTCATACTTATAATAACATATCAGTATATGAGTGATACTGATGTTATTAATTCATAATGAAACAAACTAAGAAGAATAATTGGAAGAAGAAATGAAGATGAAAGAATCGGTAACGAACATTACCTCTTCTTTGAAGCGCCTCTTTGAGATCTCCTTTTAGGGAACTAAAATTGGTCTTTGAGGAAGACCAGAACCTCTCAGATGTTTCTAGGGAAGTGGAAAATATAATTGGGCAGGGTTTGGCCGAGCTTGAAGGCTCAAAGTGGTGTGTGGAAGAGAGGGAGGAGGTTCCCTTTTATAAGGAAGGAGAGGGGCACCTTTGTAATTCTTAATAATATTAATTTATAATTAATCTACCTCCACTTAAAAACCTCCAAAAATGACTCATATTCGAAGATTAGATGAGATAGGGTTGTAATCTCATCATCCAATAAAATTTAGACATGTTTGGATTTAATTATAAACCTTATCATTTTGATTTATCCTTATTTAATCTATTTATGTTTATTTGTGGTAATAAAATTCTAAATTTTAAATTATAAAAAATAATTAATTATTTGTTTTTATTCTTCCATAATTGTTTAATTTATTACATTATATACCATATAAATTTAAATTTATAATTTTTAAATATTTTTGTGATTTTTAAACAATTTTATAATACGTTATTTTTATAAAATAACAATATTGTCAATTATGACACTATTCATTTATTTGAATTTAAATAAAATATATACAGAAGATATGTTCGAAATAAAAACTTTAGTAGATTCATAAAAGGTCATAAATATCTATAAAATTAGTGGATCACATTAAATAGTTCATATAATATTTATTTTTTTTATATTTGAAACCATTTATTTGGTTTATCTCTTAATAAAATAATTACTACAACATTTTTGTATAATTATTTAATATACTGATTTTTGCATAAAATTAAAAATAAAATCCTATGATAAATATATATCTATTACCTTTTACAATAATACTTGTACTCGAATTTATCATCTTAAAACCACAATATTTAAATTATTATATTTATTAAATAATGAAGGTGACAACTTTGGCATCATTTAAAATAAAATAATATAAGTGTCGTAATCACATTTATAAGGCTCCAAAAGGTTATAAATTAGGTAATTGGATGATTAAGGTGTATATATACACTACCAATAAGTTTTGGTCAGGTTTTTATGCCTTTTAATGGGTATTATTATTTCAATAAAAACAATAATACTTATTTTCCACTTAATAAATAATTTCTGTATCATTAATGTATCACCATTAATGACAATTATTTAATCCCTAAAAATTCTAAATAAATTATCATGATGTAGATAATTGTATTATCTTTCTGGAGACTATTCCTGTTCTAAGTTTTATGATGCTTATCACTAAATTAAAATTACTATACTTATAAGACTTAAGAGAGTGACATGTTGTCACTTTCTTTGGTTTTAATAATAATTAAATTATTTTCATGGTAAAAAGTCCATAAAATGAATCTAATCCGACCCTTAGGTTATATGGGTCTACATTTAGCCATCCAATATAATTTTGGCATGTGTTAGGGTAATTTTATAATATTATATTTACACTTAATTACCCGATTTACCTTTAACTATGGTAAATAAAATTTACCGTAGTTACTATTCATAATTCCCAGAAATAAAAAGTAGCTTATTAACATAATTTGGACCCACTGATTCCAAATATGGAATACATTTTTCAAAATTCAATACACAAAAGTTTCAGAAATTAAATTTATATTAATCTCATTGTTGAAAAAACGGGTTTTTCTTTAAAACATTGCAAAAGATTGAATTGATTTAACCTAAGAATTTAATGTAAAATCAATGCTAATGATATTAGTTATATTAAATGGTAAAAATATATTTTATTTATACTTTAAAACCATTAAATATTATAATTTAACCATATAAATTATTGCGATGAAAAAAGTTGTTTTTAATTAAAATATAGCGTGTTTTTAATATTCATCAAAATATGAATGTTACCAGAATAATATGAAAAATTTATCCTAAGTAAATTTTTATTTCTTCATTCCAAAGAAGAATTTTATTTTGTTAAATTGAACTTATAAACATGTCAAAAACCATATTTAATGTGGGTGCGCCATCAAAAGGCAGCAAAACTGCATTTTTTAAAAAATACTAATTTTACCCGAAAAATTTATTTTTTTCTTATACTATGTTATAGAAAATGTTTATGATAAATAATAATGTTATTAAATTAAAATTTTAGTAAATACTATTCATAATGGAAAGTTCATAATAATATTATAATAATATATCGTTGTTTAGTAAAACCCGGTATTGCGTACAACACACGCTATCGAAGAAGGTCGCGATTGCATGTAATACAAGCCAAGTCAGGGTTGCGTGTTGTGCAAGAATCTTTTGTTGTTTCATATAACAAAGTACAACCATTTTTCATTTATACATTTAATATATATATATATATACTCAATGTTGCGTAGAATAACTTTTATCAAAATTGTGTGTAACATGATCCAACAATAGTGTTGCGTTTACTACAAGCTAATACAGTGTTGCGTATGGCGCAAGGTAATCTTGGTGTAGCATACAACACAAGACACTAATGAAATTAAAAGAATATTTTTCATAAAATCTCAGGGTGTTACATGAACATTCATTTAATGTCCCACATCAGAAAAAGAGTCAGTAACACTATTACTTTAAAATAAAGAAAAATAAGTACAAAGGCCACCCGAGTTAACCCATACTAGGATTCCATGTAGGAAAACATGGATATGGAAGAAAAAAAAGGTCAAGTTCTAAGAGAGAGTGATATAAAACATGATTAGGAGAAAGTTAACCACAAGAAAATCACAAACTTATGATGTGTGTAAACGGTATTTGATTACCCAATAGGATGTTTAAACCAACAAAATTTTTGTTTTATGTTTCTTTTAATAATATTGGGGAATTCATTTAATACATACAATAAAAACATAAGGAAATATACCAACCTTCTAGTAGAGTTTCATCCTTTAATATTTTTCTACCAAAACTAATCTTTTCTCCAAACTATGATCATTGAAAACTACTTAGTCTTATTAATGAACAAGAATCATCTTATAGAGAATAAGAAAGTACACCAAAGATTAACTATCTATTTATTATATATTTAAACATTATCCCAAAAACAGAAAGGGTAAGATAAAATGACTCTTCCAAAAGAAAGAACCCTAGAGGAAGGAAAACTACTTTAAATCTTCAATGTTCCACTGTACTACCCAATATTCATCATAGACCATTCCATAAATAACTGTTCTTAAAATTCTTCAAAATAAACCAAACTATGATTGAAACCCAAATACAAGAATGATTTGATAACATAGTCTTCCAAAATAAACTTCATTGTTCATCTCGAAACAACATCAACCACTCCTAACATCTTATAACAAAAGTAGCTAACCTAAACATACTTTACACAAGATAGGTTAATAATTTCTATAAGTAACCTAAATTAGTATAAGTCCAACTTAAATTCATCGATTCTTCAAAATATAAGTCAAACTTTTCTCCTCAATGAAAATACAAAAGTAATCTATTTACCTCGATCATATAGGGTCCCCAAAATAGAGAATGGCTTCCAAAATAATAATCATCTTTTAATCCCCTAATCATCTCCATCATATTAATACGAAAATCGTCGCATTTCCTATCACATTGGTTGTTGGGACATGTTCCTCCATTTCCCACCATTATATAAGAAAAGAAAGTATAATTAGGGGCTTAAATTCTTAGCCAATAATCATGAAATGGAACTTAAATAATATAAGGATAACTTGTAGAAGAAAATTATACCCTAACTTGTGATCCCCTAGGTTTCAAACTAGGGTATCCATGATCATATATTCTTATGTGAATAATTATTTTATTTTATGTTTGTTCCTATAATAATGGTTCATACTAAGATTATGAATTTACCTAAGCATATCCCTTGAGAGTGTCATAACCAAGTGTACAACAAGGCCCGTTGTCGTGTACCAGTTCCCATTCGAGTCAAGCTCAAAGAGGTGTTTTTGGGTTTTACCCCAATGTATATCTGTGCCAGAGCCACCTCTACCTACTCGTATCCATACAGGGATGTATTTTCATGGCAACCCATTACTCAATACTCACCAAAATACCAGGACTATTTTCTTTATTTAAACTTTTCTATAGGGTTATTCCTACAGTTTTCATATCCTAATTTCCACAAATAACTAAACCATCCTTTGATACCAACAATATCATCCCACCTTTTTTCACATAAACATTCATTACATTATACAAAACTGAGGATATTTAAGGTTTAGTGTCTTTGAAACCAGGAACTTAATACATGAAACAAAAAAAACATTCTTCTTAAACACTTGAAAGGCTTATTCTTATCTTCATCCTAGGTTCATTACTGAATCTCATAACCTGGGTACATACATCAAAATAAATGGTAACCAGAAGGCCCAGTAAGGGAAACAAGGGAATCATTTAACATGTGAACTTGAGATACATCAATAAAGTCATGAAAAGAACTTTAAGGCATGATAATGAAATCATGAGGCATATCATATTAAAAATAATGTATTTCATAACTTGAAGGTGTGGCTATGACATTTAACAAAGAAAATCATGTCTATTTCACGAAGATCCATCCCCATGGTGTCAATAAAAATTACTAAGTTTATTCACCAAGGTATAAGTCTAAATGGTCATCTCTAGAGATTAAGTCTTTACCCAATGCATTGGAGCGCTATCAGGGTGCACCCTTAAATTTTCCTTTATTATCATGTGAGACACATATATCATCCCCAATCATTTCATAATCAACACATATAGAATAAAATAAATGGGTTTCATTTCATAATCATAACGTTTTAAAAACTGCTTTAAAAACATGATCTTTCTGTCACTTTAACCACACAGAAAGGGAAAGTGGGTCTCATGTATGTAAATCCCAGACATTAAAATAGAACATTTTGGTGTATATGTGAATAACAATTTAGAAGAAAGAGATTTGAGTATTCACTTAATAAAATGAATTTTAGGATATGATAGAGACATTTGGAGACAGAAATTCTGCAGCATAACAGCTATGTTTCGGGGTTTTTGAAAACATTGAAAAGAGAGGGGACATCGGTCACCCACTCATAAATGATCTATCAAACAGTAGAGGGACAGAATATAAATGGAATAAGAACATGGTAATTAAATTTGAAATATATACCATATTAAAATAAAAACATATAAGGAGGACAAAAATAATATTTCTCTTATGAAGATTCGACAGCCTAACAACGTCACTTAAACTTCAACAAAAATGAATTGACGAGATCAAATAGGGTCTCTCATCATATGAAAATAAAAGATCAGTATTATAGATATAGATATAATACCCCAACATAATAAATAGGAACATGAAATACTTGACATGAAAGTAGAACTTTGAAAAAGGATAAAGGTGAAAGAATCCCCTAAAAATTCAGCAGCCTAACGACGTCACATAAACTTCAACAAAAATGAATTGACGAGATCAAATAGAGTATCTCATCATATGAACATAAAATATCACTATGATAGATATAGATATCATACCCCAATATAATAAAAAGGAACTTTATGGACTTGACATGAAAGTATAACTTTGAGAAAGGAGAAAGGTGAATGAATCCCTTAAAAATTCGGCAGCCTAACGGCGTCACTTAAACGTCGACAAAAATGAATTGAAGAGATAAAATAGGGTCTCTCATCATATGAACATAAAAGATCAGTATGATAGATATAGATATCATAGCCAAACATAATAAAAAGGAACTTGAAATACTTTACATGAATGTAGAACTTTGAAAAAGGAGAAAGGTGAAAGAATCTGTTAAAAATTCGGCAGCCTAACGACGTCACTTAAACATCAATAAAAATGAATTGACCTGAAAAAATAGGGTCTCTCATCATATGAACATAAAATATCAGTATGATAGATATAGATATCATACCCCCAACATAATAAAAAGGAACTTGAAAGACTTGACATGAATGTATAACTTTGATAAAGGAGAAAGGTGAAAAAATCCATTAAAAATTTGGCAGCCTAACGACGTCACTTTAAATTTTTTTAAATGAAATGATGAGAGCAAGAGGGGGTCTCTCATCATATTAACATGGAAAGGTCAGTAATATGAATATAAAATAACATACTCAAACATAAGAACATGGAGCATAAAATAAATGACATAAAAGAGATTACTTGAAAAGAAAGAGAGAGGTCGGATCCCTTACCTTAAAACGTAACTCTTAAAACTCAATGGTTGGGACCTTGAGGGCTTGGGGGAACCTTAGTAGGACTCCTTGGGAGGTAATGAGGCCAGAGAATCATTGGGGGAGAGTTCAGAGTTGAATTAATGAGAGTATGTATTGGTATTTATAGGGAAAGTGAGGGTACAAATCATTAATGGCCAAGGGACACCTCATTGGTGGTTTTGGAAAAACCATGGGCTTGCACATGGTATTTGCCCATTGTATTGGCCACATGGGTCCCCCATACAATAATTCATCACCTTTGATCGTCCAACCATTAAAATATCTCATGACATCATCATGACATAGTTATGATGTCATTAAACATACTGACACCCTAAAACTGTATTTTCATTATTCATCGAAAATTCAACTTTCTCAGAAAAATCCCAAAATATCACCATAACCAAATATCGATGCTCTGATTTCAAATATGAACTCCACTTTATAAAAATAATTTTCTAAATATTTTTAATTTAATTTTTAAATAAATACACTATTCACTAAAAATTCATTTTTCTCTGAAAAATCCCCAAAAATTACCTTAACATAATATCGATGCTTTGAGTTCAAAAATGAAATCCATTTTATAAAAATAATTTTCTAAATATTTTTAATTTAATTTTAAATTAAAAAAACTATTCACCCGAAAAAACTAATACTTAACTAATAATTTTTGAAACCGTTATTTAAATATTTTATTGAATCACATTACTTAATCAGGATGCCTTGATTATATTAATAGTTTCATTAAGTGAGATTACTAATCCATTTGGTCACATTACAAATCCTAGCATTAAATCACTATTCATAATTTACTATTCATCAAAAATTAATTTGATCTTATTAGACTCTAATTTTCGTACTAAACATAATTGTAGAAGTCCATTTTTTGAAAATCATAACACATTTTTAATTATTTAAGGTTTACATAAACATTTTTAAAATATCCTTTCTATAAAATTCATAAAAAATATTCATACTATATTCATCCGGACATTTGAAAAATCATAAACTTCATCATAAGAATAAATCAAAATTGGTATTTAAAACAAAGGATTACACAAGGTAGATATGGTCTCCTTACATAGCCCCTTATCACACCAGCATAGGACCTAAGTGTAAGATGTGCTAAGGTGAGAGAATCCGAGGGAGGCTCAGCCAACATCGCACGAGTAGTAATTTATATCAGTTTGAACTTCTCACGAAAGCGAATCCATTCTAGCTTCACACGATCAAGTTAGGCTTGGGTTTGGTCTAGATCAAAGCCCAGTGGTGCTACCTCCTTCCCAAGTTCTGTTAGATGGGCTTCGATTGGCCCGAGACTACTGGATGAGGCCATTGAATCTATATTAATTAACCATGGTCACATGCAACATTCAATTTTCAACGGTCATACTAACTGAAGGTCATATAATAGTCAAAACCCAACAGTCTCATTTTAATTATTCTCATGTTATCAAATGAAACAGTTTTGTTGAGTATAAAATAACACACAAAATTAGGAAACCAGATTTATTCAAAATTTCTGGTCGTTACACTAAAGTTACTTCCCCTACATTTCCCAGTCACTGAAAATATATCTGAATATTTATTATAAAGCATCAAATAAATTAGTATATAATTTACATTCCTATATTTATAATTATCTTCCCTTAAATAATATTATTCATTGGGAATCCCAGTTAATATTTTTAAAGATACCCATCAATAATGAAAATAATATCTCATCTATGATATGAAATCACTTTACCACTGTTAGGGATTTTCTATATTATAAATCATATAAAAAATTTCCTTTCAACACCATCCAAATTTATTTATAATAATAATTTTCATTAATTGATATAAATTAATACCTCTATATCATTTATTCAATAGGATATTTCATAGACTGTAGAATTAGTTCCATTAAGTGTAAATCAAATTTCTAATTTATAAAAATCAAAATTTTATAAAACTACTAACTAATTTAATATACAAATCAGTATATATTAGTGTAAAAACACAAATATGACTTTAAAAAATATAGGATAATTAGAAAAAATATTGAATAATAAGTGATAATTTCATTTCATGATAGTACAAAAACATATTATTTTAAGGAGTATATTGTTTTTTAATTTCATGTTTTGTGTGATGGATATGTGAATAATTGATGTGTTTATCAGTAGTTGTTGCTGTAGGTGATTTTATGATGAATACATGTCTCAGAATTCCCTATCTAATTCCATTATTTCCCAATTATAATATCAAAAATGTGTGCTAGATATAGAATTTGGTGACTCATTTACATATTTAAACATAATAACTTCAAAACATATAATGGTAAAACAAAAATCAATTCGATGAGTTATTTTGTTAATATTTACTCTTTGATAAATATAAAAATGTTCATTACATGGGTAATATAGGTATTAAGATTTAAAAAACAAAAGTAAAGAGCCCAAACATGAATTTTAAATAGAAAAAAAATTCCATAGTATAGAAAACATTTGAATTACATCAATAGGATATATAAATAATACTAAAAAATTAAATATATATGGTGGGGTAAATGTAAAAAGAACCTCAAAAATGATGATTAAAATAGTAAAATAGTGTCCATGTAGTTGGTATCCTTCCAAAACACATTTATTTCCTTTATGATACTCCTTGTGCACAATGTAAGGTAAATTTATTTATAAACATATATTCACTCATAGTATCTCCTATATCATTAACTCAATTTTCCTTATCTTCCACCATATATTTCATACCTTAAATTTAGACACCAAATCCTCAAGGATATAATCCATATGTTATGCAAAAAAATCCATTTTTTCATCCCCATAATTAAATATTTAATATTATATCACCATGAGAATTCCACCATACAATATTATATATATATATATGTATGGAAATAATGACATTGCAGTGATCCCTTGGGAATCGTATTTGGTGGTTTAGTTTTAGGATCATAGTGGAATTTGGAAGAATCTCACCTAAACCGATGGCACATGAATCACCCAGCTCCCCCATCCCCTATTGTCTCCCCAATTAGGGTTTCATAAGCACTCCCCATTGGCGATGGACCCCTTCAGATATCGTCTTTTCTAGTGCTTTCATTCTCTATCTTCTTCTCCTTCTCTGCGATGGTTCCTTCTTCCCATGGATTTCTCCCTCTCTAATTTGTTTCTCAATGCTATGGATTTTGTCTTGAATTTCTTTTGGTCTTCCCATAGAATGATGCTTCATAGAGAAGCCATCAGTCGGTCAATATTCTCTCTAGATTAATGTTCCTCTAAGCCTCTCCTGGTCAGAGCAGAAGAAGTGGTAACGATGTGGATTTTGGTTATGAGGATAAGAGGTTGATGAGTTTACTGACTCTATCAGATTTAGCTTGTTTTTTATTCAATCTTCTATTGTTTTATCATCCTCATTGATGCTAGTGATTCAGAGTTTAGTGTTGCTCAAACCTCTACTTTGTCCTCACGTTCCCCCACACCATTCCCAGTCGGACCTAGAGCAGCGGTTCCTTAAGGATTTGGTATGTGAGACTTGGTATCTATTGGTGCCCCAAGAACGACCTAAATCAGTGTTTGATGCTTCTTTGGTGAAGTTTGTGTTTTTGGTTTTGGTGATCTTTATTTCTGGTGCGGTGACGTTTGGCAGACGCTGAAAAAGGATTATGGTGGGTCTATTTTCTTCAATGGTCTCCGGCTGTTCTGGTCACTTACTCTTCTTCGTTTTCCTACATTGTTCTCTACTATTGATCCAGATCCCACCATTATCTCCAAGGAGGAGATGTGTGATGTCCTTCTAGGGTTTTGGGTTCTGAGTCTGAATGGGAAATGTCGTGAGGAGGGCAGTGACGATGTTTCGACAATCGACTACATGGTTGTGTTTGGCTATAGACAGATGGTGATGGTGTTGGCATTGATGTGATTGAATCTGATTAGGTTATTATGGCGGAAAAGTGTTAGATGGAGATGAGGTGTTCGAGGGTTTTTTTTCTTGGGTGGAGGGTGAGGGTTGATGGGTCATGGATCTTGGATCTTGGCGGGCATTTGACATAAGGGTCAAGGGGATAAATGGTGGTTGGTTTGGATTTTGATTTTTAATTTTGGAACAGTGATCTTTGAAAGTATTTGTAAGGGTCTACTTGTGTTTGTGGAACATGTGGGATCATGTGGTTGTATTTGGGTTCACAATTTCCCTTAAAAGTGTCACATAAAAATACAAAAATATGTATTGTGGTGTTAGACACCACTTCTCCATATAATAAACATCCCTTGGTCACCTAAATACATCAATGAAATAGTTTTCATTGTTCATTATATAAACTTCAATGATCATATATCTATAGTGTTATCTCAATTGAAATCACATGAAATAACTACACACACTTCCACACTAAATAATATGACTATTTTGTTTTCTCAAATTCCATGTGTAGCATGGACGTGGACCCCATGATGTATCATGTAGCGTCTTCTATATTCATCCGGCATGGAAACTCTACATAATAAGTTGAAGACCTTTACATATATTTAAATTACCCTACTACAGCCTTATATCAAGTGCCACATTAGTCCAAACCATTATATTTATTTGTGAAACCCCCTTACATATCTGAATAGCTTAAAAAGGTCGGTTATCTAAAAATAAATAAAAATATAATGCCTTAAATATTTTGGGAAGATCCATATAGTTTTAGGCATCTAAACCATCTAAATACCACATTGTCTCATTTCCTCATTAATTTAAATCATAATTTTCAATAAAATTTATCATCATGAAAGCATAGTATCTAACATGTTGTTATATATTATTTTAATTCCATTTTATAGTCATTTTTAACTATAATAGTTAAATTCATGTTGTAGTGGAAATTCCATTTTTAGAACCTTGATCAATAAGGTTTTTTTGTCTCCATTTTATAATTATATCTTTTTGGAAACATGGTGGATCTTTCAATGATATGGATTTAATGTTTCTATCATGTAATTCTTGTTCTACATTGTTTATCCATTAATATTGTTGGATTGAGCTCCATAATGTTTATATGGGATATATTCATCCTTTTAGAGGGTTAAAACAACATTTAGAAGTGTTTTATATATTTAACAATATTTTATGTGGTTCTTATGGGTGATCCTGAAGTTGAAAATAAGAAACAATAGATATTTTCTTATTTATGGTGAAGTAGATGGAATAACACGAGTTGTGGAGGGTGGAGGATAGATATATCTAAGTCGTGGTGTGTGAGGTCCCCTTTTCCTAATGATTATTTTCTGACCCACAAAAGTTGTCATGGTCTACCTTTCCCTGTGGATAATATCCTTTTTTTAACTAAACATTATAATCCCTTTGTCATATCATCACTCAAAGTCATAAATTTTTACAAAGTAAAATCATCATAAAATATTTTTTGTGTTTTGTTCTAAAAAGCTAATAAATCATAAATTTATGCAAAAATGAATATAAAATGTATTTTTTAAAATTACATAATAATTAATTTATTTTAAATTTATTAATATAGAATTTATGTATGAAAATATAGTCATCAAATAACCCAAAACTAATCAAATGATTTCCCTAAATGATAAATATTTGTACAAATCACAATGGAATATAATGCTACCAATATTATATTTTCCCAGTAATGAAAAAACCATTGTAAATTTAGAAAAAAATGTTCAAATAATCATAATGAACTATTAATCTAATGCCATTGTTTTAAAATAAACCTAATCATTTATTTTTTGATCTCCCATTAATATTGATAAATCTTATTCTAAACTCATTTCATGATTTGTAATATATTACATTTAATCATTCAAATTTAAATCTAACTCATTAATAAGTATTATGTCTTATCACTCAAGGTAAAAATTTAGTTGAGTGGTGCATATACCACATGTAAATGTCCCATTACAAAGGTTTTTATAGGATCATAAATATATTTCAAATAAATACAATAGTCCCAAATAATCCTAAAGACATCGAATTAATACTCAAATCACTCTAACATTAATGGGTTGGTTGGTATTGATGTAAAAAACAAAAAAATTATAAAAATGGGTTAACTATAATTAATAGTTAATAATAGTCATTATATAATACTAAGAAATTATCCTATTCAATGTGACACCACACCTTCCCCCAAATTCTATGTAATGGTGATTGATTGATGATTACAATAATATAATATAATCTTGTTATGTTTTATATTCTATTTTTTTCATTTCAATTTTTTTTTAATTTTTATTGAAAAAATATTCTTTAGAATAGTCTCACATCAATCTCTTAAACCCAAATGATAAAAATTATTTGTCCTTAAATGATTATTTTTCAACAACCTAAGTCCCAACCCATTTTTCCAAAAAAAAATTGAACTATAAATTTTCACCTTTTCATAATGGTGTAATAAGAGTTAATTATAATAAAATATAACAGCCTAATTCAGAAATACCATGATGAAACACATCATATATTTTCGTTATAATGAAACCCATCCCATTTAACCCGTAAATAACCTCTCCCCTACTTTTAAACTTCTAATTATCATAAAAAAAATTATTATTCAGGGTATGAAAGGATATTGTTTCAAAATAACATTTCACAATCCAAATAATATCTTTTATGATTTAAATAAGATAATGTATGATTCAATGTAAAATTTGGTATCATAGAAAATGTAATTTCAATTAAAATTCCACAATCATATAAAAAGTGACTTTCTATACTCCTAACACTGATAAGATTCCTATAAATATTATATAAGGTAGACACACACACTTTTTTCTCAATAAATATCCTTAGGAATGAATAGAAAAATTATCACATATTCCTCTCTAGAATGGGAAAATATAATATCATAAATCACACAGGAAATAATTAATAATAACAAGTCAATCAACACGAAACTAATAAATTAAAATTATGAAAAATTGGATTAAAGTTTTATATAATGAGATCAAAATTCATCCCCAAATAATGATTCATAAAATCCATAATATCATTCTAAATCAAATAATTCAATCCCCCATATGACTCATTCAAATCAATTAACAAAAAAATCAAAAACATGGAATCAGGGATTTTTAAAAAAACTTAGTTCATAGATATAAAATTATGACATAGCAAAATGTAGGAATGTGATTATTCCTTTAAAAAAAAAATATATATATAAAAAGTATATAGGGGAGTAAAAATAAATACTAAAATTAAATATTACATTTAATTTTATATTGACATGTATTTCTATTTAAGTGGTTTTTCTTGCTGCCCCTCACCATTCTACCTTTTAATATAGACCATAAAATAAAAATTGGTTGGGTGAAAGTGAAGGAAAAATTTTAAATTATGCTAAAAAATATAATGGTATTCTTATTAAATCCTGAATTTTTTATAAAAAATTGTGTCTAAAAATTTAAATCCTACAATCCTAGAAATAGTAAAAATGAGGGTTTTCTATATATAGAACTTTTATTAAGGACATATATATCAACTTTACCTCTTTATAATCATGTGACAGAATATTGGGTGCAAACTACATGGTGTTGATCTAAAAATGGAATATGTTTATATCAATCCATTTAAATGTGACACAACTCATTTTTTATATTCACCCACATTGTACATTGTGGTAACCCTAATTCTCCTTCTATCAAGTTAATCTAGAAATGAATTGTTAGAAGATATATACATAAATTTAAAACACACACTAGGCAAACTTGTTGGCCCTTTGAAAACATGTTTTTTCATTTAATTCTAACCTCATTCCTAATCATTGACATTAATATTTTCACATTAATGTAGTCGTTTTCTTCATTATATCATGTTCGAAATGAATCTTGCTCATTCTCATCTTTAGGGAAAATAAAATTTTGAATCACTATTTTTTTCCGTTTATTGATTATCTTCTTGTTCAATGTTATTCTTCATTGATCGATGGATAAAGAATTTAACTTACTCATTATATAAACATAAGAATACCTCATAACATTATACAAAAGTAAATACTCCTCACCATATAATGGAATAGACTTTGAAAAATTATATGGGTATTCTCCTCATCCTGTTTGATTAAAAATTAATCCTATAAGATGTATAATTCTTCCACCTGGATAATGTAATACTTATGAAATCCTCATGAATGTATCACCATTTTGTCTAATTGAATAAAAACTATTGTGTTCCTCATATCTTCCAATACCATTCTCGCAAATATATATTCTGAAATGATGTTTGTATTTTATCAGAGAACACATGAAGGAATCTTCATTTTTTTAAACCCAAATTAACTAGAATAGAAAAGATACGTGGGTATTTTTGCTTTATTGGTAGACTTATCAATAACATTGATTAAAATTACCTATAGAGTTGTATTATACCAAATTCATCATGTTTAATGTATATAGAGAATGTATTTCATGACCCTTGAATATATTCTAATATTTATATATTATTTTTTTAGAAAATATTTTCATGATGTTTCATAAATAGTTATAGAGTAATTCCAAATTTTACTCCAACATCACAATCCAAAATCTCTTTGGTATGGGTTACCTCAATTATAATCATGGAGAGGATTCCTCTTGTACTTATTTTTCATTTAATATTTATTTTTCCTTCTTATATTATTTGGATTTCTTATCCTTCTCATGTTGATTTCCTTTCTATTTTTTCTTATCCTCGTAACTTTCCTACATTATATTCCCACTCTAATGTTGAGAGACTTAAAATATAATATTTGGTTCAACTATAGTTCTCCAATTAATATTATTAATGGACTCTCTATATGGGGATTTATAATTTGACCCATATAGAATTATAGGTTCCTCAAAGAATCATTTTAATCTTTTAATTCTTTCTTTAGTTGATTCATATAAACCCTAGTTGATATCTTGAAAGAGGTTAATTTCTCTTCAAAGGAATGAATTTTAATTGTGAGTGATGATCCTTCAGAATCTTATTATTGAATTCTTTCTAGATCCTATGGGAATTCTATTACGTATTATTTTTGTGAATTCCAACATTGAAAATTGTATTTTTTATTATATTTAACATAATTTTTTCCCTTAATAAATGTCCTTTTGGTGTTTTTTAATTCCATTACCAGACCAAATTTTGTTTTAATAGTCTCTATTTGAGAGATAATGAATCTTTAACCCACTATCTGCATTCCATTTATTTTTATACCATATTATTTCCAATAAAATATATTATAGGATATTCAATATAATAATTCATTTCCCTTTACTAATTTCATATTCATCATTAATACTCTTATTGCACCATCAACAACAGACCTCTATTCATATGAAAAAACATTATATAAAAATAAATTTAATGAAAAATTTGTATTCCATGATGATGGGAAATTATTATTAAAACATGAAATAATTACCATGTATTAGAGA
Source organism: Viscum album (assembly GCA_963277665.1). Classification (NCBI taxonomy): domain Eukaryota; kingdom Viridiplantae; phylum Streptophyta; class Magnoliopsida; order Santalales; family Viscaceae; genus Viscum; species Viscum album. The sequence goes on along the minus strand of OY728139.1, from coordinate 451,557,718 downwards.
ATTATTCATATTAAAATTTATATAATTTTAAAATTTTGGAGAAAATATTTTTCATTATTAGAGGCGTGGGTTAAAAAAATTCCTTACAACCTTATCCCTTGTGGTATTGGATGAGGTAAAAAATTGAATCCCTTATCATGCCTATTTTCTTAATTAAAAAAAACAATTAATCTCATCCTTAACAAAACATTGGGAATACTATTAAGCATTAAAGTATCACCTAGTTTATGAAAACCCCCAATGTGTGTGTTCAGATCTGAATGCAGTAGCTCGAAAATTTTAATAGAATTGTAGATCATATGAATTATGGATAGATTTATCTCAAACTATTCTATTGAAATAAAAGTTACCAATGTACAGGGTTTCAACCCCATACTTGAGGGTATCCTATAATATATTATATTCTTCATCCTCAAATTCATTTGGTATAATTTTCCAACCATATATTTTACTATGTGTCCAATTATATCCATGTATTATACTTATTTTAGATGAATTGGATATTTATATGGTGTTTTATATATGGGTATTGTATTGAAGTTCTTCTTTCCCTATATAATTATTTATTTTCATCACAAATTTAGATAGTCACTTTAAAATTATAAAAAATGGAATTAGAAGTTCTAAAAAATCATTATTTTCCTTAGCATCATCCAAGGGGGTCCCCTTTATAAGCACAAAAAAATAACTGATTAGGGGGAACCTTTACCTGTTCTTAAAAGTAACTAATAAATGACTCATTTAATGACCACTAGTTTAGTGCTGATAAAGTCATCCCTTTATCAAAAATTTCTTTAATGTTCATAAATAGGGACCTTTATCAGTGCTATAAATAGCACTAATAAATTAAAATCTTGAAGATATTAATTATAAAAATAATACCTCATGGGAGCACATAAACCGATAACCAATAAAAAATAATCTTATATATAAATATATAATTTAATAGAAATATATTTTAAATAAAAAATATAAAAAAAGTACTATTTACATTTCAAAAAATAATTAGTATAATAAATATAAAATTAATTTTGATAAACATATAAAGTCATTAGTGTTTCATAATCTTTTCCACCCGCGATCCATTCTTAAAAAATCCCAACCACTTTTTTCAGTTTCTGAAAAGAACACCCAAACATGATACAAAATAATCAACATGTATAATAAAACAAATATTATATTTTTAATATTATAAAGAAATAAATTAAACATAAATATAAAAGAATAAATTAATAAAATGTCAATTTTAAATATAAATACAGCCTTAGATTTATACTCTTAACATTGGGAATAATATTAAGGTTAGGGTGATTCATAAACATAAAAACATACTTATGGATCATTATCTTAAAATATAAAAACAATATGAATATGTTTTTTGTAGTTTTCAGTATGTTTCTTGTTCTTTATACTCTAATTATTGTCAATTTTAAATAAAAATAAACCCATGGAGTTCTTTTGGTCATAGAGTTCCATGGATTTAGGTGATGATGATTATTGTATGACAAAAATTACATTTTTATCATTTACATAATGTATCAGAATAATCTGATTGTGTTTTCACAGATTTGAGTGTGTCATTTGTTTTTTATACAAAATGACAATTCAAACTAGAGACATGCACATAGAGTCATACATGTCACATTAACTGTCATATTGACATGATAATAATTCCTACTCATAAAAAATTAATTATGAATCATTTTTCAAAATTATCAAGACAATCATAATGTGTTTCATTCTTTTTCAGTGAGTGAAATCCATTATGAACAAAAATGTGAATTTTAAAATGATTACAGACAAATTGATCCATATCTGTAACACCACACATCTTATTGAGGTGGGGATGATTCTTATATGACAGAAAATAAATATTTATCATTTTACTAAATTATCAAAACAATCCAAATGTGTTTTCTTTATTTTCATTATGCCACTTGTTCTTTTTAAAAAATTTAATCTCAATTTTAAATTATATGAGACACATAGAGATATATTGGTCTCTTCGTGCATCAGAATAAGGTGAAGATTATTCCTAAACAAAAAAAATGACTTATGGAAACTTGTACGAAGGTATTGAAATTATAAAAATTTGGTTTCTTAGTTTTTAGTACATAACATGCCATCTTCACTAAAATTAATGTCAATTTTAAATAAAAAGACACACTTTCAGATATATCTTTCACAAAATGTGTCATATTAAGGAGTGCATCATTCTAACATGTAAAAACATACATATGGATCGTTATACTAATTTATCAAAAAATTGAATGTGTTTTTCATGGTTTTCATTATGTCAATTATGTTTTCTCTAAAATTTCATTTCAAAATGGAAGAATGAACATTGAGTTGTACTGATCACATTGAGATTCAGTTTTATGTGAGTATACTTCCTAAATTTAATTAATGACTTATGAATCATGTTAAAAAATAATAAATACATAATTAGTGTGTTTTCATTGTTTTTGGAGAGTGAAATTCTTTTTGAACTAAGAAATACATTTAAAATTTATAACGGTTACTTTGAGTCATAATGGTCATATTGTGATCTGGATTGAGATGCAGTGGATTCCTACTCATAAAAATAACTTTTGTATGATTTTCTTAACATATATCAACAATATAAATGGGTTTTCATAGATTATAGTATGTAAATTGTTCTTTTTACTAAATTTAATGTATATTTAAAATAAAAGACACACTTTGAGTCATTTTGGTCACACAATGGTTCATTTTGAGGTGTAGTTGATTCCTTCACATCAAAAATTTCTCATGGATTTTTATCAAAATATATAAAAATAATATAAATTCATTTTCTTGATTAACATGAATGTTCATTCTTTCCTATGTAGACGTTTCATTACTGTATTATTTTATTTATGTATTACTTTATTTCTAACATATTTCAACTATGGTACATTTCATTCCTAGATTCAATCAATTTTTATTATAATTTATCTTGTAAAAAAATAAATCAATAATTATAATGAATAAAAATGGTTTTATCCTCTAAATGAATCATCTTTTCATCTTCCCTTGTATTTATATGGTTGATTGGATATATCATGCAACCTAATATTTTACGTGGGTTTTTCATCATGTATGATTTATATGAAAATATTTATAAATGAATATATGTTTATTATAGATCAAGAAAACATAAAATAGTTATATTAAAAGAACAAAATATGTCACATATTGTTTTACCACTTTTTTCATCCTAATGATGAATTATAGATGCTAATTGTCTACCTCATTTTTCTTGTTGATGTTTGTTTAAATATGGTATGAAAAATTTAATTGAATTAACTATAAAAATTTAACGATGATATAAAATGTAAAGATGTAGGTTCTACTATTACTAAAAATACATTATATGAATGTTTCACGACTAGTTTTAGAGGGATGCCTACTTCCAGCTTTAATAGTGTAGAGATCTCATCATTTCGATCATGTTGCACCACCTCCCACTATCATATCCCATATTAATCATGTTGGGTTATATGGAGTTGTAATTTGTGACATTACATTTATCGATCATCATCTCATTGTTGAGATTGTAGAGAGATGGAGGCTAGAGGTATTGTTGGTGCCAAAATCCATCCCCGAGATGGATTGATGTTGATCAAAATCATGTGAGATGTCAATTGACAAGTACAAGACACAAAAACATAAAAGGGACTATATAGTAAAGATCCATCTCCAAGCCATTCATCACAATTAATGGTGTGAAACAAGAATACATACACCTATAAGACCACATTGAAGAACTGATGGTCACCTTCATGAGTCTAATGAGCAGTACGACTACCGTAGATTAGTGATGGAAGGCTCTGCAATTCGGACAGAAATCCCTCATGTTGCGAAGTGAAATTTGCTTCATGTAGCGCCTTCGAGCCTCACAATACCTATTTACTATAAATATGAAGCTCAATACCACCCTAAATGATTACTCCCCGAGCCTTTTCCCTTTTGACATATTTTTTCATGAATCTCCTTTTGTTCCACAAATGAGACATATAATACATCAAACATGGTATTTGATCCCTATGAGCCAAATTTATCATTATTCCTATTTACCTCTCCTTTATGTGGGGATTCCCTTTGAAAATTTCTATAAATATCAGGAAGGTAATATTTTATTTCAGGCACTTGGGAATTCATGGAGCATTCATCATTCAAGAAGAACACTCGAAACACATATAGACTCCATGCCTCTACTAGGACACCATGATTAATGAAGCTCCTCTATTCATATATCAACTTTTCACCATGAATTTCGAATAACCATCCATCACAATGATCATCCTCCTAGTGAAGCACTATATCATTGTAGTGATCTCCTAGAGAGGCATTATTCTTCCTGATCCCCACTCTCGTACAGAACTCTAGGCTCATATGAAGATATTTCATGGTTTCAAAAGTGGTACTTCATGTTCTGTTACCCTACCTTATACTTATTCCCATAGGTATGTTAATTTATATTGCTTCTTTTCATAGACATGCTAATGTGGGACCCACAATTGACCATTCCCCCACCACATTCATGTTCAGAGTATTTTGTTCTTTCCCTTCCCGAAGATTGAGTCAATAAATGTTATGTAACTCCATGGGATGATGAATGAGTCCACCTCATTTGACCTATAGGATGACAATCTTCGAATCATCCTCATTCCAAACAGGTGACGTTAAACTATGAGTTGTTTCATGAATGAAACATCCAGGAAGACCAAAACGATAATGAGAATCAACACCCTCTTGACATATATATATATATCCCTTTAAGATTTTTCTCCATGTGCACTTCAAGAAGTCTCTACAAAATCCCTAAGACACCTTGATTTGGTATTCCCTGTACATGGAGCCATATCCTCTTCAACCAAAGGGACATCCTCATTGGTCTTCCCTCCTAGATTAAGTCCCAATCATCATCTCCCTACTCTACTAATCCTGTGTAATCCCCACACCATCCATCATGGTTGAACTGTTCATGACACGACCTTCTATTCCACTTTTTACATATTTTTCCCACATCGAGCATGAATCATGTTGGCTTAGTGTAAGCGGTGGTTATGACATCATCTATAGGATTCTAACCATTCATAACCTTCGGAATGAATTTATTTACTAGAAATGTGTAATCCTTATTCCCCTTTGTCCCGATATACATGGTCTTTGATCCCAATCTTCTAAATAGGGTATGTAGGAAGCCTCTCTAAGGTTCAAGCTCATCACCCCCCATAATTCATTTTTCCTAGCTATTTCATGTTGGTGAACTCATCCTACATGATGTTTGACTATATCATCTGAACTAAACTGGTTTGGACCCCTTTCTAATATCTAAGAAGCCTCATTGAGGTTTAATCTTAACAAATGGTAAACTATGGTGCCACCATTTATGGATGTTCCCTCCTGATGTGACATCTCCATTTTTTTGGATGTATCTCTAGGATCACATATATGAGATGTTATAATCAATGCGTTGTTCTTGCCATGCATAAGATCCACACTCCACTATACTCCTCTAACCTGGAGCGCCAATCTTACAACGAGTAGTTAACCACACATAATCCCTTAAAATGCATCGAGGTCGATTTCTTTTGTGTACGCCTCGATTCCATTCCCCCATCATGAACTATGTGGACATTGATCCATTTCCATAAAATTGGGTACATAGTAAGCCTCCCCAATGTTCTAGTCCATAACCGATTCTCATCATGGTCTTTCCTATGATCCTTTTTGTTTTGGGGAAATCATTCCCCAACCTGGATGTTCTTCTTCCTTCATATCCTTATCCTTTTGGTCCATTTTTCCCGATTTTCCTTCCAAGGTGTCCCATCCCCCCTCCCTAACTATGTTAAATTTGATTCATAGCCATTGGGATATGTAGGACGCCTCTCCAAGGTTCAATCCCAACACCACCGTATGCACATCTATTCCATCCTACTCATCACTTTAAATCCATTCAAATCCTCCATCATCCATTATGACTCTTACCCATGACACCCCATTCCATTTATATCGTACCACTCACTCCATCATTGTTCCTAGTAGAACAGGGTCTGCTAACCATTCATAATACCCCTTCAATTTGTATTCATCCAACCAAGAGTTCCCTTCTTGCGATGGGAAACTAACCATTTGTAATCCCCAAATCATGCCTTTAAACTACATGGGTATTGATACATGCCTTCTCAATAGGTTACATAGGAAGCCTCCCTAAGGATTAATTCCAGGAAATTGTAAAACCTGGTGTCCCCATTGCTAAGACCCACATTCTCGGATCCACCATTTTTTGTGTCAAGGTCAGCCATCAAGGTGTGATATCTTCCCTTTTTCGAACATTTCTTCCATGTTCCATCCTCATCGGGTGTTTCGATCCATCTACCCGATAAACCTTCCAGGTGATATCTCCTAGGGATATACCAATCTAATCTAGTCTAATTAGTGTTATAATCAATCTGATTTGTATTATTAGGAGGTGAAACTCAGAACACATCCTGTGTTAAACCTGGGAAGTCGGGTATATCATCGTAGAAATGAATCCAAAATAAGATACCTTATGATCTATGTGCCATGTCTCGGGCTTACTTTCCATAAAGAATCCCTCTAATATGAGAGAATTTAGGTGTACCAATGTTCCAGAGTCTAAACAAGCTACTGATTCCTAACGTGACAACATCCCTAATTGATGGTTGCTAACCAAACCTGACCCCTTGGAATGTCCTAATAGAAGAAGTGTAATTAATCATTGTCCACAAAGATAGGGCAGCAAGGAGAGTGTCATGAAAAGAATCCTAATATTTAAGGGATACCAAGACTAGGAGACAAATTTGGAGGAGGAATCCACAAATGGATAGACAGGATTCCATCATCAAATTTTAATCAAGCATAAAACCTCACTAAATAAATGATGAATTCCCTAGAATTTGGAATTCTACAATGTGGGGTATAATGTAGAAATTTGTATCATCAACACACGTTCACGTGCAATGGATGTGAACCTCGGTAGAAAGCATTGGAAATAGAAATGGTGAACCCAATATGAATATTTTCTCCTTCAACCATGTAGAGTAGTAAAATTCGAGACATTAGAAGATACTTGTGTCACTAGATCTAGCTATCTGAAGCTAGGTACTTCCAAGAAAATATTGGGTCTAGCATGAAAGATACAATAATTTGGGGCGTTTAATCATTGGGAATTCTGATCTGTGAAATCGTCAATGTGGATATTTATATCTATTCATGGAAGAATGAATGACACGAGAGAATTTTGCATGACATTTCCATTTTCCATAATGATAAATTAATCTTACAACCATATTGGACCCAAGATATAGGAAATCAGTCACCGCCCATTCCCAAACATAGGGGTAGGGGTAATGATAATGTCACAATCCGGCACAGATCCTCATCTACCATGACGTCATCCACAACCACGGACTCCAGGTACCCACACCCAATCTCACCCTCATAATTTATCTAGATAAGGGTCATCAACACTATTATCCTATAGTAAAAACATAAGGGTTCATCCAAATGATGGATATGTTCTTCTACGATTTGGAGGCTTTTATGAATCATCGTCACCGCCTCCCCCAATGGTTGGGTAGGGATCCGATTTTTTCCACAAAGACATTAAACAATTTTGAGTTCTGCTATCCCAAACACTCCCATTATTTCCCCCCTTCTCCAATGAGGTGAGGGGAATTAGGGACATCCCTGTGTTGAATTATTCCCATGAACCACCAATGAGGGATCCCACCAATCCTCTTCAATGCCACCAATATCTTGTTATTCAGAATTAGTAGTCGATGGTCTACAATATTATTCCATCAACTCTGGTCTGACTAACCCAACATCAGTATCGAGAAAAGGTTTAAGAATATTCCTACTATGGGGTGTCATCATCCATACCATTAGTGGACCATTCCACTACTGAAGAATACTATTATCTCTCTCTCATTATAGGCTAGGGGAATGTATATTCCTGATCAGGATTGAGACCACATCCACCCCATAGGCAGGCTGGACCGAATGTTATAGTCTCTAGCATGATCAGAAATGATCACAATCAAACCGTTGATAATGAGATTTAGTATGGAGGTCCTCCCTATACATTCATAGGTCATAGTGGAGGACCAACCTTCTCCCACAGTCAGAATGGAGGTCCTCCTGATTTCACCAGTAGAATTTCAAGCATAGGTCCTCCTCATTTTGTGGACATCAATCATGGAGGCCTTCCCCATGACCACAATATCAGTTATTGAAAATTTTCCCATATTTCCGGTTATCAATGGGAAGGTCCTCCTCCCATCATCACCAGATCATATTGATTCCACTCCCCAAAGAATCACCATTCAGAGGGAAGGATATTATGAAGCCATCACCTATTAACATGGAGGTCCTCCCCATATATTGACAATATTTAGTGGAGGTCCTCCCACTCTAGAACTCCCATACACAGAGGTCATCCCCGTGTGTTAGGAAATGGGTAAGGAGGTCCTACCCATGTTCTATTCGACATATACCTATGTAATCCTCACATCTCATCTCACCTAAGTGGATGAGCTCCCCACTTGAATATCAACTGAAATAGAGGTCCACCCTATGTTGATGATACATATTTCCCAAAAATTATCATCCTAGAGTAGGAGGGTAAATCATCACCACTAAAGGAAGATTCATGTGAAGAATCTAGTCTTGGTTAATCCATTTAGATTCTGATGTGGAATATGACCTCGATGATGGATCCTACACCCAAATCCATTATATAAGTGATTGGTTTTGGAACATGGAGTGTCATATTCATCCTCTTGGATTGTTAAATGCATCATATCCCTGAAAATCAACATAGGTACATATATAAGTAGGAATCTTTGGCTTTTTTCTAGGGACTTTCCATGCAGTCCTCTCTATCATCAGCATGATCATTCTCTAAAACTACAAGAGGTCACAAACAGTCATTCTAGGGACTAGAAGTTGATGGGAACCAGATCGATATACCACCAACAACCACCACCTTCACACTAAAGGTGGTGGTCGACACTCCATCCTATAAGTACATGAGAATATAGTCAGTATCGTCCTGGAGAGATGGACCAGTGTGAAGTGGCCTATCAGCTCCTTCACCATTCTCTCCACATACCAGTCCACTACTACAACAGTCTACTTTAGTGCAATTATTGGTCACTCAACTACCCCTAGTCATTTAACATGGACAAATGGTCATATCCCCTTTTTAATAGATAATCATGTGGGACATTATCATAGTAGACCAGTTCCCTGATATTGTTTGACAGATCACAACTCCAGGCATCAACACACCTAAGTGCCTCACTTAGGATGAGGTCATGTGTTTCCATCAGACTCAATGGGAAACACCTTAACTTTTTATTATCTTTGAGTTATTTATCCAATGATCCATGAAAATTATGATTATATTGTCCATTGGTGTCATATGATTGACCTAGTCGAGCTTCACGTCACTCAACACCTTGCATAGCCCAGTTATTACCATACCCTCTTGAAATGATGACTTCAGAGCTTTACTTATCTCTAAAAAATAGTGGTCGAGGCTTCCCCGCATGTCCATATCTGTGGTTGGTGATATTATGAACCTCCCCACAATATTATTATCATATTCCAACCCAAATTATCAGGTAATATTTAGGATATGGCGCAAGGTGTTATCACAATGAACATGACATACCTAAATCCCCATATAGAGAAGGGTACTTTTATTGGTATTTTTGAAGAGAATGTTCCCTTGGGAAAATTGCAACATCTATTGGATTCGATTGACATTGTCACTATCCATCAAAAACACTTCCTTTTACATGATATCCCTACCAAGTCATTGCCTCTTCATCGAGGCACCAGTAAGGGATGAGGAACCATCAGGACTGTTAATCCTCCTGAAACATCTGGCATGACACAAAAGACAAAATAAGATCCGTAGAATGATATGATGCTTCAAAAAATCATAGAATAGAATAAGATCATTTATTTTCTCCTCACACATCACCTGAAAGAACATCACCAGGAATATGGTGATCCTTGGTATAATCCCATCCACTATCCACTGGGGTAGTAGGGGAAACCACAGGTTCTCCTCGGTTAATAGCATCACATGATCCAAAGAAACCTATGCATCCCGATAGGAAAGAGGATAGTGATTATTGAATATGAATACTATATTCACCTCCAAATATTCCCATGTAGCATTAGAATATTTTCCATGACCTAGCTAGAGAAGCCACTCATCCAAAAACTCCCCAGGTTTCTCTTCAGGTTATTTCTCTATCTAATCCATGAACCATTCCTTTAGTAGTTCCTAGGGTTTTCCTTTAGCCACTCCATGAGTATTGGAACCGACTTATCATGTTGAAGAACCTAGCAATGCACTTGAAGATAGAAATCCACACCAAGATAGGAATTGCAACCAGGTGGATCTGATGGCAGGTCTCATTACTTTTATTGATGATATAAAAATAAAGAATGTGGTGATACCGCACGATTGAAAGACATATATAGCTTGGGAACATGATATGCCTGAGCCCCTACATTTTGGGAACCCCACTTTCTCCCCCTTTAATGGGATTGGCAACCCGCTGCAGCATCTGGCTCACATTATATCAAGACGTGGACCCATGATTGGTACACCAACAATGTACGTGGCCTAAAAGATCTAGTTTTTCATACAGACATTGGAAGGGACCACATTTGATGGGTACATGCTGTTACACATTGTGTCTATAACTTTTTGTGAAGAACTTCATAAGAAATTTCTTTATAATTTTAGCTTCACCAGTTGGAAGACTAGTATTAGCGACCTCCTTAAGTGAAAAAAAGGCAAATGATTTCATCCAAGTCCCATTATCCATGTGAAAATGAATAATGTATTCACTCTAAATGACACTTACTCAAGAATAGCATCTGATGATGTATGTGGTAAACATGATTACTGAACTTGTCCCTTCCCTCTTTAACCGACAATTCCCAGTAGGATTTTGGGATTTTTCTAGCAGGGGTGAGTGCATATAGGAATCATTATAGAATTACAAACATGAACATATATTTCATATATCATATCCTATTGGATGATCTTCCCTAGGAGATATTTTTTCTGTCTCATGGGTAGAGGCCCATAGAACACTTGGACTGTTATCGGTAGAGCTACATCCAAAGACTCAGGCCCAGTCTTAGGATCAGCATCACCCAGCCCTAAATCATACTATGCCTCCCTGTAATGTGCCACCACCATACATGTGAGAGAATCAGGTTCCACATCCTCTCTATGGTACAACCCCTTATTAAGACCAGACAATCATTGCTTCATTCTTTATAAGGAGAAACAAGAACTTCTCATTTTAAAAAGATCAATCCCCCAGTTATTTTGAATGACCCTTGGATCAGGGAATCCGAAGGTTACCAGACTACATTAGGCCCGAGAAGGATGATCTCATTGATCTCCCTAACAACATCCCCTATCATTGATTCCATGGACATAATGACATTAAGTGCTATGTGTTCATGATTGAATCCATGACTAGGTTTACAACAATATACTCAGGTTGGTTCTTTTCCCATCATACGTGGACTGTATTTCTACCGTAATGGATAAAAATAGTGAGGGTGAATGAAATTAGGTCCCTTTTCATAGGTCTTAGGAGTATGAAAACCACATGGACTTTAGGGTAGTCACTCATGAACATAGTATCATTAATTTCCATTTGAATTATCCAAGGCCTTATGAATTTATTATTACTTCTACTAGTACCTCTTCGACATCTACATATTTTCTCTCTTCTGAGAAGAGAAGGAATCTTAGGTGCACAGGAAAGAAAATTCCTCCAATAGTTCCAAATATAGCATGTACTCCTGTTGAATTTATGCCTCTAGATATGGGGATTTACCCCCTGGATCCACCCAGTATTGGAGGATTCGTCATTTAATGATATGGAGCTTGCTTCAGTTACTACTTTCTATCTAGTGGGCCCTAACATTATTCTGGGCAATGGAGAATAATAGGTTGGTCCTTCTAATATTCCCAGTCAGGGTCACTCTTAGTGTAGTCATGGATATATGAATCATAGTAATGTATAGGCAAGTGATTTCATCCTTTACATTCACACCATTGAGACTAGATAGAACGTAGATTATAGAGATCAACATGTATTTCCCACTTACGTTGTCTCATCAGGTTCTCTCCCATTGTCGTTCATGTTTCTCGATAAGGAATAGCCTTCATGGATTCCCCATGATTATCTATGTTCATTAATAGCTAGAACAAAATCATACGATAGACATCTAGTATTCATTTTTTTGATTCGTCTAGTTAGCACCTGGATATCCCCAGAACCAGCCAGAATCATCTTACTCGACTAGCAGCGCACATCATACCACTTTCCAGGGAGATACTTCCAACAAAATGGAATGTGCATCTAGCATGGAAGTATGATTTGATTAAGCAACATTCCATCATTCGTACATATATCTCATTCCTTGAAGATCTCCTCCCATTAAAATATATGCACAAATCTCTTACAGAGGCTCTAGAAAGCCCCCTCCAGTACAATGTAGAGGTAGATGTCACAGATGCCTTCCATGATGAGAAAGTTGAGAGAGTAGAATGCCAGGTCATCATATCATTCTTAGGGGTAGATGATGGTTCTCCTATATAGGGTAAAATTAATCTTTTGTACATATATATCTAGTTAAATGGTGTGGAAGTATGTCGTTGTCTTATCAACACATGTTTTGATATCAATTTTATCCCAACCCATATAATTCAAAATCTAGGGTAATTTGAAGTAGATTTGATTCCCTCTAACATGAATATTAATGGTTATGATTTGTTAGAGGAAACGATATATGGTATGATCTGTTTGAAGACCCATTTTCATCGCCTAGTTTCATAGTAAAAAATTCATGTTTATATCACAAGATACCACATAAAACATGTTGTCGTGTAGGCCATGGTTCCACCTACATGTAGTAGATCCCTATCATATTACCAATGCATTATGTACTCCCTTAATGGTCATGTGGGGTTGATATTTTGTGATTTTTCTCCCTTTTCCTCTTATGAAGACCCTTATTTAGATGTCAGCTATTACAAGAGGAGGGAAAAGTGGGTTTAAAAAATGAGAGTGAGCACAAAACTCTTTTGGATGCCCATGGATTATTTTAGATGATGATTTTATCATTATAATTCTCCAGTTGGACTCCACAACAGCAAACATTGGACAACAATTTTTTAATTCTTAGAAAAGGGGGTAGTGAATTCCCATATTTGAGGAACACTGAAAGATAACATTGTGCTCCTACATTAAACATGATCGATTTATTCCAAATCCCATTTCCCCTATAATGTATCATGACGTTCACTGCATAGAAACAACGATATGCCATACATGGTTATTCCATCGAACTAGGTTGAACTTACTCAAGTCAACACACCACTACTAGATTGATATTGTGAGGAGTGTCCCTTGGAATTAGGGTCTGACAGAATTGGGTTGGGAAATATTTCCACCATGGTATCAGTAGTGCAGGGGTCTCTGAGTGATGATTCCACCACCGCACAGGCTGATACCAGGGTTCCTTCAAGATTATCCAAATTAGAGGAATTGCCTCTTACCAGTGATCCTCTCGTCTAGGACAATGATGTGGATTTGTAAGATTCTCCTACTAAATTCGAATAAGGTGTATTCACCACCATCGAAGAGTTGGTATTGGTAAATCTGGTTACAGAGGATGACCATAGGACAAGGATGATCATCTCATCTATGCCTACCAAAAAATAGAGATAGTATGTAGATTCCCTAAAGTAGAATTTTGATGTGTCTTCATAGCGCCTTGAAAAGATTTTAGGATAGGATCCTCAGGTAGTGGTCCATTGAATTTTTATCTCAACAAGCGAGGGTGGTTTCAAGAAGCCTCCCAAGAAAACGCACTCTTCTAATAGTGATATAGTCAAGGCTGATGTTACTAAGCTCATCCAGGCCTTTATTTTCAAAGAGATCCAGTACCCCATATAGTTATACAACATCATTCAAATCATGATGAACATATAGATCAGAGAGTGTGTTGACTTCTGGGACCTCAACCATCACTTCTAGATGAACGATTTCCCCCTCTCTATAAAAGAGGCTTCAATCAATGGAATTACTAGATTCCTATCCCATTCATTCATGGATGGTTATTCCGTGTATAATCAGATCTGCATAACTCTCCAGGATGATGAGTACACCGCCTTCATGGCACCACAATGTTCTCTATGTTGTCAAGGTATGAATTTCGGTCTGAAGAATGTAGAATCCTCCTATCATCATTTGATGTATCACATATTCTAGTTGATCCTTGTTATGATGGTGGAATTGTACATGGTTGATTTTTTTTCAAGTCCCACCTAGTCTAGGACTATCTCATAGTTCCTAATAATGTGTTTGTATTCTGCTGCTCTTGGAATCTGAAGTTGAACACATTGAAGTGTGCATTTAGGGTTACCTATAGAAATATCCTCAGATTAATCATCAGATACATAAGCATTGAGATCGCTCCAGAGAAGATCAAGGCTATCTATTAGTTTCCTCATCTGAGAATCCTCTGATAGCTCCAAATTTATCAAGGATATATAGAATATATCGGCCGATTCATTAATAATATATCTAGAATGTATAATCACCTTTCTTGTTATATTAACAATGGTGTCATCTATGATTAGAATGATGAATACTAGACCATTCTTAAGGCAATCAAGAAGTATTTGTTGGAGCATCTGGGTTTGAGGCCACCTATTTCCTACAAGTCATTGGTTATCTATGTGACTGCCCTAGAATAATATATTGAAACCCTTCTAACATATAATAATAATGAAGGGATATACAAATGTTTGTATAATCCAATCCTTGTGCTTATTGAAATAGATACCAGATATTCTTCTATAAAGAAGATACACCTCACACAAGTCATTACATTAAAGAAGTTGTGATAATATCTGAATCACAATGTGATCCATCTATTTTCCCTCACAGACCGCCCCACATACATTCTGAATCACCGTATGTTGATAGGATATCTAGCTCAGAAGAAAGTGATCCTTCAAACAGTTCGATATTTGTTTTTCCTACAGAAATATGTCAAGGATTGGGCCCTGGGATGTTTTTTGGCTTCCAATCTCTGCCCTGTAGTGTAGTCTCTAGATCCTAACTTCCAAAATGTTTCCATCCCCTTAGTGGATCATCTTATTCCATGTTGGAAGATGCAGTTTGATGGTGTTTTCTGAAGTCCAATCTACACAATGTTCAATGATCCAAGACATAATTGAGTATTCATTTGTATTTTCTTCATCATTCCTACACAAGTTTTCTTTCCTTGTTATTTCTTTTTTCCAGAAGGTTGTACCAAAAATGAGGCACAATATCAGGCTATCATCACTAGTCTCGAGTTGACCCTATAGTTTAATATTATGCACCTAAATGTGAAGGAGGACTCTGATCAAGTCATTAGGAATATCAATGGTGATTATATTGTTAAGATGTTGGAGTTCATGACCCTATTAAATTACTCTCCATGTAATAGACCGATTCCCTTATTTTCCAAAGGTCATTCATGTTACATAGTCTCAAAATGGTTGAGACGATGACTTGACCCACCTTGTTTTGTCTCTTGAAAATCCTAACCAAGAAAATTTGATCATCCATGTGGTGCAATGAAGGTTAATCACTCCCGTCACTCTAGACGATGATGATATAATGTAGGCAAGACACCATACCACTAATGTCTCAAAAACATCACCCCTAAGTCCCCCTTACGCAACAGAATATTCCTTTACTTTGAAAACTCCTTTTGTAATGTACCGCCAACATTGAATTATACTAATAGATATAGCTAAAAATGAGAAAATCCATCTGCATGCATTGTAGTTGACCATCTAGTGTTGTCTTAACTATGAGAAGATCCTCAAAAAATGTGTGGTTTGCTGAATTTCCTCAATTTTGTTTCAGGAGATGAGATTCAACAATTTATGGAGGAAGTCTATGCTAGTTAATATAGAGATCATCCGACCGAGTTGATACTCTCTTCTACATGACACCCACCTACACCCCTCCCCCACCCACTTTCACCCCTACCCCTCCCCGATAACAACCCCCTACACCCAACCCCAGCAACTTGAAAAAGATCCCATCCCACCCTCCCCCACCTGCTAGTTCTCCCCACTACCCCCCCACCCCACCTTGTCCCCATGCCAGTCCTTCCTACTCCGCCACCCACCCTGCCCCTTGCACCCTACCCCTACAGTTCCCGCCCCCACCCCTACTAGTTTCTCCTCCCCGTGCTAGTCCCCCCTTCTCCCCCTACCATTCCATCTCCCCCTATAGTCTTTCCCCCCAACCCACACCATTCCAGTTTCCCCAATACCCTTTCCACATAAAAATGAACCTTTCACACCCTCCCCCATCCTAATAGTTCCCCCAAAGAGTGCCCACACCACCTTGTACCCCCCTTACCAGTGCCGCCCTACACCCCCACCCACCATGCCCCTTTCACCCCTCCCCCTCCCAATCCCCTGCCCTTACTAGTTCCCCCCTTCCTCTGCCAGTTTCCCCTCACCTATACCAATTACCTCCTCCCCCTACTAGTTCCCCCCTCACTCTTCCAGTCCCCCTGCTAGTTTTATCACCCCTGCCCTTTCCAATCCCCCTCCCTTTCCAACCCTCCTTGTACCCCCTACCAGACCCCCATTGGACCCCCATACCAGTCCCCTCCCCCATCCAGTTCCACCGTCCAGTTTCTGCCCTCATCCTGCCAGTTTCCCCTCTCCTTGCCATTCATGCTCCCCCTGCCAGTTTCCCTTCCCCCTTTACCCTTTCTGTCCCCCTCCCCCTACCATCCCCCTGCTCCTTGCAGTCCCCCTTACACCCCTTACCAAGTCCCCCCTACCAGTTCATCCCTCCCCCTTCCAGTTTCCACTCACCCCCTCTACTATTCTCCTTCCAATACCCCTCCCTACTAACATCCCAACCCATTTACTTTTATAAGGTCAGAGGATCTACTAACCATTGGAAAATTTCCCAAAAACTAAATATATTTCATGGGTTTAAAAAAAATGTTACGAAAATAGAACGAGTTACTCTATTTGTCACACAGAATATAAACGTGGTACTCACTATCCAAATTAAATTATAAACTAAATCTAATTACATACTAATAATTAAACAACTCCAAATATATAAAAACACATAACTTCACATACATGAGTCTCCCTATATGAAAAATCATCAAAGTTGTCAAGAACTAGCTCACAAGTACCTATAACACAAACTAGAACATAGTAGTTCTCATCCCCTAAAATTATGGTAAAACAAAACAGCATAGAAAATACAAAAATAATATAACTCAATAATCAAGAATTGTGTAGTCAGTCACACATGGTTAATACATGGATCATTGTATGAAGTTATAAATATGACAATTCCTTGTGAAATAATATTCAAATTTACAAAAATAATGATTCATTCATCATGATGAAATATTATACCATAATGAAGGAAACATCCCTCAATCCCTCCTAGAAACCCCTGGATGC
The DNA here is from genome assembly GCA_963277665.1 of Viscum album. Classification (NCBI taxonomy): domain Eukaryota; kingdom Viridiplantae; phylum Streptophyta; class Magnoliopsida; order Santalales; family Viscaceae; genus Viscum; species Viscum album. The sequence goes on along the minus strand of OY728139.1, from coordinate 451,540,122 downwards.
CCCCTCCCTCCTGGAAATCCCCCTGATCCATCCTGGACATCCCTTGATCCCTACTAGTGAAAAGTGTGCCTTGATGTTTGTATTTGTATGAGGAAAACTTGTTTACAATTCTGATATAGATAGTAGTATTTTCTAGAATAATTTATAACTGTAGTTGTTAGTGGGACATGTTTTGACAAATACCATGGATCTTGGAGTTGATAGGTGTTAAGGTGGGGAGTTTGTAACACATCATAGGTTTCTGATCCATAATTTCTAAGGGAAACTTGTGTTTTTAATATAAAGCATGGGTTGTTTCTTAAATTGGAATTTGGATCAGAAATCTGAATATTAGATGTTCCTAAATGGTACTTTTGGATTTATTTTTAGTCCCACGTTGGATCCTATGAGGTTTGGGTGGAAGATGGTGGAGGTTTAGGGTGAAAAATAACTAAAATTTAAGCTATTGTATCCTTTCCTAATGTTACCCATCAGATTTATGCTTTGAATGGGGTTGGTTTAGGTGTGAACCCCCTATCTCAAACATTTCTTGTTGTGAACATTAGTTCAAGCCATGAAAATAAGAGAGGTATGGATTCATGGTGTAAAACCCCTGGTCACACCGTGAATCATGCCTAGGTGGATTTAATTTTAATAGGTAAATTTTTTTCTCATTCTGGGTCATGTTTCTCAAAATGATGTTACTTAATAAAGTGTCAGGTATTCAAGGCTATTTGTTTGTCTTTGATGAAATGAAAACAAACATTTTCTATAATTTTTATATTTTTATGAGAATACTCAGTTCATGTTTTCTCAAAATGAGGGAATTTTCATCTCTAATGTGAAGGAAATTTCATTTTATACTCTTGAGTAGGCTGAAACTTTCTACTAGTCCACGTTGAAGGCTTAGGGAAATCATGTAAAATAAGTGAAAATGACATTTCAAAGAGTCACATCCAGTTTACATAGTATATAGACATTATATAATAATGGAAACAAGTTTTTAAAATACTTGAGAAATTATAGAATTCAAATTAAAGGTTTTGGAAGAGGGATCTTACATCAACATCAAGGTGCACTGTTTCTGACGACAACAACCCGAATATTCGTTTTTTTCCGCTTGCACTCATATACAACTTCACATATATATAATGATACCTAGACCTTATGTATATATTTTAATTGTCAAAAATGCACAAGGGGTTCCTTAAATATATTTTTATACCTACACATACCTCTTTAAATTTACACATGTATGAATTTTTCATATCTACTTATAAGTAATCCTAGACCCAATACATATATATTCAAAATCCCATGAATGAATATATATAAAGTGGGAGCTCATATATGTACTTTCCTACCTATGAAAACACATGTAATCCTTCATCATAGGCAACTCGAATCCACCTCACCGACATATAGAAAGCACTACCAAAATTTAAAGAACCCAAAAATCAAAAAGGCCCAAATTAAAATTTGGCCAGAGAATAAAAACTGAATACATCTTACCCAAATCATATGTTGAAATCACTCTAATCGATGATTGTGGAAAAATCCATCCTCATCATAAGAATCCACCTGTAAGGAAATAGTGTGATAAGAAATGATATCTAATGACTTCTTATATATAAGTAATCAATGATGAAAAATGATGCATGAATCCATTACCATTAATATTCTATAATTCCTTTCTATTATTACCAAAATATCACCATTAAGTCACTCTCATTAGACTGATATATTTTGGTGGTCATGTCAAAAAAACATCAACCAAAACACACTTTTTTCATCATAATATCAATAATCATTATATTAGTACATGCATAAACAATAGAAATAACACATCCATTAAGCATACCACGTGCTTCTTTATTATCCTTTCCATTACATATTCTATTCTTAGCATTTATTTCCAAAATATTTCTCAATTAACATATGAAATCATTTAAAACAAGTTGTTCATGGTTAGTATATAATCAAAAAATCTAATATAAAGGAACTCATATTCGTCTTCTATTTCTCTTTCCCTTATATTTTCCCAATTCTGTTCAATTACAAAACACTTCCCAGATTTAATTTCAACCCCCTGCACCTCTCTCCCCATCCCCCGCCCCCACAGACCCCTAACCCCCCAACATTTGTCCACCCTACACCATCCCCCATGCATCACTCCCCTCTGCCCCTAGCACCACACCCTCCATCCCCTCCCCCCCAGTCCTCATCCCCCCACCAACCCCTTGCACTACTCCCTCCTAGCCCCCTGCACCATCCCCCAGTCCCATCCCCCAGCCCCAGCCCCTCCCCCTAGACAACATCCCCTGCTCGCACCCCCACTACCCCCAGCACTCCCCGCTCCCCTAAGCACAAGTCCCCACTACACCACCCCCACATGCACCACTCCACTAGCCCCCACCACCCTCCCCGCCACCAGCACCCCAACTACCCTCAGTCCCCCTGTACCCACAACACTAGTCCCCCCTACACCAATGGAGAATAATGGTCTCAATACTCACCCAATAATTCTTTGTGTTCATTTCTAGGTTAAATATATCCTCAATGAACTATGTAATGTTATCTGCATCCTAGGTGCCTCATGTTTCCTAGTTAGATTAATAATGTTGTAAATGAAAATTTCAAACATACCTAACCGTAGTCTAAGTAAAACCATGAGAATAAATAGGTACTATGTGGAAAACACATTGATGAAGTGGTATTTCCTCTTGAACGACATGTTTGTGGAGTAGGAAAATTATATTTCATTAATAGTTTTAAAATAAAAATATCCTCCATGATATTACCTCAAGCTTTCATGGATTGTCAGCTTTTCAGAATATTTAAAGGATTGTTATTCATAGTAATTATATAAGTATATATCAGTTTATACTCTAGTATAATGCATTTAAAATGATGTTTTATATCACTCTTCTCCATTCAAAAATAAAACACTAGGAAAATCAAAAAATGATGAACACTCTATCTATCAAAAAATAACACACTCATGTCTAATATATTTCAATGTTTATTCTGAAATAGAATCCACCATGTTAGTTATTTTGATTAATCTATGGTATTAATGTAGTAAGAAATTATTATATATAATGTAACCACTTGATTAAATTGAGTCATATTACTTACCATTATTCCACCAAAATATATTACAAACCCTAGAATAAATTTTCATCCATCAATCTATCCATGAAATGTTTCATCATCAATTACAGTCAATATATATTCATTTCAGAAAACCTTCCTTTAACATGAGAAATTATTATTCCCATTTGTACCATACAATGAAACCACTAACATACAGTCATAAAAAAATCAATACCAAGGAAAGGGTAATCAGATAGTGTGGTAAGATTAGAAACATGTTTCCTATTACCACATAAGTGAAGCACTATTGATGCGCAAGTGTACCTATATAAATTTAACCTATGACAAACAGCTAAAAAAACTATCCAATTATCTATTTCTGAACGTCATTGAATTTCTATAGAAACACTCATTCTTATGAAACTATTTCCAATGATGTTTTTCTGATGAATGTTTTTTAGTAAAATAAAATACAGCAGAAAGGTAAAAAAACCATTGTAATAGGAAAAAATACATATGTTACGATATGAATTTGACCACCACAATCTAGATAACCATTTATGTATAATCATGGAGAAATATTTTATAGTCCCAAAAATAGTATGTCCATGTGATCACAAAAACGATTTTATATGAGGAACCCCAAAAATATAGGTATATCCCTCCCTATACTCACTATGGATCTCCATCACTAAAAATTAATTATAGGCATATATAAAAAATGATAATAAAATTACCAGGTTCAACTAATTATCTAAAACATAGATATATATTAACAAAAATAAAGTTACTTATACCACACAATAACGAATACAAGCCCATCTCAAAATATATCATGATAAGAATTAATAAATTTTTGAAACATAATAAAATATAAAAGACATATATATATATATATATATATATTGGGATCTATTTTACCTACTAATGTTGCATGAAAACTAAAAAATATCAAAAAATTATAACAAAAACACTATCAATGGAATAGCAAATTTCCATTACACATTTTTTAACCATGTCCATGGAAACTCCCAAAGAAGAGTCCGAAAAAACCATTCGCCATTGTAAAATATCCTAGTACAGTAAAAAAAGGTAAAAATGGATCTCTGATAACATTTTGTAACATCATGACCCCACCCACTGGATACGAGCTAAAGAGTAACAAAGAAATAATTACAACCACTCTCTATGAAAGAGGATACTGAAAAAAAGTGAGGGACCGAATGAAATCATTGGGGAGACTATATTAAATTGTATCACTTCCATGAACAAATTATATAATAAAAAATAAAATATTTAAATTCTCATGAAAAAACATAATATTAATATTTTTAAATGTAACACATGTATTATAATAAATAAATAATTTAGATCTAAAGGTGGAAGTCCAAACAATATTGCAGATGTGGTAGGCAATTATATAAATAAAAAATATTAACCCTTAGAGTCTATCTAGGTTGGGATACATGCTCCATTATTTACATCTCAACCATCTTTAAAGGATCATTTTCTATATCATTTATGAACTACATGATGTCTCATTGTACATCAATATTCATAGACAAGGTGTCAGTGATAATATCCGTTAAGGCACCCCCAAATTATATTTTACCTGAGTTCACATGAATAATAGTTTATTTCATGATATGAAATAAATTATCAAATAATAAAAATACCAAATCGATCATCCAAAGGCTATCCTAGCTGCCGAAAACAAAATATATACTTACATTGGATCAATGAGAGATGAAAAATAATGTATTAATAAAAATTACACAATAAAATTAACAAATATTGATGATTATAAATAGTTTTATAGGTCCTTGGCGTTGATTTAAGACCATAATATGCTACTACACCATGATTCTATCTATCAGTCTAGGTCAAAAAGTCCATCATGACCCACTGTTTACTCAATATGTAGGTAACATCGACAATGTTTACATACTTTTCCTTATTGGTATGACTATTTATGATTCTTATGTCATTAGTTCTACCCAAAAAATGCTTTTATTCTCTAATGTCTAACATGGTTAGTTCATTATATCACATACTATATCTTTCCACACTCTCGCCTCAAGAATTACTGACCCATGACATTCCCGTATGTAACTAATTTTCCATTAACATAATTACAAAAAACATATAAATAATATATCATAATGAAATGGTTATATAATATAAAAAAAATAACATATCGCATGTGTGAGAAAAACAAACATGCTAAAACATTTGATCAAATCGACATGGTCTAAATCGAATCCACACACAACATAATATTTTGATAACTACCCTAAACCTACACTATACATTATAAGGATCTTTATAACTCATTTTATTCAATTCCAACATTAAGGTTCATCCATGACGTCGATGACTGAGTTACAACACACACCCATGGAGGTAGACCAAGCATATTAAGAATGCATAACTAGGATTATAGTCCATCATGGAATAAGTTGATGTAGAGACTCATGAAGATTCCTTATTTAGTAAGTGAATATAGAATCACATGCATTTTTTCTCTTCCAATGACACATATTTTGAAGAATTTTAATGGATGATATTATATATAACTAGATCTATTAATGACCAATGAATGGATAATGAATAATAATAGATTCTAACAGAAATACTTGGGTCAAGAAAATTAACATCAACCATCATTAATCCCTTTATTTAAAAATAAATATGAGAAAAAATTAATGAAATAGAATGTATCAGGATGATTTATCTATAACTGATTATTCAAAAATATCATGTTCTTTAGAGTACAAACTATAATCAATATAGTTAGCATTGACACCCTAGATTTTCCAACGATGTAACAATGATTGTGAATAATGATCACAAAAGTTTCCTCACTAGAAAACAATAAGTAAAATCATTCAAGATAGACCAATATAATCCATGATCAAATAAATCAGAAAAAATATGTAAAATTCATTCATGAAAGGGACATAAGAAAATTCATCACCGAATCAAAAAAATCCTTAAATAAAGTATGGTGAACAATGAAAATATATAAATGAAGAAGAGTGAAAATGATTCTAAACTTGAAAAAAACAAATAAATTGATCAAAAAAATCAACAATAGAACAATTTTATGGTTTCAAGAATATCCATCAGAATGATTAGAATTTAATAAATCAAAGGGATATCATTATTAGTGGGACATTGAATTGAAAAAATATTCCTCCTATTATGAGTTTGAGGCATTTTCCCTTTGATATAAGTGAGATATAAGGATAAAATTGACTAATATAACAATTTCTATAAAAACCATAATGTTACATGTTCATGAACTACATTGTGGTTAATGAAATGGTGATATTGATTCCATATTAAAATGATATGGGATACATTATGTTCCAAAAAAAATATTCATTTCATCTGTCACTAGGTATGGTTCACACATCTTGGAAAAGATATTTTTCAATATTTTTAGATAGTGAGCTATCAAAAAAATAAACTATAATTCATAAAAGATTACCAAAGTCCAATAGAAATCTCAAAAATAATGATAAGCACTATAAAAGACAATAATAGAGTCAAATTTTTTCTTCAAATGAACAAACATATTACACACATACATAGTACAACTGTCAAAAATAGTTGAGTCGAGGAATGAGGTGGCCCAAAGGGGGAGGCGGAGGTAGAGTTGTGTCATAAGAATAGGATCATAAGGAGACTATGTGTTTGCGTATTCAAAAGAGGATTGAGGTCTGGTGGACATGTCAATATCGGAGGATATCAGGAGGTGGGTGGCAGTATCAAGAGATGAGGTTCACCGACTCTCGGGGAGGAGAAATCGACATCAGGGGTGGAATCACGAGGGTTGGGGCATAGCACCATGGGTTGCTTAAGACCCATGGGGATATTGGTCTATACAAAAGTTTTCATAAACCATGGCTATATATGTGTGGAAATACCCTATAATTCTAGTATTGTGTGAACTTTGATTCCTTACCACTAAGATACGTAGAAATCCTCTTTAAGGTTCAATCCCAACACTTCCATATCCACATTAATTCCATCATATTCATCTCATTCAATCCATTAAAATCCCCCATCTTCTATCCCGATTCTTACCCAGGTGGCCACATCCTATTAAAATCATGCCACTCACTTTCTTTTAGATCCATGAATCACCCGAATTTATAAACATGTAAAAGCCCCGTACAATTCACATTCATCCATCCAAGAGTTCCCTTCTAGAAACGGGAGGCTAACCATGTGTATACCCAAATTATTTCATCAAACTATGTGGGTTTTGTACCTTGTCTTCTAGACATGGTACATAAGAAGCCTCAATTAGGTTCAATCTCATCAAATGGTAATGCTTGGTGTCCCATTTGTTGGGACCCACCTTCTATGATCTTCCCTTCGTGGGGTCCATATCCCCCTTCATTGTGAAATTTCTTAACGTTTTAGGACATTCCATCTAGGTTCCATCCACATCGGACATTTTGATCCATCCATCCAGTAAACATTCCTTGTGATCCATCTATGGATGTGCCCATCTCATACACTCTCATTAGTTTTACGGTCAGTCGGACCCATCTTCATAGGATGTTAAACTCATGACATAACCCATGTTAATCATGGGAAGATGAGGAAAACCTCAAAGACATGCCTCCGACATAGGATACCATATGATTGACATGGGATGTCTCAAGATTATTTTCCCTTTAGAATCCCTCTAATAAGGTGAAATTAACTGTACCAATTGTTTAGCATCCAGATATGCCAACGATGCCCACTGTATATACTTCTATAACTGAAGGTTTCTAATCATACTTGACCCATAAGAATGTCCTAAAAGAGGAAGTGTAACTAACTGGATTCCATGAAGAGATTTCACTGTGAAGAATTTCACAAAAAAATGTCTTAATCATTAAGGGGGACCCAGACTAGGTAGAGAATTCAATAGTGGAATACACAAAAGAGAGACCAACATCCTATCATCCAATTTCAATCATGGAAAAAACATAATTTAATAATTTATGAATGCTTCCCACCTTTGGAAATTATGATTTTGTTGTAAAGTGAATCCATCAACATTGTCGACACACACAAACACATGCACACATTTGTGCATAGGAAGCATGCCCCTGCGTAAGGCATTAGAAACATGCACATATATTTTTTTACATACGGGGACATTACTATTATACTGAATGATATGGAATTATGTTGGGCATCTCCATCGAGGGTGCGACTATGATAGGCTAATTCAGAGAAGACTAGTTTGACCTGGTTCATAGATTACTGAGAATTATGTTGTGTGATGGTGATAAATCCGCTATTGGTAGTAGATTATGCTTTACATTGATAGAAAAACACTTCTTTCATCTATTTGATGATGCCAACAATATCATTATGTTGTTATTTGAATGTTCATATATTTTGAGGCTGATCTGTGGAATGATATTCCTCGATTATTCAATTAAATTCATACATTTGATGTATTTACCTCTGTTTGAGGACTTGGACCAAGAAGAATAGTATCGCCAGGTGTTTTCATGTCTCACATATATATAAATATATATATATTTAGGAAGCTATATAGAATATGTCTCATTGATAAGATGCTAATCATAGGATTCATTATTTTTATAGAGATATTGATATGGGAAAACATATGTCACTTAACATTACATCAACATGTGATATTTCATGTTGATATTGTTAAAGATTCTCTACATGGATGATGGTATGTTATTCATTCCATGTAGTTTCTAAATCAAATGTATAACTTTATATTATGAAATATATCTATAACAATGTTATCTATAGGTGGATTCCACAAAATCAACAATCAAATACATCCAAATAAGTTGTCCACACATACAGACTTTTTCTGTATAGTATCTGGTGAAACAACGTAAGTGGTTATTATTTGTATTGTAAAATCATTATTTTATACTATATAAGGATTAATTTATTAATCATTTATTAATTTTTGTCATATTTTATTGCTACTATATACTGAGGATATCATCTAGAGTCTCCATCGTATTTTATGGAGATGATTTTTTTGAATCTAATATCATTCCTATGATTCATTTTCATGTTACGGAGCGGCATCACACTGACAGGGTTATGAGGCAGTTTTGGATACTATTTTTACATTCATGTACCACCTAGTAAATTAAAATCACTTCATTCCCTCAATATGTTAAGGAAGTGTGATTTTTATTGGGGGAGAAATCAAGAAAAATATATTGACATGTGGGGATCAGGACATGAGTCCCAATTATGAGGTACCTGTATAGTACGTATACATTTATTTGATCACCAAAATTATGCACCCGGTTGTTAGATGTGACTAGTCCAATTTCTTACATGAAACAGATAGGGATATCATGACTTGGTAAAAATTACTTCCTCTAATGTTGAATGGTTTTTTATTAATATTACATAACAATATAATTTATTTTCATAGGATGATCATATCACCAATCAACATCACATCTCTGATCTGATAGAGGGATAACCATTTTTTCAGGCATATTTTCATAGAGTTATGGACTAGTATCTTCCTCCCATGGATGAGATTTATCATGGGATTTTCTTCAATCCACCTACTAAATATGTGGCTGAAGAGCCTCATATAGATGTGTCATGGGGGGAACACCATGATATAGATGCATATTAGGGCTTATGAGGAGCGTGTTAATCATGATTAGCTAGATGTTCCCCCAACACCTTTGACATTTGAATCATAACCACACCTAGGGGAACATGCATGGATATGGAATGATAGCATGTTAGATTTTGTTGCATAGATAGGAGCTAACTGTTCTGTGCTACATACTTTATTATCTAATGAATCACATACATCCATATTATAGCAACAATCATGTTCCTATGTTGGCCAGAGTTCCAACCAGCGGCCACTACCCTTAGACAAAAGAGAGTGTGAAGGCAGTGAGACTGTACTTCCGTCATCTACCACATAGTATTAAATGGAGGTTGGTCTCAAAGATGATATATAGTGGTAGCATACACCAGAGTAGTGATATAGACAAAAATGACATAAATGAATTATATTTACCCCTTTTCATGGAACATAGGAGAATCTAGGACACATATGAAGAGTGGATGAAGATACATATTGTATTCTTTTTAAATCATTATTTACACATTATTGGAAAACATGAAAATACATTACATAATGTTGATTAAATAAATTATGTTATATAATAATAGATTGATACAAATATTTTTTAACATATAATAAACACTAATATTATAAACTACATTTGTAATATTAATAATTACCCTTTGTTATTTGTATGAGTACTTTGTATTATTATCCATATTATTTATAATGAATAATATTCTTAAATATATTATTAATTATTAACAATATTATTATTTTGAATTCAATAAATATAATTGATATTTATTAATTAATTTATATTCATTATTTATTACATATTAGATGGATTACAATACTAAGTATCAATATAATAAATAATAATCTTAAATTAATTATTAAACAAAAATATTTTCATTATTTTCAATTTTATAAGTATAATTAATTATAATATTGAATATTATATTATTTATTATATAATAAATTAATAAAAAATTAAATATAATACATTAAGAATAATATAATTATTAGTTAGTGAATATTATTCTAAGTACAATTTATTTTATTTACATTATGAGATGAAAATATTATCTATAATGCTATTAATTATATTAATAACATAATTATCTATTAAAAATTAATATCTATTACTAAATTTTATAGTTAATAAAAAATTATATATTAATGTATTAATAATAATTGCATAAATAAAAAATACAACTATGATTTTTAATTTTAAATAAAATAAATATTATTTTTTAGTAATAAATAATTAATAACATAATAATATAATATCGATTAATAATAAATGATACATTTAATTATTGATAAATATATTATTCATTAACAAACTGGTAATATTTCATATTAAAAAAATTTAACAGGTATTTATAAGTAATATTCATAGTAACTAATATTTATATTGAATATTATATCAAATTAATAATGATATATATACAAATAGAGGTGAACTGGATTTAGGGATTTTTGGACGAGAGGAAGAAGTGTGAGCTCCATTCATGATTCATCCTTGATATTATAAGCATGAATGGGGTTCATCCATATTGGGAATCATTTTTTAAAAAACACAATGCCTTATCCCTTTAAAAAAAATTAAAAACTCATTTATAAAATTCATCCATGTATAACATGAACAATATTTTCATGATTTGGGTATCACTACATGCTTCATACAATGATTCTTAATCATCTAATAGCCTTAAAAATGGTTATATCATGTTCTCGTGAGCATCAATAGAAACCTTTTGTCTGCTCAGATGGTCAACTCGATATTCAGTTGTCCTTATAGAATATTTGTAATAAATTTTTGGAAAAAATAAATAAAATTATCCTAGATTAAAAATATTTTCAGTACTCATTTATAAATTAATTAAACCCCATAAATCCATTGTGTTTTTTGGAAAATTTCAATGCAACTAAGGGATTTCATGCCATTTTCATGTTTGAAAGGCTAAAGGTGTTATGCGCTCTTCTATCCCAACATTTTTTAAGTTGGATTTTGTTAGTTTAAAATTTTCTTATGTAGGTACCCCCTTTTTTAGATTAGTGATTTAAATTTTTAATTCTGGTAGTATATTTCCTCTATTTTAGTTTATAAAATTTTTTATTTCTATGTTGGGCAGTGAGTATGACGATCCACCCCCATCCCATCAATCCCTCCCATCTATGACTCAGCATCCTATTATTTTTATGCTTTTTATGCAAACAAAATATATGTACATAAATTTAATATTATTATTTTAATATTATTATATAAATTAAAAATAAAATATAAAAAAAATAATATATGGTTTTTAAAATAATAATAATTTATATTGTAATGATTATATTCAATTACTAAAAAAGAATGGATTTAGTATATAAAAAATAATTTGTAATGTTGTTCTATATTACTAATCCGCTTATTATTAAAATAGTAATAATTCTTTAATCATAAAGCTATTAATAATTAATAAATAATAATAATAATACCCAAGAAGATAAAGAGACAGGCTGGCCTGCTCCCATTAAAAAATCCCTAGTAAATATTTAAAGTTATTTTTTAGTTACTAATAATTGATAATAATTATTTAATAAATTTCAATATTTAATTGTAATTTTTTACAATTATTATTTAATATAATCACTTAATTATTAATTATATAATAATTATATATTAATAATTATTAAATAATATAAATAATTATTAAAAAATATTAATAGTCAATGTGTACTCTTTGATAATAAATTAAATAAATTAATAACAAATTAAAAATATTATTTACTAATTAAAAACTAATAAATCATATCAACAATATTAATTTCTAATTAATTATTAATATTTAATATTAAATAACTATAATAATAAATTATTGTTTTTAATTATCCTTTATTTTTTATTATTAATTAATTTGTAATTATTATTTAATTTTATATTAATTATAAACATTATAATTTTTATTTATTTTTAATTATAATTAAATAATTAGTATTATTTTTTATTTATTATTAATTAATTACAATGAATTAATAATTAGTAACAATTATTTATAGATTATTTTTGTATTTTTTTATAATTAATAGTAATTAATATTTTTTAACTAAATTATAATTATTATTATTAAGTATATTTTAAATAATATTTATTAATTAATAATTTCTAATTGTTTTATAATCATTATATATAATTTTCAACAATTAATAACTAAATATTAATATTAAATATTTATTTTCAATTCTTTAATATTTTTTATTAGTATTTACTAATTTTTTTAACTAAATAACAATTTAATAATGAGAAATTAAATAATGTGAGGATTAGTGTATGAAAATAGAAATAAAATTTTGATATTTATATATTTAACACTGGCATTTTTACTAATATAATTTTTTCATTGGTATAAGAGTTATTATTATTTTAATTAATCATTAATAAAAAAATTATTATGATTTTTTTGACTAATTTATAAGTTATTATTAAAATAATTTTATTATATTTACATAACTATTTATTTTAATATGGGAAGTATAAAATGAAAAGAAGGTGGAGTGATAGATGGGAGGGATTTATAGGATGGTGGGAAATAGACATACCCACTTACGAAAATAGAAAAACAAAACTAAAAGGGAGAAGATATGTTATGTGTAAATAAAATAAAGAACGTTAAATTAAAAAAGGGTTCCCAACATCATAAATCATAAAACATGAATAAAAAATAAAACTAAAAAACCAAATTGGTAGAGAACATAATGAATGTTTTCCTTCAAAAATTCCAAAGGTGTTAAGGTCGTTAACCCCTTCGACCTCTACTAAAGAACCCTAGTAGTGTCAAAGGATTTAACACCTTTCAATATTAGTTTTAACTGTATTTTTAATATAGGATTATTTTTATAGTTTATTTTCTAAAAAATAAATAAAAAAATATTATTGGTTGTTCTGATCTATGAATTTTTTATATAGGGTTAGGATGAGCTAGGGATGTAGTGGTAATGGGGTATTTATGATGTTTTGTGAGACATGAAATAAAGAGCAATTTTAGAGTGTTTCATTGGGCTGCAACTGAGTTGGAGTGTGAGAGAACAAGAGTGGAATCACACATATTTTATTAGTATTGAATATTAATCACTTTTTTTTCTTCCAAAATTATAAAATTTCTCTAGCTTGGTCTTCCCTTTATATCAGGATGTGATCCTAGTGTTAAATAATAGCTAAAAGGGTTTTGATTCTCAAACTTGACCTCTCATGTTACTCGGATGTGAGAGTATAAGAATGGTTTCCTCCACCTTATGCCTTCTATATTATATATTTTTTATTCTTGACCACAAGTATCTATTAACTGGTCAGTGTTAGAAAGATTTTTTATCTAAAATTAAAAATGGAAATGTAAAATTCATTAGCCAAAGAATAAGTCTCCAGAAAAGAAAATCATTATCCAAATTACGTGTTTTAATTTTTTTTAAAAACATTCATTGAAATCATCAATTATCCACAAATAAATATAAGAAAATTATATTTAGAAAAATTAAATAATAATTAATGATATTATTAAATTATTTATTTGAAATTTATGAATAATTATTATAGAAATTATTAACACTGATTCATTCATTTTTGGAAATATACACATGCAATCACCAGTTACTAGATGAACTAATTTTCATTTAAGTATTTTGATAACATAGTTCATATTTGATTATATCAATTATAATTTACATTTCAAATATTTTATTATAATATTATTATCCTTTGTTCAATTCAATAATTACATCATTCCCTTTCCAAAAATCATTAGTATGAATTAATTTACATTGAAAATATTTTATAATACAAAAAGTCTCATTACATAAATTTAGAAAGGAAAACTAAATTTTTTATTGATATTCCTCCAAGTGTCAAAAAACAATCCAATTTGAAGAATCAAGGATCCTATTTTGAATTTATGAACACCCCCCCTAATATAGTATTTCTGTCTTATAATAATTTGTTTTAGAATTAACATAGAAGTAAATTTGTTTTTTACACTACTAATCCCCCAACATTAAGAGAAAATTCTTATCATGATTTATTTCCTTATAATTAACGAAAATTATTAACATAAACACATTTCTATTAATAATAAATTACTATTATTCAATAATAATAATATTCACCTTTAAATAAACCATTATCAATTTTTTCATCCATAAAAAATTCTTAAAATACCAAAAACATGATTCCATCTGGTTATTGTTGTTGAGATAATTACAACATAGGGTTGGAAGAAAAAATGAAAAATCAAGAATCTTGTGAATGAGGGTATAATTTAGCTATTAAGGTGTTCCGTAATTTATATCACATGTGTGATAATATGGTAATTATGTGTTTCCTGCCACTTTGGATGCATTATCACATTATTCCCATCTAATTCTAGATTATATTGATTTGAATCCTATATTAAATTAATATAGAGTTGGATCATGTGTTAATACTATGTCCAAGCATGATGTATTCTCATTGAAAGGATTAGACAAACTTGTTCAAAAAATTATATTTCACCCACATCGATGATGTGTATATGTGATATGATAAATGAAAAATGTGATATGGCTAATACAAATGTCTTGGGTTGTTACCACATATGAGAGGTTATGCAGACTGACATCGTCTATAGTTAACCATTTACCTGGATATTATAATACACCACTCTTATGAAGAAACATTATATATTATAGTTTCAGCCTTTGGATCATATGATTAGGTTATTATAAGTATTATTAATTTTATATGGTTTTACACTTTTGTGAATAAAATCCAAGAGATAGATCACATTTTGGTAACAATGAATCCATTGATTATAGTGACAACCATGTATAAAGAGACTATGGTAACAAAGATGACTCTACATAACTTCAGGGAATCCAAAAACTTTGGTGGTGTTGAGGAAACCAATGAATTTTTGTTTCATTGTCCACAAGACTCCTCTAATGTAATGGAATGATTCTTCTTCTACGAGAACTAATAAAACACCAATGGTGTTAACTCATAGTCCCTAAATCAGTTTTTGTACAAAACATGAACCAATGACTGAAAAAGGTGGTTTATCTTATCTTTTTATCCTAAAATATTTTTTGTCTTTATTAGTGGAAAAATTCCATTCCATTATGGAAAAACTAAATGTTTTGTTGTTATTATTCCTTTTTTAATAAATTATTCTTATTAGTTGTTTTTTTAAATGATGTATGTCTATAATTTTCAAATTATAAAATCTGAAATTTCCCAATTTTTAATCCACTTAAACCCACTAAAAATGAATATACTAAAATTATTTTACAACTTTTCTCATGAATGGTTTATTAGGAGTACCACAAGAGGTTCTACTATAATTTTTGAAATCCTCAAACAAACATGTTTTATATTGTACCAAAAATTTTAGGGTTGCAGGGGAATTATTATATTGTTCCCTAGTAAAATATCTACTATTTTTTCTACTATAACATTTACTGGAAGATCCACTATGACGTCTACTAGTGGTTCCAATAGAAGGTTCCACCAGAAATTCCACTATAATTTCTACTAGAACATCCACTAGAGGTTCAACTAGAATTTCTATTGGAACTTCTTCTATGACTACCAAGAAATGTTCCAATGTAACCTATTCTACCAATTTATAGTGAAAATATACCTATGGAAAAAATTTCTTCTTTATCAATAGAATTTATAGTGGAACATTCAGTCATATTATAACTTTACCCATTTACAGGATTTTGATTTTAATTTTTTGTATTTATTTCACATTAGAACTTCAATTAACGAATCCACTAGAAATTCCACTACAAATCCCACTAGTGGTTCCACTAGAGGTTCCATTTGAAACATCCAATCCTTTTTTATATGTTGTGTTTTTTCCCACAAGAGTTCAAGTGGATATCCACGTCAATTTCTAGTATTTTTCTACCTTTAAAACCAATACATATATTTTTGGATACCCCAAGATATTAATTTTCTATATTATAGTGAAATTTATATAGGATTTATCATGGAATTGTTCTATTATGTCAATTCCTATGGAAAATTTTGTGATTCCAATGGAAATAGATTACTTTCAATTTTTAGGTGTTCATTTTGGGATCAATATGACATCTTTACAAAGAGTTATACATGAAATCCAACAAAAATTTAAAAAATATCATAAAATTTCATTTCAGAATAATTTTATATTGAATATATTTTTGGAAAATCTATCCAATACTATTTAATAATTAGATCATAAGAAATCCAATATTTTTGTATGTATGTGACAACTATGTTCCCTCAAATTTTTTTTTCCAAATTGGTGGAGTCGAAATGAATTTTTGTAAATTTGTTGTCCAAAGGATATATGGGATAACTAATGGAGAAATTGAAATGCAATAATCCTAACCATTCAATCCAACCAATACATTGTCTTATATATAAATATTTGAAAAATTAAACAAATTATTGAAACAAAATGAAATAAAAACATCTCTTTGAGAAGATATAATGTAAAATGAAGATGTGTATCATTTTGACATAGAAACCCTTATTTTTGATACACATGTACTACTTCATTGTTCCTTATTATAGGTTCTTTTTGTTGAGTCAAAAGTCCTCTTTTGACTTCTATATCATGTTTTGGAAATCACAAATGTATTCAATCATATTATGGAAATTACAATTGTCTTCTGTCATGTTTATCGTATCGTACAATGATGATCGTACTGACCATATCGTATCGTACGATACTGATCAAACTGATCGTACTGATCATGCTGATCGTACTGACCATATCGTATTGTACAATACTGATCGTACTGATCATGCTGATCATACTGACCATATCGTATCGTACAATAATGATCGTACTTACCATGCCAATTGTACAATGCTGATCATACTGAATATGTAAATTGTATTGACTCTGTTACTCATAACTTTTATTACTTGCATGTTTCAATACTTAGTCAAAAACACTTATTTCATATGAATCATACCCATGTTTTTCATTTCTATATATCTTTTGTCCTAACAAAAACTATGTCGTTGAGTTAGTTACAAACTAATCAAAACGACGTCGTGCTTTCAGTTTCAATATGACCGTTGGAGGCAATATGACCTTTGGCACCCGAGGCCTATAAATAAGAGGTCATTTGAAGCTGAGGGTATGAGAAATGAATGAAGAGACTTCGTGAACTATGAAGATTCTAGAGAGAGACACTGTGACTTCTCTCATGTGCCCTGTGCATCCGATTATCGTATCAAGGGATTTCAAGTAATTTAATGATAGAGGTACCGATTACCTACAAAATCGAGGGCCGCCGGGGATAGGCAGACGAACGGACCGATCATCGTATCGAGGGCTACCGGGGATAGGCAGACAGAAGTGCTGATCATCGTATCGAGGGCTACCGGGGATAGGCAGACAGACGTTCCGATCATCGTATCGAGGGCTGCTGGGGATAGGCAGACAGACGTGCCGATCATCGTATCGAGGGCTCACCAAGGTGTTGGTGAGACAGACCTTTTATCCTAGGTGAAAGGATAACCCGTCTCTTTGGGTTAAAAGAATTGTAATTCTTTTACATTTCTACTATTACTTGTATTAGAAAGGAATTTGTATTGTTTCCTTTCTTCTTTACATATTCAATTGTAATTGTTTCAATTACAATCATTCTATTACATATTGTATTGATTGATTCTATACGCCTTAAGGTAGAATCATTCATCTTTGTATTACTCTGATTATTGTGTTCATCTTGAATACAATTGTTTTACATTACATTAGTATTACAATACATAATACCTTTTTTATATTCAATACAATTGTCGGTGTTTATATTTGTATTAGTTTAAGATCATTTAAACAAATATCTTAGTTTCTAAAACTCAAAGTTTTTTAAATCTACAATTCACCCCCCTCTTGTATTGTTCCATATAATAGACATACGAATCTATATATTCGATCTAACAATTGGTATCAGAGGAGGTTTTCCACTGATTTGTATTAATAGCATTATTTCTTTCATATTACTATCTTAAATACTTACTACATTAACGTGTGGAGTGGAAATGTTTTTGTAGTATTAGATGGCAGGAATGAATATTGGGTCAATAGACATTCTGAATTCTTCTAGACCACCGATATTTGATGGGAATGATTATGAGTATTGGAGAGATTGTATGAAGACTTTCGTTATTAATAATGGTGTAGACAACATTATAATGCTTACTGGAGGTTACAAAATTTCTGACAAAGAAGTTAGTCCTTTCACCAACCAAGAGAAGCAAGAATATCAACTGAATTACAAGGTATGCAATACATTATTATGCACTATGACCAGGAATATATATAGTCAGATATCTTCATGTGAAGCAGCCAATTGTATTTGGAAGAAATTAGAAGTCACTAATTTTGGTACATCCAAGGTTATAGAAACAAGGAGAACAATTCTTCGAGCAGAGTATCATGGATTTGTTTTTCCTTATGAAGTGCCAGTATGTAATGTTCAACAAAGGTTTATGACATTTGTCAAAAACTTACAATATATGGGAGAAAAAGGTCTTGATGATGAAGCTCTAGTCGATAAAATTATAGATATAATTCCAAATGAATGGGAGTCAAAAAGGATAGCTATTGATGAAAATAGAAAAGTTTCCTAGATTACTCTTGATGAACTCTTTGGAACTCTTCTACAGTGTGAGACAAGAATAAAGAGAGATGCTGATTTCAACAAGAAGAAGAATTGGAATGGAAGGGTAGCCTTTGAATCTAAAGCTAAAACGCCTGAAAGGCTTACGAGGTCTAAATCTAAGAAAGTTGTTATATCTGATTCAAGTGATTGTAATCTTTCGGATAATGAGTTAGCAAATCTTGCTCGAAGGATGAACAAGATTGTGGGAAAGAAATATTTCCAATATAGATTCAAAAAGAAAGACAGGAAAGATAAGAACGATTCAGAGGTAACTTGTTATGAATGTAAGAAAGCCGGACATATAAGGCCTGATTGTCCTTTACTGAAAAGGAATGATAGAAATGAGAAACACTCTGAAAGAAACAAGAAAAGGTTTTATAAGACAAAGAAATTCTTGAAAGAAAATGATACGTGGAGTGAAAGTGGTAGTGATTCCACAGTTTATTCTTCAGAATATGAGACATCAGGACAGAGGAATATCAGACTCTTAGCCAGATTACCTATTGAAGATCATTGTCTCATGGATAAGGTACATAATACTGATGCTATTACAAATGTCTCTTTGAATGAGAATTATACTGATAATAGATATTATGAATCTTCAAATGATGAATCTTCCTCATCAGAAGATGATACATTACCTTCTTTTGAAGAAGTCTAAAGATTTTCTAAATTACTTGAAAATGAAAATTCTAAACTCAAGAAGAGGCTTGAGAAAGCAAATTCTAGAATTTCACTCTTGACTAAAGAAGTATCAGATCTTTCTAAAGATCTTGATATGAAAACATCTGATTTTGAAAGTATTTTAAAAACCCTTGAGAATGTTAAATCTGATAATTATAAACTTTCTAAGGATCTTGAAACTGTAATTTCAAAGAAAAATATTTTAGAGCCCAACTCTAGTTCAAATTCAAATGTATTGGAAAGTAAGAATTTGGTTTTAAAACTAAAGTCAGAGATTTTATCCTTGAGGAAATGTTTGTCAAACTTTACTCATGGAAAAGAAAACTTTGACAGGATGTATTCTCAAATTAGACCTTTGAGAAATCGTTCTGGTCTTGGTTATACATATTCCAAACTTGTTTTTACAATTAACTATTTTGTTCCTCAAAAAAACTTTTTCTGTTCTAAGTGTCAATGTGGTGGACACTGGAGAAGAGATTGTTCTCTTAACAAAACTCAATCTTTAGGTTTTCATAAAGCTCATTTTTCAAAACAAATGTGGATTCCTAAATTTTTTTTATCTAACCTTTCTGGATCCAAAAAAGTTTGGATTCCGAAAAACTAATTATTTCTTTTTCAGGTAAATGAGAAGTGTACCAATACTAATATTTGGTACATGGATAGTGTTTGTTCTCGGCATATGACTAGAAACAAAGATCTCTTTGAAAAGGTTATCAAAACAAAAGGTGGAAAAGTTACCTTCAGAGAGAATGATCAAGGAAAGATTGTTGGTATAGGTAATATTGTTTTTCTTGGAAAAGTTCTTATCTCAAATGTTTTGTTTGTTAAAGGTCTTAGGCACAATCTCATCAGTATAAGTCAATTATGTAATGAAGGTTACCTTGTGAATTTTAGAAATGATAAGTTTCTTGTTCACAATTCCAAGGATGGGTTCATTCTATCTGCCCATAGGCAAGAGAATGTTTACACTATTAACCTAGAAGACCATATGATCCAAAACTAACCCTTCTTAAGTGCAATAGAAAATCAATCATGGTTATGGAATAGGAGACTAGGACACTGTAATCTGAGAAACCGTAGTAAACTCTCAAAGATAAGACTTGTAAAGGGCCTACCGGACCTTAGATATGATTCTTCAAAAGTTTGTGATTCTTGTCAATTTGGCAAGTAACATAAAACTAGCTTTAAATCAATTAATGAAGTTTCAAATTCTAATACATTACATCTAGTGCATATGGATCTTTTTGGTCCTTCACAATCTAGAAGCATTGGAGGCAAATATTATGTATTTGTTTTAGTTGATCACTTTACTATATTTACATGGGTCTACATTCTCACAAAGAAATCTGAAGCCTTTTCCTATTTTAAAATTTTTAGAGCCCAAGTTAAAAATGAGAAAAACCTACCATTGATAACTATTCAGAGTGATCATGGTGGTGAATTTCAAAATACAGATTTTGAAACTTTTAGTAGTAAGAAAGGAATTAATCACAATTTCTCAGCTCCAAGAACTCCTCAGCAAAATGGTGTTGTTGAAAGAAGAAATTGTAATCTTCAGGAAATGATTCGAACCATGTTGAGTGAATACTCAATTGCTAAGAACTTTTGGTCTGAAGCTGTTAGTACTGCCTGTTATACTATAAATCATGTTTTAACTAGACCATTTCTTAATAAAACCCCTTATGAGTTATGGACTGGCCGAAAACCTAAATTTCATACTTCAATGTTTTTGGATGCAAAGTATTCATTCTGAATACAAAAGATAATATACACAAATTTGCACCAAAATCTGATAAAGGAATCTTTCTAGGATATTCTACAATCTCTAGGGACTATAGAGTTTTCAATAAAAACACATGTACTGTTGAAGAAACAGTACATGTAAAATTCGATGAAACTGATCCTTTTGTTTTCAACCAACCCAATCCTACATCCTCGGATGTGTTTTCTAAAAATGTTTATCAACCATTATTAGGAGATCACTCTGATAAGGAAAATGTTCAAGAAAGTATTCTTGAAACAATTAACACAGAATATTTTCAATCATACGTTGATGAATAGGCTTTACAAAACCCAAATCAATTGTTTCTTAGGAATCATCCCAGTGATAACATCATTGGTGATATAAATCAACCTGTAAGGACCATAAATTCCTTAAGAAATGAAACAGAATATCTTTCTTTTATTTCCCAATTTGAACCTAAAAGTCCAAGTGAGGCCTTAAGTGATGATGATTGGATCAAAGCAATGCAAGATGAACTAAATGAATTTGAAAGGAATCAAGTCTGGACTTTAGTTGATAGACCTAAAGAAACAACTATAATTGGTGTAAAATGGGTTTTCAGAAACAAATGTGATGAAAATGGAATCATTGTAAAAAATAAAGCAAGACTTGTTGCTAAAGGCTATAATCAACAAGAGGGAATAGACTATGAAGAAACATATGCTCATGTAGCTAGACTTGAATCTATTCGTATTCTATTAGCCTTCGCATCATTTTTCAACTTCAAACTATTTCAAATGGATGTCAAATGTGATTTTCTAAATGGTTTTGTTCAAGAAGAAGTTTTTGTCGAACAACCTCCTAGTCTTCAAGACACAAAACATCATGATCATGTTTTCAAACTTACCAAGGCTCTATATGGTCTGAAACAATCCCCTAGAGCATGGTATGATAGACATACATGATTTCTTTAACAAAACAATTATACAAAAGGTACAATAGATCCAACCCTTTTTATTAAAATGGAAAACAAAAATGTTTTGATTGTTCAAATCAATGTTGATGAAATCATATGTGGTTCAACCCAGAAATCCTTAACGGATTCTTTTGAAAATTTAATGAAATCTGAGTTTGAAATGAGTATGATGGGTGAGTTAACATTGTTTTTAGGTTTTCAAATTTCTCAAAAACTAGAAGGAACATATATATCTCAACATAAGTATGTAATAGATTTACTCAAAAAGTATGGATATGACAAAACTAAAAGTATTAGCACTCCAATTGGTACCTAAAATACACTTGATCTTGATGAAACTGGGAAACCAGTAGATCAAACAATCTTTATAGGTATGATAGGAAGTTTGCTATACTTTACAGCTAGTAGACCCGACTTAATGTTTTCTGTATTCTTATGCGCAAGATACCAATCTAATCCAATAGAGTCTCATTTAAAATCCGTAAAGAGAATCTTTCGTTATTTAAAAGGCACTATGGATTTAGGTCTTTTTTACTCTTCTGGGAATGATTTTTCTAAAAAAAGTTTTTCAGATGCTGACTTTGGTGGTTGTAGAATGGATAGAAAAAGTACATCTGGAACATGTCATTTCTTAGGAGATTCCTTGGTTTCTTGGTCCTGCAAGAAACAATACTCAGTAGCACTATCCACTGCTGATGCTCAATATGTAGCAGCTGGATGTTGTTGTGCTCAAGTATTGTGAATGCAGTACACACTCACTTACTATGGATTGATTTTTTCCAAAACTCAAATTCTTTGTGATAATAAAATTGCCATAGCTCTTAGTAAGGACCCAGCACATCACTCTCATGAAAAACACATAGATGTTAGGCATCAATTTTTTAGAGATCACACAAAAAAAAGAGATATTATTTTACAATTTATCGGAACAAAATAACAACTTGCTGACATTTTTACAAAACCATTACCTTCCGATAGATTTGAGTTTATAAAACAGAAGCTAGGAATGATTACATTAAAATAATCATTCATATCTACTTCATGTTTTACAATTCTCCTAACATTAAAAAACTCCCTTTGAAAGGGGGAGCACATTTCTTTCTGTCTTTATGTTTCTTTTTATCTTATGTTCTTTCACTATTTACACTCTGGATATGAGTATTTATTTTCTCTTTATTGTATTGACAGTTTTATCGTATCATTTACTTTTCTTTTCCATCATATCAACCGATGATGGTAATGAATTTATTCTCCATCGTATCGACCGATGATGGTTATGAATTTCTTTTCCATCGTATCAACTGATGATGGTAATGAATTTCTTTTCCATTGTATTGATCTATGATGGTAATGAATTTCTTTTCCATCATATCGACCGATGATGGTAATGAATTTCTTTTCCATCATATCGACCTATGATGGTAATGAATTTCTTTTCCATCGTATCGACCGATGATGGTAATCAATTTCTTTTCCATCGGCTTGTCAGTTCATGGTAAGAAGATTGTTTTCCACCGGCATGTCAGTTCATGGTAACGAGATTTTTTTCCATCGTATTGTCAGTTCATGGTAACAAGATTGTTTTCCATCGTACTTTCAGTTCATGGTAACAAGATAGTATTCCATCGGCATGTTAGTTCATGGTAACGAGTTTGTTTTCCATCGTACTATCAGTTCATGGTAATAAAATTGGTTTCCATCAGCTTGTCAGTTCACGGTAACAAGTTTTGTTTTCCATCGTACTGTCAGTTTATGGTAACAAGATTCTTTTCCATCGGCTTGTCAGTTCATGGTAACGAGTTTGTTTTCCATCGTATTGTCAGTTCATGGTAATGAGATTGTTTTCCATCGGCATGTCGTTTGATACTTCTATTTTATTTCGATCGTTTGTATTTTCTTTTGAAATCTACCAAAACCAAAAATTACCTTACGTTCTCCAGCAGGTACTTTTCATTTTTTTTAAAAAAATTTCCCTTTGTTTTAATCCTAACCATTGATCTGGGTTTCTATAATGTTGACCATAGAAGATCAATGGTCACCCCTTTTTCGACCATAGAAGATCAACGATCACCCCTTTTTTGCCTATAAATAGCCCCCCTCCCCAAACCCATATTGGTTTTTCAGGTTTTGAGGTGAAGCTCTGCTCCACCGGTTATAAATCATCGTACGATCATTCATCGGCATCTTCTTTATGTCTCAATCCTCTGCTAACAATCCCGCCGAAATGTCTTCAAAGACTTTTATAGAAAAAGACTTTAACAGAGAAAGGTTAGTTTCTTGAGACTTTTTTGATTCGTATGATTCCACAATCAGAAGAATCATTCCCTTTCAAGGATGGGAGCATCTGTGTGTTTAAAGACTTATTTCTCAAGATCCGGTTCTCTTTGATGAAGTTTTTCAGTTTTATAAAACCGTATCTTTCGACGAAGACATGACTATCAATATTGCTGTATACGATAGAAATTTTTATATGTCTGTGAAACATGCAGCTCATTTTCTGAATGTCCCAACAAAAGGGGATTCTTTCTGTCCATCTCATAAACTACCAGAAGAGGTTGGTACGTTTAATAGAGAAAGCGCTGAAAAGTCTTTATTTTTTATTAATGAAGAAAAGATAAAAGTGTCTCATCTTTCTTCAGACAATCGGTTTGTGACATTATGGATGCAAGGTTTTCTTATCCCAAGGAAAGGGGATAGAGAAACTCTGAAAGTTTCTGATATTTTTATGCTTGACTATCTTGTAAATATGAGAAATGTAAAACTCATGGGGTATGTTTTGGAAACCATTAAGAATGTCAAGAGAGGAGGGATTAAGTCCCAAATGATTATGTATCCAGCCATCCTTACGAAGTTCATTCTTGAAAGTATGAAGTTTTGTAACATTCCTTTAAAAGGAAACCCCATAGATTTGAAGCCCTCTTGGATTAGCAAAAGTACTATGAAGATGTTGAATGATTGTTTTGATCAAAATTCAAAACTTTTTGTCAGAGATGTAGAAGATGAATTGGCTCAGAATCAATCAGCACCTATGCCAGCCAAATACATTCAATCTACTGGTGTTACTCGATAGTCTGATCCGCAAACCAGTTCAAAGCCTAAGAAGAAGCCAAGGTACGGTAAGGAGGTTGTAGACAAATGGAGAAAGGATAAGGAACAGAGAAAGGAAGGCGATCCAAAGATCGGAATTGACCCTGTTGAGGCTTTTGCAAAAGAATAATTGTAGAAGAAACCCTTAAGGCAGAAAAGAAAAAGAAAACTGCTTTGAAAAGAAAGGCTCAAGACTTTGATATCTCTAAAGTTTTAATAATGGTTGAGGATGCTAGTGCTCAACTGAGGGAAAAAATGCACCAAGAGCCCATCGTACAGAGTCTCCCTGAGAAAGGAAAACAAAAACAAGTGATGGAAGAGATAGAATAAGTGGAAGAAGTGGAAGGAGATTTTCTTTTAGAATTTCTTCAAAGTTCCAAGAAGAGTAAAGAGGAATCAGTTCAAAAGCTGAGTGAAGGTGTTCAACAAACTCCTCATGCCGATCAAGCATGAACTCCGGAAAGAATTTCATCTCAAGAAAAGCAAGGTGCTCAATCCTCTCACACTGATAAATTGTTGTCATTAGTGGCAGAGTGGAAGAAGAAAGAAAGAAGAAAGAAAAATCAAAAGGAAAACAGCCAGTTGTTGACTCAAGCCGATCGTATGAACTAGCATCGTATGACGAAGATACTAATTCAGAACATACAATCTCTTTCAAGAAGAGTGATTACATTGTTCATGTTTTAAGAAGGGCTGAGAAGACAATTCCATATTTCTCGAGGCTGGAAGGGAAGATTGATTTTATTACTGACAATCAAAAGAAGAAGTTTGGCTCTGTAAAAGAATTGAGGAAGAATGTTTTGTCAGTTGAAGCCAATTTGAATGTTCTTTCAGAAAGTTCGGTTGCTCATAAGAAGGCCTGCAACAAGATGACCGAGTGGTCGTACAAAACAGATAGCTCAATCAATGATCATGAAATAGCAATTGAAGATATAAGGAGATTGTCAAATGAACATGCAATTGTTTTCAATAAGCTTGACAGAGAAATGGTTGAAAGGTTGAATTTTTTGTCTTCTCAAAGAGCCGATGTTCCTTCAGTGAAGACTTGCAAGAGAGAATGAATGTTTTTTAATCTGAATTCTCAAAGGTTCCATCTTTCAAGGATGAAATGTTTTTGTTGAAGAATCAAAATTTTGTGTTATCCAAAGATAACAAGAATTTTCAAAACAGAATTGATACTCTTGAAGAAGTAATCAGAGTCCATGAAGAGACTATCAAGAATCAAGATCAGATTTTTGTGGACCAACAAGAGCTTCTCAGAACTCAGGGCGAATCTATTTCTAAAGACAAGAAGGAGATCAAAAAGATGAAGGAAGTTCTTCATGAATTAATCAAAAAGGATAATGAAAGAGAAAACAAGTTACTTGTATTTGTTTTCATGTTTGGTCTTGTTTGTTTTCATAATAAAATTTCTTTTATCCATTGTCTTGTGTTTATTTTCTAACTTCTTCAGACAATTCAAGATTACTCCTTTCTTTTTGTAAATCACAAAGGGGGAGAATGTTTACAAAGGGGGAGAGTATTTTATAAATGGGGAGAATGATTTAAAACACCCTTAAAGAAAATCTACGAATACAATCCTTAGGAAAATTCATACCTAAGGGGGAGTTAGTTGTATTCAATTTCTTATTCAGAAGAGTTTCCAATAACTCAGGGGGAGATAAGTATTTCTTGTTACATTTACTTTGTGTGTTGTTCTTTCCAAAAAGGGGGAGATTGTTGAGTCAAAAGTCCTCTTTTGACTTCTATATCATGTTTTGGAAATCACAAATGTATTATATCATATTTTGGAAATTACAATTGTCTTCTATCATGTTTATCGTATCGTACAATGATGATCGTACTGACTATATCGTATCATACGATAATGATCGAACTGATCATACTGATCATGCTGATCTTACTGAACATGCTTATCGTACTGACCATATCATATCATACAATACTGATCATACTGATCATGCTGATCGTACTGACCATATCGTATCGTACAATACGGATCGTACTTACAATGCCAATCGTACAATGCTGATCATACTGAATATGTAAATAGTTTTGACTCTGTTACTCATAACTTTTATTACATGCTTGTTTCAATACATAGTCAAAAACAGTTATTGCATATGAATCGTACCCATGTTTTTCAATTCTATATATCTTTTGTCCTAACAAAAATGATGTCGTTGAGTTAGTTACAAACTAATCAAAATGATGTTGTGCTTTCTGTTTCAATATGACCGTTGGAGGCAATATGACCGTTGGAACCCGAGGCCTATAAATAGGAGGTCATTTGAAGCTGAGGGTATGAGAAACGTATGAAGAGACTTCGTGAACTACCAAGATTCTAGAGAGAGACAATGTGACTTCTCTAATCTGCCATGTGCGTCCGATTATCGTATCGAGGGCTTTCAAGTAATTGAAAGACAGAGGTACCGATCACCTACAAAATCGAGGGCTGCCGGGGATAGGCAGACAGATGGACCGATCATCGTATCGAGGGCTGCCGAGGATAGGCAGATAGACGTGCCGATCATCATATCGAGGGCTGCCAGGGATAGGCAGACAGACGTGCCGATCATTGTATCGAGGGCTGCCGGGGATAGGCAGACAGACGTGCCGATCATCGTATCGAGGGCTCACCAAGGTGTTGGTGAGACAGACCCTTTATCCTAGGTGAAAGGATAACCCTTATCTATGGGTTAAAATAATTTTAATTCTTTTTCATTTCCGCTGTTACTTGTATTAGAAAGTAATTTGTATTGTTTCCTTTCTTCTTTACATATTCAATTGTAATTGTTTCAATTACAATCATTCTATTACATATTGTATTGATTGATTATATACGTTTTAAGGTAGAATCATTCAACTTTTTATTACTCAGATTATTGTGTTCATCTTGAATACAATTGTTTTACATTACATTAGTATTACAATACATCATACCTTTTTTATATTCAATACAATTGTGGGTGATTATATTTGTATTAGTTTAAGATCATTTAAACTAATCTCTTAGTTGCTAAAACTCGAAGTTTTTTAAATCTAAAATTCACCCCCCTCTTGTATTGTTCCATCTAATAGACATACATATCTATATATTCGATCCAACACTTTCATAATATGGGGTTTCATCAATTTTTTGGATAGTTTGTGAGGAAAGGGACCATTAAAATGGTCTCATGCAATCAACAAAAAATATATCAAATCGATTAAGAGATTGCACAAGATTTGAGTTAAAATAATAGGGGATATTGTCACATTATTTCTATGGATTAATATTTATTTTTCAATTATATGTATTATTTAGTTTTCATAACATTGTTATTGTTATAGTATTTATATGGTTATGAAATTGGATTAGTGAAAGGACATGAACAAGTAGGAAAACAACCTTTCAATAAATGGATCTTGTTTGATTTTGATGTTGTTTTAGAAAAATATAGATTCACAATCTTGAAACAAGTGAGTTAATTTAACCAATTACATTATAAAAATAATGATTTTGTCAAACCACTGGTTTATAAAAAGTAAAATATCATAGATACAAAAAAATGATGAAAATAATGATCATAAAACAACAAGAATGTAATGTGGTGTTGTGTAATATGAAAAGGTGGATAGAAATGATTTTTTGAAGAAGATAATTCAACATTGATATGAAAAATATCAAAAATTTAAGCAATGGATAGGAACCTAACTGAAAAATTATGAAATTTAAGTTGTTGATAACTAGAATCCCCAAAAAAGAGGTACGATAAAAATAAACTATCATTTATGGGGATGCAATGACCATTTTTATAATATAAAAAAACATATAGGTTGTACCATTGAAGTTGAGATCCAAGAGGAGAAAGAACATGTGAAGTAACTTAATGAAATAACCATACATATACTAGTCATTATCTATGAAGAACATCCCGACACTGAAATACACTAAACCCAATAATTGGATATAAATTTTTAATAAAGTGAAATAATAAAAGAAATTGGATTCTGAATATCTTTATGATAGCCTCACACAAAAGGAAGAGCAGTCACATCTCAAAGAAAAGAAGTAAAAGGTCCGACTATGATGGGAAAACCATACACATAGAATGTGTTTCAAAGAATCCACAACATATAATGGATGTTACAATGCTGGTTGTTATACCAAAATAGGTTAGGCAGATTTAGTGACTCAAAAAACTACATGCTTCTTGAGATGATAATGCAGTTGGACCTGGCCTAGTATGTTTTTCAGAAAAAAGGGAATGAAAAACCTTAATTTAATGTTTTCTATTATGGTCCCATGAATTTTAAATTTTTTATAACATGCTTATTATTCACTGAATAGTTTTGTAAATCAGGAAAAAAATTTATTCAGTATAAATAGATGATATTTTCCCTCTTTTCAACAATATAATGACAAGTAACTGGTGAGTATTTAAGTTAAAAAAGTTTATTGGAAACTAATATTTAATTAGTGTGACATACTGTAATCTTTTTTAATGGTATCAGGTTATAGACTCCTATGGTCAGATAATAAAAATGAAGTATGATTTATGGTAGAAAACTGGAATATTCCCAGATAAATCAATGATTATCACAAATACTAAAATAGTGGGTTCATAATTCCCTATATTCAAAATGTTTTAAATATATTAGTTAATAATATTTCTAGATTTATTCTTATTTTAATGAAATTATATTTTGGGTGAAACCAAAATTTGTTAGAGATGTTGGTAAAGAAACCTGTTAAAGATGAATTTCATTTAAATGGAAAACAATTCATCCACGTCCACATTGAAAATATGAATTGGACATTGCCCATTTTTTATATGTAGAAAAAATATTTCAGATTCTATAACTCAATGAATCCTTGGATGGGTGGTGCTGGACATGATTGTTATTAGATGGATTCTTTAGATATGGTAAATGTTTTCCTCTTTATCATTAAATCCATTTTAATATAAACCAAATAAGTTAATTATATTTTTATAAATTTCATAAATCATTTATTGAAATAAATGGAGCCTTGATTACATGGACAAGATCGGTCCTACACTTCCATTCCTGGTGGAAGAAACTCCACAATAGGGGGTTAGATCATTAGACTTTGTAATAATCAGTTTCTATCTTTGGGAGAAGTTTGAAACTAATCAAGCATATAATAAAGAGATATTACAAGAATAAATTGACGTCTTTCCGCATTATATGGATAATTTCTTCCTTACAGACCCTATTAACAGCTAGATATAATCATATTTTTAGGTAACAATTACCCCTTAGAAACAATTCCACTAACATTGACATAAACATTTTAGAAACCCAGTATTCATTTTTCAACATCAAACTAGAATTGAAAAGTTACTAAGGAATTAAATATTTACAGAGCTGTGTTTTATGGCTACTATAAAAAATTTGAAATGAATATTTTTAGGTTCTTAATAATTTATGCAGCCCATATTTATTGTTGTGACATGAAATTGGGATTGTATTTTTTTTATTTGTCCTTCTATATATGTTTTATTATGTATTCTCTCTTCTTAATTTTTTCCTAGAATTTATATTAAAATTATATAAGGGGTTGTATTGGATCCTTGTAAATTTCTTGGTTAAATATTTAATATTATAATGCCTTCTCTATGTGGTAGATTTTTTTTGATCTATTGGTTTTGGTTAAATAGATTTTCAGTAATGTTTTTTTATTTTTCTATGGTATATTTTTACTTTTGTGTGTGGAATAGAAATGTTTCATTAGGGAGATTAATTTCAATGATGAGTTTTCAATCATCTATTGATGTCTGATCATAGAGTTTATAATTTAGGTGGTAATTAGATACTAAGTGTGGTTTTTTATTAGTATCGATATATCATTATTATTTATTTTATGCTTATTAATTTTTTATTTTATGGTTCATGGATATTTCATCAATATTATATTATTGGCTATTATATTTTTATTTTTATTCATCAATTTCATTGTATTAGTGATTCACCAAACTAAATATTGATAATTAAATATTAATATTGATGACATATTTTCTTATATAGGTATTATTTTGATTTGTATGATATTTAAGGGAATATTTTTAGTTTATACTTTCGAGGGGAATATTTTTTCCATGTTGAGATTACTAATTTTTTTTGTAATTATTTTAAAGTAATGAGTTAATATATACTGTTACGGATATTTATGTTTATTTTTTTTATTTGATGTTTGGTTACATTATGGGAATGTTTTGAGAGGGACGGGTTTGCAAATATACGTTCATTTTGTGTGTAATAGTTAAGGAGGGTGATTAATTTTGTATTGTTTATTTTAATGGGTTGTTTAGAAGTAGAATGGGGTTTCCAATAATGCATCACATTTGTTTTTTCACTTATTTTAAGAAACAATATTAAAAAAAACAACCTCTTAAAAAATATCCCAATGACCAATTTACATTATTTTATATAAAATATGTAATTCTATTATGATTCAACATTAAAGAAAAAAGGATTCAAATTTACCCATTTATTTTCCATGATCTTATATTTTATATTATTTTTGGGAAATGTTATTTTCAAATTTTTAGTATAAAAAATGTTATCTACACTAGGGTCACTTACACATTTTTCATATGGGACATTTACATACATAACATTTAAATTTTCATGAAATGGTAACCCGGTCCCTAAAATAATTTTATTAACTTTTATATTTTTATATAATAACTTTTTATACAAATTGAAATTTCTTGAAATGGTATCCAAATCCATTAAAACTAGAAGTAGACTATAAATTATTGCATCTTATAAATGATTTAAGTCCTTAATTTCAATTTAAATCATCTCATAAATGGTGCATAGACATCTCAATTCAACCAAAAAAACTGTCATCCAATTTTTATACTACTAAGACTTTTCTAATTCAATGTTTGTATACCTCAAAATCTATTGTTCCAAATTGGTTGGAAATTCTTTCTACAACAGAGAAACAAAAAAATAACAAAACTTATATAATAGAATTCAAAAAAAGGTACATTAAAAAAAATTATGTGCAACAACAACATATGATCTTTATTGATCTATAATCCCCCAAATGTAATGAAAAATTATATTAGATACCACATTACCATAAGAATATTTCTCTAAGAAAATAAGTTCACCATAAAATAATATCATTAATTCATAATCTCCACATACTTGTTCTTACTTTTATTTAATTGTGTCCACTATCGACAACAATTTTATAAAAATATTATGATTATATCTCCCCTTTTCCAATTTTGTTTCCATTTAAAAGAATATTTTCATAAAAATGTTTGTAAACTGTCATGACTAGTAACTCTATCCAATGATGTATTAATAGTAGTGCACACTTTTGAAAATTAACTAAAATTAAAGAATGAATATGTCATAACCCAAAACTATCTCACAATTGAAATAAAACAACTTCATTTCCATTCACGATAAATGTTTTAAATATTTTTCAATAAATTAATTATTATCAATATTTACTTCAACATAAGCTTCTTTTAACATCACAATATTTCAATCCAATCGATTCCACCTCCACAAAATATATTTTCCATGTATTTATCTCACATCAAACCGATCATAATGTTTTTAAACATGATAACATATATACCCATTCGATGAAAACATTCAATGACAACATTATTGATAATCATTTTATACTTTATAGGATACACAAATATTTGTTTTCATAGCCAAACCCTTCCAGTAAAAAGAAGGATTGATACCTTATTTCAATAAATGATATCATAAATGATGAACCAATAAATTGATATTCATATTGAAGGAAAATGATGGGCTGAGACTCTCCTTACTCCATCACTGCTATGGTTTAATTGAACCGATTGAGTTCCCATGTGGCCACTTTTATGGCTACAAATATGGCATTGCTGATGAAAAATCCGCGATGGTGGTGCCCAGTGTGGTTGTAGAATCTTTGAATGCTGCAGGTAGTGTCACAAAAATGGTTGTTGAAGGGGAGATCAGATCTTTGATGATAGTGATTGAAGTGAGATGTGAGAGCCGCACGCGCAGATCCATGTTGGTGGTCGTTGATGCCGGAGATATGAGTGGATCATGCGGATCTATGATGACCGGTTCTGGCAGTCTGATAGTATATCAATTTTTCCAAGAATTACTTCTACACCAATCATCATATGGGGCTTGTGTATATATGGTATCTAAATCACTTGTTGGAGATAAGGTATCTTTCCAAAAGTCTGCAACACAAGTGACTATTACTATGTCGGTGGTTTTGTGCGATGTGAATCGAAGTCATGGTGTTCCTTCATATCTGAATGTGGTTTGCTCGTCTGTCTTTGTTGCTGGAAATTTGGATCCAGCAATACTTCAGCGAGACATACTAGAGGTTTTGGGCAAGGAGTACAATCAAAATATTGTTGCAGTACTTGATAATTAGAACTATTCTAGACATGTTGTTTATAATAAGGGGTTTTCTTTGAACAGATCCTTTTCTTGGCTTAAGGTAGTACTCGATTATTCTATTCGAAGAAAGGGGAACATCTCACACATCACAGTGGACCCTAATGCGGTTTCATAATGGCTTTAAATGGGTGAGTTCTTGATCATTACTAGATTATTTCTTCCGAAAGGATCACAACCCCTGAAAATTGAAGAATTGAAGAGGCCTACATTCTCTATTTGGGGATTCTCATCCTGAAAATGATTCTCGCTAGTATGGGGATGTTTCTATATGCTATTCCCCATGAACGAAATTAATGTTAGAGATTGGGGCTTTAGTTCCATAGTTCTCAAACCAAGAATCATTCGTCTTCGTGAATGAGATAAAAAATTCAACCCCATTGAAGTTGGTAACACCACCCGACAATTATGTCTTAGAGTGTATTGGTTGTATTGGATACTCTGTCACCATGAAATTTTTATATGATATATCTCTGTTAATTGGAATCCATATCAAAATTGACAAGGAAACATAAGTGTCTTGATTTTGTTACTACACTCATTTCTTGATTGAGGTTGAATTGAGATTAACCTTGGTTGATAAGGTTATGTTGGCAACTGATGAGGACATTATTGAGTTGAAGATTATTTATGAAAAAATGCCAAATTTCTGCAATTACTATAACATTATAGGTCATGACGCATATACATGTAGGCGATCAACAATTTGCAGCCTTTTCTCTACACGTGGACATGATATGAGGAATTTCCCTAGTAAGAACAAAATTACACATGATCAGAAGCTTGGGGATTGAAAGGAACATTTCATGGGTCATGAAGAACCAACCTTTCATGCTGGTAATATGAGGAAATAAATGTAGGGAGGTGTTTCTAAGGATGTTATCAATCCTACAGTTGATGAGATGGGTGAGAAGACATGTAACACACCAAATATCTATGCATATACCTCTTAAAACAAGCCAATGTCTTGGGCTTCCATCTTTTATGAGGAAGTGAATGTTGATGCCAATAGCTGAGAAAAGTGTGTTGATTTGAAGCAAATTTATATTTCTTCACCTCGTAAAATGTCAGGCCATGATGAAAATTTAAGAGCTGACCGTGATAATGAATAAGAAATTCATAAAGAAGTATATCATCAACTTGCATATGGTAGGATGGTATCTTTGAATAACCGAAAGGGTAAAAAAATTTATAATCTAACTCCCCAGTCACTTCTAAAGCTTTTCAGGATTCTTAAATTCCCATTATAGATAATGAAGGTTTTCATCTTGTTTCCTATAACATGAAAATGTCTTCAGCTGTGTTCATTTCATGTTAATCCAATCCATATATTGGTGAAAATTCAGATGATTCCACTAAGATGAAGGGTTCCACTCATGCTCTCTTGATGTGACTCAGAAGATACTAGACCTAATAACCACAGAGGAAGAAAATCCTACTCCTGGGAAGAAAAAACGCAACAAGAAGATAACTCTGATTCTGACAGCACTGATGACGAGACACTTTTGGAAAGGCAACAAGATCTTCCTAAATAACTAGAATATCAAGAGGTCGGGGTCATGGTCAAAATCGTGAAAGGGTTGAATGGAATGAAATTCAAGAAGAAAAAAAATCTAAGTACTAGATTGATGAAAAAGATAGGTAGGTAGTTGTCTGCCTTGGGTTTTTTCTTTGTTTCCCGTATGCTTTTGGATTTCTTTCTTTTTTCTGGTTTTTTAATAAAAGATGAACAACCTCATTTTAAAAAATTAATACTCATTTTGAAATAAATCCAATAACATAGGTTTATATATTGTAGAAACCTAGAACATCAATCCGTGGTAAGGGTATTGTTTATGAAGAAAATTATCACACATCTCAGATTCCACATATGTTTCGTGATACCAATTTTCTACAAAATTTGATCAAATTACAAAACAAATCAACAACACATAACTTTTGATGATTGTATTCTTTCACAAATTCCTTAAAACATTCACTTAATCGAGTGATATGAATACCCAATATTAAATAATCTTTAAAAAAGAAATGCATCAACATTTCTCACAATACGAATACATTATCTAACAACTATGATTTTTCATCCCCATATTTATCTCTAAGGGAAGCTCACTCCTGATCAAATTTATGTTCATCATGTTATTATATGTTACAACTCCTATATCTTGTTATAAAATTGGATCCATCTATAATACAAATAGTTAATGTTTAATTCCATTTTTCTTAAAACTCCAAGAAAAAAGGAAGCATTTAATTTCCACTAAAACATTGGAAATGAATTTTATCAATAATTCATCTCGATCGGTAAATATATTTTGAGTTCACATCTTGTGATGCACCGATTGTTTTAAAAAAAACCTAGTATATAAAGTCATTGTTTCATTATATAATAAATCATCCCCATAAAGGACAATCAACTAATGATTATTGAACCCAAAAAGACACCTAA
Organism: Viscum album; assembly: GCA_963277665.1. NCBI lineage: Eukaryota > Viridiplantae > Streptophyta > Magnoliopsida > Santalales > Viscaceae > Viscum > Viscum album. The sequence continues at coordinate 451,503,392 of OY728139.1, read as the reverse complement.
GGTATTTTACTCTTCTTTTTTGATGAATGTGGTCTCAAAAAAAATCTCCAAACTACTAACATAATTACATCACATTTGGATTATCCTATAAAATATTACTAATTTTCCAATTCATTTCAGACTACATAGTATAACAAATGTTTTATTGTCATGATTTGTTTTATGGGAACTCTAATATGAAGCATGTATACCCATGATACAATTCTCTTTCCCTTATATAACTTAAAAATTCAATTTATCAACACACGTGTTCTAAATAACATATTGACCCCCTTTAGTATTTTTCACCAAGGAGAATGAAACATTTGGTATAATACTTTTGGAACCATTCACATCTAACTTAGCTTCATGTTCTTATGTATTTTTTTATGGGACATCATCATATTAATTCAGTCAGGGTTGTTGAAGTGTTAATTATTCGCTTTAAAAAATAAATTACATTCATACTTCCCATAAGAAATCAAACTAACCCCCATTCACGAATTTCTACTCATACATGTCTTAGCTCGATGAAATTTCACCAAGTTATCATGTTTTTCACTATTCATATGGCCTTATTTTCAACATACATAATGGCTTGATGTGATAATTAAATTATCCTTTCTCCTTTAATTTGAGTATTTTCCAAATATAGTAAACCTATTTACACCCCCATATGAGATATGAAAACATTTGAATCATCATGTGATTTTAAAATAATCTTTTAATTTCTTTAATAGAAGCTTCTATAATATGAGAATCATCATCATTGGAAGAACCTGTAAACAAAATACATAAGTTCTAGAAAATTACATAAATTTTATAACAGGATTTAATCCATTTGAAAATTTATAAACTATATGAATAAAAATTTTAATAAAAATTATATAAATAGAAAAATAATTATTTACATATATTTATAATATAATTATATTTCTGAAATAATGAAAATAATGATAACAAGATAAAATAAACATATTTTTTATTGGAAACTCCACAGAAAGTTCCATTGAAAGTTCCACTAGATGTTTTACTAGATGTTCACCCTAAAAAACTGTATATTTTAAGATTAAGGAATGTATTAATAAAAATTAAAAATTAATAAGAAATTATGAAATTCAAAATTTAGAAAAATATTATTTATTTTAACATTTCAAAATGTATGAACTATTTGAAAAAAACTAGATATAAAAATTAAATAATTTGTAAAATAATATAAGTGCAACATATAATGGATAATTTTATAAATATATTTATATTAAATAAAATAATAAAAATATGAATTGGAATTGTTTCATAATTTCTATAAAAATGATTTGATTTTTCATTTGAAAATACTTAAAAAATTTGGGAAAAAAATTAAATAATAATTACATTTTTCAGAAAAAATTATTAGCAAATAAATAAATATACTAATATTTTTAAATTTTTAAATAAGAAAAATTTATAAGATATATTCTATATATTTTCCACTACAAGTTCTAGTGGATTCTCTAGTAGAACATCTAGTGGAATTTATAGTGGAACTTATAGTGAAATTTCCACAATAAATTATAGTACTACTCCAATGGAAGAAATCATAAAAATTCTGTAATTCAAAAACTATATATATATAATTCATTAATACATCAACATAATATTTTAGCAAACAGTATGGTAAACAAAATAATTCTATATTTACAATAAATGTAATTGTGAAAAACATAAATATAATCTTCATTAACTTCACATCCACAGAAAAATTCATAATACTATTTGGATAAACAATATTGCAGAATTTACCACAACAAAAATAGTAAAAATAATTCAAATATAATCTGTAATACCTTTATCATTAGAAATGAAAAGAATAATAATAAAGTGAAAATAATAAAATGTAGCAAACTGATGGATACTACCCCCAATGGTCAAAATTAGAATATAATAATATACAATTAACATTTAACTCCCATGGATTCAATGATTCGCACTATGATGAAACCACCTTAAAATAAAATATTGTGCTTCGATGAAACCTACTGAAAATTCCAAGTCGTGCTGCGATTGAATACTATCATGGTGAAACCTAGTGAAAATTTTAAATATTACCATGTAATCCCTATATTCCTTATATCATTCCCCCATGAAACCCATTAAATATTAAAAAAATTTCCACACTATCTAAATTTAGGGATTGTTTTAACATCTCCTACCCTGAAAATCACACAATCCCTTCGACCTTTCCTAGTGAAACCTAGTGAAAATATGAAATCCTACCATGAAATCTAGAAATCCATGAGATCCTTTCCTAGTGAAACCCAAAGAAATTTTCATATCCCTACCACATGATCCCTCATTTCACGTGCCTCATTTCCCATGACATGAAAATGATATCTAGCTCCCTCTAGCAAATTACTGCAACCTGTTACAACATTGTGTAAAAATTAACTTGTGTTAAAATTGTATCCAGTCACCAAAGAATCCAATAATAGTGGGAATAAGAGATGATATAAATGAAATTTTTTAGGGGTACGGATATATTTTTTTCATCATATAATCTTTTTATTCTACTATCAATATAAACTATAAAATCATCGTATGATACTAGTTTGCAACACATGATACTCTGAATACATATCCTAATCTGAATCGTCCATGCCTAAATCAAATATCTCATATTGATTCTGATACTTTCTACAATATTTAATTATATATTCAATATCCTAGACCATATATGGTACAATTATAGATAGATTATGTATACACAATACTTAAAATCATACACCAAATACGTTTCTAATACCATATATCGTTGAAAATAAATTATCTCATAAATCAATCATTAGGGCCTTCAAACACTGAAGATTAGAAAAAATAGTGGGTAAATCCTATCAAATTTAAAATCAAAATATTTCATTATATTAAACTCAAATATATGTCATTTTATTTTTCTTTTATAAACATACATAATGATTTTGGGTATTTTTATTTATTACATGTTTTTTTAGGTCATGAAATTATATAAAATTGAAAATAAAACCACTCTCTAGGGTTTCCTAAAATTTCTAAATCCAAATGAAATGAAATTGGAATCATTGGAGAATTTTATAGACAAAAAATACATAATTTAAAAATTCGAGGTTTTATCATATAAAATAATGAGGTAATTATATGTACTCTAAACTTCTGTTATGATTTTATTGTAATTTGTATATCAAACTTGACAAAACTGATAATTGTCTTTAAATCATGAAATATATGTTATCATACTTGTCTTCCATATTAAAATTTAGTAATTAAATCAATGAATGAGAATAATCGGTATTAAAATGAAATAATTAAATAATTAATCACAAAATATTCATAGAAACCATATCTATCCTATGATTTTTCAATATCCATGTCAAATTCTCCCTTCATTGATGATATTATATTGGAATGACACCTTTTATAAACATGGTATCCATTTAATGGATGAATCTATATTTTTTTAGCTTTGTAGTGATTTATACCATCCAAGAAAATTACAGTGTGTTTTGACGGTGTTGGAGGTTTCATGTTAATGATGGTGATGAGATATGTATTAATGAAGAGATGTTTCTATCTATAAGAGGTACATCATTGTAAGACCATATATGTTTCATAGTGAATGGTTGGCTCAATGAGTGGAAAATTCATTATTCTGGTGGGTCACATCATGAATTGTTGTGCCATGAAATGGTTCCTGTGTCATGTCAAGTAGTGTGATCTATATAAGTTTGGTTTCATGATTTTTTAATTCTAGTTAAACTATAATGGGAATTGGTTTCATAATAGCGGTTCCCAATTTATTATAATATAATGGGAAATGAAATGAATTGAAATAATATTTCATAATGGTACATCATGTTTTGGGTTCCCCTTATTTATGATTCCTTAATGGAGTGAGGTGATATGATTATTATGTGAATGATGTGGGGAATCATTCTTAATTATTTTTTAGTGGCCCCTATATAATCATCATAACTCCATCAACATGTATCCCTATGTTTCTTAATTTTGGGTTCTTCCATTTTAGGTATCCTTATATTGGAGTGTTCATATTGTTTCATAGATTTTTTAGGAATTTTAATTATTTTTCAGATGATCATGTACCATGGTGTGGCCAAATCAGTTTCAATGTGGAAAAAATTGGATTCCGAGTGTTTAGGTTATTTTGACCATGAGATTTAGGGGAATGATATGTTAAATTAATGCATTAGTTTTTTCATGGTGTAATTGAATTACACCCATCCCAACAAAAATAAGTCCCATCACACCATTATTACTTAATATTCTGTTTTAGAATTTAATGGAACACTAAGATTATATTATATTCATTCATTTGTTCCCTAACCCAAAGAGACTATAGTTTCATCATTTATGGTCATTGAACCCCATTTTTAATCATTTTATTCATTATATACTATGATTAGATGCCATTCCCCCAAGATGAGAGTTTATCTTCTTATTTTTCATATTCTTTTCTTATTCCTACTTTAGAATTGTTTTTGGAATAGGTTAAATTTGAGTGATGTTTGCATTAGTGATATATAGAGGACAATTTTTATATGTTTTAGTGTTTTTCTTGGTTGTTTTCATCAGTGTGACCTTTCAATCCTTATTTATTCTTGTGTTTTTATTTTTGAATCTTTGGATGTGTTAGGGAATTATATAAATCGCACCCATTTTTTAATATTTAATTTTCAAACCATCATAATCCATTTTTATTGGGTTGAATGGTAATGATTAACCAATGAATGATAATTAATATTCTAATTACATTGAATGGAGAAATGGTGGATTTATTGTGATTTATGATAATTTATTTTACTAAAATATTTTTAAGAATATTCAGTTTTTATTCTATTATGTTGAGAATGTTTTATACTATTGACATATTTTAATCACCACTCATAAAGGGATAATAATTTAATTTTTTAACAAAACTATATCATGGAAATCTATTATTTGGGATCGGATGTGTATGTTTTCTATAACTATTTAATATGAAATGAATGAATAAAGATATGTTTCTTGTTATTATTAATTTTTGATTTAAAGGGAATTCAAATTAAATATACATTTAATCAATGTTGTATTTTAGTATTTTGAAGATGTGTATTCATGGTATATAGATGAAAGATATTTTTGACTAGTGGAATGGGGGGGGGGGGGTGGTTTGGTTGTGTTTGTGAAGCATCAAATTCTTTCTAATTATAGTTGTTGTTTCATGGATGGTTCTATATGTAAATAAGTGGTTTTGTGGGATTTTTTATATAACCCCTATATATTCTATTAGGTATAGATAATTTGTGTTCGAGTTAAAAAAATTTTATATTCTATTTCTAGCTTAGACCCTATATCATGTCTTGGATTGGATGGGTTGTTTTGGAAAGGAAGAGGTAGGATGAATATAGGCTCGCTGCAGGATAGTTACAGACTGTTTAATTGGAATACACAATATGGTTTAAATTAATGACACGTAATTAATTGGGTTGGAATGTTAATTTCATGTAAATGTTTTTAATAGGAAGACCCCTTTCTGTACAAGACATTTTAATCATTTAAATGTTGTGTAAATTCCTTAGGGAAATTTTTTAAATAAGAATAAAGGGCCTCTATTTTTCATGTTAATGCCCTAAGATCCCTTCTCTCATGCATTGGAATCCCCATTCAAGCCTAAAACTATTCATGGATATTGATTCATGATTAAGACTCTATTTATTCTACTTTGAATTGCATTGGATCTAAATAAGTTTTCATCCAATTTTCAAATTCTCCCGATCTAGACTGAATTAGAGGTTGATATTGGATAAGTGTTCGTCCATATGTATAAGGTAGGTGGTTTATACATTTTCTTTTATAGTATAGTGTTTTATAATAATATTTGTCATTGTTTTTTGAACCAAAATTTCTGGAATCACCCCTTTAATTAAAAAATTGAATTAATGGGATAAAATAAAACCTTTTAGACATTACCACTATTTTCATTGAGTTTTTAGTTGTTGTTTTCCAAACCAATGCCACCCCATGGGTAGTACCTTTGTTATCTACCTTAAATTATACTTACCATGGTGTGTGTGTGTGTGTGTGTTTGACTGCTTTCCTAGATATAGGAAGCCCTTTATTAATTTAATTGAACTAAATTGAATTGTTATAAGATGGTTTTACACCCTTTCCATGTGTTGACATGATATGAACTATTGAATTTATTATTTTTATTTTATATATTCTGCATATATGAGCTATATAAACTCATGTAAAGTCATGGAATGTGAATTTACAAATGAATGTGATTAATTAAATGTTAGTTTGTACCTTAGTTGGTATACCATGGATCCTTGATCCAATATTTTTTTTTCATGATTCTCCCATGGATCTTGATAGTTCTCGTGGATGCCTTGGATTGATATATCTCCTTGGGTATTGATTCTATTGGATGCCTTAGTCCTTGTTACCCCATGGATCCATCATGCTTCAACTCATGTTGGACATACTATATTGACATGATCATAGGACTCTACCTAATTAATTATCGACATTAAACATAAATGCTCTTTGGTATCGATGATGATGACCTGGTCTTCTATATGTTGGATCAGACCCAATGGGCTAAAAAAATTACATTATATGGTGTGGGAGTGATGGATGAATTAAATTAGTCAATGTCAATGTGGTTGATATGTCACTCTTGGTTGTACGAAGTAGCCCTGGTTGACATGACCCGCTTGGTTGTTTGGTGTAGACATGGTGGTTATTTATTTATTTTTTATATATTCCTTGTTAGTATATAATTACCATTGATTTGTAGGGATCCTAGTGGGATCTACAATTTTACATACATGTAACACTTCTTCCATGGGATATCACTTATACTACTAGAATATAGTTTATATATTGAGCACTATTTTATCATTTCTACATAACATATATTTGATATAGAAATATTTTGTGGTGGCCTAATGAGTTTTTGTTACAACATGTTTCGGTTGTTGTTGGTTTATCAGATAGACTTCATGGATGTTGGTAGGGGATATAGAAATAACCATGTTTTTTATTTCTTGACATTGTTTTATGCTTAAGAGTAGGGTATAATAATACCGAGTTGGTATTGTGATGCTAGTTTGGATTTTTTTAGATGTATTTTATTAGGTTGTTGTATACATGTTTTCCAACATTGTTTATACATGACATGAAACATCATAGTATATGAGATTCTATTTGGAATTGTTTATATATTCCTATCATGGATATTATCTTCTATTTGGTTGATTTAATACTTCTATTATTGATAGATATCTTTTCTAGCACTATGAAATACTATAGAAATAAGGGAATAATCTCCCCCATAGACAAAACATTGGCCCTAGCTACTAGTATAAATCCATTTGAATTTGAGTAGTTGTGCTTGAGGACATGTGACCACCCGCTCAGGGAGGCAAATTCTGGCATCTGAGTTAGGATGTTACTGATTTAAATAAGAGTAGTTCCTTCTATTGATTTACAATTTTGTGATAATAGAAAATGGATTGGATAGGACTGGGAATTTTTTAAAAAAAATTGTGCCTAAGAGTAGCTAAACCATGTATAGAAAAATCAAATTTACTCAAATGAAATTGTTTTTTATGGATTTTCAGATATTACGGCTGATTTTATTTCATCACTGGGTGATGAACATGTGGTTTCAGGTTTATTATGATTATTTATTTTTATGGTTCCTGATTAAATGATGGCATGCATCTCATGCATAATTTTTAGTTCCTTTTATATTCCCATACCATGTATTATTCCATTACATATATGATTCATTTCCTCACTGTATGACTTGGTGATGTGTTCCTTGTATGATGTATGATTTGTGCAGAGAATTGGGAAAAAAATCTGTACATAGAGTTCTCATAAAAAACTAGACATTTGTTTCCTGATTAGGATATAGTAGACTCCCAAAGTAGTCAACTAGGTCTCATTGAGTCACAGACCATTAGTCACATGGACTGGAATGTGTTGTGGTTTGTGTTAATTGGAAACCATATTTTAGATCATTAAGGGTATGAGTCATTGTATCCAGATATTTTTTATATAGTTACTGAATTTATTTTTTCTATGAATTTGAGATTGCTAATACAGGTAGAGATGAAAAAGATGATGATTGTGTATTCAGTATTTCCTCAAGATGGATTTCATTATAAAATTTTATGGAGAATATCTACAGATGTAGTGTCTAAAATATTGATAAAATCAACGTAATTTCCAGTGTGGTGTTATCCTCAATAGTCTTACTCACACATTTTTTAAGCTAATAGTTCCAACACAACCCTTGGGAATTCCATTAATGTGTTCCATACTTATAGAGTTCATGGGTAAAATCAATTCCAATTCATGATCATGAGTGGCGGTTACCATGTTATAGGTGGATAAATTATATTTCAATGACAATAACATCTATAAAGGCCTTATTAGTAGTAGTTTATGTAATATATTAGTTAGTTGATGATAAATAGTAGAGGAGGAGGACAAGTAGATGATATCAGGTTTCCTTAGGGATATTGGGCTTAGTATGACCATGATACTAGTCAAAAATTGTTCTAGTAAGGATGAGTAGTTGGGAATGGTCATTTTCACAATATAGACATTACAATAACATGGGATCTAAAGACTATATTAGGAACTACCAACATATATTCTAAACTAAAATAATTTTTCATGTTTATAGATCATTGTATTAACATTCACACATTTCATAGTCCATGAATTGAGACTCACTATCGAGAGGCATCAAGTAACCTTGGTATTTATTATTTTAGTTAGTGTTCAATCTAGTTTTCTTAGTGTGTGTGATGTTTTTGAGGTGATAATGGGCCATTATCATTCATTTGTATATTTATTCATGATTTATATATATAACCAAATTAAGTCATTCCTTTAATGTATTGGTTTTATTCCATGTATTTGATCATTATTTTCATTAGAATGAGAGTTTTTTTTATCTTGGAATTCTAGTGTACATTTTTTTATTATTTATAGAGTTCATTAGATGCGTTATAGTAATTAAATGTATCATTTATTTCTTATATAGAAGATATTTTATTAGGTTTGGAAGATTTCTTAATAGTACTGTTTTATATATTCATTCATTGTTTTCAATTGTTTTTTTCAAGATGTTTTGAAGCTACCACTCTACATGATATATATTATTGATAAAGTCAAAAAAATAGAAAATCTATAATATTTATTGATTTTTATTAGATGAGTTCTTATGAATTGTAGTATTTAAGGATTCATATCAAAGTTTTAATGGAGAAGGGTTCTATCCAAACTAGCATGTCATCATGGGGTACTCCGTTGTTGTTTTACAAGGAGGTGGATGGTTGTCTATTTTTTCATAAACTAATAGAAATAGAATTAGGTGAGGATCAATAACCATTATCCTCTTCCTATGAAAATTGATTTTTATAATTAGTTAATAGGATCCAACTTGTTTATGACGATCAAATTGTGTTATGGGTAGGACCGGAAAAGTGTGATAATTTAGTATATTAGAAAGGTAGAATCAAATTATTTTTATAGTCACTTCATGTTCATTTTTATATTATTTATCAGAAAAAATTAGTCATATATTTTTATTGGACTCATAAACTAAATGATTTTTCAGTTTATAGATTATTTCATTATTGTATTCGTCAATAAAATCCCCTTGAACTCAAAGTCAAAGGACAATAATTTGGACCATTATAGGGATATTTTTCAAAGCCTATTTCACAGTCAACAATATGGGATTTTTTCTAAGATTTTTTTTTAGAAATTTGAGGTATATTCGGTTGATAATGCAACATTTTAAAATGGAGTGTAAGTCCATAATTTGATGATCATGATAATTTTTTCTTGGGTATCACCTAGTAATTTTCTATTGGTCCATAGTTTCATTAGAATAATTGACTATTATTGGACTTTCATATTATATTTATCATATATTTCATCTATAATGATATCTTTGACCAATACTAATAATTATTTCATTATTGATATAATGTTAAAACGATTTCAAATACCTAAAATGGTTATTGATTAGTGATCTAGTCCATCAGTTTACAGAAGAGGGAGTCACGTTTAATGTTTTTTTATTACACATATTATTTTAGTTTGGGTTCTATATGGATACTATAGAGAGAGGTGGTCTCATATGTTTCAAGTAATTTATTTCCATGATAATATCCTAATTAGTTGTAATTAAAAATATATTTTATAATAATGTAAAATTTATTATTAATGGAATCATATGGTTCTATATATATAGGGGTTCCCAAAGAAAGTTCTCACTTAATGTTAGGAAATATGTGTTTTGGTTTGTATGATTGGAAGAAAATTTAAATTCAAAAATTAAAAATTGAAAATCAATTTTTTTAAAAAATAAAATTAAAATAGGGTGATGGTTTATGGATGGAGATTTAAATATAAAACTTTTACAAATTTATTTTATTTTAATCTTACTCTCATTATCTATAAGGTGAGGTGTTTCAAAAATTGATTTATCCCTCCCCAGATGTGAAATAGATTGGTGGAAAATTTATTTAACCAAGATCTCAGCATATTATATCACCTATGTGTTTAAATTGATAAAACAACCCACTATCACTTAGCTCTTAAAAAACATAGATAGTATTTATGTTTCATATTTCACCTAAGAATTTTCTATTTCTATTCACAAATGAAATAAAAATCTCTAATATCTTCCCCACTCAACCCCTATGTATTCAATCATATATATATTAATGATGTATGGGTGGAGATAATTGATAATTGAATATTTTAAACATGTTATTAATATAATTAAATCAAAGACAATTCTATATGTTATTAATAACTTCTTCTAAACAATGAAAACAGTTAATAGATAGGAGAGTGTCATATATGAAGATCGCTACACACGCCTTTCACAAATCACCAACAAGATTCACCCATAAATATGAATAGTAATAGTAATTAAAGGAAAAATATAATAATGTCAATTAAAATAAAAATAATAAAATAAAAATAATAAAATAAAATAATGAGAAAACAAGATCAACGATTATAGAAGTGGTGTATGTAATTTTATATTAATTTCAATATCACCCATTGGTTATCCTTTCCACATTCAAATATTATTATTCTGTAGTTATTTATTTTTAGTATAATCATAAAGATATCCATACACCATTAATTTTATTGAATGATTCTTAATTCCATTGAATTATATCTGAATTATGGTTGAGTATTAAAGAATATTTTCATAATTTTATATAGTTCTCGATGAAAATATGATTTATACTATAATCTATGTATCCATATTATTTTGTTTGCATGGATGCTGATGTGGTGCTATAAACCCTTATCTTGAAATACAAATTATTTTTACCACCCTTTATTATTCTGAAATTTGGAAAATGAATGATTCTTATAGAAATACGTCATGATTATAAGTTATGATTGATCCTTACAAAGGTCGATGATCATTGGATTTATACATGCTTACAAGAGCCTTTATGAATTCATTGTGTTGGGTTCATTAACACAAAACATGAATTCTATTTATGATAGATGCATTCATCATTATGGGATACAGTAATGATTCTTATATTAATAAATTATCCCTATCAAGTACCTAAATGATGCCTATGAGGTTCAGAATCTTCCATATGTAGCTCTATAATGATAATAACAGTGTCTATATAATCCTTACACAGTCATGGGATGACCCGTATTAAGTGTAGTAATGATCCATACAAAGAACTATAACTCATTCATACATAGCCAATACCTTTATCATATATTCATTCTAAAGATACATAAGATCATCATTACAGAGATTTAATTCCATTTATAATTATTCACTCATTATATACCTCTGACAAATTTTATATTTAAAAAAAACACTAAAAATATTTAGTTTTTATCCATTCAATTTCTACCCAAAAAATAAAATAAATTCACTATATCTAAAATTAATTTCACTTAATAAGTACTAACAAAATTTAATGAATTTAAAAATTATTTATAAAACACATTAGAACTCAATGATTTGATAAATAAAAGATAAGAAAATAAATTTACCATTAAAAAATTTAATTATTTTAATACTTTTCTAAATTCCCCCACACATAGTCCTTTAACTCTAGGATAAGTGAAATTCAAAAACATTACCATATATTTTTTAAAACACTACCAAATTTAATTTTCCTTTTCAATACCGAGATTATTTTATCATTACACCTTATTTTTATTTATTATATCTTATTTTACAAGGTAATTTAATTCATATAAACAACTTATATCATCCATTTATCATTTTTAACTATGTAACAAAAATTGTTTCACATAACACTCATGTGTGAATTTTATGTAATGTTGTGTCATTACTAGTTCATACAATGGTCACCATATGATTGAAGAATTACTTGATCTCCACATAATAAGTGATGTATTTATGCATATCATCAAGTATTGGGGGGGGGGGGTTGTGGGATTATGGGCTGTTGATTTCTATTGATGAAATTATAATAATCATTATGGATTTTTATTGTATTTGGAAACAAAATTAATGGTTTTCAGTTTAATTCAATAATGGAATCCCTATTCCATCATTATTAAAAAATTACTATTAAATTCCTTGAGTATAATTTTATAGACACGTATAATTTTATATAAGGCTTTTGTGTCCAAAAAATACTTGTTTTAAATATCCGAATTCCAATTTTAAAATTATATAATTTTCTTTGAAAGGCAGCACTAATAGGAATTCAAAAGTTAGAGTTTTTTCTTCTACCTTCATTCATTTATAACAATATTTCAACATAATTCATGTTCATGAATTGTTTTTCAGTTCTTAATTTTAGATGGAAAAAATGTATATTTGGGACACTAAATAATTTCTATCTCTAATGAACAACAAAAAATGATTTTTAGAAAATATTAAGAACCGGATCATAAAGAATACATATTATAGTTATTTTAAAACTATAAATCACATTGTTTTCCCAAAAATATTTTATGTTATTAGTTTAACATATTTAAGAATAAATTTTAAATCGTAAACTTATATATTAAAAGTGTACACTTATACTTGGTATCCATTCTTCACACTAAAGGATACCACTTAAAAAAACATGTTCTCTCATTATGAAATATCATCAAAAAAATTATCTTTACCTCATCCTTGTCCCTACTCATCCTCAGAATCATAAAAAAATTAATAAATCATGAGATGAGCATAAAAATATCATTAAGGGATAAAAATGGAGAATAACTATGTGTCCTTTAAAACATTGAAACCCAATGATAACATTTCCATAATTTAATAATTTTCATCCTTAATAAGTATTAAATAACTTCAATATAAAATATGCTCATCACATAACCTTTTGGTAATAATAATATTAATAAGAAACCCAAATCAAGTATAGATAACACATAAAGGAATACAATGACATAATTATACGTTTCAACCATGTAAATGGAATAATCATATGGTATATTTCCATAACTTTTACTCTTATTAACAGAAAAGTCATACGGTCAACTTCCATTCTCAATGCATTATAGGTCTATCATCAACCCAGCCATCATTGTTTTATGTTTGAATCACCCGTCATTTGTTTATCACATAACCACTAGACAAATTTCTTCATACCATTATATAATAATAATAGAGAAATAATGAAACGACACTGTTAAAATTTTCTCGTCACTAATAAGATATTTTTTCATGTCATTTATATAATCAATCCATTTTCAAAACCCTTTGAAAACATTGAAAATATATTTTCAAATCAATGTGTCTGATACTAATTTGAAACCTTTGAATTATAATCCCTATGATGGAATATCATTTAAAAAATAATTATATAAAATGAGAATAAATAAATCCATGATATTATATGTAAAATTATATTTATATAAACATCATAAATGAATGTTTTTGTATAACATCAAAATATTCCTTAATGAAAAGATATTGAGATGAAGTCTCCTACCTTGAGTCTAAATCGTCTTGTAAAATAATTATATTCCTAAAAAATAAGCAAACATTAATTATTTTTTTTGTTCTATAACATTTTAAATGTTTTTTCCTTTTATGTCACTTGTTGTCATTTTATAATAATTACGTAATTATTTATGTTCACATTGGAGGTTTTGATGATATTATGTAATTCTGTCCAAAAGGATAATGGTAATATATATATAGTCAAAGATGTAATTATAATATCATCTCTATAATTATATTCAAGAATCTTTAATCTTTATTATAGATTAATTATAACTTTAATTTTATCCCTTTATTATGGTAACAAAAAATGAACTATGTTACAATCATGGAGATGGAATGTCATACAAAGGCATGTGTAACATCTCCATTTTTCAATGATCATTATAGAAATATGTTATATTCAATTTTAGCCTTAAAATATTATAATAATAACAATAATTTCAAATTAATAATTTATATATAATTATATATATAATCCATGTAATGTGGTGATGAAAATTGAATCGCATCACTTGGGGGAGGTTATAATTCACAAGTATACACGAACACAATTTTAATTTTTCTGTGCATGGAAGGATAAAACATCAATGATATATTAAGTTTTAATAATTATAAATATTTAATTAATATCATATATACATAATTAATTACATCACTATAATATATTTTGAGATATGGTGATGCAAACCCAATTTTATTGGTTCACGAGGTGGTAGTTTTCCATACACATGAACGATTAATTATATTCCTAGTTGATGGAATTAGAGATTGATATGGATTATTAAATCGAAAAATTACTTATTATTATATGAAGGATAAAATATTTATTATTTTATAATATTTTATAAATATTTTAAGAAGGTGTAAGATTAAATAAATAAAAACACTTGATTAAAAACGATACATCTTCTTCAGACAATCTCCTTTGATTAACACCTTAAACATATAACGTACGTTTTTTACCTAAAATAAGTAATCTATTAGGTGTGTGGGTATTTTATGATGGTATTGGGTAATATATTTTATAAACCATATTGGTTTTCAGTTTGAATAAAATAGAAGAATATATTCCCTTTTATAAAAGAGGTGGCGGTAGAGTAGGAATTTCTCTACATATAAAATTAATTTGAATTATTTGTTTATTCAAAATGGATAAAAACTAATTTATTTATAATATATAATGATTTCGGGCTTAAATTATATTATAAAATAATTTTTATATAATTTTTGACTAAATTTCATCCCTTATCATTGGGTTTTTACCTTTATTAAACTCATTTAGCTCTTACCATAACAAAGTGGACCTTTACACATCAAGGGTTATTATAGTTACTATAAAATAAGAAAATACCCATAAATGAATAATTGATAACATTTTAAACTTTACAATAATAAATTTTCATAATTTTAGATTTTAAATTATTTCATATAATTTAATTAAAAATTATTTATTTTAAAATATCACTATTGTCAATTTCGAGACTTTTCATTACGTAGACTTTTAAAAATATCAATAAATAAACATTTCTTACAAAAAAATAAAAAAAATAAATAATATGTCAATTTAATCTATATAAGTTTTTTAGGACATTATTTATCTCAAAATATTTTCATTGTAATATTCTTAATATCACTTATCAGATAATTCAATTAATTAAAATTTACTACACCAATATTGTGCAAGAAATTAACGAAATTATTTTTCCAATAAAAACTAAAAATAAATTTCCATTATGAATATAAATATTTTTTATTTAAAAATAATATTTACAGTTTAATATATCATATGTATGGACACATATTAAAAATGCAATAATAATTAGAAACATAAGTATGACAAATTTTATGTATCATAAAATAAAATACTATAAGGGGATTAAAGACATTCAAGTGGATAAAATTTGTCATAAAATTTTCCCAAGGATAATTTTTGTCACCCATAGATCATTAAATTAAATTATTACATGTATGAATGTAATTTTATAATCTTTATCATAATTAATTTTACAGTTAATTACCTAATTTGCCATAAATCGCTGTAATAAAAATTACTAATTATACTATTCATATTGTCCCAAAAAATTACCAATTTAATAAATGTGGAAAATATGATTCGAAACAGATAATATATTTTTAATAATTCAATATTAATATGTGGATAAACTTATTTTATAATTAATCCAGTCGATAGGGTGAGAAAGCATAGTTTTAATGTAAAAATGTTATAAATATTGAAATGTTTTAATTTTAAAATTTAAACTAAAAATGATTCCAATGATCTATGTTTTATTAATATATGTATATGTGATAAAATCATACATTAAACCTAATTTAATATATATATATTATCATTATAATTTATATATATGAAGTGTCTGTTTTTATTTAAAATTTCATATTTTTCACTATTTATAAAACAATTATACTTCTTAGAAAAATACAAAAAATTCAACCAAACAAAATAGTGATATTAATATTTAAAAAATGATGTTTATTTAAATAATGAAAAATTGTATAATGGAAAGAAATTATTTTTTAAACAAGTATTCCATTAAAATGTTGACAACGACCTTTTTAGAAAAATACAACTTTATGCATAAAATTGGATATGTTCTGATATGATACCAAAAAAATGTATTGAATAAATCTTAAAAAAAAGTATATATATTTCTAATAATTATATATATATTTCCATTCATACCTTAAAATTTAAATTCATTGTTATAACTGCTATATTAAATAATAATATATATTTGTTCCTTTAAACTCGATGTGACGTATTTTTATGCTCTCTAGCGTAGTGTATACCATTAAAAAATATCATGATGTTACATTCTACAACTTTAATAAATTTTGTTCTTTATTATTTATTTTTTTATTAATAACTATGGGTTTTTAATTTTCATAAAACCAATGTTAAAATCTCTCATCATAATAAGGGTCAATAAAAAAACCATTTAAAAATAAAGAAAAGAAAGTATCATGGTCACCTGATACAACACATACTAGGGTCCATATAAGAAACCTAAGTAAACATACTCATTTGAAAATTAGAGTTTCATCCAATAATAAATTTCCACCACAAACTCAACATTTTTTCCAAATGATGATTATTCAAGATGTAAATTTCATTGTTGAAGAAATAGATTCCAAATCTAAAGAATAAAACAATCCAAAAAATATTTACCATTTATTTATATATATTTATAAATTAATAAAAAATAGTAATTATAAGATAAGTTAATTCACAAAATTAATAAACCTTCAAATAAAGAATATGTCGTGAATTCATGTGTAATACCCAATGTTCAAAAAATATCTATTATGAAATAATTGTTCCAAAAATTCCTAAATATAGTAAATACTAATATTGAAACCCAAAAATGTTTTCCTTTTTATCAAATAATATTCCATGATAATATTTTTCATTTTCTTCGCAAAATAACAATCAATATTAATTTTTCATTCTAAAAATATAACATATAAAATCACATAATCTCTTTGTATGATAATCATTTTCATAAATCACCTAAATAATCATAATTAAATAAATGAATTATATATGAATTAAAATATAGTTCAACCATTATTTCTAAAATAAAATTAATAATATAATGTTTCCAAAAAGTGGTCATATTTTCAAATAACATTAATCATTTAATCCCAAAATCACATTCCAAACTAAGGGTTATCTCTAAAATGAAACATATGTTCCCAAATTCTAACAACCCATAATTACATCAAAATAATATATCATGTAAACGGTAAATTGATCCAATACCTTTAACTATTATTCTTCAAAATGTAAATGAATTATTCCACAATTAACATTTTTTCTTATCATTAAATTAAGGGTTACATATACATCAAATATTTATCAAAGCCCAAAGAATGTCTACCAAAATGTATCACCCTTTCACTACACCAATTTTCATGTATATATATTTCATCTAATTTATTTGTACAAATTTTTTTTAAAAAAAATACTTTAAAATATTCATTAAGTGTTTCACAATTCTCATTATACTTATGAAATATCATTTTTTAGACAACTCTATACTTAAGAGAATCCTTTATATTTTTCATAATAGTTTATTCCTATAAATCAAGATAGAGAATATGTATTAATGATTGTTTAATATCAATAAATCAGGATTCATACTTAAATCTTAAGAAAATAATTTATACCTTTCATATAGACATTGCGGTTTTCCTTAATGCTTTTGATTTCCCATTTATCTTACAACTGGTAATTCAAATATCAAAATTTGAAATAGTCATGTCCTTGAAATGTTATATCATTTATAAGTACATGGGTGAGTATTTTATCTGATATACAATTATATAAATTGCATGATCGATATAAATTTTGGAGGAAAATTGTTTGACATATAAAATAGTTGATTTCTTGTGATTTTGATGCTAAAAAGCATTCAAGAAAATATAAATATTCGTTTTCCAGGATAGTGATGACTAAATCATATATAAAGGATAATATGTATCTGTGAGATCCTTATTATTCAATATTAATAAAATTTCATTAATATTTAGATAAGAATAACATTAAAACATGAAATGAATTGCATTGTGTTAAAATAAAGACAATAGCCATATAATTTATATAATACCTTAACCTTCAAATCCATTATATCTAATTCTATTACCCTTATAAATAAAGTATCAAATGAATATCATTAATATCTTCATAATACATAACTTAAAATCTTAAAATATATTTCTATGACCAAGAACATAAAAATACATAAACTAGTAAACCCATGTTGAAAATAATAACTCTTATGATTACCTCATATGAAAATATCATAATCTACAATTTTATCTAAACTCTAATCTGATTCCATTTTAAATAACCAACAGTATAAAATACATATAATTGATATTATAAAAAACAAATCACATTATTTTAAAAAATATATTTTCTATTTAGAGTTTTAGATATTTAGTAAAAACGCTTATATTGTAAAAAAATAAATTACAAGTGGACCCTTATACTAAATTTACATTTTTAAAAAATGTAACCCTTTAAAAAAATGATCTATATTGATTACATATATCTTAAAATTAAATATTGAACTCATCCTTATTTCCAGTCGTCCTCAAAAAATTGTGAAAAGTAGTTTAAAACATGGGATGACCAAAAAACTATCTATATGGGATAAAGAAAGAAGGAAAATTTTTAGTCCCATAAAAACTATAAAAACACTAAAAACATTACAATAAATTAATAATTTTCACGCATAATAATTATTAAATACATTCCATCAAATATAAGCTCATTACATTCCTTTTTTTAATCATAAAATTACATGGAAACCCATGGTAAGGTTATATAACTCCTAAAAATATCTTGGGACATACATATACTTTTCATTCATATACATTTAAAAAAAATTTGTTGAATAAAATACATTCCACTCTTAAAATGGAATAACAATATAGTCAACTTTCATACCTAACTCATTGGAGGACAACAAATAACACACCCATCATTGGTTTATCCTAAAACCACATGTTATTGGTTTATCGTGTAACAACCCATCAAATGTCCATGTACTATTATATAATAATAACACATAATATATAGAAATTCCACTATTAATATTTCATTTTCATTTATAAGAATACATTTCATCTTATTGAAATAATAAAACCATTTTCAAAACCTATTTAAAACATTTAAAAACAAAATTTTAAATCAAACTATCTGATACCACATCAAAAATATTGAATCATATTACCCATGTAGGAATAAAATTTAACAATACTTTAAATAATATAAGAATAATTAATTCAGGATATGATATTTAAAATGGGTTTTATATAAATATCCTAAAAAAAGGTGGGTGTATAACATCCAAATAAACATCAATGACAAGGGATTAAGACATAGTCCCTTACATTGAGTCTGAATCGTCACATACAATATTTACCTTCCTTAATAATAAAAATAGGCTAATTGATTACTTTATTGATATCCTTTTCATTTTTATTATTCATTTTATGACCCTTATTAATATGTTATAACAATTGTGATTTTATTTAATTTAATATTACTGGTTTTGATGATATTTGGTACTTCAGTCCAAAATTAATTTTTAATGAATTTTATAGTCAAAGTGATCATTATTAAATTATTTACATAATAATTTTATTGAAAAATAATAATAATTATACATAAATTATACTTTTAAATCCATCAATTGATTATGTTTTGAAAAAATGAACTATTTTACAATCAGGAAGATGGTAGATCGTACGTACATAAGAGTAAAAATTCCATTTTTCAATGATCATTATGAAAAATTATTATTATCATTTCATAATTAAATAATAATAATATAATAAATATAATATTATTAATTTAAATATACTTATATATATTTTCTATGTAATTTGTTGATGAAAAAAATCATATCACTTTGTGGAGGTGATAATTCACCCATACGCATGAATGACGATATCATTTTTATTTTCATAGAATTATAAGAATAACAATTATATATTATATTTTAATAATTATACATATTTAATTAATAAAACATGTAAATATTATTTGTGTCATTATAACTAGTCTTCAGATACAGTGATGGAGAATGAATTGGATCAGTTCACAAGCCGGTAGTCCGCCGTACACACAAATGATTATTTATTTTCCCATTTGATGGAATTAGAGTTTGATATGTATAATTAAATTAATATAAAGACATATAAGTATATATTGGTAAGAAGAGAAATTATTTTTTCATGGTTTAATAATATTTTAAGGTGGTTTATGAATAAACAAAATGATTGAGTAAAACCCATACCACATCATCAAATAGTCTCCTTTGATTAACACATTCACACCATTAAGGTGAGTTTAATGACTAAAAAGAGGAATCAATAATGTGAATATGGAATATGGGAATTTTCTTGAAAGATACTGGGTGAAAAAGGGTTTTTAGTTTGAATAATAGAGAAGTATAGGTGCCCCTTTATATGAGATGAGAGGGGTACTCTAGGAATTTCTCAAATATTAAATTAATATAAATTAATTTTCTATTTCAAATGGATAATAGATTAATTATTTCAAATATTTGATGCATTTTGGTATAAATAATATCATAAACTAATTTTTAGATATTTTTTAATTAATATATTCCTTTATCATTCAGTTTTAACCATTATTTAACTCATTTAACTCTTACTATGATAACATAGACTTTTACTTTTTAATAGTAGATATAGTTAGTATAATATGACCAATGTCCCATAAATAAATCACTTATTAAATATTACACGTTATACAAATAATTGTTTTTTAAATTTTAAAATTTAAATTTTACATAATTTTATATAATTTATTTCATGATCATTTATTTTAAAATATCACTAGTATCAATTTTTAAACTATTTATTTCCTTGACTTTTAAATATATCAATTAAAAAATATATCAACAAAAAAAATTCTAAAACATCACTAACATGTCAAATTAGTATATAAAATTCTTATATGACATTAATTATATAAAATATTATTTTTTGAAAAAAATTTAATATCATTTATGTTATATTTCTATTAATTAAAAAATTATTTCATCATCATTATGAAACCCTTTAACATAAATATATATTATCTAAAAATTAAAAATAAATTTCCATTATGAATTTAAATATATTATTTTCAAATACTACTTATGGACAAAGATATACTCTACATGGACACTTATTAAGATTTTTATTCTTATCAGAAACCTTAGTCTGATAAATTTTACTTTTATTAAAATAAAATACTATCAGAGTATTAGTGTCATCCAAGTGGATACAAGAGGACATAAATTAATTAAAAATATTTTTATGGTAAATAATAAATCATAAAATAAATTTAAGACAATTGTTTGGGTATTTTTCTAACCCTTATCATAATTTTTCTTACCCTTAATTACTTGATTTACCATTAAATGTGGTAATAAAAATTCCTATGTTTACAATTCAAATTTTATAAAAAAACAATTTATTAAGATTTTTACCTTATGGTTACAAATATTTAATCCAATTTTTAAAATTCAATTTAATGATTTAGATTACAAAAATTCATATTAGATCCCATAGACGGTTCGAGAAAGTTTGTTTTTAAAGTAAAAAATTTTAAAAAATTTGAAATGTTTTAAAAAAAATAATTTAATATTAATATAATTAAAATGAACTAAATTGTATTAATAAATGTATAAATTATCTAATTTAAATCTGAAACCAATTTCAAATTTAATTTAACATTATAAATTATTTAAATGAAACGTCATCTTTAAATTAAAATGCAGTATTTTTTACTATCTTCTAAAAAATGAAACCTATCAAAAAATAAAAAACATTCAAACCAAATTGAATTTTTATGTCATTAATCCAAAAATGATGATATATTTATGAATAAAATTTTCAAAATTTTAAAATTTTAGTTTAAAAAATTGTATTCCATTAAATGGTGGCAAAAATACCTTTTAGGAAAATGCATCTATAATGCATAAAATTATACTTTTTCTTATCTTATGCCTATAAAATATGCTGAATTAATATAAAAAAAGTTTAAATGTAATATTTTAATTCATATTCATACTTTCCAATATAATTTCTATGTGACAATATCCATATTAAATAATAATATATTGTTGTTCATTTAATCTTGATGTAGTATATTTTGAATGCTTTCTAGCATAGTGTTTCCATTTAAAAAATATATGGATGTTACAACCTTCATAAAATTATTTCCAACATTATTTTCCTCAAACAATATAAGACCATATGATAAACCTATTCGTCAATTCAACTCTATCAGATTCCTCCAACATTATATTTCAACATACACTTTTCCTTACCCAACAATTGTATTATTCCAAGATGAGACATTAACATATAGAGAAATGTAGATTGATATTTTTTTGGCTTGAAATGTGGATACCTATAAAATTTATTCATGTATGTTAAGGTAAATAAAGGTTAAATATAAAATTAGGACTGAAATATTAGTTTATTTGAAATTGTTCTTTTGTAATCATAATAATACCTCAATATTTTATTAAACAATGTTCTCAATCTCATTGGTTTTGAATAGATTATTAAAAAAACTTTTTTTATTAAATTATATCCTTTTTAATGAAAAAAATGGAATAATAAAATGTTATTAAAATTGGTTCAACATTCTATATGTTAAATAAAAAGTACATGAAAATATTTCAAGGAATTAGATTAAAAAATAAGTGATATTTGTATTAATTCTATTCAGTTATAAATTTTTAACAAGTTTATTTCATTATTCATCTATGATTATTATATGGGATAAAGTAGTTTAACAACATTATAATGGGTTAAAAAATGGGGTTTTTTTAGCTCTTTATGTTTCATAACACACTAAATTTGAAAACAAACATATTATTTTTTGAAAAAAATCATAATTTTAGAAAATTAAAAAAATTAAAATCCTAAACTATAATGTTTATCACACAGAATATAAATTATTTACTATTATAAAATAATTATAAAAGGTTTTTCAATGATGAAAAACAATGGAATAAAATTAATTTATTAAATTTTATGGAAAGGTACCACCTAATGGATATCATTTATGGATGGGTTGGTGGAGTTTTATATTCTCTAAATTTTAATGGTGTATATTTCTATATAATTTCTTAAGACAGTTTCCATTAACATAGATATGTTTTACTCAGATTTTAAAACCTACTAATCATGAAATTTACATGTACGAGTGATTATAAATGAACCCTCCAATCTAAAACAAAATTTTTCAGTGAATTCGTCTGAGTCCTGTGTTGCATGATAAAAATATTGTCCCCTAAATGGAATTTTTTTTGATAAATGATCTTGTATTGAAAAATATATTTAACTATTTATAGTTTATTTAGTTTGAAAAAATATCTTTTAAGATCTTTTTCAATCATTATACCTATATTTTGCACAATTTTCTAGATTTTATAAGATATAAATTCACCCCTCATTATCTTGTTGTCATTGGGATTCAATTACATGTATAATTCAAAACTCATCAAATAAGTAATCATAATTGAATTCATTCTTATTGGTGTATTATAATCTATCCATAGGCCCATAAGGTGTTCTAAATTTTTTTCCTCCAGTCTGTTCATTTTGAAATGAAAGTTCTATCTAAAGTACACTAGTACAAAAACCATTTTTAACATTGCTTTGTTTTCTTTTTTATGTCAGTAATTTATTAACCGACGTAGAAAATGGGGTTTTATGGTTTTTAACATCGGTTTTTAAAAAACCGACTTGAAATACATTTTGGAAATGGGGTTAAGGAGCCATTATTTACATCGGTTTTTGAAAAAACCAACGTTAAAATCTATTTTTTACGTCGATTATTAAATAATCAATGAAAAAAATGTTTACCATCTTGTCGAAAATATCATAAAAATTCATTTGATAGGTCATAGTGCTCAAACAGAGTTAGGGATAAAAAGTTATGACTATCAGAAGTTTGATATTTTTTTGAGGAAAGATTGAATGCTTCAACCGTAGCATCATATTAAAAGATGTTTTTGAATCCGTAGGGGGATTTGTAGTTTTAATATGATATAAAGAGTCATCCATTATTATAATAAATTAATAATCGTTAAATTGTATATCAATTAAGAAAATTACTCAACGAAAATATAAATCATGATAAAATAATTACAAATACCATGACGAGGTCACAGAAATAAGAAATCATTGATTCAAGTTCAAGATAAAACAAGTTGATTTGGTGGAACTATGATGGTTGAATGAAATGATCATAAAATGTTTTATCAATTAAGAAAACAAATCATAGAAACCCTAAATCATGGATATATGATTAAATATACCTTGACGAGATCGCGGAAAGAAATAATTGATTCACGTTGAAGATCAAATGTGTCGATTTGGGGGAACGATAATGGTTGAAATAAATTATTGTAAAATTAGGATGTCTGTATAATGGAAACAAATAAGTTAGATTCTAAGAGAAAACGTGGTATTAAAAATTTTATGTGGTAATTCAAAATTTCGATGTCGCGATGTAAAAAAACTGAAATTTCTCGTTCGCGGGATATTAAAATTATATTTAACGTTGGTTTTATGATAACCTACATGAAAAGATATTAAAATTTTAACTTATTTTTCACGTCGGTTATTATAAAACCGACGTCAAAAATTAATCTTCGTCACCTTTTCACATCGGTTATTAAATAACCGACGTGAAAATTTGATTTTCATGACTTTTTCACGTCAATTATTTAATAACCGATATTAAAAGGTATTTTTCACTTCAATTATTTAATAATTAATGTGAAAAATGATTACAAAAGTGTAGTTCATTTCCCATGACTTATGTTGGAAAGTCAAAAAGCTCAAATGGAGTTACGGATTAAAAGTTATGGCCTTCAGATGTTGGACATCCCAAAGACATCATTTAGAGATTATCAACTTCTGAAGGCCATAACTTTTAATTTGTAACTCTTTTTGAGCTCCGTGATCTGTCAAATTAAATCTTGGAAAGTGAACAATATATTTTTAATCTTTTTCACATCAGTTATTAAATAACTGACGTGAAAAAGTAATAAAAATAAATTTTTTACGTTAGTTATTTAATAACTGACCTGAAAAAAGTTTACAAAAACTGTAGTTCATTTCCCAAGCTTTAATTTGATAGGTCACGGAGCACAAACTAAGATACAGATTAAACGTTATTTCCTTTAGAAGTTGGACATCCCTAAGACATCGTTTATAGATGATCAACTTCTGAAGGCCATAACCTTTAATCTGTAACTCCGTTTGAGGTTCGTGACCTATCAAATTAAAGCTTGGGAAATGAACTACATTTTCTTACACTTTTTTCACATATGTTATTAAATAACGGACGTGAAAGTAACCTTTTAACGTCAGTTATTAAATAACCGATGTAAAAAAGTCATGAAAATCAATTTTTTATATTGGTTATTTAATAACCAACGTGAAAAATAAGTGAAAATTTTAATATATTTTCATGTAAATTGATTTTTCACATCGTTTATTTAATAACCGATGTGGAAAAGTGATGTACATTGACATTTGACATCAGTTATATAATAACCGATCTGAAAAATCAGATAGAAATGATTTTTCATGTCAGTTCTTATATAATCGACATGAAAAATCAATGAAAATGTATTTTTACGTCAGTTATATAATAAACGAAGTGAAAGATAGATTTTCATATATTTTCACATTGATTCTAAAAAACCGACGTGAAAAAGGGCGACGTAAAAAAAGGTTTTTGTACAATTGATACCATAGATATTTATAATGAATACTTCAACTTGGTAATTTTTTTATAATTGATTGGGTGTGGATTTATTTCATTTCACCTCACAATTACTCATCATTGATTCCATGATCCTTAATTAAAATTTCATCCCCGTACAAATACTGATGGAACTTATAACTCTCTGACAATAAAAAATTATTCATTATAAAAGAACACATGATAGTAGAATCATTATTGTTTTTGGATTTGAATTCCACCCGATTGGAGATATAATAAACTAAAAATAGAATGTAAGAGTTTCAAAATTACATGGAATATACCCCTTTAAGTATATTCCCCCAACATAAATGATCTCAAAAAATACTATGTTTATCTTGGTAATTTATATCCATATAAAGAGGTTACTAGTGAAATTATTTTTTTAGAATTGTTACAAAAGTCATGTGCATATTTAAAAACATTTTCTAAATAAAACTGTAATTTTACGTATATTGTACTAGTTATTTGAGGTCCAATATAGGATACATTGGCTATGGGATGGTATAATTCATGAAAATATTTTGTCTCACCCAATTGAAAACATCTTTTTATCATTTCAAAATTATAACTTTTTCAAATATATGGTTCATTCTATATTAAAATATCATTATGTAACTTAGAATATAAATTTTTGTTAGTGATTCAGTTAGGATGGGACTTTAAAAGTTAACAAAAAATTATCCTTGTCAACATACATGGCACCTTTACTTTTACCAAGAAATATTTATCCCATATATTGAAGTCATCCTATGGTTTTTGGAAACGGTTTGATATCTTTAATATGTTATATCATACCTCATTCATAGCTACTTTCTTTTAATTTATTTCTAGATTTAATTTTTATGGTATAATTACCTATCATAGAAACATGGGTTCATCCTAAACATTATTAATTAAATAACTAAGGTATATATTATCATAAAAAACACAAAAATTAAGTCTCAATAAGTATGACCAGAATTCCTACAATGAACTCTTGACTATAAAAAATTGTTTTTAGTAGTCATATAGTTGGTCTATGAATCATATAATTTCTGTTATGTTTATATAATAAAATAAGATCAAGTTAATCAATTTTATATATTACTCATCCAAAATCATGGTTAGAATCATCATAGAATCATTAAATTGGGTATTCCCAGATTGGAGGATCTACCAACGATGATGTGATATGTCTCTTTTTAAATACCGAAAATATTCCTTAACAACATTATCAAAATTAAAATCAACATAATGTAATAGTAACAAAGAATGTAGAAGATTAATATTAAGGAACTCCTTGATTAACCCTATATAAAATAATGTATGTCCAATTAAGGATTCAGTGTGTTTCACACAAGTACCATTGGATGAGAAATTTATCACTTCAATTTGTGACTTAACTACCTAACTGACTTTTGTAAAGTTACATTCATATAATGTATTTATATCTCCAATATGAAATGAAAAATTTAATTTCTTATATAACGTGTTTAATTTCTAGGATTATTTAAAAAATATTCATACATTCCTCAATAAATAATCAAATTAATTACATAAAATCAATGAAATCATCAAAGATCATTTCTAAGAAGTCTTTAATGTGATCAGAAAAGATAATTAACATAAAACATTGTAATATACATGTGTCATTAAGTAGTATAAATGTAATCCCCCTAGAAAATAAAATTTCTTAATGTATTCATAAATGTTGTCTTATCATGATCTTTATGAGAAATATATTTCATTAAGTAGGCGTAAACTTCATCTCGGAAATAGTAATGGTTCTTTGTATAATCATTCAAAAATTTGGTTATTAAATTGAATGACAAAGTTATCTCCTATGTTAATTTTATATAAATTTATAAATATTATAAATATTACCCATCTATTAAGAATTATTAAATTTATAAATTTGTATTGTAAATTATTTAGTAATGTCCTCTCAATTTTTTAGGAACTACATGAATTGGGTTGACCAACTCTGATTTTGAGTCTGGACAAATTATTTATGATCCTAAAAAAATTAAAATTTCATTTTTGGATACCTATATCATGGTTAGATTAGAAATTAGTTTTGGATACCTTTTAGTTATAATATTTCCATCAAGTAAAATTTTATTTGAGATGCGTTTTGTATTTCAATTTTGAATATCTCTTGAATTCCACCGTATAACATGCATGACTTCCACTAAAATCTCTATAATTATTTATTCACAGTTAGGGGAATTAAAAGTAATGACTTTATTACATTACCTATTCCTTAATTTAGTCCAGAAATAACATCATTTCACATTGAGGATATTTTTAAGGTTAGAGCATTAGGGAAAAAGGTCATAACACATTCATAACATTACAGATCATTACATTGTGGATACCATAAGAAACAGTATTCATTTATTATGAAATATAAATCCCTTGACCTAAAACATGATTTCTTTGAAAAATATTAAAACATTTAACTTGGCTTCCTACTTTTTCATACTCATCCTTATAACCTATTAAAAATATTTAAAAATGTGGGATGAGCACAAAAATATAAGTGAAGGATATAAGGAAGAAGGAAAGAACCCATTTTTCCCTGAACACTTGTAAGGTGTGAAATCATTTTCAAATTTCATAATTGTCACCCTTATATACTTACTTTATGATACATGATATTTAAGAAAGATCCAAAAAAACAAAAAAACATAATTATAATCATAAAGTAATCTTGGGTAATTAATTACATGATCTTGTAACCCTCTCGACTTCATTATAAATTGAAACCCTCATGGCTACCTTACAATTTGTGTAACCATTGAAGTTAAACTTGGAGTAACCATATGTATGACCTCCAACATACACATACCAAATGAATTAGAAGAAAATTTAGTTCCCACCTTTCATCATAGAAAATTACCAAGAACTATAACACATTCATACAACATGAAGAATAGCATAAAAATATTTCCTTTGAAATTTTGTAAAACAAAATATCAAAAGAGGATTTTAAAAAAACCACTTACATAAATCATATAATTGATGTGTGAATTAATATAGTATATTGAATACATATATAAAATATAAATACACATAAATAATCATTTTCGGAAAAAATTTCATCACACAAACAATTTGAATTCAACATATATAATGAATTAAAAGGTTTACCCAAAGAATGGAAATCTGGTTAAGAAGTCCCTTACCTTAGGTTTTTCTTACATAAAAATAATTTAAACCTCATTTATAATGGATAGAAAAGTTCTATTAATTTTTATAAAAACATATATATCTTTATAATTATTTATATGATCATTTCATTGCATTATTTCTCTATTAATTGTTAATACATTGTTCCTTACACTGTTTTCGGTGAGTTTTTTACATGACTTTCATGATCGGTTCGTGATGGATTGTTCTTATCAATTAGAAGTGAAAAAATATAATTGTAATTCAGTTTTTTTACATATTTAATGTACCATAAATTATTCCATTTAACAATTTGAAATCAGAAATGAATATGATTCATAGGTAAAAACATTATTGATGTGCATTTAGATCATTCTAGATGTCCTTTAATAAAAACAAACACATTTTGTTTTATAAATTAATAACATTTGTAAAAAGAATAAAGATTCATGGATGATACACAATACATATTTTATAACATGGTCCAACTATAAAATGGTTTTCTAACTAGCCATAAAATAATTAAATCAAAATGAAATCACATCATCCATGATATCGGTAATTTGACACATCATAAGAAATGTTATTTATTCCTAGAATAAGTGGGGGTAGAAGAAGATTGGTAAGGAATTTTCCATTAACATGAGAACATCTAGAATATATATGATTCTTGAGCTTTCATTCCTTTTGGATATGAGGAGATGAGGAGAGAATAATAAATTAAAGGAACTCAAAATAAAAGAAAATTTGATAAATCCCTAACGAAATTTCGGCAGCATAACGACGTCGCATAAATTAACCTAAAATAATTTGATGAGAGAAAAGATGTATCTCATAACTATTACATAATATGGAAATTAAGGGGGATAGGTAATTAAATATACCAACATAAGCTAAAGGGAATGAAAAAAATAACATATAATGAAATAGAAAAATGAAAATAAAATAGGATGTTTACCTCTTGATCTCTTCTCTTTGAGATCCTTCTTAAGGCCTTTGGATTTGGTATTTGGGTGAGACCATAAGCTCTAGGACGAGGGGAAGTGCCTTGGGAGGATTTTTGGTTAGAATATAGGTAAGTCTCAAGGATTGATAGGTGTTAGAATAAATGGGAATGAGGGTGGTTTTTATAGTGGAGGAGAGGGGGTATTTTTCATTATTTTAATCATTATTATAATATTTTTTCTCATGACAGTGAATAATTTTAATTAATGTGACCCATAATAGTAATAATGGAATATGATTTCCACAATTGTGGTCTTACATCCATTATAATGTCATAAATAGTGTATTTAAGTGATAATATGAATATATGGTATTTTAAAATATTTCACTATTCATATAAAATATATGTATATTTGAAAAAGCCCAAAAATTCACCCATAAAATTTCTTGACTTGTAGAATTCAAAAATGACATCTATTTCTTAAAAATAATTTTCCAAATATTATTATTTTATATTTTAAATAAAAACATTCTTAATTCATAAATTAACAATTTTAAAACATTAACTCATTTTATATCACATTGAGAAACTAACCAAGAAGTCATTATCTTAAAGCATTACGAAAATAAAATATTAATACAAATTACAATTAATTATGGTCATATTAATATTCATAAAGGTATGTTATTATTCAGAAAAAATGAAGTTTGTTCTATTATGTTCTAAATAACATACTGAACACAATTTTATATTATTGTTTTTCAAAATTCAAAATAAATAAGAAGAAAAATTATTTCTAATGGATAGTTATAAATATCTACAAAAAACAAAGTTTCATGCATTTCAATTTATTTATTTAAAAAAACCTTGGCATGTAATATTATCCCCACCTTCTGAAAATTGCATCCCTATAATTTTATTCACATATTAAATAAGTGATGGTACCTTTATCTCATTGAATTTTTAGACTCCCATGTTGCTTCCTCTATATTGTGGTTTCTCCACAAAACCATTACCTAGAAAATTACTATATTCTACAATATCTATTCTCTTAAATTAATGATCTGAACTAGTTTCCCTTCATAATAAAAGTTATCTCCTCACTAAATGGCTTCTAGGCTCAAGACATGTGATGAATCTAGCGCATAATTTGTCAATATAGAAACATGAAAAAAAAATGTGTACCAGAGAGAAACTTGGAGGCAAAGCTACTGGGTTTGCAGCTGGTCCAACATTTTAAATAACTTCTAAAGGACTGATGAATAGAAAACCTATCTTCCCTTTCTAACCGAAATGCATCACACTTTTCCATAGAGAGATTTTAAGGAATACATGGTCACCTAAATTCAAAGATAAGTCGTTACTTATGTTATATTTCTAATTTTTCTTCCTTCTCTTAGTTTTCCTCTTGTGGTACTGGATCATCCTCTCCTTCTCAGCTACTTCTTCTACTAATTCTAGCATCATCATTTTTCATTCACAATCATTATCCAAAACTCTAGAGTCCTACACTTTTTTCCATACAATGCCTCAAAAGTTGGAATATCTATACAGAAATGAAAACAATTATTATAAGAAAACAAACTAAATAAAGATGATGATCCCCACTTCCGTGGTAGTCCATTGAAGAAGCATGAAGAATATTTTCCAAATTCTGAATCGTTCATTCTGAATGCCCATCTGATTAAGGATGAAAATATATACTGAAATTTAACTCTATTCCCAATGACTTCAGAAGATCCTTACAAAAGTTATATGTGAACATGGGATCCAAGTAAGATACAATATGATGAGGAACTCCATGTAGCCTGACAATTTCTTAGAGGTGCCGTCGAGAAAGCAGGTCAAAATGCATTGTATCTTGAATAGAATGGAAATGGGAAGATTTTGTCAGCTGATCAACAATAACCCTAATTGAATTATTACCTTGAGAATTATTTGGAAGTCCCACCACAATGTCTAAGGATATATTATATCATTTCTACTATGGATTTAGAAAAGGATGAGGCATCCCCTTCAGTAACTTCCATTGTGCTTTAACCTGTTGACATGTCAAACATTTCATAGTAAATCTGCAATTTTTTGATTCATTCCATCCCACCAATAATACTCCTAGAGTTATATTTACATTTTAGTATTGTCAGGTTGAAATGAAAGAGGAGAACTATGAGATTCACACAATAATTATTTCTTCAACTGGGATTCACAAGGCACACACAACCTTTTACCAAATCATAAAACAAAATCTTAATCAAGGTAAAATTATGGAAACATACCCATTTTAACAAATTCATCCTTTTTGTAGCTCATTGTCAATCTTCTGCACATGAATAATTTTTTCTGATAATGATGACATCACTGTAACCTGGAACAAAATTGATGTATTCCCTACACCAAAAACATCTATGCCAAGATTCATAAAATCATTAATCAAGGGATCATGTTCCAAATGTATCATGGTTAATGATGCCTGATATTTTCAACTCAAGGCATATTTCACATTGTTTGCCTTTCCAAAATGGTAATTAATATTGAAATGTTAATCTTTTATCATCTCAATTCATCTTCTTTGCCTCACATTAAATTCCTTCTGAGTGAATATACACATTAGACATTTATGGTCAGTATATATTTGATATTTGAATTTATGTAAATTATGCCTCCAAATTTTCCATGAAAAAACCACGGTTTCAAATTCCAAATAATGTGTGGTATAATTTAACTCGTGATGTTTACGTTGTCTTGAAACATATGAATATACCTGATCGTCCTGCATAAAAAAAACCAAGTCCCTTCAAAAATGCATCATTGTAGATTATAAACTCACTATTTCGGGAAGGTATGGAAAAATATGAGGAGTCAGCAATCTCTTCTTCAGTTCATGAAAAAAATCATCACATACATCCATCCAAATAAATGTATCCCCTTTTCGTGTTAACATAATTTTAGGGCTAGATAATCGTGCAAAGTTTTTAACAAACTATCGGTAATAACCTACTAACCCATGCAAACTATGAATATTTTTAACATTTATAGGTCTTGGCCATTCATCAACGACTTTAGTTTTTTTAGGATCAACTATTATTCCATCATTATATAAATTTCCTAAAGAAAAGATATTTTTTTCAACCAGAAATCACAATTGATGAATTATCCATACAATTTTTTTTTCATTTAGGATTTGTAAAAAACCCTTAGATTTTCATCATGCTCTTCGTTACTCGTAGAAAATACCATAATTTCATCAATAGACACAACCAAAAACTTATCCAATAACTCAAGAAATATTATATTTATATGATTCATGAATAAATTAGGATCATTAGTAACTCAAAATGGAATAACAACAAATTCTTAATGACTATATCTGAATGAATGGTTGTTTTCAGAATGTGATACTCCTTAACCTTCTGTTGATGGTATCTAGATATCATGTCAATCATGGAAATGTACTAAGCTCCCTAGAGCTGATCAAACAAGTCACTGATATGAGGAAAAGGATTCTTGTTTTTAATAGTGATGTTATTTACTTATCTATAACAAGTGCAATGTGTCATGGAACCATATTTATTTTTAACGAACAAAACATGAGCTTCCCATGGTGATGTTCTAGGATGAATAATGAATTTATCAAGAAAATCCCGCAACAAATTTTCTAATTCAAGAATTTATATTTGTTCCATAAAATATGGTTGTTTTGAAATTGTCTTAGCATCAGGAATAAAGCCAATTGTGAATTTGAATTCTCAATTATGTATGAAACCAGGTAAATCATCAACAAAAACATTAATGTATTAATCTACCATAGGCACATAATCAATCTGAACAACTCCCTTATTTTCAAAAATATGATCAAGATAACATTAATTTCCAGATTTCAACAGTTTCTCAATATCTTGATATGTTTTCAATTTTATGGGTTATTTCTTACATGAAAACTAGAAAACTTTTGGAAAAACAATTTCATTATCTCTACAGTCAATATTTTCATGATAAAAAAATCCAATCCATTCTGAGAATAACATCAAAATCGACTAAGGGTAAAACAAAAGGTTTTCATGTAATTTCTTTCAATAGAATACAATATAAATATTCATATAATTCATATTTTCTATAATATTCCCCCCCCGGTGTTTTAACAATAGGTTCTGATCACATTAGTTGAGGTGATATTTCCAATTTACTGAAAATTTCTAAGAGATGAAGGAATGTGTATACCTCGTATAAAAAAAAACATTAGAAAAATATGGGCAAAAAAACAAATTACCTGATAAAACATCATTGTATGGGTCGACATCAGTTGACGTTGTCCGAAAATATTTCACTACACCTTTATGCATTTAGTCTGGATTCTTTGCATAATTTAGATCTCTCTTTAGGAAGGCATTATCATAATGACCCATATCACCAAATTTGAAACACATTACCGTTTTATTAATCAGGATTAGTATTAGGATAATTTTAAATACAATCTAAGGCCATATGTCCAATGTTACCGCATGGAAAACTCTTCCTAGATTTATAAGACATTCCCCATGGTTCTTCATTCCAAACATTTCAGAAACAAGAAACTGAATTTTCATACCATCATATTTCATTAGATTATTCATTCCCATCACTTACCATCTGGATCTCTTCTTCTCCTTTTTTCCAAAATGCATGTTATAATCAACAAACTCCATATCTACCCTCTCATAATATTGGTCAAGTTTCTCATATCTTTTTAATCCATAGGAGGCCAACTCTCTTTGAAACCTTGGCTTCAATCCAGAGTAAAAGTAGATGATTTTTCTTTTAAGATCTAGAATAATGTTCGGAGAAAACCTTGCCAGTCAAGTGATGTTTTCTTCATACATGACCACTAAAACTTATTACTTCTGTTTTAAGTCAATTAATTGCTTCTCCATCCTAAGTCACAACACAGTAGTAAAATATTTTCAAGAAAAAGACATTTAAATTCATCCCATTCTAAGGCATCAAAATCATCTCTATCCTTGATATTCTTTACCATTGACCACCACGGATCATTTTTAACTTCAAAAAAATAAATGGGAAGACTTTTTTTTCGACAACTACCATAACATCGAATATCTTTTCAAGGGCTTTAATCCATCTATCTTCCACTACTGGGTTAGAAGATCTATTGAATGTAGGAGGGCGTTGACTAATAAAATGACCATTATTTTCATGTTCTGTTATGTTACCTATAGTTTTTCTTTTTCATGGATGCCACCAAAAATTATTTCTTATGTTAGTTGATCCATTATTTTTTAAAAACTGCTCGGCCCCAATCCTACCATTCCGGGATGCATATTCAGAAGGATGTTGTTCTGTCAGTGCCTCTCCTCATCAGCTTCCCTATTTCTTCTGTGGACAACCATTCTGAAAAAATATATCCTAGTCAAATAAAAATGGTAATCTTTAAATTCTATATAACTAAAAATTGACCCTATAGTAAAAAGTCATTTATGGTAATATATTAACATCTTCTTATCCCTAATGTTATCTAATCCATCAATTGATACAAACAACATGGACCCAAAATTATTGTATTACATAACCATAAATTTAGTCATGAAATAATTTGCATTCACATTGTGGGTATTTAAATGTTTAAAACATTACGAAAAATTTAAATACCACATTCATAAAATTACACATTATTATAGAGTGGGTTCTATAAAAACAATATTCATTTCTTGTAAAACATAAATACTTTCACATGAAACATGATTTCTTTAAAAAATCGTTAAACATTTAACATGGATTCCTTATTTGTCTTACATAGATTATATCCTCTTAAAATAATTTAAAAACATGGGATGAGAAAAAAATCTTAGTAAGGGATATAAAAATAAGGAAAGAACACATTAGTCCATGAGCAGTTGTAACGTGTGAAATCATTTTCAAATGTCATAATTTTCACCCATATATACTTGATTTGTGAAACATGAGATTTACACATGATCCACAGAAATCATAAGAACATAAATATCATCATAGAGGTGTCTTGTTGAATTACATACCTCATATTTTAACCCTCTCGGCTACCTTATTATTTGTAACCCTCACGGATACCTTACAATTTGTGCAATCATCACAGTTACACTTGGAGTAACCATATGGCCTAACTCCGACACAAATATACCCATTGAATTAAATATAAATATAGGTCCTACCCATTATCAAAAACAATTCCAAAGAACCATAACACAATCATACAACATTAATAATGGCATAAAAATATTTACTTTGAAATTTCATAAAATAGAATTTTAAAAGATGATTTTAAAAGAATACACTGTTACATAAATCTTATATGTGAAGTGAGAATTAATAGAGGGGATAGAATATGTATATACACTTTAAATACAAATAAATCACCATAATATGAACAATTATCATCACAAAATAATTTTAATACCACATAATTTATATAGTACAATGTTTACCCTAATAATGGAAATCCGGTTAAGAATTCCCTTACCTCAGGTTTTCCTTATATAAAACTCATTTAAACCTCATATAAAATGGTTAAACGTGTGTTATTAAAATCATATAGAAACATATAAACCTTTATAATAACTTATATGATCATTTAATTACATCATTTCATTCTTTTTATTGTTATTATTTGGTTCCTTGCACTTTTTCAGTGAGTTCTTTACATGATTTTCATGATTGGTTCATGATGGATTGTTCTTATCAGTTGGAAGTAAAACTCTAAAATTTAAATCCAGTTATATTTACATATTAATAGTATCATAAATTTTTTCATTTATCAATTTTAATTTCTAAATGATGATTATTCCCATGTTAAAACATTAATGATGTTCGTTTTGATCATTTTAATGGTTCTTTGAATAGAAGGACCTCATTTTGTTTTATAAATTAAAACATTGGGTACAAAAAAATTACAGAACAATGTATAAAATCTATTAAAAATATTAAAACATTACTTAACCATATAAATTGTTTCATGACCATTATTGGTAGAATTAAATAAAATTTAAATCACATCGTCTATGATGTCAATAATTTGACACATCATAGACAATGTTTTTAATTCGATGAATATGTAGAAGTGGAGAAGAAGATTGATAAGGAATTTTACATGAACATCAGAAAATCCATAATATACTAGATTATATATAATTCCATCCCATTGGTTAATTGGGGGTGTGTAAATAATAATAAAATAAAGGATGTCAAAATAAAAGAAAATTTAAGAAATCCCTTACGAGAATTCGACAGCTTAAAGGCGTCACATAAAATTTCATAAAACAATTTAATGAGAGAAAATGGGTATCCCATAATTATTACAGAATATTGGAAGTAAGGTGGATATTTAATGAAATATCCCATCAAAATCTAAAGGTAAAAAAATAATAACATAAAATGAATGAAAATAATGTAAATAAAAGAAGAAGTTTTCCTCTTGATCTCTTATCCTTGAGATCCTTTTTAAGGCCTTTGGTTCTGGAATTTTGGTGGGACTAGAATCTCTAAGACATGGTGAAGAGCCTTGGGAGGAGTTTTGCACTGAAAATAGGTAAGTCTGAATCCTTGATAGGTGTAGGAGGAAGAGGGGAATGATGGTGGTATTTATAATTGAGGAAAGGGGTGTTTTTCATTATTTTAATCATTATTATAATATTTGTTTCTCAAGAAAATAAATAATGATATTTCATGTGACCAAAAATAGTAATAATGTAATGTTAGTTCTAACCATGTGGTCTTACATCACTTATAATGTCATAAAAAGTGTATATAACTGATAATTTTTATATATTTTATTTTACCGTATTTCACTATTCATAGAAAATTCATGAATTTCAGAAAAATCCCAAAAATTCACCCTTACCATTTCTTGACATATAGAATTTAAAAATGAACCCCATTGTTTGAAAATAATTTTATAGTTATTAATAATATAATTTTTAAATAAAATCATACTTAATTCAATAATTAACAATTTTAAAACTGTAACTACTTTTATATCACATTGAAAAATTAACCAAGATGTCATTATCTTAAATCATAATGAAAATAAAATATTATTGAAATTTACAATTAATTAGAGTCATATTACTATTCATATTACTATTCATAAGGGTATGTTACTATTCAACAAAAATCAAGTTGGTTCCATTAGGATCTAAATAACTTATTGAACACAATTATAGATAACTGTTTTTAAAAATTCAAAAAATTAAAGTGAAAAAAGTATTTTTAAAGGATAGATATAAATATCTACTTAAAACAATGTTTCATACATTTCTATTTAATTTTTAAAAAAACATGTTGTGTTATATAAATTTTTTAAAATTTTTTACTATAAATTGTTATCCATCCATAATGTAGAAGTATATGAAATTCTTTATAAATGGTTTTAATTTTATATTTGTGGGTGATTATAATGATGAAATCAAACTTGTACTTATTACCCCCAAATATTGAATTTCTTACACATATAATAACAAAGTAGGTTACTCATCCAGACCTAAATAATAAAATCCATAACATAATTGGGTGTTTGCATATTTTTTTTAACAATAAACTATTTTTAAACTTTTTATCCATATAATTCTTCATAAAAAATGTAACATTAATTATATTTCTAAATATGAAATTTAGTGTAACATGCATACGTTATCACTTCGATCATCTTCCTCACTATTTGATTGTGTAAAAATCGTTGGGTACTCCTACGGATACATCATATAATTATATATGTTTATGTGGATAGCGATGTCCCAAATTCAATGGTGACAATTTTCTCATTAACATTGATGATAGAATTTTTGGTCTGTCTCAATGTCCTATAAAAAATGAGGGCTTATTGTGCTAGATATTTATCTTCCTCTATGTTTTGTACATTTATGATAGTAGGGAATATTAAATTATAAACAGTATCTAGATTTTACTCTAACAATCCTACTAAAAATTTGTATATCGATTTTAATGTTATTCCTCCAATAATGTGGAATTTAATTATACCATAGGTAAAGAACTAAATACTCATTGATATAACTCTTTTATAAGAAGCACCTAAATCACATAAATCATACAAAAAAATTGTTCTAATTGATAAAGGGATAGAAAATTTACATGGATCCTTACACTGGGAAATTATGTGTTTATCAAAGCTAAAACACTTCATCAAAATTTTTTCCACATATTCCTTTAGAGTCTCATTTTCCTTTTAAAAATATCTTTGAGGAAATTATAATATAGGGAGATTATCTTAATCTATTCTAAAATTAGGATTCATATATAATGTTTATATAAATTTTCATAAATTTACTATGGAATTTCTTCTTCAAAAAACTTTTTGGTTTGAATCATCCTCCTTGGTAATGGGATTAGGAGGGCCTTTTCCTACAATTTATACCTCTGTAAGGGGATTTCATTCCTTTATTTAATCTTTCTATAATTCTCTTACTCTCATTTATTTTATTATTCCATGGAATGGTTTTGAGGTGAACGTCCATGATTTTTAGTTTCTAGTTCATTAACTTTTTATTGATTTCATTCATTCTTGAGTATAGAAGTCTAATGAATTTTCATTTCATTTAAAATGGTAACTATACTCACCATTCGATTGATCTTTTTGATTCATTGGTTTAGTTGTTTGATTGA
The DNA here is from genome assembly GCA_963277665.1 of Viscum album. Classification (NCBI taxonomy): domain Eukaryota; kingdom Viridiplantae; phylum Streptophyta; class Magnoliopsida; order Santalales; family Viscaceae; genus Viscum; species Viscum album. Next base: position 451,463,315 of record OY728139.1, on the reverse strand, counting down.
TTTTTTGGAAAATATTTACACTATAATTATGATTTGGTCTATTAAATACTTCACTTAATCCCAAAATATATCAACATATGTAACTTATTAAAATGGTTCTGGGGTATTCACACTAGTTAGGGGTTTGAAAAAGGATATATTTTTATAGAAATGGGGTAGTTTATTTGATGGTTACTTTAATGATTGTTTTAATTAATGTTGAAAAGGATATTGATTTTTGGAATTATTAATAGAACTTGTTTTCAATGGTATTAGTTTTTATAGGGTTTTATATCATGGGTTTTATGATTTTTAAATCCACTTAGATGTGGGATTTATTGCTTCATATTAAATTTTTTTTGTTGGAATTTTATTTTTCATGCGACTGAAAAACTATTTTTTGACTATATAAACATAAAAATTTCATTAAAATGGATATGGGAGGACCATAATCCTCATACATGTAGTAGTTTTTATTTTTCCTTATATTTCTCCAACTAAATTTTTCTAACAAGACTGCTCAATTCCACATGTATAGATTATACCAATAGAGATTATCCATAAAACCATTTCACATGAAATCTAATGGTTATTTTTTACCTTTAAATAAATTTTTATGAGTGTTGTTTTATCTTCTCAACAAGTCCCTTTTACCATTTTAGTGATATTTCAATTAAATATCCTCCAGAATATGAATTATGAAGTTTCCTATCACTATCATGTAACCCCTGGTAAAACAAATTTGGAATTGGTTTAAATCTTTTTGTTGATGTTGAAACAATTATTATAATTTCATGAATCAATCCTCAATACTCTTATTGTGAATCCCTAGAATCCTCTCTAAAATCATAAAATCTCATTCTTGATGATTGTGATTCGAATGGTGGATAAAAATATTTAGACGAATCATGTATACTTCTCCTCCAAATAATGTAATCATCAGGGAAATAAACTCTATATTGACACCTTATATTCCCCTTTTAGTGGAAAAAGTACTCCCTATATGTGAAATACTCTTATTCTAATCAGATGGGATTCAATGTTGATTACACCAAAGATAAAACCATGATGTTCTTATTAGAATCTTCATATGAAATACCGTAAAACATAGGATATAATTTAATTAGTCCAATTATTAATTAAAAATTATTTTATAGATCATTTATAAAAAAATTATTTCATTTATTTATAAAATGATTGGAAAATAGATATTTAGATGTTTTATTTGTATTGGATTCCATGATGGCATGCTTATTGTGAACAATAGATGTTTCACTTGGATATATCATTGAATTAACATTAATTTCATATTATAGGTTTAAATACGTAGTAATTATTAATAGGATTATCTATATCTCATGCTCACGATAGAATAATTGTTCAATTGAAAATGTATTTTGAAAATTTAAATTTTATATTTAGCACTTCTTACAAAACTTTTATCCTATGGTTTGTTAAGAAACTTATTTAAGGTTGTGAAAATAATATTATTTTTTTGGTAAAATATTGTATTATTTTAAACCTAGGGTTTTTTCTAGAGTTCTATTATATAAATATACTTTCAAATAAATCTTTTGGATCTGGTGTTTTGATTTTTTAATTAAATATAAATTTATATAATGTATATAAATAGACCAAAATTTTCTCAAAATATAATTGGGTGATGGTTTGAGGATGGTTGTTTTAATATAATGATATATTTGATTCAAATTAATTTTCTCTTCGTCTTAGTGATTGGAATGTGATGGGAACTACAATCATTTCAACCCTGACATGAGGATGAATTGATTAGTTCAGGATTACTTTCACTAAGATCATTTCATGGTATACCACCATTACTTTTGTGTATTGTGATGTAGTAACCCACTCTTAGTTAAATGAGGCCAACCCTAAATGTAATATTCATCATAATTTAAACAAGAATCTCCTATTAAATTTCACCCAAAATTAAAAAAACTACAAGATCCTCAATAATAAACCATTATCAATACAATCATAAATAGATTTGAGATTTGTGGGGGAAATTTATTGATACTCAACCAATAGAAGAATTCAATGAAAATAATTACGTCACAAAAAATCACATCATATTTTATAATGTTATATTAAACACCAAAACTGGTTATCAAATTAGATAGTTTTTTCATAAATTTGGGTAATCAATAATCCTAAATGTGACCCTTACCATACTTAATAACCAATTGGATTTACTCCTCAATTATAAGGATAATAACAATGAATTTACGAAAATATAATACTTTACAAAAAAACTATAAAATAGTGAAATGAAAATATTATAATAGTAGTAGAAGAGAATGTGTAAACTTAGGTTCCTTCCTACAAAATCCATTTCTCATTTTACCTTCCCTCATTCTTATTGGAATATTCCTTCCATCTTCATGTGTTTTCTAAATCCTTATTTAATATCCACCCCTTTGAGATTTTGTAAAAATTCATAGTTCTTCGGAATAATTTCTCAGTGAAAATAAATTTTTATTTAAAATTAAAATATTTCACTCTTTTTGTGATAAATATATCTTTCATGTTATAATTCAGTTATCCATATTTTTTTAGATGCATAAATGCTTATGTGGATCTCAAAATTCATAGCTTTAAATCTAGATGATCTATATAACCCTTTATTAATATACAATTTTCCATACGAATAATTCTTTTTGTAGAACCACATTCTTACTAGGTAGGATAGGTTAATACATAATCCCATTATTAAGGGTTTAATTTATTTGTATACGGTCCTTAAATCATTTTTAGTACAACATTTTTGCTTATATAGGATGAATGATGTTCATAATGGATCCATTTATCCTTATGAGACACTTTAATTATGTGTACATGACTGGATGATACTAATAATCTACTTAAAAGATTCCAACATTGATGATAATAATATTTATGTTGCCCTATATATATTAATATGTTGAATGGATGATCCTCAAAAAACAATGGATGATCCTCACTAAGAGTTTTAGTGATTCTTATAGAGAACTAAAAAACATGATTATGAAGCAAATACGTCAATTAACTATTTCAAATCTTTTAAATATAACCATTATTGATTAGAGAGGTCATTTATTTTGAATTCTCTATATCATAAGTTGGATTCTATTATAGTGATAGTGGTTCATGTAGATATGAATGATGCCAACAATGTGGATTTGGTGGGATGTTTTCTGAGATAGTGGAACATATGGATTTTTGTTGTTTTGTATGTGCGACCTTAGGTGGTGATTATGAGAGGTGATTTTAGGTGATGATGATGATTAACTTTTAGTTAAAGGGGGTGTTTGTGGTGAAAAATGTGAATTAGATTCACACTTTTCAGTCTGATTTGGGTTTAGAAACCCAATATATTGGGAATTTAGGTCATATGTTGGTCATTGTCCACTATGAATTAGGGACTCCTTTCATCATTGGTATTGGGGACATTGGATCTTGAATTCAACACATTTGATTACATTACTTTCTGAAATGGATTTGGAATATGTCTTGGCCTGATTGGTTCAGTACATGCAGGCACTGTTGGGAGGGACACCCCAATTCAAGGGATATGTGTAGTATCACTTATAATCTAATCTTCTGAACCCTTGGTTGAACTTGTGTGATGACAGGGTTCCTAGAAACATTCTTCTCCTCACATGTGCTCTGTTTAGGGTTTCAAACCATCATGCATGTTTTTCATATATGGGTTATATATGAATTACCTTGTGGTTGGCTTCAAATATATATTGGTATGATACACCCTTTATCCAACCCTCCAAAATCCCCATGAATGATGAATCATTCATATTGGAATTATGGGGTGAATTTCAGTGTGGGAGGGGGTGTTTTTTATCTTGTTTTATTCATGACACTATATCTTCATAATATGCCATTATTTTTTTATTTGGCCATCAGAATTTTTGGTATTCACTATACCTCTCAAAAAAATTTATAGTCGTCTTTTCTTTTATATTTAATAAAAGGAACCATTGTTCCTACATTTTAAAAAAATATCGTCCTTATGAATATTTATTTAATTTCATAATTATTAATTATAGAGATTACTCAAATATATTTTTTCCTCGCAAAACTAACATCTAAAATAATAATTATCTATCCATTCATGTTGTTCTCAAGAATCAAATAAATCTCTAATTTTGAAAATTCTACCAATTTAATCTATGTCAACATAATATAATGAATTTTCAATTTAATTAAAAAATTAAATTAAACTAAATGATTTAATAAATATGATAAAATAAAATGAGTTCAATTACAAAAATTAATGTATTTAATTCCTAGATACTTCTTCATGAGAATACCTATGTGACATGTGATCTCGAGTTAATATAAGTTATTTTTCTATTGTTCTAGCATTACTAATATAACACCCCAAAAAATTTATGGTATGCTTATCTTAAATATATTCTATTCAAAACCACTATTTCATAGTTCATTTTGTTCCTTTCATTCATCACTCGGTTTTTTTTGGATATAGTCATAACCAAGCCACTAAAAATAAATTTTCACCTTCTATGTGTTGAATTTCAAAAAATAGTCATCTAGAGATGTGACCAGTATGTAATTTGGAGTCTGATATGACCAACATGATTTTTTAATGAATAGAAACATACCCTTATGAACTTTAATATGACACTGATGAATTGTACATAATGTTAATATTTTATTTTCTTAAGGTAATACGATAATGATATCTTAATTAATTGTTAAATGTGATATAAAACTAATTATACTTTTAAATTTGAAATTTTTAGAATTAACTATGATTTTATTGAAAAATTAAATTGATAATATATAGAAAATTATTTTCAGGAAATGGAGTTCATTTTTTAATTCTATACATTGAAAAATGGATTGGGTGAATTTTGGGGGTTTTCTAAAATACATGGATTTTTTTGTGAATAGTAAAAATAATGTTTTGAGTTTTAAGATTTTTAATGACATAATAATGATGATATGATTAAATATAAAAGGGTGGATGACTTTTTTACAGTAACTTATGACATGAGGTGTCCCAGGTTTTTAAAAACATGGAAAAATACCATCGGAAATCCCATGGGTTTGCAAAATACTATAATGATGTCTCCCATTTAATTATTAAAAAATCCCTCTCATTTACTAAAAATACCCACTCAAACCCTTTATTTTAATTCATTAAAAACTCATTATCATCAATTAGATAGTATTATTACCTTCCTTGGTGTCCTCTAAAATTTTCTGGAAACCCCTAATGTCCCAACCATCATGTTTTGGGAGTTACAATTCTAAGTAAGAGAATTAACCCACTTCTCTTATCAAAAAGCTTTAATTGTATATTTTATATTTTATTTTGAATTGTATTATGTTGGTATATGTCATTAAATATTCCATTTTCTATCAATTTAATGTATTATTGTTGAGATAACCCCTTTCTCTCATCAAACTATTTAATGAAATTTTATGTGACGATGTTGGGCTGCCAAATTTTTGGGAGTGATTTCTCAATTTTATTCTATTTTGAGTTCCTTAATTTTATACTTCTGTCTTCATCTCCCCTCATTAAAATGCTATGAAAATTATAATACCATACATAAACTATAATTTTAGTTTAATAATGGAATATTTCTTCATTCTTTATCTTCCCTCCTCCTCTTATACTAAAAATGAAAACAACATTTGAGATGTGTTAATTTATCACATTCAAGGGCGATGAGTACTAAATTTTCATTACCATGTTAAATTATGGTAATGAAACAATTTTTATGGTTAAACCAGATTATATTATTTGTATTCAAACTCACTAATGTTCTCCAATACTTACACAATCATAATATAAAATAATAATACAAAACAAGTTTATTATGAACAAAAACATGAAGTCCATCCAATGATTGGTAATTAAAATTTAACTAATGATTCTTCATCATGGTATATTACAAAAAATAATTATAAGATCATTTATATATATGAAATTTAATTAATAGGATATATTAAAATTTTGGTTTGTTTAACCACACATCAAACAGAATTCCATTCATGAATACATGTAAACTGATGACAAAAACCAAGGAAAAAATACTTACAACCCAATAAAATTGAACATTATAAACCCCTAGAAAGGGACATGAATAAACCTGATAAGGTTATACTATATAATTTATATGTATAGGAGGTTATGGACTTATTAATTAAGGAATCTGAATTTTATTATTCAAGCCATTAAAACAAGTGAAAAACACACTCGAGCATAAGGTAATGGGTTTCTCATCTCACATTCATTTATGTGAGATTTCTTTTGTTCACCACTTATTTATTGTATGTGTTATATGTTTACTTATAGTAATATATAATAATATTATTCAATTTTTATTCAGGGATTTATGTGATTAATTTTGTTATTATATACTTTTGGTCATACAATTCAATTGATTACAATATGGTAATGGACTTTGTTTCAATATCCATTTCATTGAAACCTTCTTGGTATTTTGCACTTAATATTTCTTATGTGGTGTATCTACATCCCATTTTTTATTATTTTTCATTCAAAATTATAAATATATTATATATCCATATTTTTCTTTCATGGATATGAGTTTTGTCTTATGTCGTATGCCCTTTTACATACATTGTTTATTTGGAATGTTATTTTAACTATGGAAATTTTGATGAATCCATATTCTATACACTATAAGGATATTGAGAAGGTATATTGTTATTTTATTTAATATATGTATAAAGAATAATTTGGAATTTCATTGGTCGGTGGGGCCATCTATAACACGTCGATTCATTGATAGGTCTCATGAGACAAATAAGTTGGCGACAAACACTTCGCGTTTGTTTCCAAAAAATCATATGGGTTTCTACCCACAGAACTATACTGATTTAACGATATTATAGTATCATTTGATAGATACATGATGTTCAATTAATAAGCATATCTCTTTATTAATTTTCAGTTATTACAATCCCTGACGATTTCACTATGAAAAAATATAAGGATGTAATTTCATTCTCAGTTTGTTAATGGCGTGAGTTTTTCATTTATTCACTATACCATATTGATTATGTCAAATTTTTTATGATTCACTTATTATTGAAGTTACTCTTATGCTATTTTTAACCCTTAATTATCATTTGATGTCCCCCATTTTCATTTTTTTTCCTTCAATAGGTTTCAAATAGGATATCATTTATTGAGTGTCTGTGGATTTAGTTTTTTGTTTTATTTATTTATTTTATCTTGTTACCTTTCCCAACGTAATTTTAGTTACATCTATGTATCTTGTTTTTTCAATACTACAAAACAGATCATTCCTTTTAGGTTTCATTGCTTCTAACCATGCCTATGTAAAAAGCAATGCACCAGCTCCAGTCTATAGGGGTAAGGGTGTTACAGTTGGTATCATACTAAGTACAGTAGAAAACATTAAAACTAGATTGGAAAATATATATTAGGGAACATAGAACTAATGTAGTATTTGAGGAAAAACATACACGAATATTCGGGAATTTTTGTAACGAATAGATTATAAGGATATTTCTAGAAAATACATCCATGTCTGGATAAAAATAGGTAGAGGATGCTCTCGCATATATATACATCAGAGTGAAAACATTGAAAAAGGGTTTCAGGCTTGACCCGGGGTATCCTGGTACACGACAAAGGGACTTTCTACACTCTTTTTATTTAATCTCTTAGAGGATATGCTTATGATAATTCACATTTTCATTTCAAACCATTATGAAGGATATAAATGTAAATTTATTCTCAGAGAATCCATGTCTATGAGATTAGTTATGCATAGAATTAATGTCTATGTTAACTACTTTTCTATTTGAGATTAATAACATAAACTATTGTATAAAATTATTTAGAAATTGCTCCTAATGGAATATGGGGAATAAATACTCGTGGGAAAAGTTAGAATCTCCCCACTGATCATGTAAACACGACCAATGTCAGAGAAGATCAGATCATGGCCATATTGGGTCTCCTTAATCAGGTTGTGATGAATTACCAAGCCACAACTATATTGTATTGTTTCATTAAGCAGAATCCCCCATATTTCAGTGGTACTACTAGTATGGTGGATTCCGAGTTGTTGATCAAGTCGCCTAAAAATATATTCATGGAATTAAGAATTAATGAAAATGAAAATGTTGAATTGGTCGTATGTTGTCTCAAGGGAGACACCAATAAATGGAGGTCCATGATAAAGAATACCACAGGGGGAGAAGAAATAGAAGAGATAGAATGGAATACATTTAAGTATTTATTCATTGAAAAATATTTCTCTCATGATCAATGAAATAAAATAATGAGGAAATTACTTAGCTTATATCAAAGGGAAGATGACAGTGTTTTAGAGTATTAGGATACCTTCACAAGACTATCCATGTATTCCATATATTATGTACGAGACTCAGAAGATAATATTGATCATTTCTTTGAAGGTCTCAAGCCATGTATTTGAGAGGTACTGGCTTCTCAAACATTTTCATCGTATAATGAAATTGTATCAAGTTCCATCGAAACATAGAAGTAATTAGGTAGAATATGTTTGTTCATGGAAAAAAAGATAAGATGTAGCCCTTTGATAACAAAGGAAAAGGTGAAGCATCCAAGAAGAATAAGGGAATGAATAAATTCCAATTATGCGAGAACATTAGAAATAATCATCTCAGGATTTCCTTGAAAGGAATTGGAGTCTGTTTTAAGTGTGGAGAAATGGTACATAGATCTAATGAATGTAATGGGATGAAATTGATTGATTGGATTCAATGATAAAATTTTAGAGATATGGAACACAATGAAAATGAGTGTCCTAAGTCCCAAAGAAACCTTCCTTGGAAAAGGCCAATATAGAAAGGGAGAGCTTATGTGATTACATCCTCAGAGGTTAAAGTTCCTATTGATATTGTGAAATTTACATTAATTGTTTCCTAAAACTTAGCCAATCCATTATTTAATTCTGGATCATCGCATTCATTTATGTCTTCCATGTTTTTCAATAAATTTAGACAAGTCCAATTTGATTTAATAAAGTAGTTTTCAGTCAAATATCCTAAGGGACATATCATTGAAACAATGACATGTCAATCAGTACCCCTCATGACACATGCACATGCTTTAGTTGATAACATTATCATCATAACAATGAATGAATTTGATCTAATTCTTGGTATGAAATGGTAGTCAAACTATGATGCGAAGATTTACTACAAGAAAAAAGGAAGTAAACATTTCTGAAAATGGGTTAAAATACATTATCATTAGAGAGGAAACCTCTCCATCTAATTATTATCTAGATCCCCCTAGTAGCCCTACTTAATTTAATTCAGGAAGGGTACAAGAACCCAATATCTATAGGATAGGGAATATATATTCAAATTGAATATATACATATAGTGCAAGAATACATTGACATATTTCCAGAGGATTTACCTGAACATCCTCTAGAGCGGGATGTTGAGTTCTCTTTTGATTTAATTCCTAGTGAAACACCAATATAAAATACTCCCTATATAATGGACACTATAGAATTTATAGAGACAAAGAAACAAATAGAGGAATTGAGTGACATAGGATTTATTCATCCTAGTGTTTCACTATGGGGATCCCCTTACATCTTTATCAAGAAGAAAGATGGATCCATGAGGCTATGTATTTATTACAGGGTAATCAATGATATTACAATAATGAATAATTATCATGTACAAAGAATTGATGATTTATTTGATCATCTTCAAGAGGCACAATACTTTGTAAATATTTACGTTTGATACAGATATCATCATCTATGTGTGAGGAAGGTACATATTTATATGACATCATTTCGAACTAGGTATGGGAATTATGAGTTTATAGTGATGCCTTTTGGATTGACTAATTCTCCCTAAATTTTTATAAATTTAATGAATAAAGATCTCAAAGAATATCCTTATAAGGTTTTTGTGGTATTCATAAATGATGTCCTGGTATACTCAAAAATCTACGAAGACCAAGAGAATCACTTTCTGATTATTCTGAAAAATCATAGAAGAAATGAATTATATGGGAATTTTAGCAAGTGTAAATTCTGGATTCAATCTATTTCTTTTCTAGGACGTATTGTCTCTAAGGACGGAATCCTAGTCAATCCTGCTAAGAAAAAGTAAATCCATGTTTTTCTCATGACAACAAAAACAATAGAGGTATGTAGTTTTTTTTCTTAGCAAGTTACTACCGGTGTTTCATTTAGAATTTCACATGACTGGCTCACTCACTAACCAAGCTCACATGTCAAATAGTTATGTTTGTGTGGACAAAAGAATGTATAGAATGCTTTAAAGATTTGAAAATAAGATTGGTCAATTCTATAATTTTGACTCTTTCTTTGGGAAGTGATGAATTTTTAATATATAATGATGCATCAAAGAATGGGTAAGGTAGTGTCTTTATGAAAAATCGTAATGTTATTGATTATGCATCAAGGAAGTTAAAAACTCATGATAAAAATTATCCAAAGCATGATCTAGAGTTTTTACTTATAATATTTACTCTGAAAATATGGATACATTATCTTTATAGTGAAAATGTGAGATATACACAGGTCCAAATTGTTTGAAATGCATTTTTCCACAAAAAGATCTCAACATGAGGCAAAAGAGACAGATCAAGTTACTCAAAGATTTTTATTGTTAAATACACTACAACCCATGAAAAGAGAATAAGGTGGAATATGCATTAAGCTAGCAAGATAACGGACATCTGACTCAAATAAGGATTGTAGAGACCCGAAGATTGACGTACATGGACATTACATTACGTTTGAGGAATACTTAGTACATAACAAAAACACACACACAAGGATCGTAATAGTTTAGTGTCTTTGGAAACTCGGAATATAATCTTCTAATCATGGTGAAAGATCTTCAAAATCTCCAATAAAGATCTTCTTATTTTTTACGTAAAACCTTTCTTTATATCCTGGGAAAAAAATAAAACATAGAAAAGGGTGATCTCAAATGCTCAGTAAGGGTAAACAAAAGAAATATCAATCACATCATATTCATAAGAACATAACATTTTAGAAATCTTAACCTGCAAAAGAGAGCATAATTTCATAACATGGGATATATCATGGCAGTGAAATGTAATCACAATAATCATAACTTAAAACATGAAACTTTGTGGCATACACACATAATCATAGAGAATCATTTCTTGTTAGTCAAGACTCATTGCCAAGACTATCTTAGTGGACAAAGTCCCTTTCTGAAACGAGTCACCCTCGTTTCAGTCCTGTTTCACTAAACCGGTATAACCTACCATTCTAGCCATGTCTATCTCATGAGATATAAAATATTTACCCAATGCATTGGAGGGTGATATAGGTCCCACCCATCTCATAATGATACCATTCTTATGTGTGCCACAAAATTATAAACCATACATCATAGCATAACCCATGTAATAAAAATGGGAATCTTAAACATCGTGACACCATAAAACAATTCATATAAGATAAATGAATTCACAAAAATATAATTCCATCATAAAATAATCTAATAAATGTAATAATAGTGATAGAAATAGAACCCTTTATTATCTTATATGGAAAATAATTTTGATAAAACACTTGAACTCCATTCATGAGGAAAATATCCTTTCTGCTTTAAAAACACTTTTCCTTTCTTAACATGTCGTATAGTTCTAAACTAAAAGAAGTTGATTAAAAATAAACTTGAAAACTTGTAAAGGAAGATTCTTGGAAATAATGTTTTAAAAATCCATTCATGTCGTATAAGTTTAAAAAAACATTCTTCGCGTACTTTTGTTGAAAAAGTCAAAAAAGTACCTCGTACAAAAAACGACAAAAGATTCCTTTAATATCTTTTTCTAAAAACACACCGAAGGGTAAAATAGGATTTAAAAAATTGTAGGTGAATGGAAATAAAATTAAATATTGAGGAAGCATGGATGTGGATGATAAAATACACCACAGTAAATACTAAAGTATAAACAATCTTGGATAAAAATGAGATTGTGATATTTCCCATACTATAGGTCTGATTTGCTTCGTAAGTGTCTGAACCTCCTATATAATGATTTAAATAACGTCGTTGACTTATTACAGAATAATATTCATTGTTATGATATCATATATGGTTCACTTATGACTTTATATTACCCGTTCTTTTGTAAATTCCATGTTAAAGAGCGTTTTGGGTAAAATTGTTTTATTTGTCGTCCGTGTTTTGACTTGTAATTATTCATATGATTAATTAGATCATGATTACTTAATTCCAGAAAATAAAACATGATATATATATATATATATATTCAGAATATACATATATATAATAAATCAGTAAATGGAAAGAAATACCCCGTTCATGGAGACAGTAGGCCGTACATACGCATGAACGCTGTTTTCGTTTCCTTATTGAGTTGAACGGAATTAAGTAGATGACATTCATGTATATACACATAAATCCAGTATCATTTTTATGTAATATATTTCATGATTACTTATTATATATAATTTATAATCACTCATGAATGGTTTAAAGTGGAGAATGAATCTCATCGCGTCGTGGAGACGGTAGTCCGTACGTACGCACGAGCGATGATATCGTTCTCATGATCGTGGGACTGTATTGGAGTGTATGTATACTATTTAAGAATCGATATCACTTTAAAATAATAATATATAGTTATTATTTACACCATTATACCCATCCAAGTAATGTGGTGGTGGAAAATAGATTTCACCACAGCGTGGAGACGGTATTCTGTACGTACGCACGCGCGGTGATTTCATTTTCCGTAGGATGGATAGATGGTGAAATATGGTTGTTTCATACTTATAATAACATATCATTATATTAGTTATACTTATGTTATTACTTCATAATGAAACAATCTTAGAAGAAGAAGTTGAAGAAGAAATAAAGGTGAAAGAATCGGTAACAGAAATTACCTCTTCTTTGAAGCGCCTCTTTGAGACCTCCTTTTAGGGAAATAAAATTGGTCTTTAAGGAAGACCAGAACCTCTAGGATGTTTATAGGGAAGTGGAGAAGGGAATTTGGCAGGGGTTGGCCGAGCTTGAAGGCTCAACGTTGTGTGAGGAGGAGAGGGAGGAGGTGCCCTTTTATAAGGGAGGAGTGGGGTACCTTTGGAATAATTAAAAATATTATTTTATATTAAGGTCAAATTCGGTTTATAATGGTTCCAAAGAGTCTTATTTCGAAGCAAAAGTGGGGATGGGTCGAAACCCTCACATCCAATAGGATTTAAACAAGTTTAGGTTATTATTTTAACCTTATAATTTAGATTTAACTTTAAGTTAGATAATTTAACTTTTACCGTGTCTTCTTGTTTTTTTACACTATAAGGTTAATAAACATACTATAAGAAGCCAAACGAACCCCAAATTGTTTATTATTAATATATATAACCTTATCTAAGTCATTTGGCCTAACCCTAGTTTTTTAGGAATAAAATAACAATTAATAATATAATATTTGTTTTAAAAACTATTTTATGTCAATTTTGACACTATTTAGTAATTGATTTTTGTGAAAATCATAACAGAATGATAAGTTCGAACGAAGTTACTTAAATCAATACTAACATGTCATATTAACCTATAAAATTATTTGAATTCATAAAAAGTCTCAAATTATATTTATTTGGGTATTTATAACATCAATTATTTCAATATTTCATTAATAAGATAATTACTGCATCATCGTTGTGTCATAAATAAATAAAAATTTTTAATGTCTGAAAATTACAAATAAAATACCAATATGTAGGAAATGTTTTTAGCTTTCTAAGTAATATTTATAGTCGAATTTATCTTATGTATAACCCCATATTAAAAATGTTTTTGTAAATAAACATTGATTTTAACTCTTTTAACCCTTCTTTAAATAAATTAATAATAAATTTCCTAATCTAATCTAAGTGGTCCTAAATGGTCATATTTTATTCCTAAGTTTTTTTTTTGTCTAATTACACTTGTCCAATAGAAATAGGACATGTGTTAGGGTAATAATAATATCATTTCTACCCTTAATTACCCTATTTACTTTTTACCCTGGAAAAAAAAGTAAAAAGTCACTATTCACCAAAAATTTATTGTCATCTCATTGAACCACATTTTATTTACTGAAATCAACCGTGTCTCTCGGATTTTTGAAATTCCACTCACAGAAGCGGTAAAATTATGTTTTATGAACAATTCAGTTTTTTATTAACTACCACTTAGTGGTTTCACTATTCATCAAAAATTGAATGTTTTCAGAAAAATACCAAAAATTCGGCCTAATCTATATTTGATATTATGAACTCAAAAATGATGTCTATTTTACCAAATTCAAAACACATCAGTTGCATTAACTAATTTAAAAATTAATTCCCGTCATCAAAACAAATAGCGTGTTTTTAAGAGATAATAACTATCAAAAGATTGAAACTTGTTTATAATTGGTTTAAATGTGAAATTACATCCAATGACCATCATTGTATTAAATTGTAAAAATATATTCTAAATATACTTTAAAACCACTAAATTTAATAATTTATCACTATTAATTATTTCAATTGAAAAATTTGTTTTTAATTAAAATTTAGTAATTTTCACTATTCATCAAAATATGAAAGTTATCCGAAAATCACCAAAATTTCACCCTAAGATAATTTCGATATTCCGAATCGAAAAATGAAGTCCATTTTGAAAAATAAAATTTAAAAAATTTCAAAAAGTGGTTATTACTATTCATAACGGCTAGTTTTAATAGTATTTTAATAGCATATCGTTGTTTAGTGAAACTAGTTATTGCATACTACACACGCTATCGAGGAAGGTCGCGATTGCGTGTAATGCAAGGCAAGTCAAGGATACGTGTTGTGCAAACTCCTTTTGGTGTAGCATACAACACAAGACATTAGTGAAATTAAAAAAATATTTTTCATAAAATCTTGGGCCGTTACATTCTACCCCTCTAAAAATGAATTTCGCCCTCGAAATTCGTCAGGGTTATAAATGGTTTACTATTCAAAAGTTTCTTTAATCGAAACCCACATCGTAAAAAGGAATACAAAATCCAATCTTTAAAAACAAAAGTATGAAACGTAACGGTTACCCAAATAAACTAATCACTGTGATTCCACATAGGTGAAAATATGGATATGGAAGAGAAATCTAACCATCATGTTCTGATGGAGAGTGGTAGAGAACATGGCTATGGAAAAGCTAGCAATCACAAAGCCATAAATTTGTGACGATCTAAGGTACCATCTGATTCATTAGATATAAGAGCACTAAGACAACATTTTTGGTTTTCAAGATCATTTCCCTAAAGTTGATGAAATTGGAATTAGAAGAAATTCTTTCGTGATTTTGGTATAGTCTCACCGTTTGTCGTTCTTTGGACAATTTCCACTTTATCTCTTAAAGAAATGATGTTGAATTTGTCATTCGTGATGTGTTAGCAGATCATGTGATAGAATGATGGGTCATTCCATCTCTTTCAAACAAAAGGTTAGCAGAAGTTATAAGTCCATCTTATGGTTAGTCATATATAGTTCCAAAAATGAACTTATACTTCATATATCATACCGCTTAATAAAATAAAACTAGTTTCTACTAACCAGGGACTTCCTGTAGGCCAATGGTAGGCGATAAAGGCCAGTCGCACTTCGGTTGTGGGTTCGATTCCCACAGCCTTGTCCGACGCGATGGGTTGTCTCCCGTCCTGCAGGTTGTCCTTTTCCTAAAGCTATATTACTATAACATCCCATCAATAAAATCGAAAAACGATTTATCCTAACTTATGTACAACATAATCCATTACAATCTTTAGGCTTATCCATAATACTTCATTCCACTCTCATAATATAGTGAAACCTATTACCAGAGATTTAATAACATCGTTGATCCCCATATATCATAAGATATGTCTTGTTGGTCACATTCCAAACATTCAAAGGCCTTAATAATGTATTCTCTTGAATAACCATTGAACCATAATGAAAACTTGAATGCAGTTAAAAGTTAACACTTTTCACATACCAAAATCCTCAAAATTCCATATACTCAAACCATGATATCACTTAGTCCTCAATCATGAGCTCATGAATACTGTTAAACATTTCGTTTTCTCGTTTTCCCTTCATTATGTGCATATCATCTTATTTCCAAAAATATCTCAATCACTTTGAATTCCACATTAGAACAACACATAAATATTCCAATACTTTATGATACAACATTATTTTGGAATCCCATTACATAAACACTTAATCATTCCACCACATCGTTGTCATATTCAACAACGCCAATAGTGATCGCATGTGACTTCACTTTTTCCTTTGCCTTAAGTGGTTCCTCATGTTGATCATCACTAACCCTTGGATTAGGGAATTTATTAGCATAATGCCCCATTTCCTTGCACTTGAAGCATTGAAGTGTTGGTGGTGTGTTCTCTGGAGTGTTTTCTTTATTCACATCATTATAAACCCTTTTTCCATTACCTCGACACTCAGCTGCTCGATGAACTTCTTTTCCACACTTAAAACATTTTCTAGTCCCTTTAAGACAATCTCCACCATGCTTCTTTCTACACTTTGAGAATAAGGAAACATTCATCTTCTTTTCACCATTATTTTGAGATTTCTCCTTGAACTCCATCTTTCGTTTCTTTTCAAAACCATGAGATGGATATGTAACACCAACTTCCATTTCTACCTTCATAGCACAACACACAATTTCTTCATAGCTACTGAAGTCTCTTATAGTTAATGCCCTTCGAAGACTTGGTTTTAAGCCACTGAAAAATTGATCAACTTTACATTCAGGTTGGGTGATAATTCCAGATTCATACCTTGCAAGTCTTGTAAAATTCGCTTCGTATATACCAACAGATTCATCATCCTTCTGCTTCAGCTCAAGAAACTCATTTTCCATCGTTGTTCGAAGAATACGAGGGATGTACTTACTGAAAAACAAGTTGTTGAACTCGTCCCATTCCATGGACTCAATTTCATATCTTGGCCTCGTATTCTTGATAAGATTCTACCATTGACCAGCTTCACCTTCCAAACGATATACTACTAAGATGACTTTATCATTCTCAGAACATTGAAGACCTGAAAATATCTTTTCAGTGGTACTGATCCATTGTTCAGCAACAAGTGGATCAGAAGACCCACTGAAATAAGGTGGATGTTGCCTCATGAGGGACTCAATATAATATTGTTCCCTTCTCTGCTCATTTGGAAGCCCAGAATGATTCATATCTTGTGTAAGTATAGCAATAAGATTTTGCAATCCATATCCCATAACATTTGTCTGTTCTGGAGGGCAATCATTGCATTGTCCATTGCATTGATCAACACGGTTTATTCGGGTTCTAGCCATCGTCTAAAACCCAAAAAGAATAGTGTGAGGCAAAAATCACGCTAGGGAAAACAACATAATAAAGGGGGAGTACCTTCAATGTCTAACATCTTAGGTTAAATTCTATGATCGTTACCGTAGTTCTAGGACTGTATCCTATATGTATACTTATCCTTACGGGCATCCCTAGACATACCTTAGAAATAACTCTAGGGATCTCACTAATGTTTTCGCATCCTAGTTTCCAAAGGTTGACTAATCCTTTCCTCTGATACCAACTATAGAGACCCGAATGTTGACATTCATGGACATTACATTACGTTTTCGGAATACTTAGTACATAACGAAAACACACAAACAAGGATCATAATAGTTAGTGTCTTTGGAAACTCGGAATATAATCTTCTAATCGTGGTGAAAGATATTTAACATATCCCATAAAGATCTTCTTTTTTTACCTAAAACCTTTCTTTATATCCTGGGGAAAATAAAACATACAAAATGGTGATCTCAAATTCTAGGTAAGGGTAAACAAATGAAATATCAATCACATCATATTCATAAGAACATAACATTTTGGAAATCTTAACAGGAAAAAGAGAGCATAATTTCATAACATGGGATAAATCATGGCAGTGAAATGCAATCACAAAAATCATAACATAAAACCTGAAACTTTGTGGCATACACACCAAATCATAGAGAATCATTTCTTGTTAGTCAAGACTCATTGCCAAGACTATCTTAGTGGACAAAGTCCCTTTCTGAACCGAGTCACCCTCGTTTCAGTCCTGTTTCACTAAACTGGTATAACCTACCGTTCCAGCCATGTCTATCTCATGAGATATAAAATCTTTACCCAATGAATTGGAGGGAGATATAGGTCCCACCCATCTCATAATGGTACCATTCTTATGTGTGCCACAAAATCATAAACCATACATCATAGCATATCCCATGTAATAAAAATGGGAATCATAAACATCGAGACACCATAAAACAATTCGTATAACATAAAAGAATTCATAAAAATATAATTACATCAAAACATAATCGAATAAATGTAATAATATGGATGGAAACAGAACCCTTTATTATCTTAGATGGAAAATAATTTTGATAAAACACTTGAACTCCATTCTTGAGGAAAATATCCTTTCTGCTTCAAAAACACTTTTCCTTTCTTAACATGTCGTACAGTTATAAACAAAAAGAGGTTGATTAAAAATAAACTTGAAAACTTGTAAAAGAAGTTTCTTGGAAATAATGTTTTAAAAATCCATTCATGTCGTATAAGTTAAAAAAAACATTCTTCGCATACTTTTGTCGGAAAAGTCAAAATAGTACATCGTACGAAAAACGACAATAGATTCCTTTCATATCCTTTACTAAAAACTCACCGAAGGGTAAAATAGGATTTAAACAATTTTAGGTGAATGGAAATAATATTACATATTTAGGAAGCATGGATGTGGATGATAAAATACACCCCATTAAATACTAAAGTATAAACAATCTCGGATAAAAATAAGATTGTGATATTTCCCTTACCTTAGGTACGATTTGCTTCGTAAGTGTCCGAACCTCCTGTATAATGATTTAAATAATGTCATTGACTTATTACAGAATAATATTAATTGTTATGATATCATATATGGTTCACTTATGACTTTATATTACCCGTTCTTTTGTAAATTCCATGTTAAAGAGCGTTTTGGGTAAAATTGTTTCATTTGTCGTCCGTGTTTTGACTTGTAATTATTAATATGATTACTTAGATCATGATTACTTAATTCTAGAAAATAAAACATAATTTATATATATATATATATTCAGAATATACATATATATAATAAATCAGTAAATGGAAATAAATACACCGTTCATGGAAACGGTAGGTCGTATGTACGCATGAACGCTGTTTTCGTTTCCTTATTGAGTTTAACAGAATTAAGTAGATGACATTCATATATATACACATAAATCCAGTATCATTTTTATGTAATATATTTCATGATTACTTATTATATATACTTTATAATCACTCATGAATGGTTTAAAGTGGAGAATGAATCTCATCGCGTCGTGGAGACGGTAGTCCATACGTACGCACGAGCGATGATATCGTTCTCATGATCGTGGGACTGTATTGGAGTGTATGTATACTATTTCAGAATCGATATCACATTAAAATAATAATATAGAGTTATTATTTACACCATTATACCCATCCAAGTAAGGTTGTGGTGGAAAATAGATTTCACCACAGCGTGGAGACGGTTTTCCGTACGTACGCACGCACGGTGATTTCGTTTTCCGTAGGATGGATAGATGGTGAAATAGGGTTGTTTCATACTTATAATAACTTATCAGTATATTAGTGATACGGATGTTATTACTTCATAATGAAACAACCTAAGAAGAATAAGTGGAAGAAGAAATAAAGGTGAAAGAATCGGTAATGGAAATTACCTCTTCTTTGAAACACCTCTTTGAGACCTCCTTTTAGGGCACTAAAATTGGTCTTTGAGGAAGACCAAAACCTCTAGGATGTTTCTAGGGAAGTGGAGAAGGGAATTTTTCAGGGGTTTGCCGAGATTGAAGGCTCAAAGTTGTGTGGGGAAGAGAGGGAGGAGGTTCCCTTTTATAAGGGAGGAGAGGGGTACCTTTGGAATAACTAAAAATATTATTTTATATTAAGGTCAAATTCGGTTAATAATGGTTCCAAAGGGTCTTATTTCGAATCTAAAGTGGGGATGGGTCGAAAGAATCTCATCCAATAGGATTTAGACAAGTTTAGATTATTATTTTAACCTTATAATTTAGATTTAACTTTACGTTAGATAATTTAACTTTTACCGTGTCTTCTTGTTTTTTTACACTATAAGGTTAATAAACATACTATAAGAAGCCAAACGAACCCCAAATTGTTTAGTATTAATATATATAACGTTATCTAAGTCATTTTTCCGAACCCGATATTTTTAGGAATAAAATAACAATTAATAATATAATATTTGTTTTAAAAACTATTTTATGTCAATCTTGACACTATTTAGTAATTGATTTTTGTAAAAATCATAAAAGAATGATAAGTTATAATAAAGTTAATTAAATCAATAATAACATGTCATATTAACCTAGAAAATTAGTGGAATTCATAAAAAGTCTCAAATTATATTTATTTGGGTATTTATAACATTAATTATGTCAATATTTCATTAATAAGATAATTACTGCATCATCGTTGTGTCATAAATAAATTAAATTATTTAATGTCTAAAAATTACAAATAAAATACCAATATGTAGGAAATGGTTTTAGCTTTCTAATTAATATTTATAGTCTAATTTGTCTTATGTATAACCCCATAATAGAAATGTTTTAGTAAATAAACTTTGATTTTAACTCTTTTAACCCTTCTTTAAATAAATTAATAATAAATGTCCTAATCTAATCCAAGTGGGCCTAAATGGTCATATTTTATTCCTAAGTTTGTTTTTGGTCGAATTACACTTTTCCAATAGATTTAGGACATGTGTTAGGGTAATAATAATATCATTTCTACCCTTAATTACCCTATTTACTTTTTACCCTGGTAAAAAAAAGTAAAAAGGTACTATTCACCAAAAAATTATTTTCATCTCATTGAACCACATTTTACTTAATGAAATCAACCGTGTCTCTCTGATTTTTGAAATTCCACTCACAGAAGCGGTAAAATTACTTTTTATGAACAATTCAGTTTTTTATTAACTACCACATAGTGGTTTCACTATTCATCAAAAATTGAATGTTTTCAGAAAAATACCAAAAATTAGGCCTAAGCTATATTTTATATTATGAACTCAAAAATGATGTCTATTTTACCAAATTCAAAACATATCAGTTGCATTAACTAATTTAAAAATTAATTCCCGTCATCAAAACAAATAGCGTGTTTTTAAGAGATAATAACTATCAAAAGATTGAAACTTGTTTATAACTGGTTTAAATGTGAAATTACATCCAATGACCATCATTGTATTAAATGGTAAAAATATATTCTAAATATACTTTAAAACCACTATAATTAATAATTTATCACTATTAATTATTTCGATTGAAAAAGTTGTTTTTAATTAAAATTTAGTAATTTTCACTATTCATCAAAATATGAATGTTATCCGAAAATCACCAAAATTTCACCCTAAGCTAATTTCGATATTACGAATCCAAAAATGAAGTCCATTTTGAAAAATAAAAATTACAAAATTTAAAAAAGTGGTTATTACTATTCATAACGGCTAGTTTTAATAGTATTTTAATAGCATATCGTTGTTTAGCGAAACTCGTTATTGCGTACTACACACGCTATCGAGGAAGGTCGTGATTGCGTGTAATGCAAGGCAAGTCAAGGATGCGTGTTGTGCAAGCTCCATTTGGTGTAGCGTACAACACAATACATTAGTGAAATTAAAAAGAATATTTTTCATAAAATCTTGGGCTGTTACAAGGATTGAGATAGATACTATATTCATGGATATACTAAAAAGGTATATAGAATTGTTAATGAATGGGAAACATAATTCCTCTTTTAAATGATTGATAAACCATCTTTACTAGAGAATATAAATATATCTATATTTAATGATGAAAATATACACATGAAAAATAATGCTGTTATGGATGGAAGATTGGAAGACATTCTATATGAGGATAGAGTTTGGAAATTTGGGAATAGATTATGTCTTCCATCGGTACCTGAGCTGAAAAGGGAACTATTAGACAATACTCATAGCTCAAATTTCCATATACACCCAGGTAAACCAAAAATGTTTTGGGATATGAAGGAATTTTTATGGTTGGATAATCTGAAGTGGGAAATAAATGACTATGTGTCAAGGTGTTTAGTTTATCAACAAGTGAAGGAAGAGAGGTAACATCCCAAAGGGCTGATACAACCTCAACCTATTCTTATGTGAAAGTGGTATGACATTGCAATGGATTTATTCCCTTGAATACTGAGTACACCTAGAAAGATTTATGAAATATGGGTAATTGTTGATATTCTCATAAAATTAGCACTTATTTATTCTATAAGAGGGGATTTACCACTTGATCTCTTGGAAAGATGTTATATTAATGAAGATGTAAGACTTCATGGTGCACCTCTATCGATATTGTCCGATCGAGATCCCCAGTATACATCAAATTTCTAGAAAAGTCTCCAAAATAATTTGAATACTGAGCTTTGTATGAGTACTGATTATTACCTCCAAATAGACAAACAGACTGAAGGGACTATTCAAACTCTAGAAGACATGATGAGATTATACTCACATCTTTTTCAAGGTATGTGTTATTAATACTTGCCTTTTTTAAACATTCCTACAAGAATAGTATCCATTCTACTATTCAAATGGATCTATATGAAGTTTTATATAGAAAAATATATTGAACTCTAACTTGTTGGGATGAAGTTTGTGAGAGGATACATTTCCACCCAGAACATTTTGAAGAGACCATAGAAAACATGACGACAATATAATCCCATATTAAAGCATCCCAAAGTAGGGAGAAGATTTATGCTGATAACTGGAGAAGGTATTTGGAATTAAATGTGGTAGATCATGTCTATATGATGTTATCTCAAGGGAACGTTGTCTTAAGGATCATTAAGAAAGGGAAACTGAGCCCCAGGTACATCAGACCATTTGAAATTATTGAATGAACTAGAGATGTTCATACCATTTAGCAATGCAGCCAGGTCTCTCCAAATTTTATGTTGTGCTCTATGTGTTATTGATGACGAAATACATGTCAGGCCCAATGCATTTACTGACCTATGAAGAAATATAACAGGAACATGATTTGTCATACTGTGAAGAGTATATCGCAATTCTTGACTCAAAGGAGAAGGTATTGAGAAATCAGACAACTCGTCTAGTAAAGATTTTTTTAGAAACCATAATATTGACGAAGAAACATAAAATCTTGAGGAAGTTATGAAGAAGAACCGGCAACATATTTTTGGTGGGATTCATACATAAAATTTAGAGGATTAAATTTCTGAAAGAGGGATTAATATAACACCCAAAACATTTTATGGTATGATTCTCTTAAATATGCTTTATTCATAGCCAATATTTTATAAAGCACTATGTTCCATTGAAACTACACTTGGACATTTAGGAAATATTCATAACCTCGCCATTAAAAATAAATTTCCCACTTATATGTTTGGAATTTAAAAAAATAGTCATCTAGAGCTGTGACCAATATGTCATTTGGAGTCTCATAGAACTAACACGATTTTTGGATGAATAGTAACATACCATTATGAATAGTAATATGATCCTTATGAATAGTAAATAATGATAATATTTTAATTTCTGAAGGTAATAAGATATTGAGATCTTAATTAATTTTTCAATGTGATATTAAAATAATTATACCTTTAAAAAAATTCTTTGGAATTAACTATTATATTATTTAGAAATTAAATTAATAATATATTGAAAATTATTTTTAAAAAATGGCATTCATTTTTGAATTCTACACATCGAAAAAATGGTTAGGGTGATTTTTTTGCGATTTTTATAATGTAATTGAATTTTTTGTGAATAGTAAAAATACTGTTTTTAGTTTTCAGTAGATTAATGACATCATAATGATGTAATAATTAAATATAATTCTACAGTCGACTTGTGTGCATTAAAATATGATATGAGGTGTCCCAAGTGGCTAAAACCATGGGAAAATACCATGGGAAACCCATGGTTTTTCAAAAACCACTAATGAGGCGTTTCTTTTTAATTAATAAAAAACTCCCTCTCATTAACTAAAAATACCCGCTCAGCCCCTTTATTTTATTTCATTACAAACTCATTATCCTCAATGTTCTCATGGTATAACCTTTCTAGGAGTCCTCCCAAGGTGTTCTGAAACCCCCAAGGTCAAAACCATCAGGTTTTTTGAGTTACTCTTCAAGGTAAGAGAATCAACCCCCTTCTCTTTTCTTAATGCTTTCATTTTATATTTTCTCTTTTATTTTCATTTGGATTATGTTGTTGATATATGTCTTACATATTCAACTTTCTATCCATTTTATGAATGAGGGATGAGATAACCCATTTCTCTAATCATACTATTTTATGATGTTTTTATGTGACGACGTTAGGCTGTCGAATTTTTGTGAGAGATTTCTCAATTTTCTTCTGTTTTGAGTTCCTTTATTTTCTACATCTTTCTTCATCTCCCCAAATTTAAATTCTATGATAATCCTTGTACCAAACATGAACTGGAATATTATTATGATAATTTAATATTTTATCATCTTCTCTCACCCCCCTCTTATACTAAAAATGGAAACACAGTCTAAGATTTGTTATGTTATCACCTTCATGGGTGAGGGGTTCTCAATTTCTATGACCATGTTAAATTTTGTACATGAAACTATTTTTCTGGTTGAAATAGATGATAATATATTTCTTTAATCTCACTAATGTTCTGTAATCCTTACACACTAATAATAATAAATAATAATACATAACAATTTAATTATGAACAAAACCACTAAGTTAATCCAAACATTTGTAATTAACATTTAACTAATGATTCATCATCATGATATATAACCCAAAATCATTATAAAATATTTTACATATCTTAAATGGCATTAATAGGATATATTAAAAATTCATGATTTTTAACCACACATCAAACAAAACTTCCATTCATGAATACAAGTAAACCGATCATGAAAACCAAGGTAAAAAATGCTTCCAAACCAGTAAAATGGAACATATTAAACCCATAGAAAGGGGGATGAATGAACTTTATAAGGTTGTAAGAAATAAATTAATTTTATATAATGTTATTGAATTTTTAATTAATGAATCTAAATTACATTATTAATGTCATTAAAACAAACAAAGAACACACACGAGCATAAGGTAAGGGGTTTCTCATCTCACTTTCATTTCTGTGAGATTTCCATTGTTCGAAACTTATTTTTGTATGTGCTATAAGTGTAATTAAATTTATATATAATGATATGATTATCTTTGTATTCATGGTATTCTGTGATTAATTTGGTGATTATTTACTTTTGGTCATACGATTCAATTGATTACAATATGGTAAGGGACATTGTCTCAATTTCCATTTCATTGAGATCTTCTTGGTATTATACACCTAATATTTTCTGTTTGGTTTATATAATTCCCCTTTGAGATAATTTTTCATTTCAAATTGTAAATATATTATATATCTATATTCTGGTTCGATGGATATGATTTTTTTCTTATGTTGTATACACTTTTAAATATTGTGTTTATTTGGAAAGTTATTTTAACTATAGAAATGTGGGTCAATCTGTATTCTATACTCTATATAAATATTGAGAATAAAGATTGTTCATGTATTAAATCTATGTATAAAAAATTATTTGGACTTTCAATGGATGTTGGGACCGAATATATCCCCTCGATGCATCGACTGGTCTCATAAGACAAATTAGTTGGCAACAAACCCTTCGAGTTTGTTTCCATAAAATCAGACGGTTTTATAACCAATGAACTAAAATGTTTTTATGGTATTATGGTTTCATGTTCTATATACATGACCTAAAATTAATAATAATATCTCTTAATTAATTATCAGTTATTACTATCCATGAGGTTTTCACTATGTCAAAATCTATGGATGCAGTTTCATTCTCAGTTTGTTAATGGAGTGTGTTTTTCATTTTTCATTGTTTCATATTGATTATGTTAAATTTTTTAGGATTCACATATTATTGAATTCATGATTACTATAATTGTAAACAATATGGAGAATTTGATCTCCCCCTTTCCAGTTTTTTACCATCAATAGGTTTTGATGTGGAGTTTATTTATTTAGTTTCCATGGATGCAGTTTTTAGTTTTTGTTATGTATTGTATCTTGAAACCTCTCACAATGTAATTTTAGTTAAATATATGTATCTAGTTTCATTAATAATACTAATATGATCATTCCTTTGGAATTTTATTCCTTCTAACCATTCCAATGTTACAAGTAATGCACTGGATCTAGTATAGAGGGGTCGGGGTGTTACAACTAACTCATCAGAGAATACATTGTAGTCTTCACGAAAAATATGATTGTGATGTATACCATATCTTAGTAATATTGAAATATATTTCTATGCATGTAAATGATGTTATTATATGACTATGAAATTTTGATATCTTGTACCCCATGGAATAGAAATGTAGTTAATAATTATCCGAGTGTGAATTCATGGGGATGTGTTAGATAGGATTCTGAAGATGCTTGGAGAATGAAGGAGGAGTTTTAGATTATATAGAATTATATAGACGATACTAGTTGTTTATATTTCATGTACCAGATAATTGTGAAATCATATATTCTCAAGATAATAATGGAGTCTTAGTTCTCATACATAGCTATAGATGTGAGTTAGAATCGTAACATTCATAGTGATACACTGAAGATATGTTTGAGTGATGATAAATATCATACGTTTCATAGAAGAAGGATATTTTTTCCACCAATGATGAAACTAATGGGGATTCTTGTGTTTCATAGTTAACCATTGGTTTTTCATCTTAGTATTCTCAATACTTATCATGTATTCAAGTTCCAGTACTTATGTATAAGGATAAATTAGACTTGAGTAGAGATTCTGTTATGGTGTTTACACTATCATTTTTTAAAGATTGCACATCATGTTCATTGTAATGTATTACATCAATTTGATTTCCTTTGGTTCAAGTGGGAGAAATTTCAATTAATTTTAACATTATGTTTCCTCAAGATGAAGGAATACAGACACTATTGGGACAATTTTGAATGGTTGATGACACTATTTCATTTCTTGGTGATTAAATAATTGAGTGTTGTAGATATATTGATGTGGTGGTCTATGGTTGAGATATTGAATATTCACAGGGTACCAGGGACCATCATCTCATTTAAAGGTCCTCATTTTACATTGGGATTCTACATAGGTATTAATTTCTATCTTGGCTATCAACTATTCTATATACTACTTTATATCCACAGAAAAATAAGATGATGGTTTAAAACATCCAAACACCTAAGGATATGTTTTATTCTTGAATTTATAATTTTTAAGTATCATGGGTGATGAAAATTACTTAAGTTGATATTTCATATAATAATTTATTTCACACTTCAAATTTAGTGTTCTTTTTCATGTATATTGTGTGCATCCCTATAGAACATCATTAATATAGACCAATGATGGGTAATTACCAATCCTTGAAAATATATGGTGACAAAAATCACTCACATTGTTTTATATGATTCAAAAAAGTGTAGGTTGAGATGGAATATTAGATGTTTTATACCAATCGATGGAGGATACATATAGAGTTTATGGTCATAGATAATGTCTTTCTAAAGGTTTCCCCTAATAACTAAAATTGAATTTTATTATAATAGTCTAAGTTTTCTCTACTGTTTATCAATCTATTTGGGGTTTTAAGGTTTTTTAGTTAAGCAGAGTATCAGATAGCGCTCCCCCCATAGTTGGAGAAGATCCAAGATGATATAGATTCACACACACACATGTATATTTATATATACTCACTACGACCCTATTTTTATTGATCAAAGACTATTATATGTATGTTTTTAATGAATGTTAATTGATAAGACAATTTATATTTTGGATTTTTGAGAAAATATTTTGTGTGGGTGCATCATTATTTTTTTGTTTTGTTACGGAATAGTGGATTAGATGAATATATAAGTGAATGTATGTAACTGATGAATAATTAATACCCTTATATTCTTTGAAGCTTATTTTTCCTTGACATTGAGATGATTTTTTATGATATTTTTATTAATAGTCTTTATTTTATGGGTTTTATAATACGTTAAAATTGAAATTGTTTCATTTTCAAGGTATCACCCATGTGTGTATCTATTTAGTATTTTATTTAAATTATGGGATTATATATTATTATCAAGTATGATAATTAATTTAGATGTATAAACTGTAATAGCCCAAAGCTTCATACACCATTTTATTATGTTTTTCAAGCATTGGATATGTTAGAAAAAGGTTGAGGGATGAGAGGTGTGGATAAATATATGATTATAAGTGGAAGAGATATTTCATGGCATGTCCTTGGGTGTTGATCCAGTAATGTGTATCCAAAAAAGAGGGAATTTATATAGATTGTTGTGTCGCAACTTGATTTTTTTTATTAATGACATGTTTCAGGACTTGCAGTGTGATCCATGAGAGTTTAGTTCCAATAAATTTATTGTTTGGAACCATGTTGAAGTGTGAGAGGTGATTGTTGAAGGGTTGAGGGTTATATGTCATTATTAGATAATGGAAAATTTTATTTCACATGGTAATAATGATTCATAAGGATACTTACATTTTTTGGTTATGTTATATTTTATTTCATCATATAGTAAGGAACTCCCATCATGGTGTGAATGGTCTGGGAGAGTTTGTTTAATTTTCCAAAAGTGGTCAATTTGGTAGGGTCACCAGTGTTATGGAATAAAACCCTATGTGTCTGTTTTTGTGGGTTTTTATTTTTTCATATCATAATGTTTTGTAATCCTACTATTTGAGGGGTATGTTTGAGGTTGTTTTGTAATTTTATAAGGTAAGGTATTACACTATAGAAATATTTGGTGTGTTGTTTCCTTTATTGTATGTTTATAGTGAAGGTGTTATTCACAAGGAGATTTAAGTGAATTTTAGTGGAAATAAATTAATTTTTTTTAGTTATGTGCATGATGTAGAAAAAATTATTGCGTGACCTTGACCAATCATTAAATGATTCCACACATTTCTAGTTTTTGTATAAATTTTAATTCCTATTAAAATTATTTTTTATTACATAATTTTTTCAAAAACCCTAGGTACACAGTGGTGTAACTATAGAGATATTATTTCACTAATTGTTAAATTTGGAATATTGTCTTTATAACATTAGAAATATTCTATTTTATGTAATATACACACTTATTCTTCTTTATATATTTTAATTTTCCTTAATTGGAGTCAGTGGTAGAAATATTGTATTACTTTCATTGATGTTGGTTGAGGGACTAATGTACACCAATGTGTTATTGGTTTTTTACTATTTTATCTGAAATTTATTAGTTGTGAAAACATCCAATACATCTTCATTATTGTGATGAAAATATTGAAGCTTTGGTTTATATAGGTGATTCCCTATGTTTCACAATTTTATTTACACTATTTTTTGGAACTATAATTATTCTTTTTATTGTTTTATGGATTTTAATGACTAACCTATGAATTATAATCCATAATACAAAAATTAAATGGGGGAAATAGAGGATTACATGATTGTTATATCATTTTCTATAAATGATATATCTTAAATAATAATGATTCATGTTGCTACTATGTAGATACCTTCTTCTCTATTATTGAAATATTTGAATCACATCTCATAAATGGATAATCATTTAATGTTTTTATGGAATATGTTTCTTATAAATATGGAAATTTTTATATTATGTATTTATTGTCCATAATTAAATCATACGAATAAAGTGAATAAATAAGAGTTGATTGATGGGATCTGATGATGTATTGAAGTGAATTATTTCTATATATGGTTTTATTTAGTTTATTATTTATGGGTTTTCTTAGTTTTGTTACATGAATTGTATAATTTTCTTATTTTTGTTGGGGTTACGAGGTATTTTTTGGTTACAATGGTGATGGATGGGTTTTTGTATGATTATGGTTACATTGGTATGGCCAGTAATATGGGAAATAAATTAGTTTTATGTATATTATAGTGTCTATTGGCATGAGATGTGTGATGGTTATTATGGAAATGCGTTTTTTTATATTTTATTAAGTTATAGTTTCCTGATGGCAACAAATCATGGATGGAATATGTTCAATATGACCATAAATAATGAATATAATAATGAGTAGTGAGATTTTAATAAATATTTAATGAAGGAAAAAAAGTTAATGGTTGAGGTAAATTTGTTTCATTGCCAATAAAGGGTATGAAATTAAATACAGATAATCTATTGGAATTGTGAATAAAATGTGTATGGTAAAATGATAAATTCTGAAATGGATAAATGAAATGTTTAAATGGGAAAATGAGAATTTATTGTGCTCATATGGATTGGATAGTGATATTTCTTTACATTATAGTGATGTTAGTGTAAGTTAATTATATAAGTTGTTCTCTGATAATTAGCATTTTTATTAGGAGATTCATATTGGTATAAAAAATTCATTTGGTCTTGTTTTTGGCTATAATATATGTTATATTTTTCTAATATTTTTTATGCACCTTACCTCAGTAATATAAATAAAATCAATAACCTAAGGAATTGGGTTCCAGGGGTTCTCTCAAATATCAATGTTATTGAGGGAGTGGATGGATGACTACTCCATCTTCCCCTATTTCTTTTAAGACATTGTATGGTATGAAATATATCAAGGTATACTTATACATATGGGATATGATGGTTAAATATCAGAGTATGCATATACTAAAAAATGTGGCAGTGATATAGTTATATGGTATGAGAATTAATTATAATAGGAACTAATAAGGTTGATGTACTTCATGTTCATGGAATTATAAAATGATGATATTTTTTATATGATATGGTGTTGGTGCAAAAATATGTGAATGAAAAAAATAAGAAAAGGACACAATAGTTCCAAATGGATTTGCTTCGTAAAGCAGCCTTGTGAATCCATTTGACACTATGGATGGTGCAAAGCCCATCAGCCCCACGGTCGGTGCAAATCCAATGCCTTCTCTGCACCCATCAAGGGGAAAAGTGATAGTCAACTCCATGGTTATGATGAAATTTATGGATGTATTCTTCCTATGAAGGGATGTTTGTAATCTCTATGATTCCTTGGAAATTGATGGATGCCTCTACAACCGCTGTTGAGGGAACAACAGAAGCCTCTTCGCTACAGAAGGGATGATGGGAAACTATGAGAATTTGAGAAGGCTAAAGAAATATGCCTCTAAAAGTAATGGTCAAGTAACTTCATAGCACACCATCAGAGCTTCGTGACCCCCCGTTCCTATAAATACACAACTCCCCCACTCTAAAAGGATCGACACCACAAACACTCATCTTCCAAGATCCCAAATCATAAAACACCCTATGCTCTGGGAACCATCGGGAAAATTAATCATTTGAGGTACTTGTAATTTTTGAAATAACATTACCTTTTCTTTTGTTTACCCCCTCTTCAGGGAGGGATTCCATTCTCAAAGGCTATGGGACATCTCCAAGGAAAGAGACCCCTTTTTAGTACATGGGACATCGTAAAACAACGAAGATTCACAAAGCACCCACCAAAATCCTATGTACTCCATGTTGAGGAAGAGATTCTACTCTTATCAATGTTCTCATATTTGGAAAATCATATCATCCAGGAGCCTTTGTACTGTGTGAAGCCCTGTACTTTTCGAATCCCATAACTCTACACATCCCAACACTCTATGCCCCCTTGAGCGTCGAAAATACCCTCTCCATGAGCCCTCTTACTTTGTGAACTCTTCTCCTGTGCGGCCCTCCTAGCTTGTAAAATGTGATTCTTATGTCAATTCAGTGGTGCTTCATGTTACATTTATTTGCATCATGCTTCTTGTCATAGGAACACTAAAGGCTAATACTTCTTCTCATAACCACACTAACATGAGCCCCTCAATGGATCATTCCACATACCTCTCTAAATACGACATTTCCGGTTCCTTTCCGTCACCATGGGTTAATGTGAACCAGTTATGTAAGTCCAAGGGGTGAGCAGTGATCCCTCACCGTTTGAACTACAGGTCATTGAACTACCAATCACCCACGTCCCCAACACATGACATTAAACTCTGATCACCACATAAATGAGAATCCTAGAGAGGACTGTGAAGGGGAAAGGCACTATCACCTTATCACTCCACAATCAATATGAGAATTTAATCCATGAACACCTAGGTCAGTCTTCATATAAGCATCGACACCCTCTGATGGAATGTTTCATGTAAGATAGTCATGTCCTCCATGTACTTCTAGACTCCTTCTTTTCTCATAGGGCCTCCCACTTGGAGTAAGTTTGAATCTTTCTCTCCCTGGGCCACAAACCATGTGTAATCCCCACTCTATTCTTCATAGATGTACCATTCACAACATGATCATTAGATATTTTTTACCTCTGGTTTCTCACATTGATCATTAGTCATGTGATCTTAGAGTAAAAATTGACCACAACATTCTCATTAGTCTACCTTTGTGTGTAAAACCTATTACCACTTTTTATAAACTATGTGGACTTTTATCCATTCCATTTTCATGAGAGGTACTTAGAAAGCATCCATGAGGTTCAAGACCATCACCCATATGCTATAACCACTTCACGTTGGTTTACCCTCACCCCACACAACATTAAACGATATTACCCTTTAATCTTGCATGAAGTTAAATTGTATTCTTTAGAACTACATAGACTTTGATCATTGTATTATAGACTGGTAATGTAGGACACCTCTCTATGGTTCAAACCCAAACACTGGTAAACTTTAGTGAAACCATTATTGGGACCCACACAGGTGGTCCACCATTTATGGGTTATAGACTATTTTCTGGGTAGCTATCCATGTTTAATCCCCACAATAAATCCATACACCTCCCACCATGAGTACCCCTCTTACGATGGACTTCTAATCAAGTGTAATTCTAAGTGGGTATTAAGGGTTTTTTCTTTGTGTACACACTGATACTATTCCCCAATATCCAAGCTATGGGGACTTTGATCCTTTCACTTTCTATGAATGGTACATTGGTAGCCTCCATGAGGTTTAAGCCCATAATTCATGTCCTATCTTTGTTTCTCCCTTGATCTATTTGTGTTTAAAGAAGGTTATCCCCCAAAACTAAGGTTCTAATTCCTTCTGGTCCCATCAATGCCTCCATTCTAATGAGCAACCATCTTAGATGACTCATCACCCCCATTCCAGAACAATGTGGACTATGATTCCCTAACATGAGGATACGTAGGAAACCTTTTCAATGTTCGAGACCAACACCATCACCTTCACGTTGTCCCCTAGTTCGATCCCCACTCATTCCATCCTTCAACACACCATCCTTAAAAATCCATATTCTACTTAGGCCACCACATCTCGATGGAATCATGAAATCCTCAAGTCTCTAACCACGCATATTACCCAACGTATCTTTGGGATGTTGTCTATTGTGTACATCCCGATCTGATGATTCACCATCTAAACCTACATGGGATTCGATCCCTATCTTCAATATAGGGTACATAAGAGACCTCGTTGATGTCCAATCCCGACCACTGGTAAACCTTGGTGTCCCATTTGTCTTGACACAATCATCCTCAGATCCGTCCTCATTGGGAATCCTAATCCATCCATCTAGTAATCCTCTTAGGTTCTCCCTCCCAAGGTTGTACCCATCTGACCCACTCTTATTAGTGTTCCAATAAGTCTGATCCATCTCCACTAGAAGTTAAAGTCATGGCATACCCCGTGTTAAAAAAGGGAAGTTGAGGAAAACCTTGGAGACAAGCCCAATGCACACAGTTCCATGGACTCAATGCCTAATTCTTCAGGCATCCTCACCCTTGATAGTCCGTATCATAAGAGGAATAAATCCAGGTGTACCAGTGTTTTAGTTCCCAGACATGTCATCAATTCCCAAAGTGACTAATCCCCAGAAAAAATGTTTCTCCATGGACTTGACCTCATAGAATATCCGGATAGAAGTAGTGTAATTATACGACATCCAAAAAGATATGGCATTGGGAAGGGTTTCACGAAAAACATCTTAATCATTACGGAAGACTCAGACTTGGTGATGAATTACAACGAGGAATACAAAAAAGGAGATACTGACATCCCATCATACTATTTTGATAAATTATAAAACATCCTTGAATAAGCGATGGATGTCACCCGCCTTTGGAATGTGGGAATATGGGGAAACAAGTAGTGTGGCATAGCATGGTGAAGTGTGCCATAGATAAATCATCAGAAACATAAATGGTGAACCTAACATGAATCTTCATCACAATATGAAGATTAGTAGCATTTGAGACATCAGTAGATCAGTGTTTCACTGAATCTAGCTATACAACACCAGCTTCCACCATGGAAATAATTGGTTTGGTGTGAAACTCACTAGGAGTTGGGGCAGTTTATCATTGGGCATTATGGTCTATGATGTTGTCAGTGTGGATCTTTCTACCCATCCAAGGATGATTGAATGGTGTTGGGGAAATAGGAATTTATTTCTTAATTTCTATACTAAGGGGTGAAATTTCATACTTTATATGTCCCAAGATATAGCTATAGGAAGATAATCACCTCCCACACATAGAGACATTGGTAGGGGAAATGTCGGCATGGTTGTCCCTCATGGCTAAATATCATCAATGAGTACTACCAGGACCACGACTACTAGGCACCCATACCCCCTCGCACCTTCTGAATTTATTTATTGGAGGGTGATTAGTACTCTTGTACTTTGATACAAGTAGGAGTGGGTTATCCCGACAAGGGACATGCCCCATCAGGACCTAGAGGCCTCCATTACATATCAGTACTGCCACTGCCAAAGGTCACATAGGGAGTCACTGCTCCCTACTCCGACCTTCAACAACATTAGGATCCTATCCCCAGAGCACTGTTACAATTTTCTTCCTTATCCAGAAAAATTAAGGGGGGTCTGTGCTGAACTAGATATGAATTTGTACAGGGATCCACTTAGGAGTTCTTCCACATAGCCTCATCAGCATCACCAGCTGGTCCTACAGACTAAATAGTAGGTGGTCCTATCGCTTCACAGTTGGATCTAGTTTCTCTGAACTGACCTCAACATCAATTGACATCTCAGGAAGATTCATACCCAGGGGAATCACCTTCCATATCTCATGTGGCCAGAGCCTCCCCTAGTGTATGATTTTTCCACCTGTTGTTGACCTATAACAGGGGAACTTCCTAGTCCCAGAGAAAGGATGATTTTAAGATCATTCCATGTTTAGGCACTATCCAACTAACAAGAAGGTTGAATAGAACACCTTGGTCACCATTGTGAGAAGCAGCCATCATATTATGATTCATAATGATGATATTAAATATGGAGGTCCTCCCCATACCATCATCAGACAAATCAGAGGACCTCTATACTCCCTCATCCAGTAAAGAGGTGATCACAATGACACCATTATAAACAATAGTGGAGGTCCTCCCCACTTCATCAACACTGAAAACAAAGGTTCTCCACATTATCTTGGTCTTTGGTATGAAAATTTACTTGTCGTGCCAGTTATCAATTCTAGGATTCTTCATGCCCTTTTACCTACCAGCATAGGGTCGCTCCCCAAGTTCTAACCAACAATAGTGGAGGATGTCCATAATTTTTTAACAATCCTCACAAAGTTTACTCCAATATCCAGTATGGTCAGAAAAAATTTCATCATCGTACCATGGATACCAAAGATGATTGATAAAAAGGTCCTCTCAGTGCTTTGGAAAACCACCATGGAGGTCCTCCTAATGTGATTTCTAAATTCTACAAAGGCCCTCACCACTATAGTACTTTCAATCATGGATTTCCTCCCTGTATCCCATTTTACATTTTCCCAAGTGCTACTCGCACCATGGCTTATCCATGTGGATGTCCTCCCAAATCTGGCACCAACTCAAGGGGATGACCTTCCCATGTAAAAATTTTCTCTAACAAAAATAATTTTCCCGTTTTAGGAGGTAGGGTCACCACTACCAGAGGAATAATCCTGAGATGCCCCAAACCATAATCAAACTAGGACACTTTTAATATTCAAAGGCGAGGTGAAATTCGGTGATGGAACCCTCACCCTGATCTTCTGTTTCGAGGCTGGGGGAAGAAAACGGCATATCAGCCTCATCCTTCCAGAATTTGAGGTCCACCAGATCCTTTCATCCCACCAAATATACATACTGGTGGGGGAATATTTGTCCACTTTCTAGGGCTTGGCCATGATATTATCCATACCATCAGTTTAATCATTCTCTTCCCCAACAATAGAACATTGAGAACTCTTTTAAGGACCAATAGAGGATGAAATATAGTGTGACCCCCACTATAAACTATATCCCTTCCATGGAAAGTCATGGTCTTAATTCCTTATTATAGGGATGTGGTGCTGCTATCAGCGCAATCTTATAAATTTAGTTCTAGATGCGGAAGCTTGTTAGCTCTGATGTTGTACTCTCTGCTAGATAGCATACTATCACAACGGTCAGTTTTAATGTCATTAAAAGTACCAAAATAGCCTCCAGTCGAAGTGTGGGGAAATCATGGGATGGTTCCTGAGTCTGAGATGAGTTTTTTATGGAAAATTATCACAGCAAACCAGTTCCATGGGATGTTCATGACATTTTCAATGAAAACATCGCCATACTAGATTTATATACAAATGATGTGGATATGTTCTTCCACCAAACCATAGGTATTATGCATTTATGTTTCCACCGTTGGTAGTTATCTTACCACACATGTTAATAAAACTACATATACATTTTCTAGAAATGAATCCGGGTCAATTTAGAAATTCTTTCTATTCCTCATCACAATACATCACCCAGTCACCATCGGACCCTCCACCAATGTTGCATCTAATGATTTTCTGTGATCCGTATAATTATTTAGGAGGATTTCAAACATGATTAGATCCATGTTGGGGGGATGTATATTTTCCTTCATTTTAGTCCTATCCAGTGCCAGCTAGATTTTCTAGATGATATTGAGGATATGCTTCTAGTCACAGTCACAACTAACATGGTCGAACTGTCAGAGGAAAAAATCAAGCTAGGAATAATTGAAAATAACATACCCCCTAGGTTTGTGTGAAACCCGCTGGATCTATTGGGAAGGGTTACTCTCCAACAAAGAAACATGTTGGGCCTTCCTGCATCACTTGATTCATTGTCCTTTGTTCGAGACACCAATAAAAAAAGTGAGAATATTTTGATTGTTAAATACTCCAACCCGTATTTCTCAGTGAAAAATATGGAAGATGCCCATAAAAATAATATGTTGGATCAATAACTCATCGAGAATAAATATATTGTTGATTAAATTCTCACCAAAAGTGCTACGGAATGGAGACCAGATTACTGTAATCCTCGATTGGGGCAGCAGGGGCAGGTATCGCCTCCCCCCTGTGAGTTACCATCTAGGGAAATTGACCATCTTCCCCATATAGAAAGACTAAAGTATAAGGTTTATGTAAATCCTATGAATATGCATCACCTAATCCACCCTAGTTGTTTGATAACCCTTATCAGGACCTAACTCAGGTTTCCCCGTCCACTTTACATGTCATTATCCCACTAGTCCTATATGTCATCCTACTATCTAATCCATGAGACATGGGGCCTACATATCTTGTTTAATAACATTAAAACACATTGGTTATTATGGACCATCATCAAGATAATTGTAATGGCCTAGACCCTCATGACCCATCCCTTTTCCAAATTCTGGATCCTAAGGGTAGAGCCTTTGTGGGTGAGAGAAATTGGTGTGTGACCGATCAGCGTGCGACCATTCGTCGTGCAACCAACCGGCATGCGACCAACCGACGTGCGACCAGTCGGTGTGCAACCATTCTCCGTGCGACCGATAGGTGTGCGACCGATCGGTGTACGACCGATTGGTGTTCGACAGATCGGTGTGACACGATCAGTGCCCCCACCGACCAGTGTGACCCGGTCGGCGTGTCACTGATCGGTGCCTCACTAATCTGTGTGTGGCGCTAACGGTGTGTCACCGATCGGTGCCTCCCCGATCAGTGTGACTGATCTATGCGGCAGATCGGTGTGAGGAATGATCAGTTCCATCTGGCCTTGTCGGGTTTTTCATCTATAGTATTTCCCATAATGCCACTTTTATGCCTTTTTAACCTTTTGGAAGTGGTTCAAGGCCATTTTTAAGCCCTTAATAAATGATTAAATTACTAAGAGTGGGGGGAGACCCTCAACAGATCCATCTGGTGTCTACGTAAGGTGCCCCTATGTTTATATAAAATCCTTAAATCCATAGCTGTTACCACCTTTTCTGATGGGAATCATTAACTAACAATTAATCCTGTCATCTGTAACCACCCAACCGTGTGGGGAACCACGATCCATTTTTAAAGCCATTCAAATCCCCATATCTCATAACAACGGGATATTATCTATATATCACATGGTAATTTCTTCTTTCTTTTTCTTCTTCCTTTTGGCTGGTCTCTTTTTCTTTCTAGTGGATTTGGAGTTCCCCTTTCGGAGGCAAGTGGTGCACCTGTACGAGTGCCTTTCTGCTCACCCTTAGAGTCCCTGACATTCCTTCCCTACAAGTCTCAAATCTCTTTTTCTTAGCATGTGAAGAAGAAATTCTATCCTTGATCAAAAAATTAGGGGTTTTCCTTCATCTCTCTTTGTTGTGTATCATGCGGGGTGGGTATGCTTTTGTTTTTGTGGGGATTGATGAAACCAAACTAAATGAAGATAATGAACGGACCATTAAAGAAAAAATGGGGTGTGATTGAAGTTTTTTTGTACTCATTTATGATGATATGTGTTGTGAACTGTATGGGGTCGTGCTCACTAAAAATCATGGTCGTTGTTGGTCTTTCCTTGCTTCCTAATAAACCCTTTTCTTTGGTGATGACTAAATAATTGTAACATGGAAATTGGGTAGTTACCTAAACATAGTTGGTTTAAATGGATGTTTGATAAAACAAGAATCCCTATGTGACCACCCCAGTTAACAAACGAAAAGAAGAACCTAATGAATGATGTGCTTAAACCTGGAAGTCTCCTACTCTGTTTTGGTAGTAGGTGTGTTGTTCTTCTTGGTGCTTACGAGGTGACATGGATGGGGATGGGATCCCCTATTATTGTACAATTATTGGTTGTGGTTTGTGAGGCATGTGGGGATGTATTTTGGGGCTTGTTTTGGTTCAAGTACTTCTTGGGATATCACATATCCCTTTGTTTTTGTGACTTCACAAGAGAACCGGGTGTGAATGCTTAAATTGTTGTTTGAATGTTTCTCTTTTCCTAGATTTTGGTTATGCTGGTTAGATGCCCAGTAGTGTAGAATTTACCTTATGGGATCACTTGAACGTGAAAAAAAGAATTGTTAAAGTGGGGAATTGGTTTTCGGAATGAGTTGTGACTTGTCTTTGAGTGTTATGCTATTCTTTTATGAATGAATAGTAATGAGGATTTTTTTGCTTAGGTTTTGGAACCCTAGGTTGGGATGAGTGCTTGTTAACTATACATATACCTGTAGTCTTTATGTTTTTCTTATTTTCTCGCCACCCATGTTGGGAACATAGTGTCGAACACCCCATTTCATGTGGGAGGGTGATTTTACCAACACTCCCCTAAGTGGCTGGTTATTAGATCCTTTTCTTCTCCCTTTCCTGAATAGCCCAAGGATCATTGTATAGGCTGTGACGGCCTGAGGTCCATTATTAGCCCAAGGTTTTTCGGGAAAGGTAGTGTGGTGGTAGGCCCAGGTGTTTGCAGGTATGTTGTTTCCCATGTATCTTTGGGATGAGGCCCAGGTGTCTTCGGGTGTGGAAGTAGTTGTTCTGGCCTAGGTGTTTGCGGGCATGGTTATGTATGGTTGTTGGGGACCAGGTGTCTACGAGCGGGATGATGGTTGTGGACTAGGTGTTTGTGGGTAGGATGTGTGGTTGTGGCCTAGGTGTGTGCGGGTGGGGTGTGGTAGTGGGACTGCAGCAAGAATGGAGGGATTTTTTCAATGCGCAGGATGTCTTGAATAACCTATGAAAAAGTGGCGGGGGGTAACCAAACATCGATGTGATATTACTATACCTTACATGACTTGAGTTATTTGGGGAGTGTTCCTTGGTGAGGCTTCGTTGGATATTTTTCCTTGCTAGGAGCTTTGGTTGTATCTTTTCTCACAGGGCATTAGAATGCCTCCCCACTTATGCACGAGATTCCTTGGTTTTCTCTACTGAGTACACTTGTATGCTCACCCTACATATATAAAACTACTTTCAAGTTTCCAGGAGGACTTCAGGGATCATGCGGTACCGTACTACCTCAGACGTTGGGCAGTTTATGTTGTCATTTTCCTTTTCATGGTACTTTACATAAGATTTATTGTGGCTTGTATCTTTTACTTTTGAACATGAATATGGAAATGGTTTACTTTGGGCATTACCTTCACCTTCAGTGTAACATCCCAGGTAAATAAAGAATAAATAATTTTCAGATTTTTTAATATTTACGAATTAAATATTAATTTTATTTTAAAGGGGTTGCTATGTTCGATAGCGTACCCGATACGCAACGATGAGTTTCTTTGAAACTTACGTAGCACACTAGTAATAAAATAATATTATTTAAAATGTTAGTTAACAAGTAGTCGTTGTACTCACGGTAATGGATATAAATAACTAAAATATGATTAGATATGTTTTTAAATGTTTATACATTTACCCAATAAAAGATAAAGGCTTAAAATACGGAAAGAGTTCAATTTTAGGGCATATATACTCTAATTTTCACTAAAGGTTCACTTATCACCTTTTAATGGTGAACCATCATTAAATATAGTTTTGATCACTCTTATACATTATTTTGGACCAAATATAACTCTTCTTTAGAATCGGGACATCAAAATTTACTTTGTGTAAATTTTTGGTACATTTCTGATAAAGTTCTTTTTTTTATGAATAGTGTAAAATGTTGAATTTTAATTCAAAACCTCTTTTTAATCTAAATTATTTATATGATTAGATTATTATTTTAATTGGTTTTAAAGTGAAATTAGAAAATATTTTAACCAGTTAATCCAATGGTGGTCATTGGAATCAATTTCACTTTGAAATTTGACTTAAACTGGTGTCAATCTTTTGATACTTATTGTTTCACAAAAACACGCTATTTGTCATGACAGCGGGAATTAATTATTAAATTAATTAATTTGACTTATATGTTTTGAATTTTTTAAAATAGACTTCATTTTTGAATTCGGAATATCAAATATAGCTTAGGGTGAATTTTTGGTAATTTTCTGAAAAACTTCAATTTTTGATGAATAGTGAAACCACTAAGTGGTAATCAAGCAAACAGATTTTTCAGTTAAATGAAAGTTTACCACTAATGTGTATTGAATTTTTAAAATCCTACATACATGGTTGTCATTAAGAAGTAAAATGTGGTTCAATGAGATTAAAATAATTTTTGGTGAATAGTAACTTTTTTTCATTAATCGCGATTAGAGGTAATTAGTGTAGTTTAAGGTAAAAATGGTATTATAAGAATGTGAAAACACCATGACACTTGTCCTACACCTATTGGGTGAGTCATGACCGACCAATTCAAGCCATGGGCCAACATGGGGACCCCATGGAGCCACTTTAGTTGGAAAATGACATTAATATATTTTTATTTAATGTTAAAGTGAAAATGACACTAACATAAACTGTTTTACTAAAACAATTTTTAAATGGGGTTATACAAGTCATATTTTTGATTATAAATATTCATTGGAAATATAAAAATATTTCCTACATCATAGTATTTTTTTTATAATTTTTCGACATTAAATAAATTAAATTAGTTATGACATAATAATGATGTAGCGATGACATCATTATTTGATGATTTAAATAAAATTGAAAGATAATGAAAAATATAAAACCTACACATGGCCAAATCCAATTGGATGAGTGGATTTCTAACCCTTATCACCTTATCCACGAATTATATCAATGTGGGACCTTTTAAAACCGAAACACATTTTCAAATAAAGTAATGTTTCTTTACTTTCCAAAAGTGCCCCTCCTCTCCTCTTATAAAAGGCCCCCACCTCTACCCCATTTCACACACTTCTCAAGCCTTTGGCTCGCCCAACCCCTGCCCAATTACTCTCTCCACATCCCTCTCCTCATCCTAGAGGTTTCCCTTTGGGCAGAATCCTTTCAAAGGAAGCCTTTAGGCTCAAATCAAAAGGGAGTTACAC
This sequence comes from Viscum album, assembly GCA_963277665.1. NCBI lineage: Eukaryota > Viridiplantae > Streptophyta > Magnoliopsida > Santalales > Viscaceae > Viscum > Viscum album. Next base: position 451,420,877 of record OY728139.1, on the reverse strand, counting down.
TTTTAAAGGTAATTCATTCTCTCTTGTTCATTTGTTTTATTTAGCTTCTCCAACCCTCTAAACTCTTTTTATTTACTTCTTTTGTAACAACAACAGTATATTAAATATACTAGGATGTTGTTATAATAATAATTTGAGCTACACTCTCACACAACTACATCAAATGGTTAAAGAACATACGGTTTCCGTGGATGGCGAAATTCTACCTCCTGAAACGATGATTGTTCAATACTCATTTAACACCTTCAAGGGTGGCCATTATGATGTCACTATTTTTATATATGATATATAATATGTTTATTTTTTCTTTAAGCTTCTGTATTTTTCATTTTTGGCATACCTTTATGGTTTCCATTATGGGTAAACACGATATCTTCATTTAAGGAAGTGCGGACTACCGCCCCCTAAAAGTGATGTGATTCGTTAATGCCATATGTGGGACGTGTAAAGGATGGATTTAAAGTTATTATATATTATTTTATACTGGAATTATAATATACCTCTATATCATTATTATTTATTTCCATTAAAGTATGAGATAGAAATGAAAGTAGCGTTCATGCGTACGTACGGCTTACCGTCTCCATGAACGGTGCATTTCATTTCTTATCCCCAAATGTAATGTACTATTAAAATTACATGTATATAATGTATATATATAATTAATGATATATCTAAATGATGAATATAATTCTGGAATTAAAGTATACATACCTCTCATTTAGTTTTAATTCCACTAATATGACAAAGAAATGAAAGTAGCGTTCATGCGTACGTACGGCTTACCGTCTCCATGAACGGTGCATTTCATTTCTTACCTCTAAATGATTATGTGATATTATAAATACATGTATATTCTGGATATATATGATACATATTATATCCAAATCGGGAATTTCATTCGGGGTATAAAGAACTTTTGACCACATGAACAACATGTAATTGTAAGAAGTCAACTTTCGACTTAAGAACCAAATATTGACAAAACAAACATTATTAACTTAAATGGTTACATAATGTTTATAACAAGGAAATAAGTGATATAAAAAGAATAATTAACTTTAAAAAGGTTCTTAATCTAGTATAAATTAACTCAAGTTTATTATTCAGGACGTTAAAGAACGATCGAGTCAAGTCGGACCCAAGGTAAGGGAACTTCTTAACCCAATTTCCATTATTTGGGTTAATCTCCTACTTTCAAATTATTTCATTATATTATTATGTCGTATCTTGTATTTGTACTTTATTTATGGGTACTTATAGTGAATACACATAATATATCTATTTCATTTTAAAAATTATCTTTGTAAGGGACTTCGTCTCAATCTCCTTTCATTGAGGCATATTTCGTTTTATACACAACTTTCTTTTATACGGTGTATAAACTTCTTTGACTTTTGCTTTTATACAAAAGAAATCTTTTTCTACGAAGCGTTTTACTAAACGACAAAAAGGAATGTTTTTTTTAACGTAGGCGGTGACAACGACCTTTTCCGCCGTAGCGAGTATTATTTGATCTTTGGATTTCTCAACAAGCCGTAATGTTTTTAGAATAAAATAAATACCATATACTCTTTTATGTATTTTGGTATTGAAAATGGTTTTGAAAAAGGATTCTATTATGTCAATATATTTATGATATATTGTGATTGAAATGTGGAATTGTTATCATTACTTTATATTGGTTTTATGTTTTATGATTTTATACTGGTACTTGGACATTTTAACGGGCGGTTACGTTATAAACCATATGACGGGTGGTGCCGTGAATACCAGGACGGGTGGTTACGTTATAACCTCCAATGCATTGGGTATGGAAGTCGGCCGTATGGCTATTCCATTAGGTATGTATGGAAATTGGCCGTCTGGCTATTCCATTAAGTGATATGTGTGGAAGTCAACCGTATGGTTATTCCACTTAAGTATGTTTATGTCCCAAGTTACCTTTATATATTCTATGTGTTCTTTATATGGGTTTTATGGTAATCCTTTGGTTACAAAAAGGTAAGTAATGATACTTTATTCAGTGAAGAGTTTTTATTACTTCAAAAAGGTGAAAAGTATTACTTTGATAAAGTATACATGGTTTACTTGTTTTTTTGATAAACTAATAGTTTTCATTCTTTTTGTATCCCTTACTGAGCCTTTTATGCTCATCCCAAGTTTTTCGAAATGTTTTTCACAGGACTTAAAGTGGAATAAGGTCAAGTATGGGATCAAGGGAATTTCATGCTATCTAAAACATGGAATCGAGACATCTTTCTTTTTAAGAGTTTTTATTATATGGAGACTTAGTAGAAGTGTCTACTTTGTAATCTTTTAAGATGTAATAGTTATGTTCTAATTCTATAATACTGTAAACCTGAAAAGATCGTCAATGTGAATTATTCATTTAATTCAATATTAAGTAAGGTTTAAGGATGGGGCCTTATAGTTGGTATCAAAGGTCGGTTTAGACAACTTTAGGAGTTAGAAAAGTGTTAAATTATAGTATGATTGAAATGATATAGCATTTACAGATTACCATGTTGCTTCGCCTAAGATATTTCTGTGTTCAGAATAGTTTTCTGCAGAGGAAACAAAGTAGCTATGTTGGGACGACATCAGGAGGAAGATAACCTTCCAAATCAGCAACATGAGATGGTCGGAATCGGAACTGAACAGTTTGTTGCAGTGATGGCACAGTTGACTCATGCTATAAATGTTGGTGGTATCCATGCACGAGATCAGCCAGATCAACCGCAGAGGAACATGTCAGTGGTGGAACATTTCATGAGGCAACAACCCCCATCATTCAGAGGATCATCTGACCCTGTGCAAGCTGAAGGGTGGATTAAATCACTGGAGAAGATTTTTGATGTCATGGGGTGTTCAGAACATCAAAAGGTTAGTCTTGCTGTTTAACGTTTTGAAGGTGAAGCTGATCAGTGGTGGTCGATGGTGAAAAATATAAGGGATAGTGATGAGATTGAGGATCTTCACTGGGACGAATTCAAAGGTATGTTTCTTGAGAAATATTTTCCTAAGGTGGTTCGTCTTAGGATGGAAAAACAGTTCCTAGAATTGAGGCAGGAGGATGATTCAGTGGCTACTTATGAAGAAAAGTTCACTCGATTGGCAAGGTATGCTCCAAACTTCATACGAGATCTTGATAGTAAAATAAACCGTTTTTACTCAGGGTTAAAGACAAAGTATCGAAGGGCTTTAGCTTCTCGTGAGTTCAAAAGTTATGAAAAACTTGTTCGATGTACAGAGAAGGTGGAAATGGAGTTTTCCGATGATCAGGTGTTCTATGACAAACAACAGAATAAGAGATCTAGCTGGCAGGAAAAGGGGAAGAATTCATCAAAGAAGCAAGGAGGTAAGAAAACCAAATATCCATCCTGTGAGAAGTGTGGTAAAATGCATCCTGGAGAATGTTTATCCAAGTCTGGTAAGTGCTTTCAGTGTGGTAAGTCTGGTCATATTTCTCGTAACTATAAGGAAGATGATCAAGCAGGAAATGAAAAGCCAACGGTAAGATGTTTTAAGTGTAATGAAATGGGTCATTATGCAGACGAGTGTCCGACAAGGAGCTTGAGTGATGGGAAGCAGTTAGACTACAAGCAGAAATGGGTGGTAAAATCCTTTGCAACAACTTCAGCAGATGTTGGGCCATCGAATGAAGTGGTATCAGCTCCAGGGAGCTCAGTATTTTTCGAAGATTGACTTGAGGTTGGGGTACCATCAGTTGAAAGTAAAAGAAGCAGACGTTCCGAAGACTGCGTTCCGTACTAGATATGGCCATTATGAATTTGTAGTTATGCCTTTTGGGTTAACCAATGCACATGCTGTATTCATGGACCTTATGAATAAAATTTTCCATTAGTTCTTGGATAAGTTTGTGTTTGTGTTTTGAGGTTTGTGAAGAGGTTATGTGTGCCTTGTGATTCACAGTTGAAGAATGAGTTGTTATGTGAGGCTCATAGTTCCCTGTTTTCAGTTCATCCTGGCAGTAATAAGATGTACAGAGATCTGCGGGAGTATTACTGGTGGGATGGAATGAAAAGAGACATTGCTGATTTTACTGTGAAGTGTTTGACATGTCAACAGGTTAAAGCAGAGCAGCAGTTACCGAAAGGGATGCTTTAGCCTTTACCAGTGCCAGAGTGGAAATGGGAAAACATATCCATGGACTTTGTTGTGGCATTACCAAGGACATCTCAAGGTAATAATGCAATCTGGGTTATTGTTGATCGCTTGACTAAATCTGCTCTTTTCCTTGCTATACGAGATACTTTCTGTCTTGATCAACTTTCCCGTTTGTATCTTAAAGAGATAGTCAGGTTACATGGAGTTCCTCTCTCCATTGTATCGGATCGTGATCCCAGGTTTACTTCTAACTTTTGGAAAGTCCTTCAGAAGTCGTTGGGTACTGAAATAAATTTTAGTACAGCTTTTCATCCTCAATCAGATGGGAAGTCAGAATGAACAATTCATACATTGGAGGATATGCTACGAGCTTGTTTGATGGATTATCAGGGAAGTTGGGACCAACATCTTTCTTTGGTTGAATTTTCTTATAATAACAGCTTTCATTCCAGTATACAGATGGCACTATTTGAGGCATTATATGGGAAGCGGTGTCGAACTCCAGCATTTTGGAATGAAGTGGGTGAAAGGAAGCTGATGGGACCAAAATTGGTAGAAGAGATGGCAGAAAAAGTTCAGTTGATTCAGAAAACACATGAGAACAGCTCAGAGCAGGCAGAAGAGTTATGTGGATAACCGGAGGAAGAATCTATCTTTTGATGTAGGTGATCATGCTTTTCTCAAGTTTTCACCTTGGAAAAGTGTGATGAGATTTGGTAAGAAAGGAAAGTTGAGTCCATGGTTGGTTGGACCATACGAAATTCTGGAAAGAGTTGGATTAGTTTCATACCAAGTGGCTTTACCTCGGAGTTTATCTCAGGTACACAATGTTTTTCACGTTTCGAGGTTGAGAAAGTATATGCGAGATCCATCTCATGTTTTGAGCCCAGAGGTAGTTCAGCTGGAAGAGAACCTATCTTATGAGGAACAACCGGTCCAGATTCTTGACCATAGGGAGCAAGTGTTACGGAATAAGGTGATTCATCATGTAAAGGTTTTGGGGAAACCCATGTGATTTAAGAGGCAACGTGGGAATCTGAAAATGCTATGAGGGATAAATACCCCCACTTATTTTGATTAGTGAATAAAATTGCGAGGACGCAATTCCCAAAATGGGGGAAGGATGTAACATCCCAGGTAAATAAAGAATAAATAATTTTCATATTTATTAATATTTACGAATTAAATATTAATTTTATTTTAAAGGGGTTTCTATGTTTGATAGCGTACCCGATACGCAACGATGAGTTTCTTTGAAACTTACGTAGCACACTAGTAATAAAATAATATTATTTTAAATGTTAGTTAACAAGTAGCCGTTGTACTGGCGGGAATGGATAGAAATAACTAAAATATGATTAGATATGTTTTTAAATGTTTATACATTTACCCAATAAAAGATAAAGGCTTAAAATACGGAAAGAGTTCAATTTTAGGGCATATATACTCTAATTTTCACTAAAGGTTCACTTATCACCTTTTAATGGTGAACCGTCATTAATGATAGTTTTGATCACTCTTATAATTTATTTTGGACCAAATATAACTCTTCTTTAGAATCAGGACATCAAAATTTACTTTGTGTAAATTTTTGGTACCTTTCTGATAATGTTCTTTTTTTTAATGAATAGTGTAAAATGTTGTATTTTAATTCAAAACCTCTTTTTAATCTAAATTATTTATATGATTAGATTATTATTTTAATGGGGTTTAAAGTGAAATTAGAAAATATTTTTACCAGTTAATCCAATGGTGGTCATTAGAATCAATTTCACTTTGAAATTGGACTTAAACTGGTGTCAATCTTTTGATACTTATTGTTTCACAAAAACACGCTATTTGTCATGACAGCGGGAATTAATTATTAAATTAATTAATTTGACTTATATGTTTTGAATTTTGTAAAATGGACTTCATTTTTGAATTCGGAATATCAAATATAGCTGAGGGTGAATTTTTGGTAATTTTCTGAAAAACATCAATTTTTGATGAATAGTGAAACCACTAAGTGGTAATCAAGAAAACTGATTTTTCAGTTAAATGAAAGTTTACCACTAATGTGTATTGAATTTTAAAAATCCTACATAAATGGTTGTCATTAATAAGTAAAATGTGGTTCAATGAGATTAAAATAATTTTTTGGTGAATAGTAACTTTTTTTCATTAATCGCGATTAGAGGTAATTAGTGTAGTTTAAGGTAAAAATGGTATTATAAGAATGTGAAAACACCATGACACTTGTCCTACACCTATTGGGTGAGTCATGGCAGACCAAGACAATCCATGGGCCAACATGGGGACCCCATGGAGCCACTTTAGTTGGAAAATGACATTAATATATTTTTATTTAATGTTAAAGTCAAAATGACACTAACATAAACTGTTTTACTAAAACAATTTTTAAATGGGGTTATACAAGTCATATTTTTGATTATAAATATTCATTGGAAAGCTAGAAATATTTCCTACATCATAGTATTTTTTTTATAATTTTTAGACATTAAATAAATTAAATTAGTTATGACATAATAATGATGCAGCGATGACATCATTATTTGACGATTTAAATAAAATGGAAAGATAATGAAAAATATAAAACCTACACATGGCCAAAACCAATTGGATGAGTGGATTTCGAACCCTTATTACCTTATCCACGAATTATATCAATGTTGGAACTTTTAAAACCGAAACACATTTTCAAATAAAGTAATATATCTTTACTTTCCAAAAGTGCTCCTCCTCTCCTCTTATAAAAGGCCCTCCACCTCTACCCCATTTCACACACTTCTCAATCCTTTGGCTCGTCCAACCCCTGCCCAATTACTCTCTCCACATCCCTCTCCTCATCCTAGAGGATTACCTTTTGGCAGAATCCTTTCAAAGGAAGCCTTTAGGCTCAAATCAAAAGGGAGTTACACTTTTAAAGGTAATTCATTCTCTCTTGTTCATTTGTTTTATTTTGCTTCTCCAACACTCTAAAATATTTTTATTTAATTCTTTTGTAACAACACCAGTATCTTCAATATACTAGGATGTTTTTATAATATTTTTTTGAGCTACACTCTCACACAACTACATCAAATGGTTAAAGAACATACAGTTTCCGTGGATGGCGAAATTCTGCCTCCCGAAACGATGATTGTTCAATACTCATTTAACACCTTCAAGGGTGGCCATTATGATGTCACTATTTTTATATATGATATATAATATGTTTATGTTTTCTTTAAGATTCTGTATTTTTCATTTTTGGCATACCTTTATGGTTTCCATTATGGGTAAACATGATATCTTCATTTAAGGAAGTGCGGACTACCGCCCCCTAAAAGTGATGTGATTCGTTAATGCCATATGTGGGACGTGTAAAGGATGAATTTAAAGTTATTATATATGATGTTATACTGGAATTATAATATACCTCTATATCATTATTATTTCTTTCCATTAATGTATGATATAGAAATGAAAGTAGCGTTCATGCGTACGTACGGCTTACCGTCTCCATGAACGGTGCATTTCATTTCTTATCCCCAAATGTAATGTACTATTAAAATTACATGTATATAATGTATATATATAATTAATGATATATCTAAATGATGAATATAATTCTGGAATTAAAGTATACATACCTCTCATTTAGTTTTAATTCCACTAATATGACAAAGAAATGAAAGTAGCGTTCATGCGTACGTACGGCTTACCATCTCCATGAACGGTGCATTTCATTTCTTACCTCTAAATGATTATGTGATATTATAAATACATGTATATGATGGATATATATGATACATATTATATCCAAATCGGGAATTTCATTCTAGATATAAAGAACTTTTGACCACATGAACAACATGTAATTGTAAGAAGTCAACTTTCGACTTAAGAACCAAATATTGACAAAACAAACATTATTAACTTAAATGGTTACATAATGTTTATAACATGGAAATAAGTGATATAAAAATAATAATGAACTTTAAAAAGGTTCTTAATCAAGTATAAATTAACTCAAGTTTATTATTCAGGACGTTAAAGAACGATCGAGTCATGTCGGACCCAAGGTAAGGGAACTTCTTAACCCAATTTCCATTCTTTGGGTTAATCTCCTACTTTCAAATTATGTCATTATATTATTATGTCGTATCTTGTATTTGTACTATATTTATGTGTAATTATAGTGAATACACATAATATATCTATTTTATTTTAAAAATTATCTTTGTAAGGGACTTCGTCTCAATCTCCTTTCATTGAGGCATATTTTGTTTTACACACAACTTTCTTTTATACGGTGTATAAACTCCTTTGACTTTTGCTTTTATACAAAAGGAATCTTTTTCTACGAAGCGTTTTACTAAACGACAAAAAGGAATGTTTTTTTTAACGTACGCGGTGACAACGACCTTTTCCGCCGCCGCGAGTATTATTTGATCTTTGGATTTCTCAACAAGCCGTAATGTTTTTAGAATAAAATAAATACCATATACTCTTTTATGTATTTTGGTATTGAAAATGGTTTTGAAAAAGGATTCTATTATGTCAATATATTTATGATATATTGTGATTGAAATGTGGAAATTTTATCATTCCTTTATATTGGTTTTATGTTTTATGATTTTATACTGGTACTTGGACATTTTAACGGGAGGTTACGTTATAAACCATATGACGGGTGGTGACGTGAATACCAGGACGGGTGGTTACGTTATAACCTCCAATGCATTGGGTATGGAAGTCGGCCATATGGCTATTCCATTAAGTATGTATGGAAATTTTCCGTATGGCTATTCCATTAAGTGATATGTGTGGAAGTCAACCGTATGGTTATTCCACTTAAGTATGTTTATGTCCCATGTTACCTTTATATATTCTATGTGTTCTTTATATGGGTTTTATGGTAATCCTTTTGTTACAAAAAGGTAAGTAATGATACTTTATTCAGTGAAGAGTTTTTATTACTTCAAAAAGGTGAAAAGTATTACTTTGATAAAGTATACATGGTTTACTTGTTGTTTTGATAAACTAACAATTTTCATTCTTTTTGTATCCCTTACTGAGCCTTTTATGCTCATCCCAAGTTTTTCGAAATGTTTTTCACAGGACTTAAAGTGGAATAAGGTCAAGGATGGGATCAAGGGAATTTCATGCTATCTAAAACATGGAATCTAGACATCTTTCTTTTTAAGATTTTTTATTATATGGAGACTTAGTAGAAGTGTCTACTTTGTAATCTTTTAAGATGTAATAGTTATGTTCTAATTCTCTAAAACTCTAAACCTGAAAAGATCCTCAATGTGAATTATTCATTTAATTCAATATTAAGTAAGGTTTAATGCTGGGGCCTTATATTCAGCATTTGTTGTTGTTTGGGATTTACTATCTTATCTCCCAATCCTATTTAAATAAAAAGGGTAATGCCTTCCATCTTGTGTGAGATCCTATACCCTTGGTGTTGGTTTCCACTCCAGGACCTATTGAAGGTGGGTCTCGGGGGGGTCATTATCTCTCCTTCAAATTAAAGAAGGAATGTTCTAGCAATCTGATGTCCTTTCCCTCCTTTTGGTGAAGGTGGGTCGTGACAGAATGGTATCAAAAGAGGTTGAGATATAGGAAGGATTCTAGAGTTAGTAAAAGTAAGGGTTGCATAGGATGGTAGTGAAAAAGTGTTGGGTGATCTTGGTGCATGAAATAGGTCAGGGAAGACCATCTAGGGCACATGATTTTACCCCCCCCCCTATGTTCCGTTGAAAGGACTCTAGACCTACTGAAAGACCAAGTAAGGCTACACTGATTGTAGGGTAGATACCCTAGGAAAGGTACATTCATCATAATGACTTGTGTTCTCATGTTTCATGGGTATTTGGGGATTTAAAATGAATAAGAAGTCTAATAAAATTTAAGATTAGTATTATACACTACTCGGGCTTAGGCTTTCCTTGTTTACATTGCAGCTATGGAACCTCGAAGATGACCACAAGCAGTGTGGGAAATCGAGGCCCATGAGGTCGACTTGGCCAGTCGGTAGAGGACGGACCAAGAGGAAGAAGATCAGTGGAAGAGGATGCTTCATGCCTTTCAGCGGCAGACCCTTGGGAAGTATGAGGGTAGCATCTCAAATGTTGAGATAGAGAGCTGGATCAAGGAGATAGTGATAAATTATGACTTGATTCGGTCTCTAACAGAGTACTGGGATCCTATAGTCGTCAGCCAAATGTGAGGAGCAGCGCATTAGTGGTGGATGCTTTATCTCTGGGAATCGAAGGAGGCTGAGTTTGCATGGGCTGACTTTGAGAGGTAGTTACGGGAGGAATTACTCTTTTCCATGATGAATGCTGAAAGAGGCAGGAGCTACTCTCCCTCTAGTAGGGGAGCATTTCAGTAAGGTAGTAGGGGATCAAGTTCAAGGATCTCTTTCTCTTTGCTCTGGACCTCTTTCCGGATGCGGAGTCTCGGGCGAGATGTTTGGAGGAGGCGCTTTGACCTTCTCTTCAGTATGTTGTTACTCCCTTTACCTTACCAGCCAACAAAGAGGTCCAGAAGAAAGCTTAAGATGTGGAAAGGATGCACATGCTGGGATGTGTATCACGAGAGGGAATCTAATCCGGCTTGTCAAAGGGGAATGCCTTTAGTAGTAGGCCTCCAGCGCCAGGTCCCTCTATGTTTCGACAAGCAGGAAGCAGGCCTCAGCAGTTCCAGGTACGATCCCCCAAGCCGCACAATGAATAACGACACTAAATTGTTGTTTCCTATCTTAAAGGGAAATCATGTTTGGTATCGGCTATCCACCATGCCATTTGAAAATGCCTATATATGGATTGATTCCTTAAGAAACACCCGAATTCTCCATCCTGTGTTTGTTTCTCAATAAAGCACAACCATGCTAAATAAAAAACAAGATCCATCAAATGCCTCTTCTTTTAGTGAATGGGACAGACCTGCATGACAATATTTCTCCTTGCATTCGTATCTTGCCATGAAATTTTTAAGAACTATGTTTTGATTTATTCCTATCCTTTTGGGATAAATAAGAACACCGAACATTTCATCCTCGGGTCCAGCATCAGGTTGTTTTATTACTTAACCCGACCCCTTCGCCTGGGTTCTATCCTAAGATAATGAATGGTGTGGCATGTGGGCTACATTAGTCCCCATTTACAGTGTATTATTATTCCATACCATACATGTTCCCCTATTGAGGAACCTCTACCCTATCTATCCTTATTGCGTGACATTAAAATAAATTGTATTTCTACAACTATGTTTGGATTGATTCCCATCCTCATAGGATATGTAGGAACGCCCGAACATTTTGTATTTGGGACCAGCCCTAGGTTCATCAACCCATTTCCCCCCTTCAATTCTTGACTTCTCAACCATTATTATCCCTCACCAACATTCTTTAATGAACTATGGTTTAGGACCTACTATGCTGGATTCTACATGGACATGTTTTCATCTGTTTTTATGCTTCACCCTTCACTTTATTTGGGTTCTCATCAAAATTCACATACGAATGGACCCCACTACAACATGGATTGTTGGAATCAGTACTCTCCTACCATATTGGGCCAACTTCCCTGTGGATTTTGTATGGATACTTAACCTAATTTCCACATTGTAAATTTGATCCTCATTTGATTCTCATTTTTTTGTTATCCTTCTAGGCCAACGTGATATGGATGATGTGTTTCGAACATGGTCAATTGTTTCCCTCCATCGTTATTCCACCCCAATTATTCCTTAAATATTGGTCACATGATCTAAATCCCTTTCCAATTCATCATGTTCAAGTGGAATTTTGACACCCTCAGTTTTATCCCTTTGTGCACCTTTGCGCATTAAAAAAGATGAATTAGTGTTGTGGGGTCATCTTCGACTCTACATCATATCCCCTATTGAGTATACCATTTTCTGTAACGATCATCACCACCCTTTTCCCACACTAATCATAGCTCACATCGGCGTATGAATACCAGTAAGATTCAGGAATACATAAAGGAACCACACTTCATTTGGCCCGAAGCCTATGTCCTTAAACTAGGAGTTCACATCATAAATTATATGCCCATGTACAGTCATCCTGACTCTAAAATATATGTGTTCTCTTGGATATTTGTTATGCGGTGTGGAATTAAATTTCCACATTCATTCCATTATTGAGTTATAGCACTACGATACATATTTCCACCTTGGAAGTGTCGCTATATGGTATGAGCTCTATGATCAAAAAATAACATCCTTTAAATCCTTATCGTATGATACTAAACTGCATCTTTTGTACCTAGTCTACATAATGATGAATTGAAGAAATATTCAATGTCTTCCCTTAGGAAGACATTTCCCCTTTTAGTATTGGCCGCCTACCATACCACCTTTAAGAATTATGGGTCGGATGATTCCCATTTTTATGGGATGCATATTGATGCCCAAACTTTTGGTTGTGGTCCAGTCACATTTATGAACTATCTTGTGCCATTTTGGCTAGAGTTTTCTCGGATGTATGTGGTGTGGTACAAACTCTTTGTCCCCATTCATTTTGGGTTTTTAGTAACCATGCCAAGTAACTATCCCGAGATTTATTCATTATTTATTCCTCATAATATGATGTTAAACTACATGATTATAATTCCCATTTACATAACATAAAACTATATACCACCCTAGGTCCTTTCTAGAGAGATCCCTCCCACATGTAGGACTGATATATATTTAGACCGCTATTTTTACCTAGTGTACTTTCACCACGACGGAATAATTTCAAGAGTGTTTAATTTTATCTAAACATCCACTATTCCATCACCACGATTTTCTTAAACTCTATTTTTATACCCATTCCCATTCACATATGATGGAGCCCCGTAAGGATAGGATTCTCAGCCTTATGGTTCACCTACAATCCTAGGCCAATGTTCTGAAGGAAATCAGATGACACTTCGAGTTCAGCCCTATGATTTGAAATATGGTTACTATTCGGCCCTTGTTTTTTAGTTCCCATTTCTGGATAACATTATACGGGTGATGTGTTTCTTATTTGGTCAAAATCTATCATCTATATTCATGTCATCCACACTATGTTATGAATTTTGGGTATCGTAATTTACATTATCCATTCCCTTTTGTTCGGATTTATTCCAAAAACCCTGGAATTATCTTTCTCATATGCTAGAGAATTTTGGGAGAGGGAGGTTTGGTTGTTTTTAGAATTCCATTCTATATCCATGCCCCCTTGTTCTACTCAGAAACTCAGAGTGGTCATTCAGAACATGAATTTATGGTGATTGGTTAACACTCTCGTATTAAACTGGAATAATGGTGCGGGAATACCTTGTTTGTCATATAGAACATGACCAACAGGTGCCTAGGGATTTATCATTGATATTTCATAGGTATAGTTGAGATGGAGTGATCTATGCGGATAATGGGACTCATACCCACAACCCAAAAAAACAAGAAAGAAAGAATGCACGTTTATATGTTCACAAAAATTAAAACAACCATGGATTGTCCCCTCCAATAGAAATATTTTCCACTATAATTGAGTGTCCTAGATCCAATAAACTCTATCTTGTGACATCCATGATCTTCTATCTCCTGTTATGCTCCCAATCCACCTAGATAGAAATGGGGCACAGTTCATCAACCTTCATCTGGGGCCAATCCTCATCCACTTAGATAAGATCAATCTATTGAAAATAACACCTTATCTATTTCTCAACCTCTATTAACTATTACCTCTTTCATGATATGAGTCCTGATTGTGCATCGAGGAAAGAGGAATGTGTGTTCGCCTGTTCCCTCAAGCATTGGATATCAGGCTTAGACTCTAATATTTCTTGATATTGGAGGACATCCTCTAATACCATCCCACATCGAGGTCACTTTCATGTTCCAGTATTTTATCTACCATATAATCTCAAATGAGCATTTGAGTACATTATGTGTCCACTCCTCCAATGCATAGTTCACACAACTGGGAATGATGCCTCCCCATATGGCTTATCCCTTATTCTTTTGGGGTCTCCTTTATGAAACTAATGATAATTTTTCATGACTGGTGTTGGGTGACCATTCTATCCCTTTCATGGGAAAAAGTCTCATCCGTCTCCTCTAGTTCACTAATATAATATGCTAGGAATGCCTCCAAAGATTCATAAGCAGGATCTCCCACCAGTGTCTGTTCAGGTATGCTAGGTTTCATTCAATCAGATTGATTCTCATATTCTGATTGTACATTGAAGATCTCATGTTATATCATGCTAGCTATCATATCAGTAATTGTGATCATTGTAGTTTTGTCAACATGGGTGTCTTCCTCCATGAAAATTATCATTAACCTTGTAATGGAAGCACTGGGAGCCCAAGCCATCCCCTCCAATGTGGACTAAACCATTTTAAGAACATTCATATTGATATACAATGATGTTAGTTGTCATAGTTCAATGAAAAATATTTACATATTATACGAAGTGGAGGACGTAAAAAGATCAAATAATTGTTTTCACCCATGAGCTTCTACTTCTAAAACCTCAAGGTGTGGCCCCCCATATATGTTATGGTTATTTGAAGACTCTGAGAGAACCACCTTGGCTATCGTAAACCTAATAGATTTGATAATCAACATTATCACAGGTGTAGACCCTAAAGCTACATATGTTGTTTTGATAGAATATAAATTACATATGAGGTTCTCCTATATATGGAAAATGTCAGTTGAGAAGTCCTGAGTGACCTAAATGAGGACCACAATGAAGTGGTTTAGGTTTTACCTCATGATTCTCAAAAAACTATTCTAGCTCTGAGTTTTCGACCTCACCTTACTCTAAGGGTCTCCCGCTTCCAGCCTATTCTGGCTAGGAGGAATCTTCAAAATCTACAAGTAAGGGGAAGTGCTACCTCTATTCTGCAGTATACAACTACAGTTGGATTGTGTGATTAAGCTGCAGTTTCACCTAGTGCTTCATTAGAAATAGATTACCCCGAGAGTGTAAAAATTACTCTAACTCGGTGATATAAAGCTCCCCATCTGCATGAGACACCAAAATGTTATCCTTGGAATGACTGATCATCAAAAAATCCATCCCGAGATAGTTAAGATAGTTCCACATATGGGATGAACTGGGGAATTGAATATTAACCTCCCAGGTGTCCCAATCCTTCCATAAAATAGAATCCTCATGCATGTCTATATGGTACATTAGCTTCCCTAGAGCCTGAGTTTGTATATTTCAGAACACCCTAGGTGGCCTCCATTCATTGTGACTCTATCCTCGAGAACCACCCGGTATACCTCTACCACTTGCTTCTCGATCGGTTTATGTACAATAATTATTCAACTCATTTCTAGTGCATACCTACCATCATGGTGTGTTCTTTCCACTTTTCGTCCCTATCCTCGAGGTTCAAGAGGTATCACATCACTAGCACAAATGATTTTCACTTCAACATTTCCCCCAGGTAGGCTACCTCCCAGATCTTGGTATACTATATTACTAGCATGTAGATAGATGGGAGTGGTGGTAGATCATTCCGCATCTCCCCATCCTTTCGTGTGAACATGAGACCTGTCTTCCTCATCACACATGGATGATCCTTGTGGATAAATTTGAGGTATATTTTCTAGTTGAACATCTATATGCACCATAAATTCCTCCCAGTGTAGTGTGGGTTGTATGGCCTGCAGATAAGATCATGATCGATTAGTGCTACCAAAACTCCACCCTGAAAGTCTAGGAGATAGGCTTGATTCTCCTCCTTTCTCTATGCGTTGTCAGTGAATACACCTATTGGAAACAGGAATGGATCGAACATTAAATCATCCATCCTCGAGACTCAGTTCATCACTTGTGGAAGTGGGACCATGGTCATAATACTCCCCACAACATTCAAAATTACTGGTTAGAAGTTCGATCCATGAGGGAAATATGGTTTTGATATTCATAGGCACCATGGTGCACCACTATCCATCTGTAAAAAATATGGAGCAGTCTAGACACCCTATGTGGTTCTTACCTTAATAATATACCACAAAAATTGTAATGTTTTCATAGAACCAAGATCCCAAAGTTAAAAAGATCCCCCATCACAAGATTGGGCACTATAATTAATTTTTTTGGGCCACACATACATAGTTTTGTACCAAACCCATAAAATACAGCCACAGATAACCACAGAAATGAACCCATCTAGCGTAACCCCTAGAAATTGCTCGATGTTGACATTGTACCCCCACATCTTCCATTGGATATCCAATAGGGTTTTCCAATATGAATTCACCTTAATATACTAGGATTACATTAAAAAAGAGGGAGACCCAACTGGAATCTTCTTGGGTGCTTCCTCCCCTTTAGCGGTAGGCCTTAATGAAAATTTTATGATTCACTTAAACTATAACTTGAAGTGGAAATCCCTCACAGACTTCTTGTCCCTGCCTGAAAATAATTTCATCAATGCTTTTGTAGCCACAACATCTACTCCAGATCCTCCAATGTGTTCACAATGGGGAGGAACTCTTTATACATTTACCCTATGATTGGAATCGATGATATCTTTTGAGGTTCCCTGAGACTGATGATGACCTCCTCATGGTAATGGTTAAAAGTGTTATTCCTTTACGACCACCTACTATGAAACTATGGGATCAGCTATTTTGGCTGATAATTGTGGAATTAGGAGGCCCATGCACCTTCATATAGCTCCACTCGCTTCATCTCTTCCTCAAATTCCTCAACAGATGCTCAATCCCAGTAAGACCAGGCCAATTCCTCCATAAAATTACCGCCTAGGGGTTGGTTTTAATAATCGGTCCACCCCTTCTCCGGGTTCCCCAAAGATACCATGAGGATAGTGTGGTACTAAGGGGGAGTTACCTCTAGCACCAGTGCCTTCACATCTATAATGTTGACATAATTATATAGGCATTAAACATTAAAATGTGTGTGATCTCCCCATGTATGATCGTCGATAGCCCAAAACCACTAGTGTTGATAGGACGTACTCCTGAACTAATAGGTCGGTCTACCCCTACTTGCTTAATTTATGAGAACATCATCCCTTATAATAATGTCATACAGAGAAAATATTTTTCATAGAGGAGAGTTCTATTAAAATTATAATAGGATCTCCACTATGGATTAATGGTCTAAATGTCTTATCACACAGTCATCGATTCCAAGAATATCCATCATCTCATCCCTTCATGAAGCATCTGCAAGGACCCCTCAATGAAGCTTCTTGGTTGGCCATTTTATACCAATACCATTGAATTTTCCAGCTGTGGATCACAATGCTCGATCACATAGCTCAATCACAGAGACCAGCCATAGAGTTATTCCACATTTCTCATAGACACAACTTTGAGAATGCGCAATCACAGAGTCTACATAACCATTTTCTGGTGTAGAGAAAAAGAGAGACAAGTACGGAAATAGCGATTGTAGATTGCATGAAGCCTCAAAAATTGATATATCAAGCACAAATATATGTATATATGTAACGAAAAAAAGAAGGGTTGTCCTCCCCTATTTATAGGTGATGAACCATGGGCTTCGCACCATGCCTGGCCACTGTGAGCATCAGGACATTCTCCACCCACGCATTGCCTATCAGCAATGTGATACGTCTCTGCAACACCGCCTCTAGATCTGCGTAATATTTTAGTGATCTGCCATTAAAATTTGACCCTCTTTTTCTCCATGGATATAATTAAGATGGAGTGAATATTATGGAGCCAAAGTATATGCATAAAAAAATAAGAAAAGGACACAACAGTTCCTAAAGAGGGTACATTGTAAATAACCTTCATGAATCCCTTTAGCTCCGCGGCCGGTGAAAAGACCTTCAACACCACTGTTGACGCAAAACTATTTCCTTATCTATGCTCTACATAGAGAGAAGTGATGGTAAACTCTATATTTATGACAACACATGACATAATTCAATGCACCATAGAGGCATACCACCACCATTGTGATTCAGTAGAAATTTATGAAAGCCTCAAAGACTGGTGTGAAGGGAATGACAGAAGCCTCTACACTGAAGAAGTGATGATGGTCAACTTCATGACTCTGAGAAACATAATGATATCTACCTATGATAGAAAATCACAAGTCACTACATAATGCACAGTTAGATCTACATTCCCTTTGGTTCCAATATATACTCGGCCCCCCACTCCAAAAGAATCAACACCCTAACCTTTTTCCCTCCATGATCCCAAATTTAAAATCACCATTTTCATTGTGAACCATAAAAAAATAAATCATCTAAGGAACTTGAGAATTGAAAAATCCCTTTCCCTTTACTCAAGTTTACCCCCTCTTCATGGAGGGAGGCACTTAGTAGAGACTATGGGCTATCTCCAAGGAAGGAGACCCCTTTAGGTACACAGGACGTCACGAAGCACCCATGCTTCATGGAGCATCCTACCAAAGCTGGTGTACTCCATGTTGAGGTAGAGAATCTATGATTCACAATGCAATCCTATTTGAAAATTCATATCCTCTATGAGACATTGTGATCTACGATGCCATGTGCTTTTCGAAGCCCTAAACTCTTTGAAGCACTGTGCTCTACAACCCCTTGAGATTTGAAAATCCCCTCTCCTAGAGTCATATTTGTTCAAGAACCCTTCTCCCATGTAGCCCTTGATGCTTGTATAAAATTATTTCAATTTCTCTTAGGTGGTGAATCATGTCATTTTTCTTCGCCTCATGCTTCTTCACATAGGCACAATAATGGTTGTTTCTTATTCTCATAGACACAGTAACGTGAGCCTCTCAATAGATCACTCCACAACCACATCATCATATGGAATTTATGGTTCCTTACCTTCACTAAGTGTTAATGTGTGCCAGTAATGTACGACCTAGGGGCGAGAATTTAACTCTTACCATCTGAGCCACTAGACATTAAACTACCAAGGACCTGTGAATCAAACACATGATGTTCTACTGTGATAACCACATAAGTCACAATCCAATAGAGGACCATTAAGGGGATGTGAACCATCTCCTTTCACTCCTATCTCAATCTAATCATTATCACCAAGAACGCCTCGGCCAGTCACCACATAAGCCCTGACACCCTTTGATTGGATGAATTAGGTATGATGGTCATATCCCCACAGTACCTCTAAACACCTTACTTTCCTATTGGGCCTCCCTCCGAGAGTAAGTCCAAATATCCATCTCTCTAGGCCACTAACCATGTATAAGCCCCGCTCTATTCCTCACTTAATAACCATTCATAACGTGATCTGCAGGACTTTATTAACTCTTGTTTCTCACATCAAGCATGAATCGCATGATCTTAGAGTAAACAATGATAATAACATCCACTTTGTTCTACATTAGTGTGTAAGACTCGTGGCCACTTTTTCCAAACAATGTGGACTTTGATCCTTTCCCTTTTTAATTAAGGTACATAAAATGCCTCCCTATGGTTCAAGCCCATTACCCTTCTCCCCTCACCACATCACATTATTTTACCCTCATCTCATACAACGTTAAACTATATTCCTCTTTCATATTGCATGATGTTATAATTTATGCTTTAGAACTACATGGGTTTTCATCCTTAAGTTATTGAAAGGTTATGTTAAAAGCCTCATTGGGGTTTACCCCAATGACCAACAATATTTTGTTTCCCCTTTGATGGAAACCACACCCTTGGTCCACCATTTAGTGGTGTTATACTAGTTTTTAGGTAGCTAACCATGTGTAATCCACACACTCAATCCATACATGTCCAACCAAGAGTGTCCCTCTTGTGATGGGTTTCTAATCACTCATAATACCCAACATGTATTCATGTTCCAGTCCTTTGTGTTCACCCCATACAATGCTCCCATATCCAAACTACGTAAACAATGATCATTTCCCTTTACTAGAAAGGTTTGTTGGAATCCTCCCTTAGGATCAATCCCATAACTCATGTCCCATCGTGGTTTCTCCCATGAGCCCTTTGTGTTTTGGGAAGGCCATGACCCAACCTTGAGTTTCTATTTCCTTCTGGTCGCATCCATGCATCCATTGTCATTAGTCACCTCCTCAGGTGACTCATCACCCCATTCCAAATCTATGTGGAGGTTTATTCCCTGCCATTGGGATACATAGGAAACTTCATTGAGGTTTACGACCAATACCTTCACCTTCGCACTGGCCCTCGGTTCCATCCCCACTCATTACATTCTTCGACACTCCTTCCTTATGCATCCTGATTCCACCTGGGTCACCACATCCTAGTGAAATCACACCATCCTCAGGCCTCTAACCTTCTGTAATCACCAACATTAATTCAGGTTGGTTTCCATTATGTAAAACTCGATCCCATGATTCACCCTCTCAGACTACATGGTTTTTGATACTTTCTTCGATATAGGGTATTTAGGATACATCCCCATGGTTTAATCGCATCCAATGGTAAACCTTGGTGTCCTTTTTGTCAGGACCCAATCATCCTTAGATCTATCCTCAATGGGCATCCTGATCCACTCATCTTGTAAACATCCCAGGTGATCCCTCCTAGGGATGTACCCAACTAATCCACTCCCATCAGTGTTTTGATCAGTCATATATGTCATATATAGAGATTAAAATCATGGAATAACCCATGTTAATCATGGGAATATGAGGAAAACCTTTAAGACATTCCAATGGAACACAATTTCCCCCACTCATCATGGGATTACTCAGACTTATACACCATGTAGAATCCCTATCATAAGTGGAAGAAATCCAAGTGTACTAGTGTTTCCTAACCCACGCACGCCCGCGATTCCCAATGTGAATCCTCCCCTGGCAAAATGTTTCTACCCTATATTGGCCACATGAAATTTCCTAACAAAAATAGTGTAATTGAACAACGCCCAAAAAGATATGGCACCGGGAATGGTTTCACAAAAAATGTCTTGATCTTTAAGTGATGCCCAAAACATGTCAAGAATTTTGAGGATGAATTCATGGAAGGAGAGATGGACATCCCATAAACTAGTTTCGATCAATGAGAAAATGTCCCTGAATATGTGATAAATGTCGCCCACCTTTTGAAATCTAGAATTTAGGGAAACAAGAAGCAAATTTTATCATTATGATGCATGCCCCAACAAAATATTCTAAAACATATGGTAATATATCATGTTTTATATATAGTTGGATGAGGTAATTAGGATTATTAATTTTATTTTCACAATATCCAACTATTATATGATATTGATATGTCATTGTGGTGATGGTATTTTTTTTGTTTAAGTCGATATATGGATATAATAGGGAATCATGAATTAGACATATGTCATTGGGGAATAAATGTAATAAAATCGGCGAAGTGGTTGTGGAATACCTTCTTGATAATTAATCATTTTTTATTACATTATTATTATGTTATTTGATATTGGTAGAGTGAAAATTGGTGTGATTTGGTGATAGTTTACTAGACATAGGTGCATGTTTATTCTATTAATTATTTCTTGAGGAATTAGTATGTTTCTTCAACATTGAAAAATTTGTATTGAGGAGGATCCTCCTATGTATAATTGTATTCACTACAATATAAATATATATCTTTTTTCTAGGATTCTAAGAGGGAGTCAGAAATTGAGATGGATTTTACAATATCAAGGTTTGGAAATGCAATACGAGTCTCTAACATATAATTTTCCCTTTTCATTCATTATTTTTAAGGATTTGGTTTCATTATAAAAAGAATAATTTATAATGGATATCGGTCATATTTAATATTTCTATCTTGATTTGTGGATTGGTTTACATCCCTAGGATATAATTTGTAAATGCCTCCCATTTTTCAGTTTTATACACTTGGTACTATTCTCCAACCCATTGGGAATTAGAGTTGGGATTCAGGGATCATCATTGAAATCATTTCTATCCTATGAAGGGTTTTTTGTGTGGGTGGGTCGGGAAAATATCAATTGAACTAATAAAAAGAGAATATATCATTTATTTTCAAATTCCAAAATTTTTTTCATCGATATAAAAAAATCATCAACTACATTAAATTAGGAATATATAATCCTAGGGATAAAATTCAATGTTAATCTCAATTGTGAAGTTTATTATTCAATTTAGTACATTAACAATGGTGAATTTATGGTTTCCCCCTATTTACGTAAAAAGTATATTTCCACTAAAATATTATATGGTGATAAATAAAGCCACTAAATCCCATTATTTAGACTCAAATGAGAGAGAGTGAATCCATAAACACATAATTGAGTATTTAATGCCAATCATAGTCAAATACATTCTTCAGTAAATATCCATAAACTAACAAATTGGCATATAGTTCCCTATTAATATCAATAGGGACTCAATTTTATCATTAATTGTTGAATATATATATATATATAATGTCCATGATAAACTTCTAGTTGAAGTATGGGAACCTCATTGATTTTTTTCAAGATAAAAGCCAAACAATATCCTACTTCTGGTCCATTGAGTGCTCAAATATTATCGGTCGCATGAACTGGTAAACCACCCAAAATGATAATTATGGTTATACATTATTTCAATTCCACTATGTTAAAAATATCCATATTTTTTATAAAATATAACCTATTAATTATATGTCTCAATGGGTTCATTGAATCAAAAAAAAGGATCCAAGGAACCTCTTATACACAAATGAGATTAGGTCGACATTTCATGTAACTATTTTTTGATATAAACTATCACTAGTATAGAATTAAATTGAAATTTTTTTCCCAAATATATATTATTTTATTTAGTTATAGATGGTTACATATGAAATTAATTCAGAGGAAGAAAATCAACAAATGAATATGGAATACATGTCATGAGGGATCTCCCACAATGAAATATAGGATAAGCCTCATGTTCATAGCTCAAAATTGATGATTCTTGTAAAAAAGGATCAACATATGATATTAACTCACTATTAACATTTTTTAAACCTATTAATTATGTGTAAAATATTAAAAAACTCAGGACATGAGAAGGAGTGGAAGGAAATTTAGCACGAGAGTAGTGGTAGAAAAATCATAGCATGAAACCTTGTGTATCACCAAGAGACTATCTGATTGGAATTTTTTTCAAATGAATTTTAATATTTAATCGATGAACCCATAAATAATTTTCCAAATTTGACATACACTAACTTGGAATGATTTATTGGCTGAAATTTTGGAATCCAATACACACTAGGACTACATTTTCACTTTTAAATTCAATTATAGTAGTTGTTATAAATGTATCAAATAATGACTCATAACCATAATTTAAATTCATTATTCTTATATAGGGACTTATTCTAGGCTCATCTTCCATTAAAAGAAGATATATATTCTTATTTTTCCCACCTCACCCTCACATGACTGGAATGAGAGGGTAATTTCCAATTTGTGCTTTGTGATGTAAATACGGTATGTGCGTAAATTATTTTTTTATTTTATGTTAAAATTTAGGATATTATATTCATGTTTTATTTTTAAAATATATCTCTTTTTAATTACATGAATATCAATTACATGGATATTAAATTAAAATATAATAAATCAACTGATCATCATTTATTACTAAAGACAATTTAATATTTCTTAATGATCATGTTTAAAAAATGTATAAAGAGAATTAAATCATTAATAACACTATGTAATTGAAAAATTGAAAAGAATAAGTTCTTCGTTATGTAGAGGATACCAATTTCAAGGATCCTTTTCTTCTTGAATATCATCACTAAAATGATAAATCAAGTTATATTCTCAAATTTATCTAGCATATAAACCATGAATTTACAACTAACATCCTAACCTAGATGCCACTAAACTATTCCCTGAGCTGTTGGGTCACATGGATTCATGTGAATATCCCCTGACACTAGATGCTACTGAATAGTAGTGAGGTCCTGGGGTATGTCCATAGGGAGACTATTCCCTCATGTTAGTGAGTATCAAAATGGTAGAAAAGATATATGTCAAAAGAGGAAGCATTAAAACATCTAGGTAGAAGATGAATATCCAAGAAATGGATATATAAACAATTCCAGAAGTAATATCTTATACAAAATTATGTGTCATGTCATTTAATGTCTTTAAAATGCATGTATATATTTATACAACCATCCAGTATTGTACATGAAAACAAAATACCAAAAATACTAAAATGGAACTATCACAACTAGCATTACAATC
This sequence comes from Viscum album, assembly GCA_963277665.1. Taxonomy (NCBI): domain Eukaryota; kingdom Viridiplantae; phylum Streptophyta; class Magnoliopsida; order Santalales; family Viscaceae; genus Viscum; species Viscum album. The sequence continues at coordinate 451,396,573 of OY728139.1, read as the reverse complement.
CTAGATAGGTCATGTGATCTCTTGATCCTATGAAACAAGATGATCATGCTTTGTATAATGGTTTTTTTTCATGGTCCCCACCTTCATCCATGATGTCTATCAAGGTACTTAAATGTTTCCCAAATAGGGTGTGAGATAACACTCAGTAGACCCACAACCAAGGGGTCTATAACAAGTCCATACAATTTATAACAAGCTAATGAAATTTGTAATGTATAAAACATGAAATGATGTAGTATAAGTGAAATTATATAGGTAAGGTAATAATTATAAGTGATTAAGTTAATAAAAAATTCTCTATAGAAACAATATTGAAGCTCTCATATAAATGATAGTAGTAAAATGTAACTGAACATGTAATGCAACCCAGTCTACAACTCTAAGTTGATAGCCATTCAATGGATATCTATAAAAAATTCTAGAATCCCCCATGAACATGTCATACAACCATGTGTAAAACCGTATCCACATCCATTCCATTTAATATAGTATATAACATTCATCATGGACTTACTGTATAACCAAATGTTTCAAACAATAAAGAGTCAGATCCAAGGTATAAAAGACCATGGAATCCATTTTGATTCCTTGGAGTGGCTCTATGGACACTCCCAGAGGACCTACATGGATTCCAAGGATCAGGTCAACATAAAATTTCTAATATGAGTCAATGAATGTTTGATCAAAGGGGTTGAAATATCCAAGGTTTCTTATAGAATCAATAACTATAGGGAAAATGTTCCAAGGTTTTTAATACCTCATTCAAGATCCATGGGAGAAACATACATGGAAAATAATTGAATTAGGATCAGTGGTATACCCTCTAAGGAATCCAGAAAAATTCAAACCATCATCTCATTTGAATCTTCCTTCCATATAAAATTACATTCCATGAGTTATTCCAACAAATATGACCATTACCATTTAAATAATTAAAATAATTCACATCATGTTATCACATGGGAAAAGTGAAAATTTTTAACTATATATTTCATTGCAATTATCATCAATTTTAAAGGTTTCCTCTAACTAGTAAATATCACAGACACCCCATTAGAGTAAAAAAACGAAACAAACAAAATAACTCTTAATGGGTGGCCTATGTTTTTGAAACAACCTCCATGAACTAGTAAAAAACTAGTCGGAATCCCGAACTTGTTCCCATTCATCCAATTCAGTTATTCAATTCATTTAATTAGAACCACCAGAAAGCCAAGTGTGTACCACAATGTCATCTATTATTATAAAATAGTAATCCCTAACAGAAATGTATTGAAAAGCTACTATAAAACTAAAACAGATCATTAATCTTGTTTCAGGATATGATTTAGTTTATATCCGAAGAAAAAAATAACATGTAAAAATACTAGAAATAAGTTCTATTATCTTTCATCCTAAAAACTTCATTGAAATAATGTAAAAATAATAATTACATTATAGGAATGAATAACTCACTGTCGTGAATCCAATGAGATTGAATATGTTTGATTTTGTGTTTAGATGGATAACCACAATCTAAGACTACACTTTGGCTTCAAATAGGCGCTCCAATGTTTGAACTAATTTCCAATGTAAGAATATATAATATCATTAGGCTTTTAAAAAAGGATAAAAGGTATGTTTCCCTAAAATTTAGGAGTCTTATGGTTTCACTAGATGGTTGGTAAAACCGTGCACTAATATTTTCCTCCTCACCATCTTATGGGGGATCAGTTTCTTTCATGATAAGTGTTTGACAAACTATGCATAAATTAAGCCACACCCTCTAATAATGGATTCAAAGCCCCCACACAAGAATGTACAAAACATGGCATGATTTCCTTATATCATGTGACCTCATGTACCCTAAATTCAAGCACTGAATGGTTAGGATTAACCATGTGGTTTTACCCACAAGGTTTCTTCTTAACATACAACATGCATTACTTTTCCAAAAAGCTGTTATTTGTGCTCTAAACAAGAACCTAACACCCCCAAAAATTCTTCATCTTATTGGGTACATACATTGGTTGATAAATAAGCTTTTAAACAAAAAAATATATATACCTTATAGTAAGACTCATTATATTGCAACCTACACCATAAAACAATTTACCTTTAAATGTCCCTCTCAAGGGCGGTCAATAATTGCCTAGGACTAACTTCATCCACATATCATGTACATCAGATTCCCGCTCCCAAGTTTCATAATACTAATGGACATTTTATCATAGTACTCGTAGTATGAGAAATGACTAGCCTTGGAAAAAATTTGTCCTCCAGTCAGTAACTCAAATATAATACTTCTCAAAGGATGCATGCATCTGTAATTGTACCTAATATGGATGAAAAGTATGAGACAAGTGTATATAATAATGAAATATCTTATATTCATGTAATACATAATGCATGATCCATTTATATTGATGTACATAAATAGATAGGCCTCTATCATGAATCTCTCAAAAATCATGAATAGGTCGACATATCACTATGAAATATTATCTTTTGAACTAATCCATATCTGTCCTAGCCTTGGTGAGATATGTAAAAAACCAAATTCCAAAACTCTAACTCTAGAGGTCATTGATTGAAATTGGAATAATATTTATATCCCGACTGAGTAAGATTTATATGATTCCTCATAAACTGGACATGCTCAGAATTATCTTGGACAAGACATTGTTCTAGTAACACTGAATCAACCAACTCTAACTAGCACATGGGTGATCAGCATGTCATACTTTATAAACTCTCAAAATTTTTTATCCATATAGTTTCCTAATATCTATAATTTTGGGTTAAATCAACAAAGGAATTATTTCCCTCCATTGATCCCCCAAAATCTAGGATGTATGTTTTCAGCATATCCTTATGCACCTGAATCATACACATTGAGTAGCTGTCAGTCTGAGGGTGGTATGGCCTGATTAGTGGAACCTATGTTCCCAAAACCCACTATGAAATATTTTTTACATGGGATAAAAATCAATAATACCTATTTGAAATGATATTATGAAAGACCCCATGAAACTGCACTACCCCTTGGATATACATATTCCCAATATCATCAACTGATAAGGTAAATCAAATCCATAATAGATGAGAAACCTTCATAAGCCTATAAAAACACACACTAAATATATACCCAAAGGAGACCTCAGAAAACAAGTCAAAAAATACATCACAAAATATTCCCATTTCTATTAGGGAATTGGTAACATTTTTGAAAGATCATTTGGTCACTAGTGTTCATCCTTTATGTCCTAACATGTGGAACACGTCATGAAAAAACTAGCTACCTCATGTTTCATACATGACAATCAATATTGATGATGTATGTCATGATATATCTTGGTGATGTTTGGGTGTACAACACATACTATGATATGAAACACCAAAATAATCTCCTCACCTATGTCTAGTAGAAACAAAAATGATAATGTATATACCTAGTCATATCCTTTCCACATTCTATATAGGAGGTGTGTACTCACATGGAACACTCTCCTTTAGGACTAATCCCTTTGAATCAGATAACTACATCATTGTCAATCAATCTAGAAGGGTAGAATACACATATAAGGTTAAAAGTAAATCCTTTTTATAACGATCATGTACCTCTAGGTGAATCTCTTAAAAAAGTATATAAGATTACACCCACACCCTACCTCTTAAACTACACGTATCTGAGACATCCTGCTCAGCGCATCAGCCACAACATTTCTTTTACAAGGTGTATATGAATGATTGAAGTAAAAAGATTGTATGTACTCAGTCCACATTTTATAAATTAAATTTAGATCATTCTGTTTAAAATATATACTTGAGGATTTTGTTTTCCATGTACACCATAAAATTCCATTCATAAATGTAGTGTCTCTATCCACACAAATCATGAACAACTACAACTAACTTGAGATTGTGTGTCATGTAGTTCCACTTCTGTGGCCTCATCTTCCGAGAACCATACACCATGACTCTACCGTTGTATCATAACTACTCCTAATATAATATTTGATGTGTCACAATACACAGTGTCGCTCCTTCCAGGCTCTGAATGAATCATAACTGGTGCTGAAGCCTGTCTCCCTTTCATCTCTAAAAAAGCTATCATAAAGGTATCAGCATATAAAAACATCCCTCCATTAATATTCAAGACCATAAGAGGTGGTGGTATGTGTGCTAAATCATGTTTGAAATGTCTCTAATATACAGCATTCCCCAAGAGACTCTATTTATGAAAGTCATCCTTAAGCGGCTATCAATAAACTACAGCTCTCATCTTGTCCAGTTCAATAGATACTTCTATCTATGAGATAATATGACCTAGGAAGTGAGTATTATCCATCTGGAAGTAGTAATTTGTGAGATTATAATATAATTGGTGAACTATAAGTGTATCCTAAAATATATGAAGATATTTTTCATGGTAATGTTAATTGTGAGAATACACCGAGGCATTTTCCATGAAAACCTCAACAAAATAAATTAATATGGATTGAAAAATCGGTTCATTGGTGAAATAAAAACTGATGGTGCATTTCGTGAGACCCAAAAAATAACCAGGTACTCTAATAGACCATAACTACTACGAAAAGTATTATAATGTATGTATACAAGTCAAACACACATCTAGTAATAACAAGATGTCAAATATATATTCATGAAAACTCAATCTCCTTAGAAGAATTCAAAGAGATCATTTAGCCATGGAAAGGACACATGTTCTTAACTATCAGTTGGTTCAATTTTTGATTATTCAAACTTTTCCTAAGGCTACCACCTTATATTTTCATAAAATGAACTAGAAAAACCCCATGGATATGTACTGGTTCATATAATCTGCTTTTCCTCTATGTCCCCCACCTAACTCTTGAGCTATTAGAAATTCATAGTTTCTATCATTTAAGGAGAAGTGCACATATTTGGAACTCCATGTACTAGATCAATCGATAAATAAACATCTCAATCATGATGTAAACTAGAAAATTCCATTTTTAAAATACCCAAAAAGATCATCCACTAGAGTGAAGCCCCGCTAATGTGTTCCCTAATCATGTAGATATAAACATGAAATTTGAGTTATCATCTCTCCCATCATAGGATGAATGGACCAATCTTGTCTCCCTTAGACTTCTCGTTCACTATTGTGAATAAAAATACTACCCACTAGTGATGTGAAATCCACCCTCAAGTGATATTAATCAACATGATATCGATAAGAAACCAGTCATTCCATCTCGAGAATGACATCAAAAGTTATCATCTCAAGGAAAAAAAGATCTCAAACGAAATTACGACCACCAATATCAAGGGGTAACTGCCTAAACATTTACACACTCCCTAATCAGATTTCTAATAGAGAGTTCCATTTCATGATTCCCTCAGAAAGTTGAATCATGAGCCTAAGTCTCTCTACCAGATGTAATGATATGAGACTATGAGATACCCATATATCAAAAAGGGCAGATGCTAACATATAGGCTACTAACATGATACCTCTCACTGTAGACATCATGAAACTATGCTCCATGGGTGTAGGCTATACAGAATACATACGTCTTAAACCACTTCCCTATAAAACAAATCAACAATCTAGAGATGGACCACTCTTCTTTCTAAGTACAACTATGGCCTGGATTCCTATTCCATGACCACAACCTCAGCTTGAATGAATGACAGATGTCCATCTCCTAGCCTAATGTGGAGTTAAGAAATCATCTCTTAAACCTAGAGTCAATGATGGACTCATTTAACTAAATATTACATGAACATTATTGTAAAAACATTGTATGTTACCTATAATTATATAATATTAGTAATAAAATGAGTCTTGATCACACTAATTCCCCATATTTCTAGGTATTCTATAATAATGATAGAAAATAGTTTTACAAGTACTAATATCCTAGCTATTAATCACCTTAAAGGAATCCTAAAAGTATAAATTTTTTCACCTAGATATTTAACCACTAGGTCGAGAGACTAAATTTTCCTATTATATACCCATATTTTCCCTCAACAGATGCTTAGTAATTAGTATCTGATTTACTATTTCAGTAATAGTCTTCAAATTGAAGATGTTTTCCTGCTATCAAATGGAATATTTGCGAATTTCTTAGAACCATCCTAACATAATTATCTCATCAACTTGATATATCATCACAAAATGATGAAACACTATAAAGAAAGTTTAATATTATATAATAGTCATCAAGACCCTACCTAGATACATAAACTCATAGGCCATATCTTCTCTTAGAGTCTCGAGGAAAATTACTGGTAGGAATATGATTTCAAATCACCCGAAAACATATCTTATAACATATCATCCTTGTGTAACATATCTCACCATTAATTTGATTCTTCTCACAAAATGAATGTTGTAATATTTTCTATACTCAAAGGATATTTCTCTAATTTATAGAATATAGAAAATCTAGTCTCAAGACATATATCAATAGCCTATAGAATGACATCCCATAAAAATAAGGGAGGATTATGCTATTAGAAAAAAAACTAATATATATTATAAATACGAGGAATGTTATTTTACCCCTTTAAAAGTCTACCTATAGAATAAAAACCCTCATGTAACTATTCCCCATCACCTATGACCAATAAAACTATTAGTTCCTCAATTAGAACTACATATGGATAAACTAGTATCTCATGGACCACCCCCTTCAAATCATGGTTTTTTCCAACCTCCTAGTGTATGAAATGAGGTTTTCATGGTGGAATGTATCTTCCATTCCAAAAAACTCCAAATAATAGATTGAATATTGAGTGATCATAGATGGAAAAGTAGGATAAGTTAAAAACTTCTTATATACAGTTCACACCCATCTACAAAATGCTAAATCCAAGACTGGGTAAAATTTAGAAGTGATAAATATCCCTAGAGACACTACATAATGGCCAGACAGTAGTCATGTCAAGGTCATGTTCTCTATTTCACAAGGTGTCTGATGATGTTCAATTCTATGTTCAAATGGAGAAATGGGATCCAAGCCTGCATTTTTCTTTCAATGAGTAGTTCCTAGGATTGAGCATCTATCGAATAGGGGAAAAGATAATAACCATATTGTTTTAAATCATTTTTTGTGTAAAATAGAAATTTCCCCAAAAAAAATTTTTGTCATAGGGTTGGATAAACTGGGAACCAATATTGTTACCCAAACTATCATTATGGTGGACCACATGATTTCTTGTGCATTGTTTGAAAAACCATGTGAAACCCCGACCACCCCCTCTGTGAAAATATGCATATCGTTCACAAGGAAATTCACTTTACATGTAATAGTTTCCTCAAAATATGTGACCTATTACACCCCCACTATAAATCCCTACATGGTTAGGAGTAATCATGTTTCCTACCCCACACAGTTTCATCGTACTATTTAGTTGGACTTACATTTCCCAAATACAGGGATATGGGCTGTAAACAAGCCCCTCAGTCCCCTAAAACACCCATGATATCATTGGGTACTCACTTTCGTCCATAAAAATCATTTAAAATAAAAAACGTATTAGTACCTTGTAGGAAAACGTATGACCATATGTTATAAAACTCATCACATTCTATCAATTTGAGATAATACCAATGTGTTTCTTTTAAATTCTCTTATTTAAATCCCAATCAATTATTTGAAATTCTAAAAATGTACATTATTCACCTCATGGGTTTTACCTTGAACATAAAAATTACTAAAATAATTTAATTAGTAATAATTTTTTTATAAAATTTTAAATTTGATTAAACTAGGAGGAATTCATAACACCCCATGTGGGACTATATTTTTTATTCCATTGTTGGGTATGGTGACCAAATTATTTTTCAAAATTTTTATTATATATTTGTCATTTTGTTATTTACTATTTTATATCACTTTTTATGCTTGGTGATAATGCATTATTTTTCAATTTAATCATTAATTTGCAACTATAATCTTACTCAAAATGTAATGGAATCTAGAAATTTGGCCCAAAACATGAATAAATAGAAAGGATGAAGGAAAAATATAAAAAAATGAAAGGCACAAAAAAAATTAATGATACATGGGGAACCCAATCAAGAGATACAGACCATCAAACCCTTCCAGATTACATGAGACCTTCCAAAATATGAGTGAAACCAAGATTCCTAGAACCACTTATCAGAGAAAATTAATTCAATCACAAACTAGAAATCATCCAAATTATTCGAAAATATATTTAATTTTACAAACTAAATCCATAAATCCAAACAAACACTTAGGTATGATTCTTGGACATTATAATATATTTGAATTTCAAAAAAATTAAAGCGATATAAAAAGGCTTCATATTTTTATATTTTCTCTAAAAGAGTGAGCATGAGAATGGATTCAATGAGTTCATCCAATTCCATCACTAGCAGGGATGAGTTAGAAATGACCATTTTCACCCAATGGTTTCCCCAATCTAAATCAATTGATATTTATGTCAATATTTTAAATTTTGATTAATTCAAAAAATAATCAATCCACATTGCATGAGAAATATTCCAATATTTAATTACAAAATTCCTAAATCATTGTATTAAAATATGAAAGTCAACTTAAAAAAATATCTTGAGTTATGGTAATTAAATATTTAAATAGTATATGTCAAAGTAAGAATCTCTCTTAGGAAAATATCCTTGGAGGAATGATAAAAAATTACAAATTAGATGGAATGTAATAGTTTCTAGTGGATAGGTGAAGTAACATAAAGAAGATGAATACATATGTTCAACAACAATGAATTGATGGTTTTCCATATATAACCGTAACAAAAAAAGGTCACCATGATTTTCTAATAATAAATCCAAGGTATGTATGCTGAAGAATCTAATTACATCGATTACAACCATAGTAATAATTCTTCTGGTTGGTGTCCTTAAAAAAATAGAAAGAATACTAGTAGAGGCTTCCATAATTTCAATCACAGTAATGAACATCACTCCCGATAAAGGTCTGCAGAGTAGAGGATACATTTTCCTCATTCATTAATTCCATGGGATATGCTATAAATATAACGTCTCTAGACTCTTACACATATTATTACATGATTTTAATTATAATTAACCATCAAATTAGACCAAGGGTCATAAATCCTTGTATCTTTGGAAGATAGGTTCATAATTAAACACCGTGAAATGAAAATAGAAAACATATTTTGTTTAATATTAATAATGAGTCCCTAAATCCCATTTATCCCATATATCTAAAAAGTATAACCTAGGGAATACATAAACAAACTGGATGATCAAAAAATCCCAGTAAGGGAATACAAATAGGAATAAACATAGAAAATGGGATAAAAGATATAACATGATAACATAAAAGGAAGGGAACATGAATAGAATAAAGAAAAATAACATGTATAACATGGGAATATATAACCAATAAATCATAGGAATGTGGAAAAAATATATAACATGTCATAAACCTAAGTCAGTGATAGATTCCAAGACCTGATGGACAAAGTCACATAAATGAACAATGTTCACCATTTGTCCCAACGTGGGGTCTCATGAGACTGAACATTACACAATTAATGGGTGTGATATATAGGAACATCCATAATAATATGTTCATAAATATATGTTCCACATGAATAATTAGACATAAGGAATCAAACATAAACATAAGGGTTACGCAATGAAATAATTGGGTATCATAATCATGTCAAAATTCATTACATAATAGAATATCATAATGGTGTACATGAATGAAATGATTTAAATAATAAATGGAAAAAAATAATGGAAACTAAAACTATTTAATGATATTTGATGTCAAATTTTATGGAGTATATTTAAAAAATGTGTTTAAGAATCTTTATAAAAAAAAACATTTGTGTGCATTAAAGAAAATATAAAATATTTTTTAAAACATAATAGGAATAATTGTTTTTATGATCCCACAAATGACAGAGGATTTTATTTCATGATTAAATGATGGATTTTTAAAAAAAATGTTTCTTCAAATTGATTAATTGTGGTACTTTAAAATGAGTATGAATCTCATAATATCCCTTTAATCGGTCATTTTTATTAGTATAAAAATAGAAGGGAGCCTTATAAACATGTAATTAACCATCAAAGAAGGATGATATTATATGGATACATTAGTTTCGAACATATACACATAATTTTTAACAATTGAATAAAATTAAAGAATAATTAAAATGGAGAAACAATAGAGAAAACATAACCCAATGGAAAAAATGGAGGTTCGTAAAGGATCTCATACCTTATGTCTAGAAGTGTTCTAAACAGGATATTAATGTCCTATATAATAATAAGAAATCCATTAATTAATTAATTCATAACATTTTATACATTTATTTTATTTATTAAAATTTTATTATATTCATTTATGGCATTTTTTATGATTTATAAGATATAATTCTATTGTTTGGGATTTTTCGTTTCATTTTTTTTCATGATCGATTTAGTTGTATGCATGTATGGAAAGTCATGTTAAATGAGAATTGATGTTCAGAATTGTAATTATATGTTATTAAAGAACACTAAGAATATTAAATGGTTATATATTTCATTCTTTTATATTTTATTACGGTGAATCATTAGATAAAATGTAACTGATAATCGATTCGATTATTTGGTGTTTTTTCAATCATCGAGAATTAGTTTTGTTTTGTTAATTAATCTCAGTTATATATATTGGTTTTATAAAATTATATGTTATATAATAAATTTATTATAAAATTATTTAACATTTAAGAAGAATTTAAGTCCATCCATTATAGTAGTAATGGAAATTGAAAACTGGCTATCCTTGAATGTGATAAATTAAAACATCATGGATGATGTTTTAATTTCTTAAACAAAAAGGGATGGGGAAAGATATTTTGAAGGATTATTCCAATAACATAATATATTTATATTATATTTGATATAAACGAGACACCATGACACTAATTTAAGGATATTATATGAGATAATATGAAAATAAAACTACAAGAAAGGGAATTGAAATGAAAAGGAAAGAGGATTTTACCTCTTGAATTCAATCTCTTTGAGAACCTCCTGAGGGAAAAGTTTTTGTTATTTCGATGAGAACAATAGATATTCGATGTGGGTAATGGGCTTGGGAATAGTATTCAGAATAATTTTGACACGTATTAAATCTTGAAAGGTGTGAGGAGAAGAGGTGACAAGGGGTGGTATTTATAGTGGATGATAGGGGTGTTTTCTCATTATTTTATTCAACAGTTTGTTATTTTTTCCCATGACTATTAATATATAAATAAATATTATAAAATATATTAATATAATGAAATAATGTTTTTTAAAATGTGGTGACATCATTCATACATTATCCATGACTCACAAATTTATGAATTTATCATATACCATAAATTATTGTATTTCCTTTTTTAACAAAAATTCAACTTTTTTAGAAAAATTAAAAAACATAACCCTAAGCATTTTAAAATCATTAGAATAAAAAAATCACCACAATTTTATTAAAATAGTTTTCTAATCATTATAAATCAAATTTTTATTTAAATCATCATTTAATTGGGAAAATTCCATTTTTAAAAGTGTAACTCATTTTATAGAACCTTGAAAATTTAATTTAGGTTTAATATAATTATATTATAATAATAATAAATATTTATTAAGAATCTATTTTATGAAAATAAATATTCATTTACATCATTATATAAATTATAATATTATAATTAAATATTTATTACTTAAAAAAAATACCAGTACATAATTTATAATTTCTAAAACAATTATTTAATTATTACAATATATAGATATATCATATTTTTATTTATAAGGTACATAATTTTTTTATGCATTCATAGGTGAGTTTACTATTCAATTAGCCAATTTACTATTCATAAGGTTGATATAACTATTCTAATGGTTAGGTTAATATTTCATTGGTATAATATATCTTATTTCATTCATTCTTCATCTATAATTTTTATTTTGTGTTATTTATGAGATTTTATGTGATTTATACTATATAAAAAAATTATATGAAGGGAATTTCTATTTGATAAGAAATTTAGTGTCCTTATATTCTTATACTCTAATGAAATTCCACCAGTGAAATTTTTTTCTACAATCTTTGTAGAAAATAGTTGTTGAAACTTTTCCTTCATTGCTTTATCTAGTTCCCTTATTTCCTCTTCATACTTATGGTTCCGACATAGTACTTTGATAAGGTGGGTAGTCTTGTTGCATATAATGTTATCTCTACAGTATAAAATCATCATGGGATTCTCCTCATAAGTGAAATAATTTACTAATAGTACCAATGATGAATTCAATAAATTTGAAGGATATGATATGTACATCCCAAATAGGGATACATAAAATACATCATGTACATTATACATTGTAGGTGGAAGTATTAGTATCTAGGACACATATTTGACATGATCATGGATCATAACGTGTCCAATGTACAAGGAACTCAACATTAATTTCTTCCCAAATCTCATGATCATATTACATTGAGATATGAAGAGGAATACGATTTCTTCACATATAATATATAGGTCTCGTTAACGATTTCCTGCATAGCTCTTCTATCGACTACGGGCTAACTTGTTATTCTGATGAATGGTTTTCATCTTTCCACAAATTTATTCCTCTATTTTAGTTCATAAAAAACCTTTGCACGTGTCCCAATCTTCTACATGACCAGAACTCAATTGGAAGTTGAGGACACTGGCCACACATATTCCCCGACCTACCACAATTATAGAATAACACCTTACCAACACCAACGGAGGTGGAACTTCTATTTTGACAACTTTTCACAAATAGACCCTACTAAAAACAACCAAAACAATGATTTCGTCCCTTAGAAGCTTCACCACTTTTTTTCCCAGCTGGCAAGACAAGCACACTACCTAAAGCTCTATTTAGGTTCTATTCTGAGATCAATGCTTGATTCACTACCACTATAAACATTTTCAAGTGAATGATATTCTCTTGAGAGTTGTTCTCATGTCTCAGACCATCCTTAAAATGCCTCGTAACTACTGCATCATCCCCATCCAATGCTGGAACAACGTGCCATAGGCCAGTAAAGTGACCTATATACTCCATCACCAACATCGATCCCTATGTCTATCTCATGTACTATGCAGCTCGCTCTTTCCTCAAATTAAATGGGTAAAAATTCTCCAGAATAATTTCTTAGAAAAATTTCCATAGAATACCTTTAGTATTCTCAGTTTTACCCAGGATGTCCCACCAATGCTTCACCTAGCCCAAAAACATATAAGCTACCAACTTGAACAACTTCCCAATAAGATTCTCTAGATGATCAAGTATTTTCAGGGCAGACTCTATCCAGAACTCTGCTACCTCTGGCCCACCCTCTTCAGTAAAAGTCGAAGGGTACTGCAGCAAAAACTATCTCATCTGCTCAAACATACTCAGTGAAACCTGCCCTTGGTCATGATCTATCATTTGCATAAAATGATAAATATTAACTCAGAACATACCTTTTCTTATTTTATGGACCACCATATTCTCTTTATCCTTTACTAGAGGAGTGTTCTCACCAACATCCTCTTGTTTCCCATTCGGTGCTCGATGTCATGGTGGAATTTCTCTACATCTCCAAGCTCGCGGTTTAGAACACCTGACATGAAACATTCATAACACTATAATTAGAATCCTCTTCACCATCCACAAAAACACACCATACATTCACCATCCCATCAAAACATATCATTTAGAAAAATTACCCCAACCATCTCTATCATGGGACTTGTTCTACATGGGTTAAACCATTATGCACCACCATAAGTCTCAAACAACATGTTAGAAAAAAAATCAATTCATTACAGGCCATTAATTACACAAATTTCATTAATCATCACGTATCATTCTTTTATATTCACCCACTTTCATTGTTTCATTTATGAAATTTTATTTTATTAACAACATACATGGTGTATTCAATATTTAATGCCTTAGGCAGCAAACCCATGTGTTCCTACCATGATGCATGTCACTGATCTCTCTTGGTACCTAAAGGGATACATGATTGAACAACCTTGTGCCCATGAGTCCACGATCCAAATATCAAAAAACCATCACATCACACGACTTGTGCATCGCCGAATGGTGAAAGATCATCAACTATAACATCACACAGTCAAGGACAACAATTCCCACATTGGGTGACATAGGTTTTCCCCCATACATGGGTTAGATACTAACTAGAATGAGGAAATTACTAAGGCCCAATACTTTCCTGTCCTCCTGTCAATTATTCCAAAAAACATGATTCCAGAGAAGGAGAAGAAAACATCCTCTGAAAACACTTTGTAAGATACCTGGCCAAGAAGCCACTATAGTGGTGCTCCGAGCCTGGAGGTTACATTACCTTAATGACGCCTCCCCATATGAAATATTTTAAAGATAATAAGTGGGGGAAAAATATATAATTTTGGATATTATACCCCCTTTTAATTATATTAATCCATAACCGAAGTAAAAAAATTGTGCTATAATAACCAATAATACCATATGATGCATAAAAAACAGCCCCCAAATGGGGTACAACCATGTCCAACAATAAGTATTCCATTCCATGATACTAGTGAAAAAGTGAACAAAACCCAAAATGAATACAAATTGAAAATCCACAAAATGGTCATGACACCATGTTTGGGTCCTCCTCCACACACACACATGCGAACCCAGCTTCCTAGTAAGGGACTTTTCCCTTCTATTGACCTGAAAACGCGATGTTTTCTTTGGTTTCGAAAGGTGGAATGAGTAGGGTTTGAATAAAAATCAGTAGTCCACCACTAATGGAATCTAAAAAATATCATGTATCAAAAATTGTGCCTGAAAAATAAAATGAATAATAAATTACAAGGAAAATAATAAGTTCCCTTAGCATGTTTAGGTCCATTACAAACATTTATAACTATTTTAAAATCTTGTCATTTCATCCCATTTGCCATTATTTACCATTCTCATTACATTTAACATGGGTTCATCAAGCACAACAAGTTACAAAGTTTTAATGTACATAATCACATGCATGTTAAAACAAAATGTTATCATATAATACTAGGACTATCTTCATCATGTCAACCATATCCTCACCTCGATGCCTCTGTCCGAGTGAATGCAATTTTAAGGGGATCAAAGATTCATTCCTCTTCCCAAACCCATGAATTAGGGGTGGAGTATAGAGCCTCAGTGAAACTCAACCAATGGGTGTAGATCCTCAAGTCAATACTCCACTCTACCAAGCCATGTGAAATTCTATACACATATGTATCCATTAACCATTCACACAACATAACATATATTTCCCATGTCAAACATAAATCACAACAATATCATAAGAGTTAATACTTTGACTTAAACCATTTACGCATTAACAACACTTTACAACATTTATCCAGTTATATGGATTCCCCATTTATTATGCCTATATCACTAAGAATTCATTTATTGTGTCTATCTCACTGGGATTCATTCATTATACATAGCTTACTAGGCTTCATTACTGGTCTCATAATCCATTTCATTATAGTATTTAATTATTTCCATGATAACACAGTATCCCTTAGGTTTTTACAAAGCCTAGGTGGTTTATCAAGCTTCTACTTCAATATAGTCATACACATCAACTTTTTTATTAAGGCTCTTCATAAATACACAATAATATCACATGTTTATTACAAATCCTTTAGTCTGGGAGAGTCAGCACACCCCAGGGGTGGCCTTAGGTTGTTTCATCACCCTCAACGCATCCCATGAGGAACATGAGGCTTTCCATTTACCTTATTAATAAGAATTTTACCTAAACATGCCACGGGTGGTCAAAACATATCAACATACACCCATGAAAAAAACAAAAAATGCATGATTCCACATTTAAACCACGGGATATTACTTGTAGACCACCAACCTCAATTCCATTTGTGAACAAACTCTTTTTCGAGCCTATATATTCAACTTCAACTAACCCTTGATTCTTCAAACTACATCACACCAAAGGAGTACAGTTTTAGAGCATTGGAATGGGAGGATAAAGAGATACAAACCCTAAACACAAAAGAGAAGAAAAAAATGGGATTATCCTTACTTAGGGCCTCGATCTATAAACAATCTAACCAAAAACACCTTATAAATGAGTAAGTTCAACATAATTGAGATCTGGGGAGATTTGGTTTGTTTATAGGGTGAACGTGGAATAAATTTGACGAAAACTCGAGTTGGGTATTCAAATCCCGAAGTGAAAAAATAGTAATTTTTTTAAATGTTTTCAGGCTGCACGGTTTAGCCGTTCCATTTTCCAAACACTGAAATGACCTTATAGAGGCCACTGTCCAAAGTCCCACCTCATTCATGGTTTCTTAGTCAATCTGCATGGTTAGCACTAACCATGTGAAGACCATGCGGCCTACCTAGAAAACCACCATTTTCGCCTTTATTATGTCCCGATCCCTCGAAACACCTTAAGGACATGAGTAAGAACTTAATAACCAAAACAAGGGATTAAAAAAAATCTTAAACGAGAACATACCTTTCCATGTTCTGGGATCTTACAGAACCACAATAATTTGAACCTCAATATAATTGATTTTTTTAATATAGTGAGTGAAATCATCAGCAGAAATCCCATTTAAAAAACTCCCAGTCTTCTCCTCAAACCACAACACAATGATGAAAATGCCAATAATCACCCCTCACTATCTCATATTCAGTTTTATACTCTCTAGGGAAGACTAAATATTATATCATCTTATATAATGATTAAAATCATATACAATAATAAAGGAGATATCATATCCATTCAACCCAAAATAAATTGAGACTGATTACTGATCATGAATGTAGGAGATCGAAGAGATAAATTCATGATTCAAGACCCAAAGTAACTCTAAAGAATTCTGGAGAGCATTATTATAAACTATATAAACCCAAGGGTCACCCACTTAATGACCTCCAACATAGAAAAAGTCATTCTGGGTTTATCAATTCCAAAAAGTATAGGTTTATTATCCACATGATGTTTTTTAAAGGTGGTGATTGTGGGAGAATTCCCAAGAGCCTGGAAATTCTAAAAGTGAATCATTATGAAAAAAGACTTAGTCATTATGCCAGGCCTATCACTCCATTATATATTCAATTGATTATTTTTCCTCTCATTTTTATTTTTGTTACTCTTACCTTCTACAGATGAAACTACAATTTAAGGGTAATCTGAAAAAGGTGCATGAATATTGGATAGAACCTCTAAGGATTTAGATTTGTCTTCACAAATTATGTCATCAATTTATTCAGACCAATAAGAAATACTGAGAGTAATGAATTTTTTATTTTACTGAACTGGTTCTTGAGTGATATACACAAAATATTTTCTCACAGCTTTAGAAAGTGGGACTTGGAAGAAGGATCCCTCTTCTTTAGATTATAGATTCTGATCAGAACCAACAAAGGATTATGAGAAAATATCTTTTACAACACCGATGCATGTAGTATCTTCCCAATAAGGCTGAGAAGAGGCTAATATAGTGTCCATATTGGTTAAATTCTTTGAAAAAACACCATCCACATAGCTATCTGAAATATTAGTAGAATGATAATTTAAGACCTCATCCATTTTTCCAGTAGTACCACAAAGGTCAAAAATTTCATAATGTACTTCCATGTTATCTACATCAGATCTTAGAATACGATCAATATTGAGCTCATGATCTAAGATAAGAAGCTCAATGGGACCAACTGACATAGAGATTGTGTCCTAATTTTTCTTGGTATAAGTACTACAAAGATCAAAAATATTCGTAGGTGACTCTATATTTTCCACATCAGATATTGGAATATAATCATTAATAAAAAGATCTTGATCCAAAATAACATGCTCAATAGGGCCAACGAATGGTGTAGGAAAATTTTCCTTCACATTATTCTTCCTAAAATTCTCATCAGCATGACCTTCAATCATGAAAAATCCACAAAATTTTTTTCCATTAAACTCATATATCCATGTGACCCATAAAATGAAAATGGATACAAAACATCAGTTTTTGTTCATATTTAATCTCTATATTGATACTATCATCCCTTTTTGTAAACAACATCTTCAAATAGAGTAGATTCCATATCAACATCAATAAGGATTCTCTAATAGAGAATAATCCTAAGATTTTCAGTGCGCATATCCATTCATATGGGATTTACAACTGATGAAGGAAACCCAAATCTGTGATATTCAATGAGTAAGATCAGTGAATTTACAATGTTTTACCCCTTTTTGGAAGAAAAACCTGAGCATTGATCAAGAATTTAAAGAGGATAACTCACTCCTCTATAGAAACCTAATTAGATGTTAAATGATAAATATTCCCCTTCCTGGTGATACTTCATATAGAAGGGAAACCAAAATCTAGAAAAATTCCGGAATATTTTTGGGGATCTATGAAATTCATCTTTTGGGCTGATACTTCAGGAGTGGGGACATCCATAGGATGTTTAATCAAAATAGAACAGTACATCTACATATGACTAGAAAAATCATACTGATTACATATTGTATTATTAACAACTGGAAGAGAATCACAAGCATCCTTCATAATCTAATTTAGATCATCAAAACTATGGATTTCCCCAAATGCCCCCATGAGAATCTATCTCCAACATAGATTTTTTGATGAAATATCTAAATTCCTTATTCATTTAGTCCATGAAAATTCTGAGATCATTAGTGAGTTTTATGGAAATCAATGTGAACTCATTGTTTCCATACCTAATTCAAAGGGATGTATTGGGAATACCATCCTTCTTCACCTTTAATTGGTGGTATCTTGATTGAGGATCCACCTTAGAGAAAAAACTAGCCCTGCATAAATGATCTGAAAAGTCATCTATTTCTGGAAGGGGATAATTTTTATTTATCATGATTTTTTATCTCACAATAATTAATACAAAATCTCATTGACCCATCCTTATTCTTAATAAATAACACTGGAGCACCCCCTAGTAAAGCACTCAGGCATATAAAACCCTTGTATAGATTCTCAATTAACTGCTTCAATAGTTCTTCGAGCTCAAAGGTGGACATTCTATAAGGTGTATCTGAAATAATAATAGATCTAGGAATACTTTCAACTGAGAACTCAACCACTCAATGAAGAGGAGAAACTAGGAAATTCATCAAGGAATACATCAATGTAATCTTTTAATATGGTCTTGTATTTGAGCATTATAATATCCTTTGTCTGAATAATTTTAGAAATATATGCTTTCTTATAAGGAAACATTGTCTAAAATTGAGACATTGATTCGAAAATAGATTCTTATTCTTCCTCACACTTGTTTGGAATTGGAGGGTTCCTTTGGGATTTTATAGGTGATCTCCTTTTCCCAAAAGTCTACGATTTCTTTCTATTAAGATAGACATTCTATGCCCAATATAGCATCAAACTATACCTAATAAAGTAAGACATAATTTTATGGTAGGTTCAGTCTAAATACAATAGCTGGGGAAGATTTATAAACATTGTATTCTTTAATTGACCCATTTTTTGTTCTCACATATAACTCACCCTCCATATTTTGAACAGGTGTTTAAATAATTACACTAAACCTAAAAAATATGAAATAATTCATTGAACCATAGACTATAATTTTAAATTTCACAATTTTATTATAGTTTTAATCACTTACCTCATCCAAAATACACTTTGGGAATATAATGTTTATACTTTAAAACACATAAATGGGATAGTTATAACATTAAAGGGGTAAGTTTTAAAAAAAATTATATCCTAACTTGTGATTCCCAATGTTGAAATCTATGTTTTCTGTCGTAATAGAATTATCCATAGGGATCTTACTAAAGTGATCTATTCCTCATATCCAAAAAATAACTATAATTTCCTATAATACAAAAAATATAGTCCCTATCATTTTACACAAATTATTATATGATTCTAAGAATAATAATCCATAAAATACAACCAATGGTCTTAAATTATAGTTTCTTTTGAAGATTAGGTACATAATTAAACATCATGAAACCAAAATAAAATTATAATTTTTTAATATTTATAATGAGATCCTAACTCCCACTGAGCCCATATATCTACATAGGATAACAAGAGGAATACATGATCAAAACTAATGAGTTGAAAATCCCAGTAAGGGAATATGTATAGGAACAAACATAGGGCTTGGGTTAGAAGACATAACATGATATTCCAAAAGGCATGGAAAATGATTAGAATAAGGAAAAATAACATTTATTACATGGAAACATATAACTATGAAATCATAGGAATGGGGAAACAATATATAACATGACATAAACATGAGTAAATCCTAGTTTCTAAGACATGGTGGGCAATGTCCCATTAAGGAATCAGGTTCACTCCATGCCCCAACATGAATTACCATGATAGAAAACACTACCCAATAAATTAGAGCTCTATTGGGGAACACCCATAATAACTTGTTCATGAATTTGTGTTCCACATAAATACTCATATATAAATAATCAAATAAATATATAATTTTAACCCATTGAAATTATTGGGTATCAAAATAAATTCAAAATACATAACATAACGAATTATCATAATAATGTCCTTGAAAGAAAAGATTAAAATCATAAATAGAAATTTATAAGATAAAATATGTATATATTAAAATAATTATTGTCAAACTTAAGTGGATACATGTAAAAATAGTGTTTAATAATATTTAGAAATAAAAAAATTGAGCGTAGATTAATGAAAATTTTATTGATTATATAAAATGGACAAGGCATATTGTTTGTATAAAACCACAATTGTACCAAAATTTTATTTAATTATAAAACTAGTGATTTTATAAAAATAAGTTTCTATTAAATTAGAATAATGTTGGTACTTGATAAATATTAATAATTTTATAAGTTCCCTTCAATCAGCCTTTCTCATTAGGAGGTAAATAGAAGGGAACCTTATAAAACTATTTTTCCCCTTTAATGATGGATGATACGATCAGGATACATAGGTTATGAAAAAATACAAAGATTTGAAAAGAATGACAAAAAATTAAAGATAAATAACATTTGGGTGAAGAGAGAGAAACTGTAACCTGAAGGACAAAAGGAGGTTTGAAAAGACCTGTTACCATATTTCTGAAAGTGGTTTACTATTGATTTTAATGTCTTATTTAATTAGGTTAAATCCCTCAATTGATGAATTAATAACCATTTATACATTTATTGGATAAATTATTATTTTATTAAACTAATTTTTGGCCTTTTTATTGAGTAATAATACAAAAATATTTTCATTTGGTGGTGTTCGTTTCCTTGGTTTTCATTATCGGTTTACTTGTATACATGTATGGAAAATCATGAAAAATGAGAATAGTTTTACAGAATCAAAAAAATATGATATTAATGAAATTTAAAAATAATAAATGTTTATATATTTCATTTTATTATAGGTTATGGGTTTGAATCATTGATAAAATGTTAAAGATATCCATTTAGATTATTTGGGGTTTTCTGCTCATTGTGAACAAGTTTTGTTTTATTAAATAATATCATTTGTAGATTATGGATGCATAACCATAAATAATATTTATTACATGTATTGTAATATTTTGTTAACCATTAACATGGTTTTTTGTCTATCCTGGAATGATATCATGTGAATATAAAATTCATCGTCCTTTAATATGATAAAAGAACATAACACGGACAATGTCTTAATTTATAGAACAAATTGGGTGGTGAAAGAAATGATGTTGGATTATTCCATAAAAATAATAAAATTATAATTTATTTAAGATAATATAGTAACCATTATACTGGGATAAATGTATATTATGTGAGAACAGAAAAAATAAAAGAGTTGGAAAAGAAATTTAAAGAAAATTAATGATGATTTTACCACTTGAATTTATCCCCCTTGAGAACCTCCATATGGAAAAGGTGTTGGTTTTCTTGATGAGACCAAGGGATTATTTATGTTGGGGCGGTTCTTGGAAAGTGTCTTGGTATGAATTTGGATAGGTATCAAAGCATTATGGGTGTGAGGAAAAGAGTTTGTTAGGGGTGGTATTTATTGTGGGGCAGAGGGGTGTTTTCTCATTATTTTATTTAATAGTTTATTATTCTGGATCAAGACTATAACTAGATTGATAATTATCACTAAATATATTAAAATAATGATTTATGTTTTTATATTGTGGTCTTACGTCATCCATACATCATCTATGACTATGTAATTCAAGTATTTTGCTTATACCATAAATTACAATATTACAATATTTAAAAAAAACAACATTTTTAGAAAAATCTCAAAGAGTCACCATAACCTTTATTGAAGTGTAGTGTTCCAAAACTATCTAAATTTTAGGAAAATAATATTCATAATTTTTTTCATTTTATTTATAATCAAAAACATCAATTACTTGGAAAAATACCATATTTAAATTTATAACAGATTTTATAGCTCCTAGAAAAATTAATTAAGGACTTATAAAATTATATTATAAACATAATAAAAAATAATATTAATTTAAGAATATATTTAAAGAAAGTAAAATATTTTTAAAATCATTATATTAATTACAAAATTTTATTTAAAAATTTATATCTTACAAAAATATCGACACTTAATATATCATTTCTGAAAGATTTATTTTACTATTCAAGGGTTTCGATATAATATATTTTTATAAAGTACCCATATTGTATTAATATTTTCATAGGTGAAATTACTATTCTATTAGTTATTTACTGTTTATTATACTCATGTTTTTATTCCAAAGGTTGTGTAACTATTTTATCAGTATAACTTCCTTACCTTCAAGAAATATCTATTATTTAATTCATTAATAATTTATAATTATTATTTTTCCTTAATTATGTGATATTATTTGATTTATACTATTTGAAATTACTATAGGAAGGTAATTTCTCCTCCTAAGAAAATTTGGTTGTTACAAACAATGATCTATCTTTGTAATCAAAAGATCATATAGTATATATAATGAAGATAATGGATGACTTAAGAGGTCAAAAGTTAACACTCCAAAAACTATAAATTCAAATTAATTAAATTAATAAACATCATTATGAGAGATCATGATGCGTAATAACTAGATAGGCTGATATCATAATGTGTAGAGATTTAAAGGAAATCACAATTAGAAGTAGGAAGAAAAAAATAAACAACCATGTTCAAAAAAATGTACAATAATATGATCTAAAAAATAATTAAAAAATGAAAAAGTTTTATTAGATGAATAATGATAAGATTCCCCATGATTCAATATAGAAATATTGTTTCCGAAAATCATATAATAAAGGAATCATGAAGAATAGAAGTGTAAATTTCTATAGAATTTAAAAAGATACACAATATTATCTCTTTCAGAGAATCCCTAAATAACATGAAAATGTATAATAAATACCTGAACGATATGGTGTCTAATAAGAAAAAAGTGGTAGAATTTGGATCATTCTACACACAAAAGAGTGATCAAAGGTGGTATCCAAAAAAATCATAAAAAATAATTTCCCAAATATATTTTTAATTACTACATATATTAGGTAAAACATATTAGGAATTTGTTATGTGACCTAGGAGAAAGAATCAACATCGTGTCTTGCAACATGTTCAAAATATTGTTTCTAGAAAATTTAAAGATAAACAATATTAGTTATCCAGCTGGTTAGTTTGATGGTATAATACCTTCAAGGGAAATTTAAAGAAATTATAATAACAGGTGATAAACTCTAATTCATGGTATACTTATTAGTAAAAAACAAAAAACAAATCAGGGATCCTCTCATTATGGTGAGACAATTTATAGCTACTGATATAGAACTAATAAATGTGATATGTGAACAAATATTCCTGAGATAAGTATATGAGAATGTCAGCTTCATTATTATCCACGAAATGAAGAATTGTTAAATGCAATATGACTACCTATAAGATAATAACATTCCTATAGATGAATATGTTATTTTTGTTGAAGAAATGTAGAAAATATATGATGTTTTGAAATAGAAAATAAATAGTGGAGATCTAAAATATAATAAATTAAATAATCAATATGAAATTTAAGACACTAGATAGGTAGATAAAACAATCATGTTTAAAAATTTTGAATTGGTATAGATGGTACATGATCATATATTTATATTTTAATGATTAAAGAAAGACAAGTAGATCAGCCCAATAGAGATTGAACATGTGAAACCCACATAAAGAGTGAAGCTATATTAAGTTCAAGGAAATGGTTTCACCTAGGTACGCTATTAAAGAAATTTTTTGACCAAGACAATGAAAAATCCTTCTGACCTCCCATCAAATAAGTTGAGTAAGGGTAAGGTTTAACCAATTTCATTAAATAAAAGTGATTCCTATAAAAAATGAGTTTTATAGTATTCTTATTTTCTATTTTTAAATGTAGTATCTATCCACCAAATCATTATACAATTTCATGGAAAAATTTATTTCACCTTAACATGTGTATTTTAATTTCTGGTCCCAAACATGGGCACAAAAAAGTGCTTGAAATGAAAATGAAGATGTTTTTTTACTGAAGAAACACATTAAAAGGGCAGTATGAGTTTTAAGTTTAGTATTTTTTGATTCTCTCCAATATTTCAGCTTTAAATTTTTCATTATAAAATTACATTAATAGTACTTTAATTATTTCATTATTATTTTATTTTGGAGACAAAAAATAATCTACATAATCATAATTCTTTGTTTTTAATTTATCAATAATTAAATTAAATGAGATAAATGATGGAATGAATTGGAATATATAACTATGGGGATTTTCATTTTAAGAATAATTATTTAAGAAATTGTGAATTTATTAAATGAATTATTCCTCATAATGGTCATTCGCTGAAAATATGAACTTTTATATTTTAGTTTTATTTGTTTTATGCAGTTCCATGATTTATTTTTTATAATACATGTTATGATTATTAAGATATTTTTCAAGGACAATATTATTATTCTTTCTTCAGTATATTACTTGAGAATAATGGGGATGTTCTAATCTATATCTTTCTCTATATCTTTTTGAAGATGTAATTTTACAAATTCCAATTTAATATTATTAAGGAAATTTTATTGATTAATCCATTATCCTATGTCCCACCTTATCATCAATCATTCATAATCACTTATAATATTTGAATATATTTGTTTAGAAAGAGCAGTATTAAGTCCTACATTATGCCAGTGTACCCTACTATATGTATTTTTAATGATTATTAAGAATATGAGTTTGGGTGAGATTGTCCCATAGTGTGTGTAATTTGTATATTTAAATAGATAAATGTTGGGGTATTTTCATTGAATATTATAATGGTTTCAAATTTTCCATTCATTTTACTTTATTTCAAACCCTCTTGAAAAAAATTCTAAATTAAAAAATAATAAATATAAAATGAAATAAAATAAAAAGGGTTGAGTTTTGTGGGTCATAAATCACCATTTACATGAAAATATATTTTAACTATATTGGATGCTTGGTTGATGAATGAAATTTTCAAACTCATCATTCAAAATGGATATATCAAAGAGTGTGATTCACAAATTACAAGTCATTGATTTCCATCCTATATCTGAGTATTCAGTGAAAGTGGTCATTTCACTATAAAGGGAGAATTTTTCATTATCATGATATCTATTATCATGAAACATTTGTTTGAAAATGACCTCATACTTTAGATTTATTTGTTTCCACATCATTTAACCACATTAACTAAATCCTTATAGTCATATGAAACTAACGTTGAAGCCATCATGATTAGTTTTGATATTTGTCTCCACCGGGTGGATAAAGCTGATGCATTTAAGACATATGGTAAAGATCATGATTTGAGGAATGAGTAAAACTAAATTTATATTTTTTACGTTGGTGATTGAAAATGAATTAATCTATGGTATATTATAAAAGGCATGAACATTTGTAATGAATTGAATAAAATGATTATAATAAAGGAGAAATATCATTAATTAGAAAGAGAAAATGAAAAATACATGATGGAATTTTTTATTTACAAAAGTGGATCTGGTAAAAAGAATTATATGATTGTAAAATTTTAAATTTATCATTTAATCACTTTATTTTTTTGAGAAATCATTTAAATCATCGGTTTTCATCATCCTTTGTAATTTATTGATACTTCATTCATGAAGAAAAATATGACATTAATTGCATGGGGAATTTATGTTGACATTCAATGAATACATTTATATATATAGAATACAAATATTTGGTAAATAAATTTAAAATTATTTCCCATGATGGGCTTCTTTTATTCATTTTTGGATGGTTACATGTTAAAATAATTCAAAGAAACAAAATGGAAAATAAATATAGAATACATGATTTGAACTATTCCACGTGATATAGGATAATTTAGGGCTTGAAATCATGGATTTAAATTAATGATTATAGAAATAAAGATCTTAAAGATGATATAAAATCACTATCCACAGCATGAAACACCTATAACTGAAGTAAATAAATTCTGAAACCAATGAAATGAGATGTAGATAATTAAATAATGGGGCATGAGCCTTACAATTCATAGTGTTACAAACAATGTAATGGTAAGAATGTGTGTGATGAGAATATTTTACCTCTGAATTTTGAAATTTAATATTTTTCCCAATAAATAATTAACTATAAACACTTAGGGTTGACTTTTACACACATATTGGGTATATATGTGGAATTTAAGGCACCCTAGATATGTTTTATCACCATAAAAACAAGGTTATTGGAATCATAAAAGGCATAAATTAACATATCCTAGCCTTTATTATGAAGTGTTTTAATTATACAAAGTCTTATAACATGATTATCTACCATTTTTTTAAGGTTTATTATCTTATATCTTAACCTATCACACTCTCATGACATTCATGATGGTGTAATTCCCAATATTGTTTTTTGATTTAGATAATGTTAGAGTGTGAATGTGAATTATTTTTATATTTTATGTTTATGTATTGGTTGTTTCATTCAAGTTTAATTCCTCCAATCTTTCACTTTTTCATTAAATAACCATTTATAATGTGAATATTATTCACAAATTAATTCACCAAATAATCTTTCAGATTTTTACATAACAGTTTTGTAATTCAAGATGAGAAGGTTTTAAAAAATATCAATAAAATTAAGTCATTTATAACCCTATGTAATTGACCATATAAAAAAAAGAAAATTTATACCTTAATCCGTGGATAAAAATTCCATGGATCATCTTCGTCATAAATCCAAAATAAAACCTGAAAAAAAATTAACATAAAAAATTCTCTAGCATATGAAATTGGATTTTAGTAAACTAGAAACATATTCTCAATTAGAATTAAAATGAGTCTATTTATTTACACAAATTCTCTCATAATCTAACATCATTTTTATAATATTCCAAATATATACTTGAATAATCTAACGGTGTCAGCCTAAAATATTTAATTTTCAAAATTTATTTAATATGTTACTATTTTTTGAGATTTTATATATAAATAAATTTCATTATCCTTGATGTAATTAATGATTCCCTATAGGGAACAAGATATATAGACCCTTTTATATTAATGAAATCCCTCAAATAATTGAACATTGTAAAAGTATAAGTTGATATTGAACCGACACATGTAGATATAAGAGTTCATGAATGTTCAACAATGATATGGTGTGTGAAGGTTGAACTATCAGGTGTTAATATTGAAGAGTAACTGAATGAACCAAACAAATTTGAGGACTTGTAAAAGACACTATTCAATAACTATGAATGTGATAACACATTGTGTGGTTGGTATCCAATGATAAACAAAGACCCAAGGGTAATGTTATAGGTATAAAACATGAAAATAAGAATTTAAAGTTGTAATATCAATGTTAATTAGTGGTATTTATTAAATAATATATTGACACATAGATTATATAAGGATCAAGATATGAAAATAATTTGGAAAAAGTTTTATTGAACAGAAATAGGTATCCCATTTGCATTAAGTAACCGAAAAATAGGTATAAAACCCATCGTCATTATAAAAAAATAATTTCATAAAACAAAATTCAGTTTATTTTATATATGATTAATTTAAAATTCAATGGTTGAACCCTTATTGGTAATTTTTAAATAACAAATGTGACTTAGTATTTTAAATTTTGAATATATGGTTGCATAATCAGGTAAAAAAATAAAAAAAATATTTGGACATGTATTATTTTTTATTAATATATAATACTGTCTACAGAAATAGAATTTTAATGAAAATCACCATTACCTTTTATAAAATAAATTATGGAGTTTTTATAACTTTGTAATGGTATGGAATATAATTTTAAAATAAAAAAAATTAACATTATGCATACAAAATATGATATATGTTTTTTTATTTAGATTTTATTTATGAAGATAATCCATATGTCACCTCTATTTGACATATTTTCTTGTGGAAGAGGGGTTTTGTCAGAAAAAGTGAAATTTTTAAACAATAATACTCAAATAATATAAGAAACATCGGTAGTAAATTAATAAATAAATTATAAGTATATTTAACATTATAAAATTTTTTATGAACAACATAATTTTCTCTCTTTTTCTTATACTATAGAATCTAAACGGGTAAATTTTTTGAGGTGAATATTACCTGAAAACTATTTAATTGTTGAATCCAAATAAATACAAAAAATTGATATGTTTATCAATTAAATTCATACTAAAAACATACTATTAGAACATATCATTAAGGACACAGAAATAATAATGAATTCAAATTGAATATTATGTTGAAATATAAGGATGGTATATAAATTTACCAATACAAAAATAATCATTTGGAATTATAACTCCTTATAAGGGAAAAACAATAAAAATTAAAAATAGACCAACAATTTTATCTAATAGATCTATGTATCCCAAATATGTTAGATAGAGTTTCACCTCACATGGATTATTTAACTGAGTTAATTATTTTTGTTTTCAAAATTTTATATTTGTGTAAATGTAAACATGTACTTGAAATTGTATTACTTTAATGAATTTAACGATAAAACGTATTATGAATCTAATTTATTTTTACTTACATAAAAAATTGTTTCATGATAATTTGTGAACATCATCTCAGTGATACCCTTCAAAATACAATATTTTCATTTGTTTATATGAGAGTTCAGACTCAATGATTTATTAGGCCAAACTATAAGATATAAGTTATAGTTGATCATATTTGTATTATTATATTAGAATGTATTTTTTTTTAAAAAATTATAAATTGGTGAACAAA
The DNA here is from genome assembly GCA_963277665.1 of Viscum album. Lineage (NCBI taxonomy): Eukaryota > Viridiplantae > Streptophyta > Magnoliopsida > Santalales > Viscaceae > Viscum > Viscum album. The sequence continues at coordinate 451,367,269 of OY728139.1, read as the reverse complement.
TCTTATAAAGATATATCACAGTAAAAATCTATTTCATGCATGATGTTTAATTTTTTTAATAAATCATACAATATAAATTTTTATATAGTAATATATAATGATATAGATATGGAAACCCAATTTTAACTATTATAATAATTTTAATAAATTACTAGATAATGAATTTCATCGTTGGAAAAAACATTTACCTCTCTCAAAAACCTGTCAAAATACATTACATCACAGTTTTTTAAAAGGATGTTTTTAGGGGATAACAATACATATCATTTTAAATTTAGAGTGTTTATTTATAGTGAAGTCACTAAAAATTCTATTTCTATTGATAAGGTTGACGAAATATATATGAATTGTTGGTATATATAATATATATTAGTTATTTTCTCATAATTATTCCTGTTAATTATTAATATATTATTATTTTTAATAAAAATTAATTCATTTTATACAGTAATATCTACTACTTATATAGAAAAATAATTTTTTTTCATTTCCAATTCCATATATGCACCTACTGAAGAATATATCCTATCATTATAAAAAATTATAACAATATAAAAAACTGTTTCAAAGGGGTTCAATAGAAAATATAAAGAATTTGAGTTATTTTTGGTTCATTCCATGAATGAAAAAAACTATTTACTTTGATCATTGTTACGATCACATGAAATTTTAGATGAATTAGTATTTTTAATATAAAAATTACTAATTTGAAAAAAATTCATTTTTTATGATAAATATTTATTATATATACAATTAAATGATACCAAAAAAATATGTCACACATTGTGATTTAATTTAGGTAGTAATAAATTTGGATTAATATTTTATTTAAAATATCATAATTGTGTGTCTTATATTATGTATTAATATGTTTACATTATTTGATAGTTTTGCACTACATTATTACATAACATGAGGTTTGAAGATCCAAAAAAAATTCAAGATGCAAATAGATTTCTATAAATTGGAATAATTAGACATCAATATTTGCGTATATATATCATCTAGCAGTCATTTTTTCCATAGGGTATAAAATACTGAAATAATTAAAATTTTGTCTACTATCATTGTAAATTTATTAATGATATCATATTCTATTGATAAATTAATATCTTTAAAAACATCTTTATGATACATGAATATATTTTAATATTTATATAATCATTTATTTTTTAAAAAATTATTCATTTATTAGTATATTTTAGGTAAAATTTTGATAAGTACTATAATAAAGATTAATAAATTAGTATACATTATCATAGGTTGTTTAATAATGTATTGAGAATTCTTCAAATGGAAATTTAATGAATTTTTTTTATTTTTTATTCTTTAATTTAATTATAACAAATATTTTCAACAAAAAATATTAATGTATTTTTATAACAATTGAAAATTTTACGAAACTTATAGTGAGTAATATTGATTAAATGATTTTGATCAATTTCATGATGTGTTTTTTTTTAAAATTTTATACAATTTATTTCGTTAATTTAATAATATAAATTATTAAAAAGTATTATAAATTTATCAAATATGGTATATACCTTTTTCATAACTCATTCAAGTTTAATTATTTCAAAATTTATTTTCATACTTATTTAATTAGTTTTCTCATTTAATGTATTTGTTAGTGGTTTTCAATAAAAAAAATTGAATCCCTTAATCAATGTTATTTTCATACACATGAATAAATATTTTATCCTTTACTTTTTATATAGAAGATAACTTTTGAAAATATAGTAAAAAATTCGAAATTATTGTTTTTTGGTTATTAAATTTTTTTAAAATTAATATAACAGTTTACATTGAAGAATGTCAAGTAATGGATGATTATTATTTTAAATGATATTGAAATTATCAATTACGTCCTTTTATTTTTTTAATGTTTTTTATATAGTCTAGGTATGTTTGGTTTAGCATCATCATAATATAATAAAAAAATTTCTTTTTTATTCGAATTAGATTTATTTTTTAATATTTTCTGGTTTAAATATTTTGTAATGAAATTAATTTTTATTAATTTAACATAAAATAATAATATTTTCTAATGTGGAAAATTAATAAATTGTTTCTATTTTATTAAATATGACTTGTTCTTATGAATTTATATTTTAATTTTTATGGTATTTATTTATTTGGGTTTTTATCTGTTAGGTCTACAAGGCTGAATACCCTGAGAGGGGGGGGGGTGAATGAGGGTATGACTAATTTTAAAATTAACGCCCGTTCTGATGTTGTTTTGCTCTTATGAAAAAAATTCTTCTCTCTCTTTCATGTTGCACAATATAAAAGGAAATTAAAGAATGCACATGACACAACGATTTTTACTTGGTTCACCCTCATTGGGCTACGTCCAAGGAGCATACGCCAACAAGTTGCTGGTCGTACCAAATTCCACTAAACTTCACTAGCTGTGGATACAAGGTTCGGGTACAATCACTCTATCCCAGGCTCACTACCTTTACAAGACTTAGGATCAGCTCACTGCTTTACCAAGGGTCACTCCCTGTTTCTCTCTCTCTATCTCACTACCGATGGAGAGTATCACCGTCTTCCACATCCTTTGCTCACTACTCTGGAAAGGAATCCACTCATAGTTTATAGACCTGTAGGTCTCTTCATTTTCATGAAAGAATACATCTTCCTCTCTGTGCAGATGCTCTGTTGAAGTACAAATTTCACCCATAGATGAATATCTCTTTTCCCCGAAGGTATCGGGAAAACATCCAGCTTCCACGCAGCCCTAAAATCACTACTGGAAATAAACATTACATGGCGCGCAAGTCAATATTGGAATGAAAGTATTGGCATGCAAGTCACAACTAGCGGGTTAGTCTTCCTCAACTACTTGCGCGACTCAAGATTCTTCATCTCAAAACCTGCATGACTTACTTCCTTAGTCGCCTAAACCAACTCAGGTGTGAAACTCACCCTTGGCGCACGACTTCCTACTCTGGCATACAAGTCCCACTTACGCGACACACCACCACATGCATGACTTCCACACCTGTGTGCCGGGAGCTCTGAATCTTCAAAGTGTTGAACTCCGATTCAGAATGAAGGGGGTGGTCCAGTATTTATAGGCAATTTGACCACCCTACGCGAAGGCACACAAGTCAACCCTAGGTCCGCAAGTCTCGGCATGAAGGTCTCTTCCCCTACAAGTCACTTGCACGACCCACTTCCAAAAATTCACAAACCTCATTCCTTTGCCATATTTTGATCTTCTGATCTTGAAAAACCATAGACGCGCAGGTTCTAAAGATTCAAAGGCATTGGTGCGCAACTCTCTTTCACGACGCGCAAGTCACTTACGCTAACCCACCAATACTTGTGAGACACTTATCCCTTTGCAATATTTTTATGATCTAATCTTGAAAAACATATGTCGCACAAGTTTCCATTCCATCAAGTGCACGGCACGCAAGTCCCTTTTCCAAAAACCACATGTCTTCATTTGTCGATTTTCAAGCCCAAAAATTTGGCAAACACTGGAAAACGGCGTCACCTTTCATCTCTTCTTTTTTTTCCACCTCCAGACCATTCATTCCTTTATCGACATTCTTGAATCAAACATGGATCGTTGACCACAGATCTTGAACTCGCCATTCCACCATGAAATCCCGTTTTTCAACAAAATTGTATGTCATTGTTTTTCTCTGTCAACAATCACCACACAGATTTCCACTTTTTCAACAAACACAATCACCTCAAAAATGCATCAATGATACAATGAGAGATTTTTTCTCAACATTATCACTCTTAATGAATAAAATTATACAATTTTTCTGAAGATAAACATAAATATCACATATCAGAGATAAAAACTTGTATTTTTTTGTATTGATAAATTTAAATTTATAAAAACTATAAGAAAAATATTTTAGTATTGAATACTATATTTTAATAGATTCCTTACATGTTACCAAATATTTATATATCTACATAGTTACTGAAAATGGATAGGCTTTACATTATGATATTATAAACCTTTTAGGATGAAATATTACCTTCAAAGATTTATTCTCAATCAATTTTTACCTAAAAATATAACCTAAATCCTCATCTTTTTTTAATAATAATACTCATTATGGGATTAAACAATGTCAAAATATGATATAGAATAATGGTCCGCATCAATTAGAACAATATATTTTAGTATCTTTATATTTTTTCAAACAAAAATACATTATAAATACATGATATTTGACATATTGTTTTTAAAAAAAATTTGACATTAATATTCAGATTTCATAGAATATACCACTATATATAATATGCATGAACCATGATAGCCCTTGGTTTAAAACTAGCATCAAGTATTGATGTTAATACATGGGGAATTATTTATCATTTTTTAAATAATAATTTTCAATAAATAATTATAACAAAAACTGGAATAACCCATCTATATATAGATAATTAGAAACAAACATATAAATAAAAAATTGATCACAATAATACATATCATACACACTATATAACAAGATAATATTAACAATATCTTTATAAAAATATAATGGGAAATATTAATCCATATATATAATAAATACAACAATTAGACTCTAAACTAAAAAATTAAAATATAACTAACCATTTCTGTTGAGACTATATATAATGTTGAGATAAATATTATCTAAATAACATTAAAAGAGGTGGGTGATATGACTGTGTTCTCATTATTGTTATATTGTTTCCAAAAATAAATAAATTTAAAGTCATGGAAATGAAATATATGTCAACTTAGGAAGAATTTATTATTTTTCTTGTATCATGGGTACAATGATATTATTTTCCTAGTATCCATCATCACTATTATAATTGATAATTTAATATTTTTTTATGAATATCTACTATTATATAAATACTACATTTGAATGAGAACATTTTACAAGGAGTGTGAGTTATAAATTCATTTTTGGTGTTTCATAGTTACAACATTGTAATCTACCACTTTAAAATTCAATAAACATTAATTTAAATAAAATAATAAAATAAAAAATTAATTATTATTCATGGTTTCCACCTCCCCTTCTCCCATTCAAACACTATTAACTCACATTAATATTAGTCCATTTCAATTGGTAACAATGGGTATTCTTGTTTCCTCCTAAGATAGTTAAGGGTTTGGAGTTTCTTGTTGATATTTGTTTTAAATGTATTTGGACTCTTAGTTTTCTATTTATATTGGTTTATTTGATCTTTAAATATTTATCATTTATATTTATTAACTATATTTTGTTTTTTTTTAAATATTCTTGAAAACTATTTTTATTCTTTCATTAATGTGTGTTTAAATTCATATATTAGATATAAATTTCTCAAGTTTAATGAAATAAAATTCATTATTTTGATATATATAAAATGCATTAGTATCTCCTGTCAATCATTTTTGACATGTTATATATTATCAAAATTGTATTTTATACAGTAATAAAATTATTAGTAATGACTAATGAAGATAATATTAAGATTTAATGTTATTATTAAACATGAAATGTCATTTTGGAATCATTGAGAAAGAAAGGGTTCACGATGGTCAAGTGAATCAATACCACCAAAATAATTAACTATAGTATGGTAAATATATATAATGGTTATTTGAAAATTAAATAATTCAATAAAGGAAATAGTTGATTAAAATATGTCCTTGGATGAAATTTCAAGGAATGAGTTTGATGTTTTCCGAAGAATGATTTTATCATTAAAATGCACATATATATAAATTCATCGATAACTGAAAGGAACAATAATTTATAAAAAGAAGATGTTTCCCCAAGGGATATTAACATGAATGATATATTCTAAAGTGGTATAGGTAGGAAGAGTTTCATTGAATGAATGGATATTTTATGGTCAATAAGAGAACATGACATAGACCAAAAAGAAAGTTCATTATGTGGTGTTTGTTTCCATCAGAATGTGTGTCCTCATTATAAATAACTATTTACAAACAGTTTCCAATGGATTTGTTTATGAAATTGGAAACAACCAATTGTTTTGTATCCAAATGGAACCATCTTTCCAAAAGAAGGTGTTCATTATGTATTTTTACCTATGACTCTTAAGAACTCGCATTTTCCGAGAAGATTGTTAGTCATGATCATCACACCATTTTGGGGGAATTATTCCCTACACATGGAGTCTCTTATTGATTTAAGATATGTTAATGAATCCTTAATTAATTCTGAAGTATGAGGTAGGTTATCCCCACATTGGAAATCAGTTATCAATATGTTTGGAAATTAAAATCATTTATATGTATTCAACATTATTTATCAATGGTAATATCTATATGTATTTGAGGTTCTCCATCAATGGTATCCTCTCATATACTATATATAGATTCTTTGGTGGTTATTACGATGATTCTGTTTCTTAAGCCACTCAGTGGGGTGATCTAGAATTTATTCTCATCCAAGTTGACAAAATTTACTATAGATTTTATCATCATCCAGAAAGATTAATGGTTACACTTGAATTTATCATAATCTAGGGTGACATAATTTGTTTTGAGAATGAATGTTGGGATCATACCCATAAATGGTCTTCCTACATAAAGTTGTGAATGGAAGCAGATCCCACATAGTTCGGTGCTTCTTAATGGGACACATCATACCTTTTATGGTCATGTGATAAGGACCCAACCGTACAACTTAACATCGTGTGACTAAGATATATAGGCCGAATGTGCCTAGTCAAGGCATCATGCAGGAACTATACATAATAATCCAAAGGAACCTAGAAGGAATGAGATATTTCAATTTTCATTAGGCTCTACTAAAAATGTTTTCCAGAGAGAACATCGTTAATTTGACTGAAAAATAAGATATTTATTAATTTTAAAACAACACATGGCAAAAAAAATACATCACAGAGGTCTAAAGTAGTATAAGAAAAGAGAATCATTAAATAAAAATTTAATTCCCTCACAAGGAAAGGATCATAATATAATTAAGGATGACATACTTTGATTTGGGGTTTCCATATATGACATGAAATCAACTACCATGTTCCCCTGCCGCCACCAATGAGTGAACTCTATAAGGTTACACATGATCTATTGTCAATTATTGATGATATCCACCGTGTTCCAGGGATAACTGAATTTTCATGATAGTGCTTTGTAGATGATCATGGATTCTATCTCCACTACCTTCAACATTATTTTTCATTGTTCACATGTCTCTAATCCCCAGACCATGGCCTGATCCTTAGGCTGTAAAGAATCACCTCTTCCATAAATGGCCAAGAAATCTACTAAGATGGACCCCTACTGGTCCCTATTGACTCCTCCACCTATAATATTACCCCATAGAAGAGACCCATACATGTTATTCTTAATCCCATAGTTGAGTGGATTAAGAGACCCAATTTTCATGACCTATATTGATGTCCTAGTTTGATAGGAAATGAGTTAGGATGATAGTTCATAAAGAAGTAGTGGTTTGGTAGTTTGAACACAACCTAAACTGGTCCAAAAAATTGTATTTAATTTTTAATATTTTATTGATCTGAAAGAATAATATGTTTTTGCAGTGAGTATCATTCTTGGCCTTCCATATTGTTTATCATCCCACCATGAGGATGACAATTCTGGCCTTTCTCTAGAGACCATGATCACCAGAAACTCGAAACCACGAGTTGAAAAAGGTATTATGCACCCCTACATAATAATTTCAACCTATTAAATCCTCGAATGCCTACCATACCCATATGTACCATTCGTTATCATAGAAAAGGGTCCCCCCAGTTTCTTGTTTCTAATCTCTCCAGCACCAGCACCAGGATTCCATGCTTACTCCCATACATTTGATGTACTCTTCAATAGGAAGAGATTTGTTTCTCACTCACCACAATAAGAAATTAAATGTTGATGGAAATTCATTACACCACAATGTCACCCCCATGGGCCTTCATCATTAGAGTCCCTCCTGACACGAGTGAAATCCATGATAGGGAACTATCCTGACATAGAGCCCGTAAAAATGAGTCTTCAAGGGTCTTCACTAATAACAGTTTTATTTTAGGATGAATGTTGGTTCTCACAAAGAATATATTAAGTAATCCTGGGATGAATAGTTTCCTCCCGATAGGAATGATCCTGGGTGGGGCAGCCTAGGAACCACAACCTTCCCTCCAAAAATCTTGGTGCCAAAAGTTTTTCTCCCCTCTTCCCACCATCCATCGAGAGTGCTATCACAAAGGCTTAATACATATCCCGTCTTGATGAAAATCAAAGGCCACATAGTTTGGTAAGTCTTGTAGAGGATTACGAACCACTAGTAAGAAGGATGAGGCTTACTCCTAAAGAGGATACCCCGAAATAAGCCCCATGAGTGATATTTTAACTCTTGGAGATTTGGGGGATTATTAAAGGGCTTATTACTGAGGATGACTCTTAGATTAACAGGGTATGATTTATAATTTTGTTGATAATGTGGTATAGAACTCGGGCCATGAATAAGATTCCTACAAATCCTAGTTATGGTGGGAATCAATGTTCACATAGTTCATTTATTTCAGTAGACTCTATGGATATTGGTATCATCAAAAATCTATAATCCAACTTGAGTCTTTCCGAGTGTGAGAAATAAGAAGATATAAATGATTCAACAAACCACAAACACTTTTTCTCCTCCATTGATGGAATAGGTCGTTCATAAGGTGAAAGAGTCTAAAAAATGATCATTCCCTCTCTTCATTCCACATTAGACATGGTTCCGATGTAAATAAGGAGTGAAGGTGAAGGGTATAGATATGAATGAGACTATAACCCCATACATTGAAGGCTTTGGGATTACACCAATATGGTTTCCCTATTGGGAGTTTTGAGTTTGGTATACTTAATAAAAAAATTCCCTAACAAATTTGGGGTTTTTATTGGGGATATATTGTAAGGAGAATGTCCCTTGAGCTCATTCCTTTGGTAGGCATCCTATATATCCTAGTTTTGGAAGGAATCAAAATTCTCAAGGTTCATGAAATGAGGTGGATTGTGTAGATTTTGTGATCATAAAAATGGTTAAGCCCACATGATTAATGATCGATGTAAAAAACAATATGATGTTAAAGATTCAATGTACCTCAAACTTTACCCCCCATTGACGGAAGAGTCCGGGCTTATAAAAAAATAATCTCACCAGACCATGGTGGAGGGCACAGAGAAATGAACTCTTTAATTTGAAATAAAGGTCAAGCTCATTGGGTATGTCCAGAAAGAATAGGGGATTACACTAGGAGGGATGACCTTTTATCACTACCAAGAGAGGAGGTAGAATTTTCCTCCTTCTAAGGAAAAGGAAATTTTGATCCTCACATTCCCTATTGAGAACCATAGGCTTCGGGTCTTAAATATGAGTAGGGTAGGATAAAGTTTTTTCCCTAAAATCCAAGACTGGGAACTCTACAAAAGTGTACATGGTTTAATGGTCCACATGACCATAGATATTAAAACATACAAACATCCCTATGATAATGAACCTTTGGTTGGGCATTTTTTGGAAACCTCTGACAGTAGTTATACAAAGCCTTATTGGGGACACAGTAATGTGACTTTGCCAAAATATTTATAAATCATATGGTCTTGGTTGAGGTTAAAATGTAACACCTTCCCAGGAATGGAGAAAATAAAGGATACTTTCTACCATAAAAGTTATTGATAGGAGGATTCCTGAAAGGCTCGTGCAGGATAAATGGGTGAGGTGATCCAAGAAAGGTCCCCTAAAGTTAGTGGATCACATGTATGGGGTGTTCATATATACTTGGGAAAATTGGATTCACCTTAAGTAATGAAAAACATGGATTACTAGACTTGGGTAAAATATGACTAAATCCTTCAGGAGTCTTCATAGGTTTTCCCTAAAATGGGGCGCACAATATATTACAACAGGAAGGGACATCACACAAGTTTTCTTAAATTAAGGGGTTAGGAGAATGAATTGTTCAAGTGTGGTTAATTTTTAACACTTACAGAACCTATATCTAACTATCCCCCTTTACTTCCCTTTACATGGGTGTTATGAAATTACCTTGGAGGTTTTGGAGGACTTGGACGAAGAACTAGGGAGACTAGAGAAGAAACTGGAATTCATAGAAATTTATCCATCCAAATAAAGATTACATGGCTCTATTTATAGAAAAATATAGTACATTGAGCGATCATGATTTGGTGAGCACGTGATGAGGTGTTATGTAAGTGGGGGTGCACAATTACTTGCATGCTTCCATTTATTTGGGCTTTAATGGGAGAACCAAATCTTGATCCTTTTCAAAATATTATATTTTCAATATATTTTCTCTTCTTTTTTTTCTGGCATTTCCCTTTGACACTTTTTTATCTAGGGGATGAAAACAAAATCCCCCTCAAGATTGGATCTGAATGAAAAGAGGGTCTAATTTAGAGATAAATTGGGATGAAAAAAATGGTTCTTGCAAATTTCTAGATTTTCATTCAATATTTGGGCACACAAGTAGGTTTCCTCATCAATATATAAGGGATTCACTTCATAAAAAACATCAAAGGATTCAAAATATTAATCTCTATGTGTGCATGTGTATCATGCCATTGTTTATTTTTTGTGGAATACTTCTTTTCGTGAAAGTGAATTAGGTATGATACTTGTGTTCCCAAACATGAGAGATGAACTTGTGTGACAAAATTCTTCTTGCACTCATTAATTTCTTTTTTAAAATTTTATTTATTTCCTATTTTTTTAAACGGAAACTACTCTAAAATGAACATGATATTTCTTTGTATGATCAAATAGCTCCCAATAGAATTGCAACTATTGATGAGTTAGTAGGTAAGAAAATCGACTATATGATGATGATCATTGGTTATGATTACTACAATATATGTGATAAAACGTTTCCTAATATAGATAAGTATCTGAAGTATCAATAATATTTTATGAGGAGTATTTATTTGCAACTTTACTATTATTTCCTTCTACAGAATGTCAATGTACTAGCTCTGAAGAACAATATCCCAATATTTTGATTTCAAGACCATACTAACTTTACATCTGCTAGCATTTCTATTGGAAACACATTTACCAATGATTGGGTGATGGCTAAGTTACATTTCATAAATCACAACCCATGTACTCAAGATTTGAAATCAAATATACCCGAGCTGAAGACACACTATTATTCATCCATTTTTTGAGATTCACATACAGGTCAATTTATGGTTTTTAAGGGAAGTTGGTATTTTCATCTAGGAGGGGGTTGTATGCCTTAATGGATGTGGACATATTAGGTGCATAGGAAATGTGTCGAGATCAAATATAATCTACATAGGGATATAATTTACATGGTTGTATGGGTCTTGTAAAACAATGTATATAGGATGAATGATTTTGTTATAGATCTATTGAGATGTAGGCATCCATAGATTCCTTCATTACATTTTACACATGGAGAAGTATGCACCATTTTAGGGGATATCTATAAGATATATGAAGATCCAATTCATTAAGATATGTATGAAAAATTTATTCATCAAAAGGAGACATATAATTATGCAAAAAACACATGAGCCTTACCATGTGAGTTATTGAATATAGATCACAAAATAAATAATGAATACTCAAAAACCAGAAAAATAATTGTTAATCAACAAAATTAGTGGGTGAAAATATTCTTGATGTAGAACAAGGATAAAGGACCCACAAATGAATGTCCGATAAGCTGTCCCATGCCAAAAAAAGAGTTGTGTCTGGCACCTTGAGTCTAACACTAGAGAAAAGAATGTTTAAAAATTGGTGTATAATGCCAATTACATAATTCAAACCAAGACATGTTTTTTGGATTTCTTCACCATGTGTATCAGTGTTTATTTGTTAGAAATTTGAGATTCCATCGATGGTGTAAGGCTAGGAAACATTGTCGTAGAAACAAAGCTGGTAGTGAGAGGAAAATGGTGGGATTATCAGACACTATCTTGGTGATGATTCATTAGATATTGTTTCATATCCATGTAAGGTAGGATTAAATTATAATAACATGACCATTACATGTTTTATGGGGATATAACGTGAACCATTTCAGAACCTATTCTACAGAGAGTGACATCTAGGTCCTTGGATGTTCATTCAGAGCATTTGTTCAGTCTTCCTCTCGTATTTGTCTCTTATCCATGACACCTTTTGATAGTAAGAAAAGGATAAGTATTTTCAAATAATTACACTTATTTCATTAGAGGTATCTTTTTTAGGGATAATTTTTTGATGATGGGATGCCCAGCTTGGAGCTGAAGGCATATATGATATCTTGTAAGAATGATGTACTAGTAACAAGGATTGAAAGTGAAATAATATTTGAGGCTTATAATCCTTACATAATTTCACGTCAATTAAAATAATTGCAACAAAATATTATGTACCCTCCACATCATGTTAGAGATGAAAAACATCATATGGTGGCTCGATAGCTATGGTTGCTGACAGTAATGGTGAATTTAGGAAATTTTTTTAATTTACATGTAGGTGATGCATAAATTAGGTTGACCACCCGGTATGCTGACACCGGGGTTGAATCATACCCAAAATGGGTGATAAACCAAGATGTTCTTGTAACACCCTGATATTTTATGAAAATTATATTTTATTTTTGTCAAAGAAATCTTTCACGGCACACAACACTAGCTTGTCTTGTGTTACACGCAATCGTGACCTTCTTCGATAGCATGTGTAGTACGCAATACCGAGTTTCACTAAACAACAATATATTATTATAATATTATAAACTAGCCATTATGAATAGTATTAACTGAATTTTAAATTTTATAACATTTTTATTCATCTTACATATTTTCTAAAACACGGTATGAGAACAAAATAAATTTTTCATGAAAAATAAGTATTTTTAAAAAAATGTAGTTTTGCCGCCTTTTGATGGCGCACCCACTTTAAATCTAGTTTTTGACATGTTTATAAGTTCAATGTGACAAAATAATATTACTATTTGGAATCAGGATATAAAAATTTAATTTGGATAAATTTTTCATATTATTCTGATAACTTTCATATTTTGATGAATAGTAAAAACACGCTATAATTTAATTAAAAACAACTTTTTTCATCGCAATAATTAATATGGTTAAATTATAATATTTAATAGTTTTAAACGATAAATAGTATATATTTTTACCATCTAATATAATGTATTTCATTATCATTTCATTTACATTGAATTCATAGGTAAAAACATTTCAATCTTTGGTAGTGTTTTTACTTTTAAAAACCCGTTTTCTTTACAATGGGATTAATTTTAAATTAATTACTGCCACTTAAGTGTTTTGAATTTTAAAAAATTTATTCCATATTTCTATTCAGTGGGTCTAAAGTATGGTAATAGGTTACATTTATTTTTTTGAGATTATGAATAGTAACTATGGTAATTTTTATTTACTGTAGTTAAAAGTAAATCGGGTAATTAAGGGTAAATATAAGATTATAATATTACCCTATCAATTTCAAAAATCCTATTGGATGAATAAATGTCGACCCATATCACCTAAGGGTTGGACTAGATTCATTTCACATACTTTTGACCATGAAATAATTTAATTGTTATTAAAACCAAAGAAAGTGACAACATGTCACTCTCATAAATCTTATAAGTATAATAATTTTAATCTAGTGATAAACTTCATGAAACATCAAACATGAATAGTCTCCAGAAATATAATAAAATTATATACATTATATTAATTTATTTATAATTTTTAGGGATTAAATAATTATCATTAATTATGACACAATAGTGATGTTGAAATTATTTTATTGATTGAAATATCAAATAAATGATTTTAAAAGTATTAAAATAATTATTATATGAACTATTTAATGTTATACAATGATTTTATATATTATAATGACATGTTATAAATCTATTAAATTTTTTAGTTCGAATATATCTTCTGTATATATTTTATTTAAACTCAAATAAATGAATAGTGTCAAAATTGACACTATTGTAAATTTATAGAAATTACATATTATAAAATTGTTTAAAAATCACAAAAATATTTAAAAATTGTAAATTAAAATATATATGGTATAAAATGTAATAAAGTATAAAATTATGGAAAATTTACAACCTATAATTAATTATTTATAATAATTTAAAATGTAGAATATTATTGCCACAAATAAAATTAAATAGATTATATATGGATAAATCATGTTGATAATGTTTAAAATAAATTCCCAAATTGTCTAAATTTTATAGGATGATGATATTACAAACCTATCTCATCTATGATATATATTTGAGTAATTTTTGGTGGTTTTTTGTGGGTTTGGAATTTATTATAAATAAATATTTCTTATAATTTCAAAGGTGCCTCTCTCCTCCCTTATTAAAGGGAACCTCCTCCCTATCCTCCTCACACCCTTATGAGCCTTCAAGCGCTGCAAAAAAACTGCCTATTTCTCTTTTCCACTTTCCTAGAAACATCCTAGAGGTCATGGTATTCTTCAAAGACCAATCTTAGTGCCCTAAGAGGAGGTTTCAAAGAGGCGTGTCGAAGAAGAGGTAATAACCATTACTGATTCTTTGAAATTTATTTCTTCTTATACATCTGCTTCTTTATTTGTTTCATTATAAATTAATAACATCAGTATCACTCATATACTGATATGTTATTATAAATTTGAAACAACCCTAATTCAACTTTTATCCATCCTATGGAAAATGAAATCACCGCGCGTGTGTACGTATGGAATACCGTCTCCACGCTGTGGTGTAATCTGTTTTCAACCACCAACTTACTTGGATGGGTATAATGGTGTCAATAATTACTATATATTATTATTGTAATGTGATATTGATTCTGAAATAGTATACATACACTTCAATACAATTCCACTATCATGGAAATGATATCATCGCTCGTGCATACGTACGACCGACCATCTCCACAATGTGATGCGACTCATTCTACATGACATTCATTGAATAATGATTAAATATATGATTTTAATGAATAAAGATTATATATATTAAACTAATACAATTCTGTAAATGACATATCTATAACCTTAAATTAATAATAATAATTTATTCGTCAAAACACACATAAGAACATAAAGCAATAAACACCCGAATAACAAGTAGCAATGAAATACTACTTATAAGAAGCTAAGAATATGACCATATATGAAATCATAACAATGAGTATGATTCTAAAATAATTAAATGACATTATTTAAATCATTATACTAGAGGTTTGGACATGTACAAAGAATATCAGATCTAAGGTAAGGGAAAATCTCACAATCTCATTTTTATCCGAGATTGTTTATACTTCAGAATTTACGAGGGAAAATTTATCATCCACATCCAGGTTTCCTCAATATGTAATATTATATTTATCCTCATACAATTTTTTAAATCCAATTTTACCCATTGGTGAGTTTTTATTAAAATATATGAAAGGAATCATTTGTTGTTTTTAGTACGAGGTACTTTTTGACTTTTCCGACGAAAGTATAAGAAGAATGTTTTTTTAACATTTACGACATGAATGGATTTTTATGATTCCATAGTACATTATTTCCATGAAGTATCCTTTTCATGTTTTCAATTTTATTTTTATTAAAATTCTTTTAGTTTAAAATTGTATGACATGTTAGGAATGGAAAAAATGTTTTTTTAAAGTAGAAAGGATATTTTCCTCAAGATTGGAGTTCAAGTGTTTTATCAAAATTATTATCCATATAAGATAATATAGGGTTATGTTTCTATCCCTATTATTACATTGATTTAATTATGTTGTGACAGAGTTATTTTTATGAAGTCCTTTATCTTATACAAATTTTTTTATGATGTCATGATTTTTAAGAATCCCATTTTTATTACATGGGTTATGCTATGATGTATGGTTTATGATTTTGTGGCACACATAAGAATGGATTCATCATGAGATGGGTGGGACCTATATCTCACTCGAATGAATTGGGTAAAGATTTATATATCATGAGATAGACATGGATGGAATGGTAAGTTAATTCGGTTCAGTGATAGAAGACTGGAACGAGGAGTGAACTCTGTTCAGTAATGGACTCTGTCCGCTATGATAGTATTGGTAATGAGTATTGAATAAAATGAAATGATTTTATATTATTATGTGTGTATGACACAAAGTTTCATGTTTTAAGTTATGATTATTGGGATTAATTTTCACCACTATGATTTATCCCATGTTATTATATTATGATCTCTTTTGCAGGTTAAAATATACAAAATGTAATGTTCTTATGAATATGATATGATTGATATTTCTTTTGTTTACCCTTACTGAGCATTTGAGCTCACCCTTTTGTATGTTTTATTTTTCCCAGGTCAGGAAGAAGGGTATTAAGTAGGATATGCGAAAAGGGAGTCTAGATATGATGAAATAAATTGGAGACAACGTAGATGATTTATGAGCCGGTTGTTTATGTTTCCCAGTTTTTGAAGACACTATACTTATAAAGTCCTTTCATGGTATTGTTATATGTTGTAATAAGTGTGATTCAATTTTAAAGTAATAACAATTTATGTAAAGTATGGGTCATTATAGTTGGTATCAGAGGAAAGATATAGTCAACCTTGGGAAACTAGGATGTGAAAGCCTTAGTAAGAACCCTAAGGATATGTCTAAGCATAGAACACAATATTAGTGTTTTAGAAATGGCCATGAATAACCAATGATAAGACAATAAGTGTAAAATTTTATTCTTGATTATGTGGTTTTCCTATTATGATTAGTGTTTTCACACTATTCTTATTGGTTTTAGTCATTAACTGGAACCCGAAGGAACCGGGTTAATGGTGAATGTGATGGGTAATGCAATGATTGTCCCCCTGAGAAACCAAACATTATGAGAGTTGGAATGAAAAATCTTGTAGCCATGCTCACACAACTTTATCAAGCTATGAATCATGAAATACTTCCAAACGAACAAAGGAAGGAGAAAAATTCTGTTGAATCCTTCATGATGCAGTGTCTACCTTCATTTAGCGGGCTTGATCCATTAGTGGCTGAACAATGGATTAGTACCACTAAAAATATATTTTCAGTTCTACAATGTTCTGAATATGAAAAAGTCGTCTTAGCAGTGTATCATTTGGAAGGTGATGCTGATCAATTGTGGAATCTTATCAAGAATATGAGGCAAAGAGATGAAATTGAGTCCATGGAATCAGACAAGTTCAATAACTTATTTTTCGATAAGTACATCCCTCGTATTCTTCGAATAAAGATGGAGAATGTGTTTCTTGAACAGAAGAAAAAGAATGATGAATCTGTTGGTACTTAGGAAGAAAATTTTACAAGACTTTCAATGTACGCTTCCAGAATTATTATCCAACCTAAGAGTAAAATCGATCGATTCTTTAGAGGCTTAAAACCAAGTCTTCAAAGGGCATTATCCATAAGGGACTTCAATAGCTATGATGAAATTGTTCGATGTGCTCTCAAGGTTGATATGGATATTGGAGTAACCCATCAGTCATATGGGTTTGATAAGAAGTGGAAAATGGAATTCAAAGGAAAATCTAAAGAACACACTGAAAAGATGATGAGTTTTATTTTATGCTCAAATTGTGGAAAGAAACATAGAGGTAATTGTATTAAAGGGAAAATAAAATGCTTTTTGTGTGGAAAATAAGGTCATCGGGCAGTTTAATGTCGAAATAATGAGAAGAAGATGTCAAATGATGCGAACAAAGAAAGGGATACACAGAATGCACCTCCTACCCTTCAATGTTTCAAGTGCAAGGAGATGGGGCATTATGCCAATCAATTCCCAAATCCAAGGGTTGTTGATGATGATCATTGTCAACAAACTCGTAAGGACAAAGACAATGGAAAGTCACATACAATTACTATCATCGATGTGGAGTACGATATCTATGTGGTGAAAGGTACACTTACCATCCACTCTAAAGTAGCAAATGTTTTATTTGATTCTGGATCCACCCACTCTTATATCTGAATAATTTTCTTAGGGTATCATCGTATTACCTCAACAATTAGATGTTGTGTTAGCTGTGACAACTCATAATGGAAAAACAGTCGCATAAAATGTTTATAATTCTTCTCCGATTGAAGTTTGTAGGAAAGTGTTTCCTGAAAATCTTGTGATCTTCCTATAGTAGAATTTGATGTGATTCTTGGCATGGATTGGATTTCATTGTACGGATCTCATATTAATTTCCAAAGAAGGGAAATCACATTAAATATTCCTAACCAATATACTTTCAGCTATCGATGCAAGTATGAATATAACCTTCCGGTGGAAATTTCATCCATCTTATGTGTCTTGATTCCAATAAATGAAGGTTATTTATCTAAAATGGTTGGAGAGAAACTCACGATTAAGAATACACCCATTGTATGGGAGTTTGATGATGTCTTTCTGGAGGAACTGTCAGGTCTTCCACCAAATTGTGATGTTGAGTTTTCACTAGAACTTATACCGGGTGATATTCCCATTTGAAAGACACCTTATAGAATGGCCCCAATTGAGTTGCAGGAATTGAAGAAGCAACTCCAAGAGAATCTTGATAAAGGATTCATATTCCCTAGTCTGTCACCTTGAGGAGAACCTATTCTATTTGTTAAGAAGAAAGATGGATCAATGAGACTCTTCATTGATTATCAAGAACTTAACAAGATCACTATCAAGAACAAATATCATCTCCCACGCATTGATGACTTGTTTGACCAACTACGTGGAGCTCAATACTTTTTTGAAATTGATCTTTGTTCAGGGTAACATCAATTAAGGATCAAAAAAATGATATACCAAATATGGATTTCCATACAAGGTATGGATACTATGAATTTATAGTGATTCCATTTGGTCTTACTAATTCTCCTACTATCTTCATGGAGCTAATGAATAGAGTCTTTAGAGACTATCTTGATCAGTTTGTCGTAGTCTTTATAGACGATATTATGGTCTATTAAAAGAGCATGGAAGAACATGAAGATCGCTTGAGAATTGTATTTAAGACCCTAATAAAGGAAAATATTTATTCTAAATTTACTAAGTGTGAATTTTGGCTTCAAAAAGTTGCATTTTCTGGTCACATAATCTAAAATGAGGGGATATCTGTGGATCCAGCAAAAACAGAGGTTATGGAAAGATGGTCGAGACCAACAACAATAACTGAGATCCGATGTTATCTTGGTTTGGCTGGATATTATAGACGTTTTGTGAAATATTTTTCACAATTATCTAATCCAATCACCAGGTTGACTCGGATAGGAGTTAATTTCGTGTGGATGGAGGAGTGTGAAGTGAATTTCAAGGAGTTCAAAAGAAGGTTATCCAATGCACTTGTGCTCACACTACCTTGTAGTGGAGAAAGGTGTGTGATCTACAGTGATGCATCCAAGAAGGGATTGGGGTGTGTTCTCATGAAAAATGATATGGTAATAGCTTATGCCTCATGATAGTTGAAAATCCATGAGAAAATTACCCAACTCATGATTTGGAGTTAGCTATGGTAATCTTTGCATTAAAAATTTGGAGGCATTATCTTTATGGTGAAAGGTGTGATATTGATACTGATCAAAAAAGTTTAAAGTATATTTTCACACAAAAGGATCTGAATATGCGCCAAATAATATGGTTGGAGCTGATTAAGGATTATGACTGTTCAATTCATTATCACCCTGGGAAAGCAAATAAGGTAACAAATGCATTAAGTCGACAAGACCAAGCTAGCTTATCCATGATGAGGATAAAAAAAGATCCAATATTTATGTATTTAAAAAGGATAGATCTTGGAATTATAATGGAAGGGGAAAAATCATATTTTCTCAAATGAATGTTCAACCATATATGCATTTGAAGATTAAAGAGGCACAAAAAGAAGATGTAGAATTACAAAAGAATGTGAGAAATGTTCCTAAATTCAACCTTGATTGTGAGGGGATAATAAGGTTTAGGAATTGGGTTTTTATTCCTCCCATCCCGGAATTAATGAAGGAGCTACTGAATGAGGCTCATAGTTTATCATTCCCTATTCATCCTGGAAGCATGAAGATGTATAGGGACATGAAAGAGTACATCTGGTGGGAAGACATGAAAAGAGATGTTGCTGAATATGTCTCTCGATGCTTGGTTTGTCATGAAGTAAAGTCTGAGAGATAGAAGTCTAAGGGGATGTTACCACCATTACGCATACCTGAATGGAAATGGGAAAACATCATTGTTGATTTTGTCACTGGACTTCCAAAAACATCTAAAGGAAATAATGCTATTTGGGTCATAGTTGATAGTCTTATGAAGTCGGAACACTTCATTGCTATTAGGGAAGATTTCTCTATGGATCAGCTTTCCAGGATATATGTAAAGGAAGTGGTAAGATTGCATGGAGTACCACTTTCCATTATATCTGATTGGGATCCGAGGTCTACCTCGATGTTTTGGCGAAGTCTTCAGCATACTCTAGATACATAGTTGAGTTTTAGCACTGCTTATCATCCTCAGACAGACGGTCAGTCTGAGAGAACAATTAAAACTCTAGAAGACATGTTGAAATCATTCTCTATGGATTTCCAAGGTGTTTGGGATCAACACCTACCTTTGGTGGAATTTTCATATAATAATAGCTTTCACTCCAGCATTCAGATGGCTCCTTATGAAGATCTCTATGGAAAAAAATGTCAATCTTTAACTTGCTGGGATGAAGTTAGGGAAAGAAAGCTATTAGGACCTGATCATGTTGATGAGATGGAAAAAAAGGTCAGATCTATTCAACAACACATAAGAGCAGCTCAGAGTTGAAAAAAACGTTATGCCTAAAACCGAAGAAAAGACCAAGAGTTTGAAGTTACTGATAAAGTGTTCTTGTGAATATCTCCTTGGGAGAGAGTAATGAGATTTGGAAAGAAGGAAAAGTTGAGCCCTAGTTATATCGGTCCTTTCAAAATACTTGATCGTGTTGGGAAGTTTTCTTACTGATTGGCGCTTCCACCGAATCTCTCTCAAGTTCACGATGTGTTCCATGTATCAATCCTGAGAAAGTACATACCTGATCCTTCAAATGTACTCAGATTAGAAGTTGTACCATTGGAGAAAGATCTTTCTTATGAAGAACAACCGATAGAGATTCTGGATCATAGCGAAAAAGTTCTATCGAACAAGATCACTCGCTTGGTGAATGTTTTATGGAGGAACCACCAATTTTAATAAGCTACATGGGAGCTTAAGGATATGACGAGCGAGAGGTATCCTCATCTGTTTGTCAAGAAGTGACAAATTTCGAGGGCGAAATTTCTTTTAAGCGGGATAGAAAGTAACACTTTGATATTTTATGAGAAGTAAATTTTCTTTTTGTCAAAGGAATCTTTCATGTCACACAACACTAGCTTGGCTTGCGTTACACGCATTCGCGACCATCCTCGATAGCGTGTGTAGTACGCAATACCGAGTTTCACTAAATAATGATATATGATTATAATATTATAATATAGCCATTATGAATAGTATTAACTGAATTTTAAATTTTATAACATTATTATTCATCTTACATATTTTCTAGAACATGGTATGAGAACAAAATAAATATTTTGGGTAAAAAAAGTATTTTTCAAAAAATGCAGTTTTGCCACCTTTTGATGGTGCACCCACATTAAATCTAGTTTTTTACATTTTTATAAGTTCAATTTGACAAAATAAAATTCCTCTTTGGAATCAGGATATAATAATTTACTTAGGATAAAATTTTCATATTATTCTGATAACGTTCATATTTTGATGAATAGTAAAAACAAGCTATATTTTAATTAAAAACAACTTTTTCGTCGCAATATGTTATATGGTAAAATTATAATATTGAACGGTTTTAAAGTTTAAATAGAATATATATTTACCATTTAATATTATTTATGTCATTAGCAGTAATTTTACATTGAATTCATAGGTAAAATCATTTCAATCTTTGGAAATGTTTTAAACTTTAAAAACTTGTTTGCTTAACAATGATATTAATATTAAATTAATTACTGCAACTTCTGTGTTTTGAATTTTGAAAAATGGATTCAATATTTTTATTCATTGGGTCCAAATTATGTTAATAGGCTACATTTATTTTTTTGAGATTATGAATAGTAACTACAGTAATTTTTATTTACTGTAGTTAAAGAAAAATCGGGTAATTAAGGGTAAATATAAGATTATAAAATTACCCTAACACTTGCCAAAATCTTATTGGATGAATAAAAGTCGACCCATATCTCCTAAGGGTCAGAATCAATTCATTTCATGGACTTTTGACCATGAAATAATTTAATTATTATCAAAACCAAAAAAAGTGACAACATGTCACTCTCTTAAATCTTATAAGTATAATAATTTTAATCTAGTGATAAACTTCATGAAACGTCGAACATGAATAGTTACATGAATATAATAAAATTTTCTACATCATATAAATTTATTTATAATTTTTAGGTATTAAATAATTATCATTAATTATGACACAACAGTGATGTTGAAATTATTTTATTGATTGAAATATCAAATAAATGATTTTAAAAGTATTAAAATATATATTATATGAACTATTTAATGTGCTCCAATAATTTTATAGATACAAATGACATGTCATGAATCATTTAAATATTTTATTTCGAACATATATTCTGTATATATTTTATTTAAACTCAAATAAATGAATAGTGTGAAAATTGACACTATTGTTAATTTATAGAAATTACATATTATAAAATTGTTTAAAAATAACAAAATATTTTAAATTTTTAAATTAAAATATATATGGTGGAAAATGTACTAAATTATACCATTATGTACAATTCACAACATATAATTAATTATTTATAATAATTTAAATTTTAGAATATTATTACCACAAATAAAATTAAATAGATTATATAAGGATAAATCATTTTGATAATGTTTAAAATAAATTCCCAAATTGACTAAATTTTATTGGATGATTGGATTAAAACCCTATATCATCTAAGATTTGTATTTGAGTCATTCTTGGATGTTTATAAGTGGGGTTTGAATTTATTATAAATTAATATTTCTTATAATTCCAATGGTGCCCCTCTCCTCCCTTATAAAAGGGCACCTCATCCCTCTCCTCCTCACACCAAAATGAGACTTCAAGCTAGGTCAAAACCTGAAAATGTCTCTTCTAAACTTTCTTAGAAACATCCTAGAGGTCCTTGTCTTCTTCAAAGACCAATCTTAGTTCCCTAAGGGGAGGTTTTAAAGAGGCGTGTCGAAAAAGAGGTAATACCCGTTACCGATTCTTTAAAATTTGTTTCTTCTTCTACTTATTCATATTTAGTAGTTTCATTATGAATTAATAACATAAGTATCACTAATATAAGGATATTTTATTATAAATAGGAAACAACCCTAATTCACCTTATATCCATCCTACGGAAAATGAAATCACCATGTGTGCGTACGTAAGGAATACCGTCTCCATGCCGTGGTGTAATCTGTTTTCCACCACCACCTTACTTGGATGGGTATAATGGTGTAAAGAATAACTATATATGATTATTGTAAATTGATATTGATTCTGAAATAGTATACATACACTTCAATACAACTCCACGATCATGGGAACGATATCATCGCTCGTGCGTACGTACGACCTACTGTCTCCACGATGTGATGCGACTCGTTCTACATGATCTTCATTGAATAATGATTATATAAATGAATTGAATGATTAAATATGATATATATCACACTAATAAAATTCTATAAATGAGGTATATATAACCTAAATGATGAATAAGAATTTATTCGACAAAACACACATAAGAACATAAAGCAATAAACACCCGAATAACAAGTAGCAATGAAATATTACTTATAAGAAGCTAATAATATGACCATATATGATATATAAACAATGATTATAATTCTATAATAAGTCAATGAAATTATTTAAATCATTATACAGGAGGTTCGGACATGTAAAAAGCATATCAGACCTATGGTTAGGGAAAATCTCGCAATCTCATTTTTATCCGAGATTGTTTATACTTCAGAATTTAATGGGGAATATTTATCAACCACATCCATGTTTCCTCAATATGAAATATTATTTCTATCCTCCTACAATTTTTTAAATCCAATTTAACCCATTGGTGAGTTTTTATTAAAATATATGAATGAAATATTTTGTCATTTTTAGTATGAGGTACTTTTAGACTTTTCTGTCCAAAGTACGAGAAGAATGTTTTTTAACTTATATGACATGAATGGATTTTTATGATTCCATAGAACATTACTTCCATGAAGCTTCCTTTGAAATTTTTGAAGTTTATTTTTAATCAACTTCTTTTAGTTAAAAATTTTATGACATTTTACGAATGGAAAAAATGTTTTTTTAAAGTAGAAAAGATATTTTCTTCAAGAATGGAGTTCAAGTTTTTTATAAAAATTATTTTCCATCTAAGATAATATAGGGTTCTGTTTATATCCCTATTATTACATTTATTTGATTATATTGTGATGGAATATTTTCTATGAAGTCCCTTATCTTATACAAATTGTTTTATGATGTCACGATTTTAAGAATCCGATTTTTATTACATGGGTTATGCTATGATGTATGGTTTATGACTTTGTGGTACACATAAGAATGGTTTCATTATGAGATGGGTGGGACCTATATCTCCCTATAATGCATTGGGAAAATATTTATATCTCATGAGATCGACAAGGCTGGAATGGAAAGTTAATCTGGTTCAGTGATAGAGGACTGGAACGAGGAGTGAACTCGGTTCAGTAAGGGACTTTGTCTGCTATGATAGTCTTGGCAATGAGTCTTGACTAAAATGAAATTATTTTCTATTATTATGTGTGTATGCCAAAATGTTTCATGTTTTAAGTTATGATTATTGGGATTACATTTCTCCACTATGATTTATCCCATGTTATGATATTATGATCTCTTTTGCAGGTTAAGATATTCAAAATTTAATGTTCTTATGAATATGATATGATTGATAATTCTTTTGTTTACCATTACTGAGCATTTGAGATAACACTTTTGTATGTTTTCTTTTCCCCAGGACAGCAAGAAGTGTATTATGTAGGATATGCCAAAAAGGGATTCTAGATATTATGAAATAAATGGGAGACAACGTAGATGTTTTATGAACCAGTTGTTTATGTTTCCCAGTTTCAAAATACACTATACCTATACGGTCCTTTCATGGTTTTGTTATATGTTATAATAATTGTGCTTCAATTTTGATGTAATAACAATTTATGTAATTTATGGGTCGTTATAGTTCTTCTATTTAGATTAAAGAAATTGTGTATGAAAGAACATTATAATTTAGAAGGTTCTTACTCTCCCTCTAAGGATGAATAATCAAAGTCAAATGATAAAGATAAAGAGGCTCTAAGTTCACTAATGTGACCTAATAAATGATACAATCTACCCATGCAATTCACGATGGGTACACATACATCACGATTTGAAGTTTCACCTAGGTGATCCAGTTTCCATCACCAAGAAGGGCAGAAGGTTCATTTGTGATGTTAGGAATTAGGAAGCCCATAAAATATAAGAATGCAAGATCAACTTCATAGTTGGATGAAATTTTCTCTGAGTATGTTTGACCAGAATATGTTCAAGAATGGAAGTATTTGTATTGTGATTTTGAATCCATGTGGGTGATTTTATTTGAGGGTTGTATATTCCAATAATATGTGGTATTTAATCCCTATGTGATATTAATTTTGAGAATAATAAAGATGAGGTAATAATTCACATTTGTGAGATGAAGATTCTTATATATGGAACTAAAAATTCAATTGCCACCAAAAATGAGTGAAAGATATGATAGATCATGGTGCCGCTAAATGGGTAGAACCATTATGGGTACAGTGGCGTGATTTTTTTGATCCTGGAGATGTAGATTTTCTTATTCTCATATTCATTTATATTTTTACATTTTAATTTATAAAAATCATTATTGTCAGGATGTTATGACTCTGAGTATGATATACTCTATGATACCCAATGTAGGATCTAAATACAAATGAAATTCTCAGATATAAGAGGTGGGGGGGGGGGTGAATTGTACCTATTAAAAATTTCATCATAAATTTTTTAGGATGGTTATGTTTAACAAGGTTAATCACGATAATTCACAAGACCTATATAAGTTCTAATCACTTTCTAAATTCCGAAAAGATGATTCCAAAAATGAATCTTAACAAAAGTTACAATGATTAATATTCTACCTTAAAGCTTATAGAATATAACTAAATCAGAGTACAAGTAAAGAAGTATAAGAAAGTTATACTTTCCTTATCAATATAAAATGTCGTGGAAAACCAATTAGTAAAACTACAAGTAACAAACAATAACTCTTTTAACCTAAAGAGAAGGGTATCCAACAAACTTGGATAATGGTCCCTTGATTTATACTTTAAAGAAAGATTGTCTTACCCACTCCAGGGTAAGACCTCAATACGAAGATAGGAGTCTATCTTGATATCCCCGCAAGACCTCAACTATCAGGTAGTCGGCACATCTGTCTTCTTCAGCAAGGAATCCCTCAAATTCAAGGTGTTGGAACCTTTGTCTTCCTATCCCTGAAAGCCCTCGATTGTAATCAGCAACAATCAGAGTTGAAAAAAGAAAGTCTGCACAAGGAAAAGTTTGAACAAGTTGTTCAAAAAAAATTCATGAAGTTTTGAGATTTAATAAGAGGCTATCTCTCTCTAGAAATCACTTCAGGAAGATCTGATCATCAAAATTACAAAAGTTCCAAAAGTTGTCACTTCTTTTCGAATGAGCTCATATTTATAGGTGAGGCTCCAACGGTTGGCTCCCTCCTCCAACGGTTGTATTTTTACTTGATTTTCGGAGGTACCATACATGTGCCACTCAACCAATAGTTAGCCTATAACTAAAATCACCACATAGTTTTGTAATGGAATGAGTGTAAGTATGAGTAAGACTGAAATTCTGAATGTATGAAAATAAATATTTAGAGTTGAAAAAATGGAATTTGGAGTCTATAGTAAAGAGATATTCGGATTCTGTTTTTTCGGATTTCGGAACCTGAATTCTGTAGAAATCTGGAATCTAAATTTCTAAGGAAATTCGGAGTCTGTTTCACTAGAATTCAGAATCTTAACTTTTAGAGTTCGGAGTCAAACTCACAGATGTTCGGAGTCGAACTAGTATAAGTTCGGAGTCGATCTAGTATATGTTTGAAGTCGAACTCACAAAAGATCAAAGTCTAGAATTCAGAGTAAAACTTCATGAGAGTTCATATACAGAATTTAGAGTTTAACTTTATTAGAGTTCATATCCAAAATTCAGAGTTAAACTTCATTGGAGTTCGTATCCAAAATTCGGAGTTGAACTTCATTATAGTTCATATCAAGCATTTGGAGTTGAACATCATTAGAGTTCATATCTAGAATTCGGATCCTAAAACAGAATGCTTCATATCTAAGTATTATATGATTTTGAGGTTTTATGTATGAATCCAATTTTTATACAGAAGAAAAATATTGATATGAGCAATGAAAATATAGTAGAGGTAAATTCTTTTGGAAAAGAAAAATTTCCTTATAGAATTAAAATATATAATTTCTTATGTATAATGTGTTTGTGATTTTAAAAACAAGAAGGAATGGAAAATTCATATGGAAAACCTTATTGAGTCAACAATATACCCCTTTTTGGAAAGCACAAACAACCTTTAGAAAAAAAAATAAGGACTTAGAAAAGTTTCTTTAGACTTTTAAATTAATACATACCTCTCTTTCTTCATAGATGATGGTGAATACAACTAACTCCCCCCTTAGGCTTTGAAAATCTAAGGATTCTATTCTGAATTTCCTAAATGGAGTTTTCATTATCATGGGAATGAAAAACTTCTTAATGAGAATCTTTCCCTTACTTAAGGACAATTCATAGCATAGAAATTTTTCTTCTCCCTTTTAGATTTTCCCTTCTCCGCCTTTGAGTAGTTCATTTTCCTTCTCCCCCTTTTTGATTTTCAAAAATAATTTTAGGGAATGGAAAAGAAAAAAAGTACCTGAAACATTAGTACATAACAACACAAGATACAAACAACCAGATATTTCATTATAGTTGAATGAATTTTTTCATGGAAAGACATTACAATAAAAAATCGGATTTTCCTATTTGCATTCCTTTTCCTTGAGGATTAACTTCTTCAACATGGTTTTCAGCCTCCTCAAGTATTTTTGGTCCTCCTCAGCTTGTTATTCTAATGATTTAATCCTTTTATCTTGAGAATTCAGAGACTCATATTATGCCTTCATAATTTCATCTTGCTTCAAAATCTTCTCTTCGATCTCAATTCAGAGATCTCTTTCCCCTTTCCAGTTTTGAGCAACCGAATTAAGCTTACCATTCAAATCCCTTACCTGTTGATTGACATTATTTTTCTCATGGGATAGGTTATTTTTAATATTATTCATATTTTTATCCTTGGTGTCAAAAGATTCATTAACATTATTCTGAAAATCATCAAGATCTACCATATCATCATCAATTTTCATTGACCATAGAGTAATTTTTATGCAATACTTTCTGTGAACATCATAATTTATAAGGAAATTTATTTCCTCAGCCTCAAACTTTACACACGTATCCATCACCATGGAGAAGGATTCTAATTTCTGATTTAGGATATGTTGAAGCATCTGGAATCTGGAGTCTATGGTGGGAAAGATTAAAATTGTATCCACTAACTTCATGAAATACTCAAAAACAAAATCATGACCCATTATTGATGATTCCGAATCAGACACCTTTCTTGGGGATTGTTCCTCTTCAATTTCCACCAACTTCCTTCTTGAAGAGCCACCAATATCCTTTTTTCTTTATGATTTCTTTTGTTGGGGTGTCCATAAGTACTTGATTTCCCTTATCATCTTTTGGAATGGGTTCTTTAATAAGATATTATTCCTCTCTTTCAGATAGTTGAACTATCTTATCTTCAAAATGTTTCTCCTTCTCTACTATTTCTTCAACATAATGATCTTCATAGATTACTTCCTCAGATGATTCATTCTCTTTCTCTTCCTCCTTATCTTAATCTTCCTTACCTTCTTCCTCACCTCCCTTTCTCAAAGTGAAATGCTTTGAGGTCTCGGCCTCAGATGTTCATAGTGGTAGTTTTTCTAAATGGTTTTCCTTCTCTTGAGAATCTTCCAATTTTTTAATGAAGTCATCTAGATCACCACATCCTTCATCTACTTCTTCTTCTTCTTCTTCCTCTTCTTCTTCTATTTCTTCAACAACTTCTTCCTCTACTTCTTCACCAGCTCTTTTCTCTACTTCTTCAACAACTACTTTCCCTTTATACTTTTCTGGTGTGATGTAATTCTTTATAGGGGTCTCTAGTAATGGTTGAACAACAACATTTTCTGGTACTGGAATATACTCAGAAGCTATTTCTGTGGCTTTCAAAAGAAATTGAACAATTTCAGTATCATACATATTCTTCTTCATTTTCTTCTCTTTGGCCTATTTCTCTAACTCATCCACATCTTTTTCTCTTAAGGCCTTAGCCTATGCATGGTCAAATCTGAACTATGGATCACCTTCTTTCCTTTTCTCTTTACCTTCCCTCCATTTAGCAGCCACCTCATCTGGATAAGCTTTCATTTTCGTTGGATAGGGAGGTACATATTGGGTTTCCTTAGATTTGAGGTCTTGTCTTTAGCAACCACTTCTTTCAATATCCTCTTCTTACAAACCTTCTTCACTGTCTCATCTTTCTCCACATTTTCTGGATTGGTTTCAGCCTCTTCATCTGTAAAATTATAAAACTCTCATATTTCCTTGGAATATGAAATATTCATCCTTTTCAATGTATAATCACTAACAAGCATAACCTTGCAATTCCGAGCCTTAGACTTACATGCAGTCTTGAGAGAATCTAAAAACCTAACTATCAACTTTTATAGTAAGGTAGGGAACATGATGATTTGAGCTCTCAAATTTCCTTCCTTGATATTCTTGATTGTCACTAGAACATGCCTCATCAGATTTATTTTTCTTAGATTCACCAAGATGTCTAAGAAATATATATCACTCTTCTTCATGGTATCTTTGTAGAGACCCTAAGCTTAACTTACATTGACATTACATTACTTTTGCGGAATACTTAGTACATAACAAAAACACACACACAAGGACCATAATAGATTAGTGTCTTTGGAAACTCAGAATATAATCTTCTAATCATGGTGAAAGATCTTCAACATCTCCCATAAAGAACTTCCTTTTTTATACCTAAAACCTTTATTTATATCATGGGGAAAAGAAAACATAAAAGGGTGAGCTCAAATGGTCAGTAAGGGTAAACAAAATAAATATCAATCACATAATATTCATAAGAACATAACATTTTGGAAATATTAACCTCCAAAAGAGATCATAATATCATAACATTGGATAAATCATATTAGTGAAATGTAATCCCAATAATCATAACGTAAAAAATTAAACTATGTGGCATACACACATAATCATAGAGAATCTTTTCTTGTTAGTCAAGACTCATTTCCATGACTATCTTAGTGGACAAAGTCCATTTCTGAACCGAGTTCACTCCTCGTTTCAGTCCTGTTTCACTAAACCGGTTTAACTTGCCGTTCCAGCCATGCCTATCTCATGAGATATAAAATCTATACCCAATGCATTGGATGGCGATATAGGTCCCACCCATATCTTAATGATACCATTCTTATGTGTTCCACAAAATCAGAAAACCATACATCATCGCATAACCCATGTAATAAAAATGGGAATCCTAAACATCGTGACATCATAAAAGAATTCATATAAGATAAAGGAATTAATAAAAATATAATTCCATCACAACATAATCAAATCAATGTAATAATAGGGATAAAAATATAAACCCTTTATTATCTTATATGGAAAATAATTTTGATAAAACACTTGAAGTCCATTCTTGAGGAAAATATCCTTTCTGCTTCAAAAACACTTTTCCTTTATTAACATGTCGTACACTTATAAACTAAAAGAAGTTGATTAAAAATAAACTTGAAAACTTGTAAAGTAATATTCTTGGAAATAATGTTATAAAAATTCATTCATGCCTTATATGTGAAAAAAACATTCTTCTCATACTTTTATCGGAAAAGTCAAAAAGTACCTCGTACGAAAAACGACAAAAGATTCCTTTCATATATTTTACTATAAACTCACCAAAGGGTAAAAATGGATTTAAAAAAATTGTAGGTGGACGTAAATAATATTACATATTGAGGAAACATGGATGTGGATGATAAAATACACCCCAGTAAATACCAAAGTATAAAGAATCTCGAATTAAAATGAGATTGTGATATTTATCTTACCATAGGTCCGATTTTCTTCGTAAGTGTATGAACCTCCTGTATAATGATTTAAATAATGTCATTGACTTATTCTAGAATCATAATAATTATAATGATATCATATATGGTTCAATTATGAATTTATATTACCCGTTCTTTTGTAAATTCCATGTTAAAGAGCAATTTGGCTAAAATCGTTTCATTTCTCATCCGTGTTTTGACTTGTAATTATTCATATGATTACTTAGATCATGATTACTTAATTATAGAATATAAAACTTGATTTATATAATATATATTCAGAATATACATATATATATATATATAATATTAGTAAATGGAAAGAAATACATTGTTCATGGAGACGGTAGGCCGTACGTACGCATGAACGCTGTTTTCGTTTTCTTATTGAGTTGAATGGAATTAAGTAGATGACATACATATATATACACATAAATCCAGTATCATTATTATTTCATATATTTCATTATAACTTA
Source organism: Viscum album (assembly GCA_963277665.1). Lineage (NCBI taxonomy): Eukaryota > Viridiplantae > Streptophyta > Magnoliopsida > Santalales > Viscaceae > Viscum > Viscum album. The sequence goes on along the minus strand of OY728139.1, from coordinate 451,335,396 downwards.
CTATATATACTTTATAATCATTCATGAATGGTTAACGTGGAGAATGTATCTCATCGCGTCGTGGAGACTGTAGTCCGTACGTACGCACGAGCGATGATATCATTCTCATGATCGTGGAATTGTATTGGAGTGTATATATACTATATCATAATCAATATCAATTTACAATAATCATATATAGTTATTATATACACCATTATACCTATCCAAGTAAGGTGGTGGTGGAAAATAGATTACACCACGGCGTGGAGACGGTATTCCGTACATACGCACGCGCGGTGATTTCGTTTTTCGTAGGATAGATAGATGGTGAAATAGGGTTGTTTCATACTTATAATAAGATATCCGTATATTAGTGATACTGATGTTATTACTTCATAATGAGACAACCTAATAAGAAGAAGTTGAAGAAGAAATAAAGTTGAAAGAATCGGTAACGGACATTACCTCTTCTTTGAAGCGCCTCTTTGATATCTCCTTTTAGGGCACTAAAATTGGTCTTTGTGGAAGACCAGAACCTCTAGGATGTTGCTATGGAAGTGGATATTGGAATTTGGCTGGGGTTGTCCGGGTTTTAAGGCTCCAAGTGGTGTGAGGAAGAGAGGGAGGAGGTGCCCTTTTATAAGGGAGGAGAGGGGTTCCTTTGAAAAAACTAAAAACATTATTTTTTTTTATAAAGACAAATTCGGTTTTAAATAGCTCCAAATTGATTTATTTATAAGCTAAGGTGGGTAGGGGTCGAAATTCTCTCATCCAATAGAATTTAGACAAGTTTAGGTTCCAATTTTAACCTTATCATTTATATTTAACATTAAGTAAAATAATTTTACTTTTACCGTGTCTTCTTGTGTTCTTCTACTATAAGGTTAATAAACATACTATAAGCATCCAAACGAACCCCAAGTTGTTTATTATTAATATATATAACCTTATCTAAGTCATTTTCCCGAACCATAGATTTTTAGGAATAAAATAACAATTACTAATATAATATTTGTTTGAAAACTTATTTTATGTCAATTTTGACACTATTTAGTAATTGATTTTTGTGAAAATCTTAACAGAATTATTAGTTCTAATAAAGTTAATTAAATAAATAATAACATGTCATATTAACCTATAATATTAGTGGAATTAATAAAAAGTCTAAAATTATATTTATTTGGGTATTTATAATATCAATTATTCTAATTTTTCACTATTATGGTAATTACTGCATCATCATTGTGTCATAAATATATTAATTCATTTAATGTCTAAAAATTATAAATAAAATATAATTATGTAGGAAATCTTATTAGCTTTCTAATGAATATTTACAATCTAATGTATCTTATGTATAACCCTATATTAAAAGTTTTTTAGTAAATAAACTTTGATTTTAACTCTTTTAACTCTTCTTTGAATTAAATAATAATAAATGTCCTAATCTAATACATGTGGGCCTAAATGGTCATATTTTATACCTAATGTTGTTTTTGGTCGAATTAAACTTATCAAATATAATTAGTACATGTGTTAGGGTAATAATAATATCATTTTGACCCTTAGTTACCCTATTTACTTTTAACCGTGGTAAAATAAAGTAAAAAGTTACTATTCATCAAAAATTATTTTCATCTCATTGAACCACATTTTACTTACTGACATCAACTGTGTCTCTCAGGTTTTTGAAATTCCACTCAGAAAAGCGGTAAAATTAAGTTTTATGAAAAATTCATTTTTTTAACTACCACTTAGTGGTTTCACTATTAATCAAAAAATTAAAGTTTCCAGAAAAATACCAAAAATTAGGCCTAAGATATATTTGATATTATGAATTCAAAAATGATGTCTATGGAAGCAGCTTCTCAAGACAGGTCTTCTTCTAAGCCGATTTCAATGTGGTTATTATATAGAGAGAGGCTGGTCCATCCGGATTTCTTCAACAAGTATGATTCTCTTATTTCTAAAAATATCAAGCTTAATGGTTGGGAAGATGTTGCGGTGTCAAAACCCAGGAACCAAGATGAAGTGTATTTAGATTTTCTTATAGAGTTCTATGAAACAGTTTTTTTTCTTAAGGAAGATGGAAGGGAGAAGTTGTCTTTTAAGTCTTATGGTAAGACTTATAAACTTTCATATGCCAAGGCAAACAGCTTGGTAGGGCTGAATAATGAAGGTGAAGCTGAGTTTATTTTTCATGTGTTGCCGGATTGTAAGGGTAGCTTCGACAAGGAAAAAGCTTTAGAAACTCTCGGACTGGCTGATGACAAGGCTCCGAAGATTTCTAGTTTATCTACAAATTTCCGGATTCTAGAGTTATGGGTACATGGTCTTATTGTACCGAGAACGAGTGACAAAGATAACTTAAAGAATAGTGAGATCTACATCCTAGATTTTCTAATAAATCTGAGGAAGTTTAACCTGATGAAGCACATTCTCATTACTCTTGAGGAGTTGAAGAAAGGAAATCTGAGAGCTCAGATTATAATGTATCCAGCAATCCTCTCCAAGTTGATAGTTAGGTTCCTTGAGACTTTCAAGGAGGCTTGCAAATCTAAGCCAAGAGTTTGCAAGATTATGCTGGTGAGTGACGGTACACTCAAAAGAATGGATGTAGCCTTTGACAAGGAATCTGGACAGTTTATTGATCTACCTGCTCAAGGAGAAGTGGTTCCGAAAGTTGCTGATCCAGAATCCTCTATGCCAGTAAGGAAGAGAAAGTTAAAAGAAGTGGAAGTAGAATCAGAGAATCCAAAGTCTAAGGAAGTTCATTCCGCACCTCCAAAACCAAAGAAGTAGAAATCTTACCCAGATGAGGTAGTTGCTAAATGGAGGGAGATGAAAGAGAAGAGAGTGCAAGGGGAGCCTCAGTTTGGCTTGGAACCCGCTGAGGCTAAGGCCTTGAAGGAGAGAACTGCGGATGAGCTCGAAAAAAAAGTAAAAGAAAAGAAGCTCAAGAAGAAGATGTCTGAGGCTGAGGTAGTTCAGGCTTTGTAAAAATTCAATGAGATGGTTTGTGCGAACATTCCAGTTCCGAGATCCTTTTCATTTGAATCTCTACCTGAGACTCCAGGAAGAGAGTTTGTTGTTCCGAAAGAGGTAGTAGCTAAGCCTATTGAGCAAGGTGATCAAGTTGAGCAAGTGGTAGGAGAAGAAGATGTTGCTGAAGGAAGTGGTGAAACCAGAGATGTGTTGAAACAAGTAGATCATTATAAGGGGACACCTTCGGAACATTTTTCGCTTTGAACTTCTGAAGATGAATCATCGAAGCTAGTTACTCCAACAATGGAAGAAGAGGAAGGAGAAGAAGAAGTAGTTTACCATGGAAAGGAAGAACAACTTTTACAAGATATTTCTCAAATGGAGAATGTAGAGGATGGTGCTCAGGAAGTTGCTGATGAGGAAGATAATGTTGTCCAAGTTTCGGATAGTGAGAAGAAAACTCCGGAACATGACTCCATTCTGAAAAGAGACAAGGGAAAGAAAATTCTTGATGATACTCCGAGCTCAGTAGTGGTGAAGAGAAAGGAATTTGGTAGTTCCTCAAAGAAAAATCTTGACCTAGTTGAAGAAGAAAATTCTCCAAGCAAAGTTTCGGATTCGGAGTCATCCTCGTTGGGACATGACATTGTTGTTAAATCTTTGAGGAAGATAGTGGGTTCCATTCCGACCATCTAGACTATAGATTCAAGATGCCAAATGCTCCAACATGCTCGGAATCAGAAATTTGATTCTGTGTCCATGGTTTTGGATAAGTGTGTCGAGATAGAAGCTGATTACAAAAATTTTCTTGTTGTCTATGAAGCCCACAAAAGATCTTGCAAGAGGATGACGAGCTGGTCGAGGAAAACTGTAGAAGACATGAGACTATTTGATGAATTTCAAGACAATGTTAAAGATGCTTTTGAGACTGAGGACATGAAGATAAATGAGTTGAATTCATCCTTTAAAGAGAAGCTGATAGATGAAAAGAACTTCCGGATTCAAGATGTGAGAGATTTGAATGGGAAGCTGAATTCCGTTTCTCGAAACTGGAAGTTTGAAAGGGATCATCGGATTGAGTTAGAAGAGAAATTGAAGGCTCAGGAAGAAAAGATCAATGCTCATGAAGAAAAGCTTTAACCTTAGGAAAAAAAGATTGAATCTCAAGCTGCAAGAATAGTGGTCTTAGAAAAGCAAACTGAAGAAGATCATAAAGACTTGATAAAGATCAAGACTATTCTTAAGAGTCTCGTGGTGAAGGAGAAATATCCCAAATATACATATCCGATCCTTTGATGTACATTAGCTCTTTTGTTGTTGAAATTTTCAAATTTAATGAAAAATTTCTGCTTTCTCGTTTCTTTTTGTTGTTACTACTAATCTTTCATTTACTTTGTTATATTTTTCATTCCCTTGTATTCTTTTTGAAAATCACAAAGGGGGAGAAGGAAAAGAACTCTAAAGAAAGGGAAAAAAATCCTAATAAAGGGTGAGAAAGAAAACAAACTCTAATAAGATTTTATCTAAGGGGGAGTTTTTCATTAAAGAAGACTTTCTTATTCATAATGAAGTGTCACTTCGGAAATCTTGAATACGATCCTTAGAGTTTCAAAAGCCTAAGGGGGAGTTAGTCGTATTCATCAATATCCTTTAAACAAAGGTAGATAAGCCTTAATGTTTTTCCTTCTTCTTAGAATTTCTTTTTCAAGGATGTCTGTGCTTTCCAAAAAGGGGGAGATTGATGAGTCAATAAGGTTTTCCTTATGACTTTTCCATTCCTTCTTATTTTGAAAATCATAAACATCTTATCTTTAAGTAAAATTGCTTTTATATGGAAAATTGGTTTTATAAGAAAAATTGCTTTTATAACGAAAATTGCTTCTATAAGAAAAATTATACTTATCATATTTTCATTCATATTTTTCTTAAGTATAAGATTTGGATTCATTTCTATTTTCTCGGAATTTCTTGAAACATTTATATGAAGTATTCTGTTTTTGGATCCGAATTATGGATAAAAACAAAGATAAAGTTTCACTTCGAAATCCAGAATGAGAACTGTGATAAAGTTTCATTCCGAATTCCAGATACAGTTTTACTCCAGATTCAGGATATGAATCCTTATGAAGTTTACAACGAATTCTCATTACGAATTCTGATGAAGAATTCTCATTACGAATTCTGATGATTAATTCTCATTACGAATTCTGATGAAGAATTCTCATTTCGAATTCTGATGAAGAATTCTCATTCCTAATTCTGATGATGAATTCTCATAACGAATTCTGATGAAGAATTCTCATTCCTAATTATCATTCTGAATTCATCTATTAAACATAATATGATCATCTTTGTTTTATACACTCTGTATTTATTTAGACTCTGAAAAAAAAAATTTGTTTACACTCCGAACCTTCACTCCAAATTTTTCACTCCAATATTTTGAGTTAATTTTTTAAACGGTGTCGTACATTCTGTTACACTTGTTTTGTTATAAAACGATGTCTTCTATTCTGTTATAAAACTAACCGTTGGCTAAGTTACACGTGTACAAGTCCCTCCGATTTTTAAGGAAAATATGACCGTTGGGAAGGAGGCCGACCTTACCTATAAATAGGAGCTCATTTGAAAGACCTCGGTACTGAAAGGATGAATGATCTTAGACTCATGTGATTACATGCTTGAAGTGATTTCTAGAGAGAGAGTCTCTTATTATCTCTCAAAGCTTCGTGTGACTCCGAATGTTGGTGATTACATTCGAGGACTTCCGGGGATAGGAAGACAGAGGATTCCAACTCCTTGAAGTAGAGGGCTTCCTTGCTGAGGAAGACAGAGGTTTCCTACTACCTTGAAGTTGAGGGCTTGTGGGGATTGCAAGACAGAGACTCTGATCTTCGTATCGAGGGCTTACCCTGGTGTGGGTAAGACAGACTTGCTTGAAAGTATAAATCAAAGGACCTTTATCCAAGGTTGTTGGATACCCTTCTCTTTGGGTTAAAATAATTATATCTTGTTACTTGTAGTTTTACTACTTGTTTATTTCCGCTGAATTTTGTATTACAAGGAAAGTATAACTTTCTTATACTTCCTTACTTGTACTCTGTTTCGTTTAGATTCTATACGCTTTAAGGTAGAATCTCATATTGTATTCTTTTGTTAAGTTTAAATTTCCAGAACCATATTTCCGGAACCTACTTTTGGATTCTATTTCCAAGTTTTCATTTGGTATTAGAGGTGTTGTTAATTTTCTTAAGTTTAACTTTGTTAAACATAGACCTTTCCTTTGCTTAAGGAAAACATAGTTAATCGTTACTAACTTTAAAGCTTCCAAATGAATTTTTAAAGTATACAATTCACCCCCCCTCTTGTAAATTGAGCATCAACATCATTATTTCGATACTACACGAACCTCCTGTATAATGATTTAAATAATGTCATTGACATATTCCAGAATCATACTCATTGTTATGATATCATATATGGTTCACTTATGACTTTATATTACCCGTTCTTTTGTAAATTCCATGTTAAAGAGCGTTTTGGGTAAAATCGTTTCATTTTTCGTCCGTGTTTTGACTTGTAATTATTCATATGATTACTTAGATAATGATTAATTAATTCCAGAATATAAAACATGATTTATATATAATATATATTCATAATATACATATATATAATAGATTAGTAAATGGAAAGAATTACACTGTTCATGGAGACGGTAGGCCGTACGTATGAATTAACACTGTTTTCGTTTCATTATTGAGTTGAATGGAATTAAGTAGATGACATACATATATATACACATAAATCTAGTATCATTATTATGTCATATATTTCATGATTACTTATTATATATACTTTATAATCATTCATTAATGGTTAACGTGGAGGATGTATCTCATCGCGTCGTGGAGACGGTAGTCCGTAAGTACGCACGAGCGATGATATCGTTCTCATGATCGTGGAATTGTATTGGAGTGTATGTATACTATATCAGAATCAATATCACTTTACAATAATCATATATAGTTATTATTTACACCATTATACCCATCCAAGTAAGGTGGTGGTGGAAAATAGATTACACCAAGGCATAGAGACGGTATTCCGTACGTACGCATGCGCAGTGATTTAGATTTCCGTAGGATGGATAGATAGTGAAATAGGGTTGTTTCATACTTATAATAACAAATCAGTATATGAGTGATACTGATGTTACTACTTCATAATGAAACAACTTAAGAAGAAGAAGTGTAAGAAGAAATAAAGTTGAATGAATCGGTAAAGGACATTAACTCTTCTTTGAAGAGCCTCTTTGAGATCTCCTTTTAGTGCACTAAAATTGGTCTTTGAGGAAGACCAGAACCTCTAGGATGTTGATATGGAAGTGGAGAATGGAATTTGGCAGGGGTTGGACGAGCATTAAGTCTCAAACTGGTGTGAGGAAGAGATGGAGGAGGTTCCCTTTTATAAGGGAGGAGTGGGGCTCCTTTGGAAAAACTTAAAATATTATTTTATTATAAAGACAAATTCGGTTTTGAATAGCTCCAAAATGATTTATTTAGAATCTGAGGTGGGGATGGGTCAAAATCCTCTCATCAAATAGAATTTAGACAAGTTTAGGTTCCAATTTTAACCTTATCATTTAGATTTAACATTAAGTAAAATAATTTTACTTTTACTGTGTCTTCTTGTGTTCTTATACTATAAGGTTAATAAACTTACTATAAGCAGCCAAAAGAACCCCAAGTTGTTTATTATTAATATATATAACCCTATCTAAGTCATTTGGAAGAACCATAGATTTTTAGGAATAAAATAACAATTACTAATATAATATTTGTTTTAAAAACTATTTTATGTCAATTTTGACACTATTTAGTAATTGCTTTTTGTGAAAATCATAATATAATGATTAGTTCGAACAAAGTTAATTAAATAAATACTAACATGTCATATTAACCTAGAAAATTAGTGTAATTCATAAAAAGTCTCAAATTATCTTTATTTGGTTATTTATAATATCAATTATTCTAATTTTTCACTATTATGGTAATTACTGCATCATCATTGTGTCATAAATAAATTAATTTATTTAATGTCTAAAAATTATAAATCAAATATCATTATGTAGGAAATAGTATTATATTTCTAATGAATAATTACAATCGAATTTATCTTATGTATATCCCTATATTGAAAATGTTGTAGTAAATAAACATTGATTTTAACTCTTTTAACTCTTTTTGAATTAAATAATAATAAATGACCTAATCTAATCCAAGTGGGCCTAAATGGTCATATTTTATTTCTAATGTTGTTTTTGGTCGAATTACACTTATCAAATATAATTAGTACAGGTGTTATGGTAATAATAATATCATTTTTACCCTTAATTTCCCTATTTACTTTTAACCGTGGTAAAAAAAAGTAAAAGGTTACTATTCACCAAAAATTATTTTCATCTTATTGAACCACATTTTACTTAGTGACATCAATTGTGTCTCTCGGATTTTTTAAATTCCACTCACAGAAGTGGTAAAATTATGTTTTATGAAAAATTAATTATTTTTTAACTACCACTTAGTGGTTTCACTATTCATCAAAAAATGAAAGTTTCCAGAAAAATACCAAAAATCTGGCCTAAGATATATTTGATATCAGGAATTCAAAAATGATGTCTATTTTACCAAATTCAGAACATATGTGTTGCATTAATTAATTTAAAAATTAATTCCCGTCGTCAAAACAAATAGCGTGTTATTAAGAGATAATCACTATCAAAAGATTGACATTTGTTTATGTCTGGTTTAAATGTGAAATTACATCCAATGACCAACATTGTATTAAACTGTAAAAATATATTCTAAATATGCTTTTAAACCACTCAAATTAATAATTTATCACTATTAATTATTTCGATTAAAAAGGTTTTTTTTAATTAAAAATTAGTAATTTTCACTATTCATCAGAAAATGAAAGTTATCTGAAAAGTACCAAAATTTCACCCTAAGCAAATTTTGATATTCCGAATACAAAAATGAAGTCCATTTTGAAAAATAATATTTAAAAAATTTCAAAAAGTGGTTATTACTATTCATAACGGCTAGTTTTAATAATATTTTAATAGTATATCATTGTTTAGAGAAACTCGGTATTGCGTACAACACATGCTATCGCGGAAGGTCATGCTTGCGTGTAATGCAAGGCAAGTAAATTATGCGTGTTGTGTAAGCTTATTTTGGTGTAGCGTACAAGACAAGACATTAATGAAGTTAAAAAGAATATTTTTCATAAAATCTCGGGGTGTTACAATCTTTATCACCTTTTCTCGGAACCAAGAAACCTTGTACCCATAGCTGAAGGATCTGATTATTAGAAGATAGGTGAGCAATCTTGGTTGTATTTACATCATGAAGCCCAAGACTCTCCAAGTCCTTCACCTTAAAAAAACTGCCTAGAATTTCTGGATGTTTATGTGAGAAAAATTCAGCTTCACCATCTTATGTCAACCTTACTAGGCTTGCTGCCTTGGTGTAAGTATGTTTGTAAGTCTTACCATAAGACTTGAAAGAAAATTTTTCTCTTAACTCTTCCTCATAGTAGCATGCTGATTCATATAATTATACATGTAACTCTGGATAGACCACATCTTCTAGAGATGACTTAGATACACATACATTTTCCTAGCCATTCAACTTGATGTTCTTAGAGATGATAGAATCATACTGGTAAAAGCTCGGATGGACCGGTATTTCTTTGTACACATGCCATTTTGAAATTGGCGTTGAGGTAGACATATCTTGGGAAGTGTCTTCTACATACATTCAGATTGGAGGAGTTCTGAAATATTCAGAAAGAGCTTTAAGAACTGAGGCAGAGATTCAAGACGTGAGATATTAGAGATCAATGTGGGATAAAAATGGGGGTCCCCTTTATATAGGTGATGGACCTGTCCTTTGAACTTCCAAAACAAATCTAACAGTTGCAAATTTCACTGATCTGGTCTGACGGTTGAAATCATACCCACAAGGAAATTTTGAATCCGATATTTTGAGGTTTTAACAAAAACATTCGAATTTAAGAAGACACGAATTTGAGAAATTTTATAAGAAAATGAAACCACCAGCAACTAAAAATGAATACGAAAACGCGAAATAAGGATGTCATACCATTCGGATTGAATAAGTGGTTTATTAGTAATAGGTAATATTCTTCTTGAAGAATATTTTACTATGAGAAAATCATTACAAATAATATGAGTAAAAAAATTCCATTAAAAAATTCTCATTAAAAAAATTCTCAGTATGAAAACATCATTACAAAAATTTCCAGTACGAAAACTTCATTACAAAAATTTCGATTACGAAAATTTCATTAAGAAAATTTCCAGTACGAAAATTTTATTACGAAAATTTCCAATACAAAAATTTCGAAATACTCATTATGAAAAATTTTGAAAGACTCATTCTGGAATTTTTTGAAAGACTCATTACGAAAATTTTTGAAAGACACACTATGAATTTTTTTGAAATACTAATTACGAAAAATAAAATTTTAAATAGCTATCAATCAAATGTACTCCCGCCCCTGTGAAAAAGAGTTTATTACTGTAAGGAAAATGGTTCAACAAGAAGTTAATGAAGGACGATTACCTCACAGTTTTCATTCCAAACTTCATGTTTAATGTATTCAAATCTATCGGAGGGTAAGGATTTTGTGAAAATATTAGCAAGATGATATTGTGTTCCGATAAACTGAATAATGATATCTCTTTTTAGTGTGTGACCCCTAAGTAAGTGATGCCTAATATCTATGTGCTTTTCACGAGAGTGATGTGTAGGGTTTTTACTAAGGGAAATGGAACTTGTGTTATCACACAAAATTTTACACTTAGTAAAACTCAATCCATAGTCTTTGAGTGTGTGTTGCATCCACAACACTTGAGCACAACAACATTCAACTTCTACATATTTTGCTTCAGTAGTGGAGAGTACTACATAATGTTGCTTCTTTCAAGACCAAGAGGCTAATGAATCACTTAAGAAATTACAAGTTCCGGATGTACTCTTTCTATCCATTCTACATCCACCAAAATCAGCATCTCAAAAACACTTAAAAACAAAATCATTTCGAGAAGTATAAAATAGTCATAGATCCATGGTTCCCTTTATGTAGCGAAATATTAATTTCATGCCTTTAAATGAGATTCCATAGGATTGGATTGATATCTTACACATAGGCATACTGAAAATATCAAGTCTGGTCGACTAGCTGTCAAGTAAAGTAGACTTCCTATCATACCAATAAAAGATGTTTGATCTACTAGTTTCCCAGCTTCATCAAGATCAAGTGTGTTTGAGGTACCAATAGGAGTACTTATACACTTAGTGTTTTCATACCCATACTTTATAAGAAGATATTTAATATACTTATGTTGGGATTGGTAGATTATTTATGGTTTTTGAGAAATTTGAACACCAAGGAAAAATGATAACTCACCCTTAATACTCATTTCAAACTCAAATTTCATTAGATATGCAAAGGAATCAGTTAAATATTTCTGAGTTAAACCTAATATAATGTCATCAAAGTAAATTTGAACAATCAAGACATTTTTCTTATCTTTCTTTATAAAAAGGGTTGGATCGTCATTTCCCTTAACATTGTTATTTTGATGAAAAATGATGTAAGTCTATCATAGCAAGCTCCTGGGGCTTGTTTAAGGCCATACAATGCTTTGGTAAGTCTATAAACATGATTAGGATTTTTCGTATCTTCAATTATAGGAGGTTGTTCAATAAAAAATCCCTCTTGAACATAACCATTAAGGAAAGCACATTTCACATCCATTTGAAAAAGCTTAAAATTGAAGTATGTTGTAAAGGAAAGTAGAATACGAATAGATTCAAGTCTGTCTACTAGAGCATATGTTTATTCATAGTCTATTCCTTCTTGTTGATTATAACCTTTAGCAACTAATCTTGCGTTATTTATTACGATGATTCCATTTTCATCACGTGTATTTTTGAAGACCCATTTTACTCTAATTATAAAAGTTTCCTTAGGTATTTCAACCAATGTCCAGACTTTGTTCCTTTAGAATTCATTTAGTTCATATTTCATGGATTTAATCCAGTCTTCATCACCTAAAGCTTCATCAGTGCTTTTTGGTTCTAATTTGGAAAGAAATGCTAGATGTTCTACTTCATTTCTTAAGGAACTTCTAGTACCTACAGGGTGATTCACATCACTAATGATACTATCACTGGGATGATTCTTTAGAAACAACTGGTTTGGGCTTTGTAATACTTCTTCATCAACATAGGGTAGGAAATCTTTTGGGGTAAATGTTTCAGAAGCAACTTCTGGAAAATTTTCCTTATTAGAAGGATTTTCTATCAAAGGTTGAAAATTAGTTTTTGAAAACACATCTGAGGATGTAGGTTGGGGTTGTTTGAAAAAAAAGGATCAATTTCATCAAATATGAGATGTCCTGTCTCTTCAATAGTATAAGTGTTTTTTGTTGAAAACTCTATAAGACTTAGAGGTTGTGGAGTAGCCTAAGAAAATTCCTTCTCCAGATTTTGGTGCAAATTTGTGTAAGTTATCTTTATTATTCAGAATGAATACCATGCGACAAAAAACCTTTAAGTAGGAAAGTATATGTTTTCTACCATTCCAAAACTCATAAGGAGTTTTATTAAGAAAAGGTCTAATCAAAACACGATTTATAGTATAACAAACAGTACTTAATGCTTCGGCCCAAAAATGTTTATCTACAGAATACTCACACAACATGGTTCCAGTTATCTCTTAAAGAATTCTATTTCTTATTTCAACAACACCATTTTGTTGAGGTGTTCTGGGTACTGAGAAGCAGTGTGTAATACATTTTCTACTACAAAAAGTTTCAAAATCAGAATTTTTAAATCCTTCTTCATGATGACTATGAATATTTTTCAATGGAAGTTTTTTCACATTTTTAATATGGGATATAAAACATTTGAAATAAGAAAAAGCTTCAGACTTATTTTCTAGAAAGTAGACCAATGTAAATCTAGTGTAATCGTCAACCAAGAAAAATACATAGTACTTTCCCCCAATACTTCCTGTTTGTTTTGGACAAAAAATATCCATATACACTAACTATAATGAATCAGTAGTTGAGACTTCACCAATTGATTTAAAACATGATTTATGTTGCCTGCCATATTGACAAGGGTCACAAAATTTTGAAGAATCAAATCTAAGCTCTGGTACATCCTTAACTAAACCTTTCTTAGAAAGTTTACATATGTTCTTAAGGTTACAGTGTCCTAACCATCTACGCCATAACCAAGAATGATCTTCCATTGCACTAAGGCAAGGTATGTCTTGGCTCCTAATGTCTTCTATGTTTATTTTGTAAATATTATCATGCCTATGGGTAGAAAGAATAAATTCTTCCTTGGAATTGTGTACTAAGAACTTATCATTCCTAAAATTCACAATGTAGCCTTCACCACATAATTGAATTATGATGATTAGGTTATGCTTAAGACCCTTAACAAACAAAAAATTTCAAATCAATGTTTTTCCAAGAAGAATGATGTTACCTATACCAATAATTTATGCCTGAGCATTATCTCCTAAAGTTACTTTTCCTCCTTTCTCCTTGATAATATTTTTGAAATATCTTTTGTTACTAGTAATATGCTAGAAACATCCACTATCCATGTATCAATTATTGTTGTTGGTACATTCCCTATTTTCCTGAAAATAAGAAAATGTTGGGTTTTCGGAATCCAGACTTGATTGGATCCAGAAATGTCAAAAAGATAAAATTTTGTTACCCACATCTTTTTAGAAATATAAGCCTTATGAAATCCTAAAGATTGGGTTTTGTTTAATGAAATGTTTTTCCCAGTGACCCCCACATTGACACTTTTTGCATAATGGGGAACTTTGAGGAACAAAGTAGTTGTTACTAAAAATTGGTTTAGAACTTGTGTAAACAAAACCCAAAGTATTCCTTCGAGGTCAAATTTTTGAATAAATTTTATCAAAATTTTCTTTACCTAGGGTTAAGTCTGACAAACACATCCTCAAAGAAAATATTTCCGATTTGAGTTTTATAACTAAGTTATTGTCTTCAAAAACTTGTGATTTTTAACTAGTCCTAGGCTCGAAAGCATCTTTCTTAGAAATTACATTTTCAAGATATTTTGAAAGTTTATTTCTCTCAGAACATACTTCCTCATGATTTTTTGAAATACTATCCAAATATGCATTTGTCTTATAAAGATATTAATAAAGATCTGATATTTCCGTAGTAAGAATAATATTCCTATAGTTTTCCTTATCAAGCATGGTCATGAGTTTTGAGTTATCAATCTCAAGAAGTTAAGAAAACCTAGAAACTTATTCAAAGGTAGGTAAAGTATTTTCTTCATCAGAAAAAGATTCATTATCAGAAGAGTTATAATATTTACTATCATTATCATTTAAAGAAACATTGTTCAATGAATCATCATTGTGTACCTTATCCATCAAGAAATTATTATCAATAGGTAGCTTGGCTATAAGACCAATATTCTTATGTCAAGAAGATTCATAATCAGAAGATTCATCTGAAGAGTCACAACCACTGGCACTCCATGTGTCATTAGCTTTCAACAGTTTCTTAGCTTTGGACTTGTAATACTTCTTTCTATTCCATTCAGAATGCATCCCTTTTCTCTCTTTTCTTTTGAGCATACGGCAATCAGGTATTATGTGTCCAGCTCAATTGTATTCATAGCATGTGACCTCTGAATCTTTCATATCTTTCATTTCCTTCTTCTTATACTTAGATAGGAAATTTCTCTATCCATCTATCTTGTTCATCCTTCAAGAAAGATTATCTGACTCATTTTTCTGAGACTTCACTCTTACTAGATACGGATTGAATAATTACCTTCTTAGATTTGGATCTAGTAACTCATTCAGGAGTCTTAGATTTAATATGATTTGAAGTTGTAGTAAAAGTAACACTATCATTCCCATTATTCTCCTTTATGTTGTCATCATCTCTATTCAATCTAGTTTCATGTTGGAGAAAAGTCCCATATAGTCCATCAAGAGAAATCTGAGTAACCTTTCTATTTTCATCAATTGCTTCCCTCTTAGATTCCCACTCATTCGGCATGATATCTTTGATTTATTCCACAAGCGGTTTATCATATAGACATTTATCTTCCATATATTTTAAGCTATTTATGATAGTCTGGAATCTCTGTTCCTCTTTGCTAATTGGTTCTCCATAAGGAAAATTAAAACCATGATACTCAGCTCTCAACATATATCTTCTTGTTTCTATGACTTTGGATGTCCAAAAATGTGTAACTTCAAGTTTCTTCCAAATATTGTTAGATGTTTTAGAAGAAGAAATTTGGCTATATATGTTCTTAGTCATTGAACAAAGTAAATTATTGTGTACCTTATAGTTTAGTTGGTATTCAAGATTTTCTTGATTAATAAAAGCACATACTTCCTTGTCAGGAATTTTGTATCCTCTAGTAAGCATAACAAAATTTTCAACCCCATTATTGATAACGAAAGCCTTCATACGATCTCTCTAATATTCATTATCACTACCATCAATGATAGGTGGTCCTGTAGGATTTAAGTTGTTGATAGAACCAACATTTAAACCTTCCATCCTTAATAAAATCATTGACACACAAACTTATTATAAGTATAAGTCTGTAAAAAAGAGAAATTATTTTAAGAAAGAAAAATTTTATCTCTAAGAAAAAATTGAATCCAAATTATGATTTTGAGAAATAGATTCTGAAAAGTAAGAATCCAGAAATATGAATCTGAAAAATCAATTCTGAGAATTCTCGTCTGAATCTAATAGGGATATTAATTCAGATTGAACCAAACCCTCTGAATCAACTGTTAGATTGTTACAGGGTATTAGTTCACCTTCTCTGATGCCAATTGTTATGATGGTATGTCTCTGAGTATGATATACTCTGTGATACCAAACGTAGGACTGAAATAAGAATGAGATTCATAGATACAAGAGGGGGTGTGAATTGTACCTTATAAAAATTCCTTTAGAAAATTTTTAGGTCGGTTATGTTTAACAAGGTTATAAAAGATAATTCACAAGACCACTATAAGATCTGATCACTTGATAAATTCCGGAAATATGATTCCGGAAATGAAACTTAACAAAAGATACAAAGATTAAGATTCTACCTTAAAGCGTATAGAATCTAACTAAATTAGATCACAATTAGATAAGTATAAGAAAGTTATACTTTCCATATCAATAAAAAATGCAGAAAAAAAACAAGTAGTAAAACTAAAAGTAACAAACAATAACTCTTTTAACCCATAAAGAAGGGTATCCCACAACCTTGGATAAAGGTCCCTTGATTTATACATTCAAGAAAGTCTGCCTTATCCAAACCAGGGTAATCCCTCGATACAAATATTGGAGTCTGTCTTGCTATCCCCGTAAGCCCTCAACTATCCGGTAGTCGGCACCTCTTTCTTCCTTAGCAAGGAATCCCTCAACATCAAGGTGTTGGAACCTCTGTCTTTCTATCTTTGGAATCCCTTAATTCTTATCCGCAATAATCAGAGTTGCATGAAGCAAGTCTGCACAAGGAAATGTTTGAACAAGCTGTTCAAACTTTCTACATGAAACTTTGAGAGTTAATAAGAGCCTCTCTTTCTAGAAATCACTTCATGAAGTTCTGATCATAAAAATTACAAAGGTTCCAAAAGTTGTCGCTTATTTTCAAATGAGATCCTATTTATAGGTGAGGCTCCAATGGTCGACTCCCTCCTCCAACGGTCATATTTCTCCTTGAATTTCAGAGAGACCTATACACGTTTCACTCAACCAATGGTTAGCCTATAACTGAATGAATGACATCGTTTTGTAATGAAATAAGTGTAAGAATAAGTAAAACTGATGTTCTAAATGTAATCAAATAAACGTTAATAGTCTAACAAAAATGGAATTCGATGTCTATATTAATGAGATATTCAGATTCTGATTTATAGGAATTCAGAACCCAAATTCTATAGAAATCTGGAGTCTGAATTTCTAATGAAATTTGGAGTCTAGTTTCACTAGAATTCAGAATATAATCTTTCAGAGTTCATAGTCGAACTCACAGAATCTTGGAGTCGAACTCACAGAAGTTCGTAGTAGAACTAGTATAAGTTCGTAGTCGAACACACTGATGATCGGAGTCGATCTAGTATATGTTCGGAGTTGAACTAGTATAAGTTCGGAGTCAAACTCACAGATGTTCAGAGTCTAGAATTCGGAGGGGAACTTTATTAGAGTTCGTATCTAGAATTTGTGTAACGACCCGAAATTTTAAATAAATATTGTTTCCTAATTTTATGTGTTATTTTATTTTATTTTTATACTCAACAAAAATGTATCATTTGATAACATGAGTATAATTAAAATGAGACTGTTGGGTTTTGACTGTTATTTGACCATTGGTCAATATGACCGCTGGAAACTAATCGTTTTGACTATAGTCTCTAAATACAACCAATCTTGGTTAATTAATATAGAAAGAAGATTCGATGGCCTCATCTAGTAGTCTTGGACCGATCGAAGCCCATCTAACAGAACTTGGGAAGGAGGTAGCACCACTGGGCTTTGCTCTGGACCAAATCCAAGCTGAACTTCATCATATTTAGCTAGAACGGGATCGCCTTCGCGAGAAGTACAAACTAATAGAAATTACTACTCCTGCGATGTTGGTCGAGCCTCCCTCAGATTCTCTCACATTAGCACACCTTACACTTAGGTCCTATGCTGGTGTGATAAGGGGCTATGTAAGGAGACCGTAACTGTCTTGTGTAATCCTTTTTTTTAAATAAAAATTTCGATTTCTTTTATGAATTTTCAAATGACCGGATAAATATAGTATCCATATTTTTGATGAATTTTAGAAAAAGGATATTTTAAATATGTTTATGTAAACCCTAAATAATTAAAAATGTGTAATGATTTTCAAAAAATAGTCTTCTACAATTATGTTCAGTATGAAATTTAGAGTCTAATAAGATCAACGTGATTTTTGATGAATAGTAAATTATGAATAGTGATTTTATGATTAGGATTAATAATGTGTCCAAATGGATAAGTAATCTCAGTTAAAGAAAGTATTAAAATAATCTAGGCACTTTGATTAAGTAATGTGATTCAATAAAATGGTTAAATAACGGTTTCATAAATTATTATTCAAGTATTAGTTTTTTTGGATGAATAGTGTTTTTTAATTAGAATTTTAATTAAAAATATTTAGAAAATTATTTTTATAAAATGGACTTCAGTTTTGAACTCAGAGCATCGATATTATGTTAAGGTAATTTTTGGGGATTTTTTGGAAAAAAATAAATTTTCGATGAATACTGTTTTTAATTAAAAATTTAATTAAAAAGATTAAGAAAATTATTTTTATAAAATGGATTTCATTTTTTAAATCAGAGCATTGATATTTGGTTAAGGTGGAATATTGGGACTATTCTGAGAAAGTTGAATTTTCGATGAATAGTTAAAATACAGTTTTTAAGTTATGGGTGTTTAATGACATCATTAAATGATGTATTAAGTATGTAATCAATATGGTCAACTTATGAATAGTAAGATAAGGTATGAGGTGTCACAAGTGGCCAATACCATGGGAAAATACCATGGGCAAGCCCATGGTTTTTCCAAAATAACTAATGAGGTGTCCCTTGGCCATTAATGCCTTGTCCCCTCACTTTCCCTATAAATACCAAGACATCCTCTCATCCATTCGACTCCCCACTCTCCCCCAACTATTTTCTGGTCTCCTTACCTCCCAAGGAGTCCTCCCAAGGTGCCCCCAATCCCTCAAGGTCCAAACCTTTGAGTTTTAAGAGTTACGTTTTAAGGTAAGGGATCCGACCTCTCTCTTTCATTTCAAGTAATCTCTTTTATGTCATTCCTTTTATGCTACATGTTCTTATGTTGGAGGATGTTCTTTTATACTCCTCTTACATCCCTTCTTATTTTCATATAATGAGAGATCCCCACTTACTCTCATTATTTCGTTTTATGATGTTTTAAGTGGCGCCGTTAGGCTGCCGAAATTTTTGTAACGGATTCTTTCTCCCTTCTCTTCTTTCAAGATCTATTTTCATGTAAAGTATTTCAAGTTCCTTTTTATTATGTTGGGGAATGATCTCTAAATTTATCATACTGATATTTTATGATCATATGATGAGATACCCCATTTGATCTCTTCAATTCAGTATTTTGATGTTTTAAGTGGCGCCGTTAGGCTACCGAATTTTTAAGTGGTTCTTCACCCTTCTCGTTTTGAAGTTATACTTTCATGTCAATTCGTTCAAGTTCATTTTTTTTATGTTGGGGTATGATCTATATATCTATCATACTGGACTCTTCTGTTCATATGATGAAATACCCCATTTGATCTCTTCAATTCAGTATTTTGATGTTTTAAGTGGCGCTGTTAGGCTGCCGAATTTTTAAGTGGTTCTTCACCCTTCTCGTTTTGAAGTTCTACTTTCATGTCAAGTCTTTCAAGTTCCTTTTAAATTATGTTGGGGAATTATCTCTATATCTATCATACTGAACTCTTATGTTCACATGATGAGAGACCCTATTTGATATTTCCAAATCATTTTTTGTTGAAGTTTAAGTAACACCGTTAGGCTGCCGGACTTTCATAAGAGAAATCTAATTTTTGTCTTCCTTCCATGTTTTTCATTTCAAATGGTATGTCCTTGAAATTTCATTACCATGATCATGTATCCTTCTTATTCTGTCCATCTACTGTTTTATGGGTCATTTTTGAATGTTTGACCCACTTTCCCTCTCTTTTTAATGTCTTCTAAAACCTCATAACATATCTGTTATGTTGTAGAATTTCCGTCTCAAAATGTCTCTCTATTTTTGTAAAGTTATTTTATATTATTAGGTGAATACTCAAAGCTCTTTCTTAGAAATAGGTATTCACATACATACCAAAATGTTCTATTTTAAATTCTGGGATTTACATACATGAGACCCACCTTCCTTTTCTGTGGGTTTTAAAGTGACGTAAAGATCATGTCTTTAAAGGAGTTTTTAAAACGTTGTGATTATGAAATGAAACCCATTTATTTAATTCTGTATGGGTTATTTATGAAATGTTTGATGATGATATATGTGGCTCACATGATAATAAACTCAAATTTAAGGGTGCGCCCTGATAGCGCTCCAATGCATTGGGTAATGATGTAACCACTAGTGATTACAATTTTCACGATACCATGGTGAATAACCTTGGTAATTTTTAACGACACCTTGGGGATAGACCTTGGTGAAAAGAAATGATTGTCAATATTAAATGTTGCAGCCACATCTTCAAGTTATGAAAAATTTTATTTTTTTATGATGTATCTCATTATTTCTTTCTCATGCCTTAAAGTTCTTCTCATGTCCTTATTGAAGTATCTCAAGATCACATGTAAAATGTTTCACTTATTTCCCTTGCTGGGACTTCTGCTCACCCTTTCTTTTTATGTATGTCCCCAGGTTATGAGATGCAGTAATGAGCCTAGGGTGAACTTGAGGAGAAGCCTTTCAAGTGTTTAAGAATAATGTTTTTTTGTTTCATGTTTTATGTTCCTTGTTTCCAAGACACTAAACCTTAAAGATCCTCAGTTCCGTGTAATGGAATGAAAGTTATGTTATAAAACGACAGGATGCTATAGTTGTTATCAAAGGATGGTTTAGTTATTTGTGGAAATTAGGATATGAAAAATCTAGGAAGAACCCTATAGAAAAGTTTAAATATAGGAAATCTTCCTGGTGTTTTGGTGAGTACTGAGTAAGGGGTTTCCATGAAAATACATCCCTGTCTGGATACGAGCAGGTAGAGGTGGCTCTGGCACAGATGTACATAGGGGTAAAACCCGAAAACACCGCTTTGATATAGACTCGAACGGGAACTGGTACACGACAACGGGCCTTACTGCACTCTTGGTTACGACACTCCCGGGGGATATTCTTTGGTAAATTCATAAGCTTGGTATGAACCATTGTTAAAGGAACAGAGATAAAATAAAATAAAGATTCACATAAGAATATATGATCATGGATAACCTAGATGGGAACCTAGGGGATCACAAGTTAGGGTATACTTTTCTTCTACAAGTTATCCTTATATGCTTTAAGTTCCTTTTCATGATTATTGGTTAAGTATTTAAGCCTCTAATTATACATTATCTTCTTAGTTAATGGTGGGAAAAGGAATAACGTGTCCCAACAACCAATGTGATAGGAAATGAGACAATTTCCGTATTAATATGATAGAGATGATTAGGGGATTAAAAGATGATTATTATTTTGGAACACGTTCACTATTTTGGGGACCCTATATGATTTAGGTAAATATATTACTATAGTATTTTCATTGAGGAGTAAGGTTGACTTATATTTTGAAGAATTGATGAATTTAAGGTGGACTTATAGTAATTTATGTTACTTATGGGAATGATTAACCTATCTTGGGTAAAATATGTTTAGGTTAGCTACTTTTGTTATAAGATGTTAGGAGTGGTTGATGTTGTCTGGAGATGAACAATGATGTTGTTTTAGAAGACTATGTTATCAAATCCTTCTTGTATTTGGGTTTTAATCTTAGTTTGGTTTATTTTGAGGAATTTTAAGGACCATTATTTATGGAATGGTCTATTATGAACTTTGGGTAGTACCATGGAACTTTGGAGATTTAAAAGTAGTTTCCATTCCTATGGGATTCTTTCTTTTTGAAGTGTTGTTTTACCTTAACCTTTCTGTTTTTGGGATACTGTTTAAAGATAGAAGAAATAGATAGTTAATCTTTTGTAGATATTTGATTCTCTAGAAGATGATTCTTGTGCTTTTATGAGACCAAGTGTTTTTGAAGTCTCATCATTTGGAGAAAAGATTAGTGTTGGTAGGGACTTATAAAAGGATGAAACTCTACTTGAAGGTAGGTATATTTTCTTATGTTTTTGTTCTATGTAGTAAATGAATTCCTCAAAATTATGAAAAGAAACATAAAACAAAAATGTTGTTGGTTTACATTTCCTACAAGGTAATCAAAGACCGTTTACACACATCATAAGTTTGGGATTTTCTTATGGTTAACGTTCTCCTAATCATGTTCTCTATCACTCTCCCTCAGAACTTGACCCTTGGTTTTCTCCTCCATGTCCATGTTTTCTTACATGGAATCCTAGTGTGGGTTAGCTCGGGTGACCTTTGTACTTCCCTTTCTTTCTTTTAAAGTAATAGTTTTACTAACTCCTTTTTCGATGTGGGACTTTCTATGAAATTTCAAAACCAAATTTTAAAAAATAGCGAGGACACAATTTCTTAAGGGGGGAAGATTGTAACGACCCGAAATTTTATATAAATATTGTTTCCTAATTTTATGTGTTATTTTATTTTATTTTTATACTCAACAAAAATGTTTCAATTGATAGCATGTGTATAATTAAAATGAGACTGTTGGGTTTTGACTGTTATTTGACCATTGGTCAATATGACCGCTGGAAACTAATCGTTTTGACTATAGTATCTAAATACAAGAAATCTTGGTTAATTAATATAGAAAGAAGATTCGATGGCCTCACCCCGTAGTCTTGGACTGATCGAAGCCCATCTAACAGAACTTGAGAAGGAGGTAGCACCACTGGGCTTTGATCTGGACCAAACCCAAGCTGAACTTCATCGTATAAAGCTAGAACGGGATCGCCTTCGTGAGAAGTTCAAACTGATAGAAATTACTACTCGTGCGATGTTGGCCGAGCCTCCCTCAGATTCTCTCACCTTAGCACACCTTACACTTAGGTCCTATGCTGGTGTGATAAGGGGCTATGTAAGGAGACCGTAACTATCTTGTGTAATCCTTTGTTTTAAATAAAAATTTCGATTTCTTTTATGAATTTTCAAATGACTGCATAAATATAGTATGCATATTTTTGATGAATTTTAGAAAAAGGATATTTTAAATATGTTTATGTAAACCCTAAATAATTAAAAATGTGTAATGATTTTCAAGAAATGGTCTTCTACAATTATGTCAGTATGAAATTTAGAGTCTAATAAGATCAACATAATTTTTGATGAATAGTAAATTATGAATAGTGATTTTATGATTAGGATTAATAATGTGTCCAAATGGATATGTAATCTCACTTAAAGAAAGTATTAAAATAATCTAGGCACTTTGATTAAGTAATGTGATTCAATAAAATGGTTAAATAACGGTTTCATAAATTATTATTCAAGTATTAGTTTTTTTGGATGAATAGTGTTTTTTAATTAAAATTTTAATTAAAAATATTTAGAAAATTATTTTTATAAAATGGACTTCAGTTTTGAACTCCGAGCATCGATATTATGTTAAGGTAATTTTTGGGGATTTTTCTGAAAAAAATAAATTTTCGATGAATAGTGTTTTTAGTTAAAAATTTAATTAAAAATATTTAGAAAATTATTTTTATAAAATGGATTTCATTTTTGAAATCAGAGCATTGATATTTGGTTAAGGTGAAATTTTGGGACTATTCTGAGAAAGTTGAATTTTCGATGAATAGTTAAAATATAGTTTTTAAGTTACGGGTGTCTAATGACATCATTAAACGATGAATTAAGTATGTAATCAACATGGTCGACTTTTGAATAGTAATATAATGTATGAGGTGTCCCAAGTGGCCAATACCATGGGAAAATACCATGGGCAAGCCCATGGTTTTGCCAAAACCACTAATGAGGTGTCCCTTGGCCATTAATGCCTTGTCTTCTCACTTTCCCTATAAATACCAAGACATCCTCTCATCCATTCGACTCCCCACTCTCCCCCAATGAAGTTCTGGTCTCCTTACCTCCCAAGGAGTCCTCCCAAGGTGCCCCCAAGCCCTCAAGGTCCAAACCTTTGAGTTTTAAGAGTTACATTTTAAGGTAAGGGATCTGACCTCTCTCTTTCATTTCAACCAATCTCTTTTATGTCATTCCTTTTATGCTACATGTTATTATGTTGGAGGATGTTCTTTTATACTCCCCTTACTTCCCTTTTTATGTTCGTATAATGAGATATCCCCTCTTACTCTCATTCTTTCGTTTTATGTAGTTTTAAGTGGCGCCGTTAGGCTGCCAAAATTTTTGTAACGGATTCTTTCTCCCTTCTCATTTTTCAAGATCTATTTTCATGTAAAGTATTTCAAGTTCCTTTTTATTATGTTGGGGTATGATCTCTAAATTTATCATACTGATATTTTATGATAATATAATGAGAGACCCCATTTTATCGTTTCAATTTAGTATTTTGAAGTTTTAAGTGGCGCCGTTAGGCTGCCGAATTTTTAAGTGGTTCTTCACCCTTCTCGTTTTGAAGTTCTACTTTCATGTCAATTCATTCAAGTTAATTTTTGTTATTTTGGGTTATGATATCTATATCTATAATACTGGACTCTTATGTTCATATGATGAGAGACCCCATTTGATCTCTTCAATTCAGTATTTTGAAGTATTAAGTGGCGCCGTTAGGCTGCCGAATTTTTAAGTGGTTCTTCACCCTTCTCATTTTGAAGTTCTACTTTCATGTCAAGTCTTTCAAGTTCCTTTTTAATTATGTTGTGGAATTATCTATATATCTATCATACTTAACTCTTATTTTCACATGATGAGAGACCCTATTTGATCTTTCCAAATCATTTTTTTGAAGTTTAAGTAACGTCGTTAGGCTGCCGAACTTTCATAAGAGAAATCTAATTTTTTTCTTCCTTCCATATTTTTCATTTCAAATGGTATGTCCTTGAAATTTCATTACCATGATCATGTATCCTTCTTATTCTGTCCATATACTGTTTTATGGGTTATTTATGATTGTTTGACCCATTTTCCCTCTCTTTTTAATGTCTTCTAAAACCTCGTAACATAGCCATTATGCTGCAGAATTTCCGTCTCAAAATGTCTCTCTCTTTTTCTAAAGATCTTTTATATTATTAAGTGAATACTCAAAGATATTTCTTCTCAAGGGGTATTCACATATATACCAAAATTTTCTATTTTAAATTCTGGGATTTACATACATGAGACCCACCTTCCTTTTCTGTGGGTTTTAATGTGACGTAAAGATCATGTCTTTAAAGAAGTTTTTAAAACATTGTGATTATGAAATGAAACCCATTTAGATTATGCTATATGGGTTATTTATGAAATGTTTGATGATGATATATGTGGCTCACATGATAATAAAGTCAAATTTAAGGGTTCGCCCTGATAGCGCTCTAATGCATTGGGTAATGATATAACCACTAGAGATTACAATTTTCACGATACCTTGGTGAATAACCTTGGTAATTTTTAACGACACCTTGGGGATGGACCTTGGTGAAACGAAATGATTGTCAATATTAAATGTTGCAGCCACATCTTCATGTTATGAAAAATGTTATTTTTATTATGATGTATCTCATTATTTCTTTCTCATACCTTAAAGTTCTTCTCATGTCCTTACTGAAGTATCTCAAGATCACATGTAAAATGTTTCACTTGTTTCCCTTGCTGGGCATTCTGCTCACCCTTTCTTTTGATGTATGTCCCCAGGTTATGAGATGCAGTAATGAGACTAGGGGGAACTTGAGGAGAAGACTTTCAAGTGTTTATGAATAATGTTTTTTTTGTTTCATGTTTTATGTTTCTTGTTTCCATGACACTAAACCTGAAAGATCCTCAGTTCCTTATAATGGAATGAAAGTTATGTTATAAAAAGACAGGATTCTATGATTTGGAGTTGATCTTCATTACAATTCGTATCCAAAATTCAGAGTTGATCATCATTGGAGTTCGTATCTAGAATTCGGAGTTGAACTTCATTAGAGTTTGTATCCAGAATTCAGAGTTGAACTTCATTAGTGTTCATATCCATAATTCGGATCCTAAAACAGAATGATTCATATCTAAGTATTCTATGATTCTGAGGTTTTAGGTATGAATCCGATTTTTAAAAATAAGAAAAATATTGATATGAGAAATGAAAATATGGTAGGGGTAAATTCTATTGGAAAGGAAATTTTCCTTATAGAAGTAAAATATATATTTTCTTAAGTCTAAGGTGTTTTTTATTTATAAAACATGAAGGAATGGAAAAGTCATAAGGAAAACCTTATTGACTCAACAATTATTACTTTGGAAAAATACCATCTTTAATTGATGTTTTTCAAAGGAAAACAAATGTCACATCACCCCAGTGTAGCCCTGGTGGTACTGCAATTTGGTTTGTTTAGTCACCCTATGAATCAGGAGTGATATATCCAAGATGAAAACCCATGGAGGATGAAATGGTTGGACGATTGAGAACTCTAATACATATTTTTGGATATGTTGATAGTAGTCCTTCGATGAATGCAAATAAGAAAAGACACTAAAGTAATAATGTTGGGGCTATATGTTTTATTAGGGGAGGTATGTCTACCTAACATCATTAGATTTAGTATCTTCTATAAAAAGTATTTAAACTTCTAGGAACATTAATAAAATAATCTTTTTCATTTCTTAGGGTTGTTATTAATGAGACTTTGGGAATTACAGAAACAATTTTTGATGAAGTGAAAATCCCTATTAATGAAGTGGCTTTTTTGAATAAAGAGGAATATTGGCCAGAAGAAAATACATATAATCCAAGAACTGCTCTTACTATTGCTTCTAGGAGAGAGGATACCTATGGTATCTAATAAGTGATTTATAAGAAGATATATAACAACAATAGACTTCCATTTCTCTAATATTTCAGGTTCTTCACATGCATCGGAAAATCTTGCAATGACTAATGCAGATCAGAAATTTATCATTGAGGAGGTTTTTAATAGTTTAAAGTCTTCAGAAGAGGTTCATGAACCAACTGATCCATGTATTTCCATGTGTGATAATAATATGGGGTTTGGTATTTCATTAAAATCCATGATAATTTTCGGTATTTCATTCAAAGAAATAATGGAACATCTTAATACTCTTGCTACTCTAGAAGATTTTGGTGCACCATATGTAGAACCATGAGGATGTGAGATTTTATTTTTCATCCAATGAATATTATTATTCCAAACTTACTAACCATGGTTAGTTGAAATATGAAACACTATCTACAGAAGCTAAAAAAAATAAGGGTTCCTAGTAGAGACCCTGAAAACACTGTCAATCCCACTATTGAAGAGGAGCCGGCTCAGGTGAACCTTGAAACTGAAAATATACTCAAGGTTCATCTAGAGAATTTGGAGTAGACTCAAGTATGTACCATTAACCAAGAGGTTCTGACTAAAATATCTGAGACTAGAAATGATGGGGAGGTGTTTTTATAGGAATATTACTTTTTGTTGAGTAAGGATAACCAACTATTTTTACATTTTACACTCTTGCTGGCCTTTTGAAGTTAACCATAATTTTAATTCATCATATAGTATTATCCTCTTCCAAGGATCGTTCTAGATGTGGAACTCCTGTGCCATCTTGGACAACATTGGATAGAAATGCTAGAACTTTTAAAAAGGGAGCAAAACATGGCACTAATTTAAGCGCATTAATCTAGGATTACATCTCTTCTTATGAAGGTGAATCTGATTCAGATCCAATGTTTCAAATTTCTCTCTACATCACACATCTCAAATCATTGCAAGATATACAGAATCTTATCTCTAATACATCCCTTGAATAATTTCATTTGTAAATAATACATTGTTCAATTTTATTCAACATGTTGGTGTATGGAGGCTTTCATTATAATGAAAACCGTACTGTATTGAAGGATACCATTTGGTGGCCTCAGTAATAACACAAAATTTCAAATGGTTTTAAAATATATAGATTCATTATAACAATGATAAATTTCAAGAAGCAGTATCCCAAGAAGATGCAATTACTAATGAAAAATTTGTATCATTCAACCAGATGACTAAACAGAAGACTATTCAAATGTCACATCTTCATTAATAGTTGGATACTACAACATAGAAACTTAAGAAACTCCATTTTTCATTACAAGAAACTAAAAATGAAGGATAAAACCCCATTTTACATTCCAAGAAAGTTCTTCGTTAGGATAAGGATACTGAGGATGGTCACATGAAAGAACATAAATAGGTGGCCAATGAGGCCTAGGAGGC
Source organism: Viscum album (assembly GCA_963277665.1). Lineage (NCBI taxonomy): Eukaryota > Viridiplantae > Streptophyta > Magnoliopsida > Santalales > Viscaceae > Viscum > Viscum album. Next base: position 451,307,241 of record OY728139.1, on the reverse strand, counting down.
TATTAAACAAATGAAGAATTATTTCGATGGACTTTTTTACATATTATAGAGAGACTCTAATTTTTGGATGTAACTTGGGAATTTTCTTTATTATAAATAAAATGAATTTTTTCTGATAATATATATCTTCATCCCTATTTAATTTCTATAATCATAACATTAAATATGATTTAATAAGAATTTCATCCCCATGTAGGCTAATCATAATTATAATGATTAGGATATGGGTGATTTAACATTTACCTAAACCAAGGGGCCTAGAGATTTACATTTACTAGGTTTATATGGAAAACTATAAAAACTTTGTGTGTTTGGATTTTTTGTTACACAATATTGCCTATACGATATTGAGTGTGGGTATAGGTAGAAGAGACTCGACATTTTCTATATTTCCCTTTATGGTTTTTCAACCTGTTGAGTATTATGCCTCTTTTTTTCTAGTAGTTTAAAGTCACGCATATCAGGAAAAGAAGTCTAGTGTTTTAGGTCAAATAACGTTGACCTATAATTTCAAGATTGAAAACCCAAAAACAGATGGATGGTTAGGAAGGTCCTGATATTCATCAGATACTTCCAAGGGGAATATTGAGTCGTTATTTTTATGGTCAACAAATATAAAACTTTAAGCCTGATAATATTAGAGATCACTTAGGAGAATGATGTTTACCTACATTTGAAAAAAAAACCATTATAGTGGTTGTGTTATACATGGCTGGATAAAGCATGTGATGCATAGAAAAAAATGGAATCTATTGGATAAAATACCCATTATATAGGAAACAGAATCAGGGAAAAATTGGTGCATGAATTGCATAGTTAGGTAAAGGATCTACCATGATTTATGATATTATTATACTGATAAAAAATGGTTTAGTATTTGGATGTCTCAAGAACATAGTGGGTGGCTTTATTAAGGAAATATCAATTTGAATAAATGTGCCATGTTGTAAAAACATAGGTTAGGATTGAAAAGACACTCTTACATGAATTTGATGTTTGAAGGAAGGTGTATTTTTCAAAAAATTGATTTCTGATATTATTCTATGCAGTTTGAAGTCATGCAACTAGGATATTATGTTATGTGGTTTTATGCCATGCAGTAAGGACATTAAGGGGGTGTGTAGTTTAAAGTCATGTTTCAAGAACATTATGTTTTGTAGTTAAATTTTTTTGCAAGAACATTGTGTATTTTATTTTAAATTAATGCATTATGGAAATTATATTGTGTAGTTTGACGACATCTTTGAAGGACATTTGGGGATTCGATTTATGTCATTTAGGTTTAATTATAGATTTGATGGTTCTCCAGTTCTTGGTAATTTATTTTGAATTTTTTTCTATATTAGGGTAAGGAAAGAAATAATTGTAAGAAGTGATTTGGGGATTTATAAATCTAAAGAAGAGACAGGAAAGGGGATAATGGAAGTTAGAGGGTGTCTCTTTTAAGAATGGAGTTCCCAGTACTTGAGAAACCCATTTTGAGGGTTCTCTTACACAGGGCCAACTAGGCATGTCTTTCATATCCTAACTGTAGAATCCTTCTACAGAATGGCGCATTTTGTAGGATAATTTTATATAAGGCCAAATAGGGAACATACTGCATAGTCAGATAAAGGTTCTCTCAATAATTTTGACAATCTAGTTTCTAAAATCTGAATAATGTTTATGGAGATTTCGATCTTCCCCTGTAAAGAGTATCTTTATGGATAAAATTACTTGAATGCAAAAACAATTATTATCAATTGTGATTTACAAATAATTGGTTAAATGTGATTTCTATGAATGTATTTCCCAAGAATAGAAAGTATGGTATTTTTATTTTTATGCCATACAAATAGAACCAAAACATTATAGAAATAGTGGATGATATGTTGTCAAATTGCCCAATATTATTCCAATATTATTTCAATAAGTGAAGAGTGAAATTTAAACCACGATCTTAGTGACTTTCATATCAGATTAAATGATATGGAAAAAATATAAAATAGATAGACACATTAAATTAACGGGATCCTACATACCATCATCAAATAGAAGAGACTTCTATCAATAAATATGATACCTCTATTTGAAAAATCCTATTATTGGGGTTGTGTTATGTAGGTCTGACTAGAGGATGTGTTGTAGAGCTGAATAGTGGAATCCTTTATCTAATAAACATATTATATGGATGACTTATGTAAGTCCACCTAAGGGAACATACTTCATATTCAATAAAAAAATCCCTCAAATATCCTACATTCTCCCCCCAAAATCCAAAGACATATTAATATCTGAATGTATTCAATATTAGGAGAATGAAATGTGAACGGAAAAATGTAAAATGCATGAGAAAAGTATTTGGATTGGAATTGACCATGAGTTTGGAGTCTCTTACATAGAACTCACCCATATGTATAATGACGTAATTATCTTTTTTAGCAGGCTCTCTAAGAAGAGGGACCAGAATAAAATATCCCTTATTCATTTAGATCATATGAAAGAGAGGGGGAATTTTCTTTTATATTGTAACTAGAGTCGGAAGAGGAGATTTGGGTGTCACTACATTTCTCATATGGATGAGAATCAATCCATATACAGTTATTTGAGTTGCGTGCAGTTTAATATAATGTGATAAAGAAATTTGGGTCATTGATATGAATAGAAATTGAATATCATAGTTATACTAAGTTATTGAGCCCAAGTGTCACAATATATCTTGTCGAAGTAATAATCAAGCCACAAGTAAATCTATCAGATACAAGATCATGTATAAGGTGAAAAAAAATATTGCATATCCTCGTGTAGATCTGAATAATAAGTGGGAGAATATTGGCTTTCTCATATCATGGTGTACCTGATCCCATGACTGAAAACATAGATGTCACTACATATCTCACATAGATGAGAATCAATTCATACATAGTTATTGAAAGGGTTTCTTGTGCTGGTCTAATCCATACATAGGGTGTGGTAGATTTTTCTTAATTGTGGATGAACTCGATATAGGAAATGTGGGAATCACTATGTATCTCTTTGGAATGAAAATCATGCCGAACATAGTTCTTGAAGTTACATACATTTTTTTAACATCATGATCTAAGGAATAAGGTTAACTAATGTGACATGACTTAAAATCTCATGAAAATGATAATTAATCCATTCGTAGTTTTTGATAAGATCATTTTGTTTTATTTTTATACAATGAGGAAATCTATAATTATTTTTATGTTTTTACAACCAGGACCAATGATAACCCCAAAATTAATAATGACACCTTATTTATGTAGATAATCTCTTACCCAATTCCTAAGCACACATGAGCTATGATTAGTGTGAAAAATAGAGAATGGTAAAAGTTTCATCTTCAACATAAGGGGAAACACATCAGAATAGTTGTATGATGATTAAATTGTGGCTCAGCCAGAGTATAGGACCTAGTTTTCACTTCAGATCTTGTTTGAGAAAAAATAAAGACATACATAATTATTGAAATTTTCTCTAGGTATGTTTTATTCATACTCACAGGGAAAGAGGATTAATGATAAATAGTGTCTAGACCTATAATTAGAGACCTGGAAGCCAGTATATATCATACAGAGGCACGAATCAAGCCATACATAGTTCTTTTAGGTACTCCCTATGTGGGTTTTATATGCACTTGGGTGAATGAAATTTTTCAACATTATGACTAGCCCCCAGATAGAAGATCTTGGGTTTTATTCATATCTTTCAATGGAAGGATTAATTCCACATATTTTTCCAAAAATGTTTCATTTAGTTTAATGTTATTCGGTAAGGATGAGGATGGACCAAGTGATAAAATAAAAACAAATATTGTGTCTAGGCTTGGGTTATAACTCTGGTGTTAATATGTAACTTTTGGATAAGCAATCATGTCACACATAGATCATAAAACATTCCCTATGAATGTTTGATTTATACACACTAGTAATGAAGGGGATTTTTATTTTTTTCATGGTTATACATTTGATTAGATATTTGGGAAACACTATGTATCAAATTGGAATTATAATCAAACCACACACATTTCTTAAAAATAATATTCCACACAACAAATGATTTTAATGTGAGAGACTAGGGATTTTGATAAATTCCAAAATAATCATTAAAATCAATTCACATGAAGGTATGATAATCCAACGATGTATTTTAGATGTTTTTATTGTATAATTTTAGTTAATATACTGTAAAAGTGGAAATGAATATCGTTATGGTGGCGGATTTCCCCATGATTAGAGATCTTGGCGTCACTACATTTCTCTTTGGAATGATAATCAAACAACACAAAATTATTGAATAACTGTGATGTTTAACATATTATAGATAGGATTCTATTCACCTAATGTGAAGGAAAAATTGTGGATGGGCCAAGGAATATGTCCCATGATTCACTACGTATCTTTCTATGGAAAATAATCAATCCACACGTAGTTCTTAAAAAGGGGTCCCTATACAGATCTGATTCAAACATATGGATAAAAGAGGATTAAGTTCCACTAAAGAATGGAAATGATGTGAGTAATTATTTCACATGGAAGCTAATAATCATTTAAATGGCTAAAAGGAATTCCAATTTTTGGTATCAATGGGGATTTATTAACGTCAAATTAATGAGACATTAATCTTATTGTTTATTCTCATTTATCAAGGAAAAATAATTTAATTCATTTTAATATCATGAGACCTGAATGAATATTCTATATAGTCTAACGACGTGCAACATGGATAGGAATGGTGTGATGTAGTTTAACATCCATCTGCTAATAAGATGGTTTATATGTAGTTTAATGGAACACAACTACGGAATGTATAGTACTATGTTGTTTAACATCTTATAGATAAGATTATGGTTTCTATATAATTTAATGTCATGCACCTAGGACCGGTATGGTGCTATGTATTTTAATTTCCTATGGCTGAGATGATGGTTCCCATGTATTTTATCATCATAAAACTATGACATGTATAGTGCTATGCAATTTAACATCTTACAGAAAAGACTATTGTTGCTATCCTGATTAACATCATTAAATTAAGACATTTATGATAATTTCATGTTTAATGTTGTGTGGCTACGATGATGGTTTCTATGCAGTTTAACTTCTTGAAACTAGGAAATGTATGGTGCTACGCAGTTTAATGCCCTGTAGGTAAGATGATTTTTTCTATGTTGTTTAATTTCATACAATGAGGACATGTAATGTGTGATCTAAAAATGTATTTCTTTAATAACCTTTTATTGGTTGGAGTTGTAAAGAGTTCCATATCCATCGTGATTTGGGAATGAGCTCTATTAAAGTGGACCTTATATATGGGGTATGGTCCTTCCAACATTGGAACATGCTTTGGTGTACTTTTTCATGGTAACATCAGATTTCTAATAACTATTACTGATTCTCATTGACAAAATGAATGGATGATACTGTTCTTATTAAACACTAATTCTATTCTATTCTGCTATATTTCCAAGTGACACAAGGTATGAAATCTCCATTTGTCTAATCACTCCATTTCATCTTGTTGCATTTGGGATTGATCATATGTCGATAACTATTCAAAGATAGAAGATTGAAATGAAGGCAATTGAATTTCAATGGGCAGGACTACTTATGTCCTATAGACTAATTAGTATGGTGTAGACTGTGTGGTTGTATGGGTATTAGTCTTTTAATACCATAAATCATACAATATTTTATTAGGCAATGATTTCCTATCTGTATCCACCATCATATGTGACGTTGATTTAACTTCACTACCTCAACAGAAAAGAAATTGGCATCTTTTTACATAAATATAGTATGAGGGACACTAAATTTGGTGATGATATTATCATTAACAAATATTACAATTCATTTGTAACCAAATTATCTATGAGGTATTACCTCATCCAATTTGGAGAAGAAAAATCAGTAGTAGTAAGAATGTACTTGAACTGATTAGTCACAGTTCTAGGATAAGGACTGACTACATCAATTCCCCCATGTAGAAAATGGAAAGTATTATTAAGTAGTATGTAGGAACTATAGGGGTTGATGAATGAAGACGGCATGAACCTAGCAGGGATTACACTTTTTATTGAAATCTGTGAAGTCCCTCTTCACCGAAGGCCAGAAGTATCCTAGACATTATATTAGATCAGAAATCCGACTCCATGACTAGTGGGAACAACATGATCTTGCATATACTTATTTCATAATATTGGTAGTATCATCCCCATAAATTCATCTTGAGAGTATTTTTTCTAAGCCCTATATATAGAGGATCTCTTAGTGATTTGGTCCATCATAAAGCGTAAAATTAACTGCTTGTCACCATATTTTCTCTCTTTCAACTCTATCTGATGTATGTACTCCAATTTGGTGATCTTCCATGATGGGATCCATCCACCCTATGATATGACAATATTGTTCATTAACGGGGCTGATTTCATTGACTTCCTCTGTTATGATTTGAATTTTTTTTAAACCACACGACTATGAGAAATTATAATGATAGTAACATCCTGATTTGGATCTTCCAAGGTTGTGGTTGAATTTTCCAATGTGTTATCTTGGGCATTTCACGATCGTGGGTCATAAAAAATGTTATCTCTAAGGTAAATTCATCCATTAACCATTATAAAAAATCACATAGGGGAATTAACTCTTATTATCTAAAATTATAATCCACATTGATCTGTTTGATTATAAATTCTGACTCACCTTTCACTTCTAGGTGATCCGCTAATACTTGGAGTTCCAATTCCAACCCCACAATGAGATCCTTATAGTATGCTTTATTTTCGGTACCAACTTATAATTAAAGGATGGTGTACAAAAACACATCCATCTCTAGAGAAAAAATCACAATTTTTAACCCAACAATGTGGAGTTTGAAGTGTTCCATAATCTTCCCCATTAGACATATGGAAGAACCATAAAAGAACATTTCCCATATTCGGGGACTATCTTGAATATAGAATATTTATTCATCAGGATGTTCAATATTCAATGATTTAATTTTTTCATATAGGTTCTCAATAATTAAATCTTATAACTCTTGTCCTATTACTTATTTACGAGGATAAAACTTTATATCAAACTGTTGAAAAATAGCTACACACTGTGCAAGACATCCTATAAGCATAGGACAACTTCGGGTAAATTTAATGGGATTATTGTGAGAAAACAAGTAGAATTCATGATGATGTAGATAATTAATTGGTTTCTATACTACAAATATTAATTATTTAATGATTTTCTCAAAATATGAATATCGAGTCTCGGCATTGAGCATGGTTATACTGAGATAGTAAAGGGTTTTTTCATTCCCACCATCATTCTTTTCTGAAAGGAAGGTTCCTCGCGATCATTCCATAAATATGAGATAATGAATGAGAGGTTCTTCCACAACATGTGGAATAAATACTAGTAGAATCAATAGGTATTTCATGAGGGTAAAAAATATTTATTGGTAGTCATTATTCCATTGATAAGTGACCCCCTTCTTCATCAATTTCGTGAAGGGAAAACAATTTCCTACTAGATAATCTATAAAGTTATGAATTTAGGTCATGTGTAAATTATTTCTTCTCAACTACTACATGTTTTGATGAGGTGACATGCCAAGAATAGCTTTTGTCCTCTCAGGATCAACTTCAATGTCATAATGATGTACAAAAATTCTGAGAAATATTAATGAGGCTACCAAAAAAAAATATTTCAAGGGGTTTATCTTCAAATTATTTTGTCAATGATTTCTTAATATGGTCCCCAAAACATTCAAGTGATCATAATTTTGTCTTCAATTATCCACTAGATCATCCACATAGAATTCAACAGATACTCCCAAGAAGGTTTTGAATATGTGTTGCATTGCACATTGATATATTGCACCAGCATTCTTCAAGGAAATGAGAATTTCCCAATAGAAAAATAAACCTTGAGGTGCTCTAAAGGCTATAAATTCTTCCTCATCTAGAGACATTTTTATTTAGTTATACCCAGAGTATTCATACATGAAGGAGAGAGATTTTTAGCCATCTATTACATCAATCTACGGTTCTAGGAATGGAACTAGGAAGTCATCATTGGGACAATACCAATTGATATATCTAAAATCAATGCAAACTCTAATTTTCTCGTACTTCTATTTAATCAAGAGAATATTATCTATCCAAATAAGACACTGTATCTACCTAATCATGTTATCTTTAATATGATTTTCCACTTTAGCCTTAATCTTGGAGGAGTGAGTCGGGTGCGTTCTTCATACTACCTTCTAAAATCCAGGATGCTCCTCCAGTAAGACCAAATGATAGGTGGCCACCTCAAGGTCAAGACCTATAATCTCTGTTAAATTCCCAAAAAATACATCATGATGTTTATTTATAACAGATCTATGAATCTATTTGTCTTCTGGAGTAATGGCCTCACTAATTAGAGTGGAGTGTTGATCTTCCATTGTGGATATATTTATTTCTCGGTGTTCATCCACAGTGCTAGATATGCCTTCCATAGATTCTAGAGGGGTTTCTCTGTGGTCTTCCTCTTATTTATGTTCTTTAATTTTCACTTTTTCTTCCTCCACATGGAATTTAGGTGATTAAGAAAAAAAATTCGAGCTATGAGAGGAGTCAGTATTTGGACATCCCAAAGCGAACACAACCATCTCTAGACCTACTAGTGATGAAGAGTATTCCAAAATCTCTAGAGGGAAGATGAAGGAATAATAATTAGAATCCATGTATTCTTCTATGAGTTTGGATTCTTTTTCCAACATGGCTTATAAAGAAAAAACATGTTGAATCTCAATTGATGAAATGAAGACATCTTTATTCAGGCTATCATTATCACTTGTATAATTAAAGAATTATCTTGTTCCAATAGGTTCAATTGAAAAAAATGATATTATGAAATCCAAAATACAAGTTGTTGGATTTGGTCCCACATTTTCAATTTTATTAATGGTTCGCACATATTTTTTACTGAGTTTCTTGATTGTGTTAAATGGGATCTTATCTTGACCTTTCAGAGATTTGAGTCCTATAAAATAAACTATAATGTACCATTTCCCTCCTTTTGATAGAAATCTACATAAATGTATTGATACTCACAAGATTTTAAAAAGGCCTTATCCCAATATAATTCCCCAATTTAAAAATTTATACAATACTTATGGAATTGGTGGTATAAAAATGGAATTTCTGTATGGTTATGTAGCCAAGGTCATCCGAGAAGAACATTGAAATTTTTATCTTGTTGGATAACCATAAAATAAAAATTAGACATAAAATCCCCAAACTGGGTTCTGGTTCTAATATTTCCTAGTGGTTATTACTCTTTCATTTCATACCCCTATAAAATCATTTCGTAGGGAAAAAATGGCACTCAATGAGGACTATATGGTGAAGTGTTTGAATCGGAATGAGTTTGTCTCCCGAGCCATTATCAGGGATGGATCATCAGGCATGGGTTTCATTAGTCTTACTGAATATATACAAGGGCCTGAGGTTTCCTTATACAACATCATCCTCATCTTTTTCTATTATATATATGGTTGTATGGAATTCTACTACATCATTCACTATATGGTAAACATTCATGGAAGTGTCCTCAACTTCATACTTTTGAGGTCTTGAAAAAACCTCAATAAGTGTGTCCCAATGAACTATTGATAGATTTAGGGAATCAAATGTTGATAAATTATCCATTACATGGGAAATGTTCTTCAAAAAATAATTATTTTTATCAATAGGTATGTGTTTCCTTGCATTGATTTTCTCTATTGTAGGTGCTCTGGTAGATGATGTTACTGATGTGGTTAGATCCTCTCCTGGGGTAGATGTTGGAAGTACTTCTATTTTTGGTGGATTAGGGTGACTAGTTCTACTAACCCCCTAAGGAGATGGTCACATATCCTCTAACCGAACATCCAATGTGATCAAGTTAGGGTAGGCCCTTCCATGGGTGGGGGAGTTACCTTGTTCATATTGAGCACAGCAGATGGATCTCCCATGAGTTCATTCTGCATAAATAATTTGAGAAGGGGTGTGACTATATTAATATCATGTGGCACATCCACGCCTTCCCTTGTATACTTGACCTTGATTTCCATTCCACCATGTTCCCAAATCAATAGTAGAGAACTCAGGTTCGTAAAGGGAATATTTATTTTCATAGGGATCCATTATGTGGATAATGTTAATGGAGCTAAAGATAAATTATTCACCTGATGATGATTCTACCAAAAAAATAATTCTTGTTGGTCCATTTGGTGGGGTGGTGCCCATGATTTTGAGATTGTCATCATTAAATCTACCAAATGTAAATTTGGCCATGACACAACAACAACTTTTTCTAATTGCGGTTTACCTTTCTAACCATGTTGATTCTTTGAGGATTTCCCTTTAGAGGATGGATCTTTTTAAGATAATGGTTTAGTTTCCATGGAAGTGTTAGAAGACACAATGGGTTGTTTTCAACAATGTTCATAGAATTTCACAAGTTCAATTGATTGTTTTTCTGACCATCCTATCATATAATTTCATAAAAATTTCTCTTTTGACTTCCAGCCACTCACCTCCCTCCAAAGGGTCTATAGTAGTAACACATGATACCTGGTCTGATGAAATTTTCAATTTCACCTGTCTAGATTACACCATATTACACATGATATTATTGAAAAAAATAAATCCTAGATAGGGTTCCCCAACATTTAATGGAAGGGGAAATGTTTGGGACATCCTCATATCCTTCTTTTCTAAGTTTTATTTTCCTCAAAATCTGAACAAAATTGTTTTCCAATGTTGATATGAATTAGATGGTACTCGATCATTACTAATGGAATATACTATGTTTTTCAATTCCTTAAACTATTGCTGACTCTAATCTCCTTTATCATTCTAAAGAGGCAGTTGTTGCTGATGATGAGTGGGAGGTGGATCCCTATGGTATGAAAAGGGAATTTATGTAGGAGTGGGTACAAGGTCCTTCTTAAGTGTGATTGTAGCAGCCTCTTCTTTTACTGTTCTTATTTCAATGGCTAATGGGGTTACTTTGGATTTTTCTCTATTCTCTATTATTGAGTTTTCCACTGGTGGATAAATCCAATCAAGATCCATATTCCATCATATTTATTTCATTAGGATTAATGGTGTTCACAACTCATTTTAGATATTATCTACACAAATGGGAAGCTATTATTCTTAATGGAGTGGTATATTTAAGGAGTATGCTAATCCTTTCCACAGAGAAAATAAAATTAAAGCTCTTTCATTCTCCCTTTTCATGATGTATGTGAGTTCTAAGACTATATTCCTATATACCATTAATATAAACTACAAAAGGATCTTATGACATAGATATTCCCATCTAGTAATCGATCGAGACTACAAACTTGTTTACCAGATGAATGTTAGCCCCAATAGTGATTACATAGAAGATTTGAGCTTCACTACCTCATATTAGTTAGTGGTTCCCATCATGCTATTATTGTGAAAGAAAAAATACGTCAAGTAATTATCTAAATCTCCTAATCCATTAAATATATAAAATGTGGTACCCCCATTGTTTGGTTTATGTGGGGTCATATCCACCCTTTTGGGATAAAACATATTTTTTGGATATATTGGTGCATGCATTTTTTCAATAGATTCTAATAAATTTTTCAATTACTAGATGGTATTTATAATATTTTGGGAAACATCTAGATGAGCTAGGACCTGAAAAGGTGTAGTAGCTAGAGCTTGAATAGGTGCAACGATTGGTTAGATAACTTGTGGTGGTGGTGTTAGAAATTTCCTTGGATTACCCTTGAGGATAGGCTAGTAAGGATGTACTTAACCATGCTCTGGATGTGTACCCAATGAATGGAATTCAGTATCTGCATCATTATTTTCAATGAACCCTTTTTTATGAGTTACTCCTACTATAAGTGCATGATGAGGATATGTTTTTGGAGCACATCTAGATGGAATGCTGATTCAGATTAATTATGAATTGAGGCTCTTTAAGTCCATTATCTCATAATCTTGCAGAAATAATATTTCTTCAACTGAAATTGATTGGACTTCTCTGGGGGAATGTTAAGACATAGTCCGAGCTTTTCCTCTTAACATATTATATACCTTTTATAGTTGTAGAAGTTGATTATTTGAGAGAATAATTAAATTTTTGTGTATGCCATTAATTTTTTGTATGTACAACTCCATAATTTTCTCTGTAATGGAACACATTATAAATATGAAACAAATAATATAACTCCCCTAAAATAGAATCATTTTCTAAAATAACATCAATGATAGCATTGATGAAATTCATTGATGCATAATTCATTTCTATCCTTCTATCATTATATTTTTGATATTTCCTTCTTCTCTTCCCTTCATGAGGCAATGTCCTCATATTTTTTGTTTTCCCAAGTATTGTTTCGTAGATAGTAACTAGATGGGAATTCTTATATAGTTCAGGTGTGGGTTGTCTTCTAGATAAAAAAAATATTTCAGCACATAGTAATGAGGCATCAGACATGACTGGTCTTACGTTTTCAAGTTCCTCAAGATAAGAGGGGTTTCTTATAACTTAATTTTCAATTGGAGAATTATCTTAACAATGCGATTTAATACTACCGAGAGGACTTTCGTAGTGAATTAAATCTTTTAGAGGACCACCATGGTCTATTACAGCATGGGGAAGATCCTCTGGATCCTTGTACTGTTAGACACATAAAGGGTTTTCATGGATCTCATCCATAGATAGGTTCTCAAGATTGACCGAATTGTCATGAATAAATCCTTCATGATTAAATTCCTGATTATTACCTTAAGATATACTACTAATACTACCATAATTTAGTATTGGTAAGGGACAATATTCAGCTACAATAGATAAATGTCTGAGGGTTTTAGGAACTCTAGCATTAAGAGGATCTAGGACACAGATTGAATCTTGATTTTCCAAAAATGTTTGATAAGACTTCTTCATATATATCTATTAATTATAATTTGGGACACTTTAAAAGATAATTTTCTATCTTGGGAAGGTTTATGTGACTTACTTGGAGTAGCCATCAGAATAGGATGATTATATCTAACTGGATTGGGTGTTTTTTCTGGATATGGTTGTCTATATGTTATGGGGAAGTGCTCCCCATAATTACCATGAACTGGAACAGAGATGTGTATCTACTATAGGATGGAATTCTAATGAGTCATACCTAGTATGGGGATGGAATTATGTGTATGTCCCTCTAGCACTGCTAAAGTCTCCATTATGATATTCTGGAATGATTTCAAAAAAATGGAGGAACTTTGTGTCTTCACTTTCAAAAATTCCTAAATGTACATGGTTAGATTATCATATGGAATGGGAATATATGTACATTATGTATCCAGAGTAGGTGTTTGTTTCTACTCTCTTCCTACCTTTCAAATTAATGGAGTCTGACATTACTAATTTATGAGGGTAGAGGGTTGATTCTTCGCCATATTTATCATTGGAGCATTCTGACTAACATCTCTATGTTATTCCAAATGATCCTGTTGGTAGGCTGGATAGATGAAAAAAGGTGTATGTCCATTTTGGTTGTTTTCTTCTAACCATGGTCCAAGTACTTTTTTATGAGCTTCCAGAAGAGACTACTAGCAGGCTTGGTGATTGTAAGCAGTTGTATGTTCATGCTTAGAAGTTGTCACCACATTTGGTCGATGGGATTCATTGAATTCAATCATAGGAGTCTACTGACTAGTTGATAAAATTTAATCAGGTTTATGTTCTAGTGGGATGTACTCCATCATATTTAGATGTTGTGATTAGTTAAGTGTCGTCATACAATTCTGTGCGTTGGAAGAATTGAAGCGGATGGGTTTGTCATCCTGGTTGTGGTTTTCCTCCACACTATGTTGGAGTACTTATATGAAGGATGAAAAGTCCACATGTTCCCTATTATCCAGTTTTTTCCCCATTGGTTCATCTTGTGTGTCTGGGTCTAAGGGACATGGGACAGATAGTCGAAGATAACACCCTCATCATGTTAAGGGATTTCTTCTGTGTGGTGTTGGTGGCTGTGATTATTGATAACAGTGCATGGTAAGGACCCATATGTCTTCAGGATGAGGGAATAGGTGGACTCTTATTCATCCTACCAAGAATATGTGAGGGATTAGTTATTTTGTTCTAAGGATAAACACCCAAAACAGTCAATGTCAGTGGTTTGCACGGTCTATTTATTGACCAATGTTCATTGTTGACCAGATGACCTAAGGTTATTATTGATCTAGAGGGCCTGTCTAGAAGCCTCTATATTTGGAATGGTACCATTTTTATTATACTCTTGGACTAATTCATTTGATACCAATCATTAAAGATGCTGAGTTAGTGATGGCATCTTTCGAGTTGACAAGGATCCGACCTAAGAACGAAATAGGGAGTTCATTAGTGTAATCATGAAGGAATCCATTTGGAAATAAGGGAGTTCTTGGAAAAATTTGCATATATACATGAAAAATGAAAATAATGAACTCCAAGAAAGTAGCATATTTTAGATAAAAACAAGCATGACTGATTTTTTTGTCTTTCCATCATTTATCAATTGATTGGGCCCTAATATATGGGTAGATTGTATAATCTTGGTTAAATGTTCACGTCGAGTACATCATTTTTTCCCTTTGATTTTTTTCTGGTTAGGAATGACTATTTCCAAACAGTTTATGATGGATTCATTTTTGGAATCTAAAACAACCAATATTTCTATATTTGAACAAATTCTACATTCCAATAGCTAACACTCGTTACGTATTTTGACCTATGACTCTTAATAAATTACATTGGTCAAGAAGATTGGAGGAAAGTCTCATCAAACCCTTTTGGGGGAATTATTTCCTACTCTGCGACACTATTATAGATTTATGATATGACATTAAACCTTCATTAATTCCCAACTATGAGGATGGTTACCCCGATATTAGAATTTTTTTCAGCATGAGTGGAAATCAAAATCATCTGTATGTATTAAGGGTTCTTCATCAATGAAGATATATGTATGTATTTCAACATTTCCAACATTATTATCCACTCATATACTACTTACAGATTCATTGTTCTTTATTACTATGATGCTTTTTTTATCCACTCAGTGGGGCTCTCTGAAATTTATTTTCATCCCGGTAGAAAAAAGATACAATAAAGTTTATCATTATCTGGGTAGACATAAGGTTACTCTAGAATTTATCATCATCTAGAGACACATATTTTTTTTGATGTTGTTATTGAACCCATAAATGGGATTCCTATGTATCCTTTTAAATGGAATCAGATCCCAAGATTTTTGGTTCCGCTTAATGGGACACTTCTTTCCTTTTAAGGTCATGTGATATTGGCTCAACCGTATATTTTAATGTCATGTGGAAAGGATATCTACCTAGAAGGTTCCTAGTCATGGTTTGGTGTGTGACTAATACATATATAGCCTAGGGAACATGGAATGAATGTGATATTCCATTTGGAATTAGGGCCCACTGGGAATTTGGCCCAGAGAGAACATGGCTGATTTGTATTGTTTGGTTTGAAATTTAAGAAGGATTCTTACATTTCCCATTAGGATATGAATCTAAGACCAAAAAGTTAGGTATGTATTGTAGAGGATTATGAGCATTTTAGTGGAATGGTTTGGGGCTTAATCTTAAGGAATATTCCCAACCACATGGTCCATGAAAAATGTTTTAACACATGTATATTGGGTGGGTATTTATTTGGAGATTATTCCTAAGGAGGATTCGAAAATTAATTGGCTATGATTTATCATTTCATGGGTAAAATTTTAGGGAGCTCGAGCCTTGAAAATAACTCTTAAATATCCTAGTTATGTTGTGAATCAGAGTTCTCATAAATCATTCAATCGGTTAGATTGTGTGGATATTGGTACAATAAAAAATCTCAAATCCCATGTGAGTCATTCATGGTGTGAGAAACAATAAGATGTGAAACATTCAACAAACCACACAAAATTTTTGTCCACCACTAATAGAAGAGGTTGTGGCTATAGAAGAAGTGGTTGTAGCAATGAAGCTTCCCTCTCATCACATTTCATTAAATGATGGTCCAGTATAAAGAAGGAGTGATGGTGAAGGGTGTATAGATGGGGAAGATTGCAACCTCATACTTTTAAGGATAAGGGCTTACACTAGGATGGTTTTCTTTTTGAGAGGGTTGACTTGGGGGTTACTCCTGAAATTAATTCCCAAATAAATTTGTGGTTTTGAAGGGGATTATATTTTGATGTGGATGCCCCTTCATCTCAGGCCTCAAGTAGGTGTCCTATGTATCCTAGTTACGGCTGGAATCAAGGATCTCATAATTCAATATATAAGGTGGATTTTTTGGATGTTATGATAGTCACAAATCATTAATCCCATGTGATTCATTGTTGGTTTGAGAAACAAGAAGATGTGATAGATTCAAAAAACCACGCACTTTCTCCTCTGTTGAAGGAAGTGGTCGGACCTATGTAAAAAGAAGTCGGGGTGACGGTGGATGGGGGTGCAAAAAAATAAACCTGTAAATGTGAAATGAATTTGAAGTTCATTGGTTCAAGAATCAATTGATAGGGGATTACGCTAAGATGTATTCCCTTTGATTGGTTCCTATATAGGATAGATAATTTTTTTGTTAAAGGGAAAATAAATTTTGATCCTCACTCTAGCTATTATGAATTGAAGGTTACATATTATAATGATTATAAGGGGAATACAGAATCCTATCCCCAAAATCTAATACTAGAAACTCAACAACATTTTCACTGGGTTAAGGGTCTATGTGATCAAAGATATTCAAACATTCTAACATCCTAACAATCCTTACCCTTTGGTAGGACTAGTGTGGTAAACCTTTGAAAATAGATTTACAAACCAAAAATAGAGACACAGTGATGTGAATTTCCCCAAATTATGGAAATTCAATAGTTATTGTTGGAGGATTTAATATAATACCTTTCATGCAAGGGAGAAAATGAATGAGAGGCCCTTCCTTGAATGGTTTTAAATGAGGCATCATAAAAGGATCACGCAGGATGAAGGGATGAGGTGAACTAATAATGGGGCACTCAAGTATGTGGAACACAGGTATGTGGCACGAAAGTATATTTGGGATAATTGGTTGCACATTAAGTTATTAAATACCTATATTAATAGACTTGGGTGGGACTTGAAAAAATCCTTCAAGAGTCTTCATAGGTATTCCATGAAAGGGCGTGTGCAATTTCATACATGGGGAACTGCGGTCATGCATGTGTTTATAAAATGATAGGGGGGATTGAAAATGAGTCACACAAGTGTTTTTAATTTTTAACACTTGGAGAACCAATGTCTCACTGTCCCCCTTCTTCCCTTACTTTAGGTGTTGTGAAACAACCTTGGAGGTTTCAGTGGACTTGGGCGAAGAAATAAGGTGACTAGAGAAGCAATAGTGATTTAGGGAAATTCTTCCATCCAAATGAAGAGTCTCAGGGTCTATTTATATGAAAATTTGCTACCCTGAGTGATGGTGATTTGGACTTTATGTGATGATGTGGCATTCAAGTGGGGTTCTCATAAGTAATTTTACACTACCAGGTATTTGGGATTTCTTGGGTGAACAAAATATTAAGCCTTTTCAAAATTTTATATTTTCCATATAATTTATCCTCTTTTTTTTCAGGAATTTCCCATTGAACCTTTTTTATCCATGTGATGGAATAGTATATCAATAGTGTTAAATATAAAATATATGAGTAGGTGCATTACTCTAAAATTGAGTTTAGGTTTATTGTTTCAAATTGAGGCTATATTCATTTATTTGTAATATATAAATAGGTTTTTCTTTGGAAATAATTTAAATAAACATAGAGAATTTTGAAAGAAGATATGTTTCTAAAGATAAGTATTAAATTTTAAACATATAGTGTTATAATGATCAATACTATGTCTTCTTATTCATTATAGATTATTAGTTTCCTAACCTCTTGAATATATTAATGATCCAAGATGATAAATTTCACCAGATTGAATAAGGATGATATTAATGGATAAAGAGTTCCATGATGTTGGCATTGCTAATTTCATACATGTTTGTACAAAGGGTGAGAAAGGTTATGTTATAGGATGCATTAAGTTAAATAATGTTATCATATGAATATAAATAATATTAATTGATGGTGAATTCTCTTTTGTGTGTTAAAAGTTCAATGATGTTTTTATATTGAGATTTAACTATAATGTTCTTTTTATCAAAAGTTTTAATGATGAAGTTATCATGATCATATGAAGATTGGTTGGATAGAGGAAACCTGTGTAGTGCATCGGTTGAGGATTTATATGAAGCATACCGAAAAAATTGATATATTAATATCTAATTATATTAAAAAATTGAGTAGTTGAATCAATAGAGTTCCAATATTTAGAGAACATATTAAAAATGATGGTTTACAAACTTCATACAATATTTGTATAAATAAAAATATATAGTCTATAATGTAATGTGTTGAAACATATTTCATACGAATGATTTCATGTCAATGTAATAGTATAAAGATAACTTATACATATCACTCAATAGAGTAATATATGTGGTTTCATTGGATGAAGGTCCATCATCATCATCATCTTTGTCTATTTATAAGAAGGGAAGGGGAGAGCGCAAGGATAGAGGTACAACCAAAGAGGGCCTGGGGGGGAAACATTAGTGCAATCTGAGGGCATCCCATCTCATGAGGCTGACTTCTTTGGGTTTAAGATGAGTAATATTCTAAAAACAATAGGTACCAAGGCCTTATGCCGTAATGGATGCCATATGATAAGACACCTTATTTCCTTCGCGCCACGTATGTTTCACTCGGGTGTTGGAGAGAAAGAGTTTTCTTTTCCTGATGTAGTATGTGATAGAGCAAGGGGAAGAATAGGTGCCTTGCAGAGAGTTGAGGAGGACGAGAGAATCCGTTTCAGCTTCAGCGATAATTACGGCCCCTTCCGGCAAAGGGAAAGGACTGAAAGAAGGGTGACAGATTCTACTTGGATGGAGGTACCCATTCCTAGGAAAACTGAGAAGGCAAACATGAAAGATCCCCTGACGTCGCGAACCACCCCACCACCCTTCATGAATCCCTCCAAGTAGGAGCTGTACATGTTGAGCTTCAATCCACTGGAGGGGGGATGCCACCGGACCCAATTGCCCTGTGGAATTGCCTCTCGAAGACCATGGACACGTGGATGTAGAAACTGCAGGGTGTTCTGGCAATGATGGTCCGCCCATAGGATATGATCCCTTCAAAGCATGCTATGTTCCTCGCTTGCCAGATACACCATGCTCCTGCATGCATAATGGCAGCCCAGGTAGTCCGTTCAACACCTTTGTCACGTGATCCCTGAAAGCAGCAAGATATAAACGACACCTCATATGGATCACAATTGTGCACAACAGTGAATGTCCCAAAGGCGTGCCAGACCTCTTGGGCCCAGTCCCCCTCATAGAAGAGATGCTCTAGAAATTCCTCTTTATGGGTGTTGCAGCATGAGAAGCAGGAAGCGGTTGGGATACCTCATTTTTTGACATTATCATCCATGGAAAGGTCACCATTACTCAGTCTCCACGTGAGGAAGTTATGTTTTGATGGGATGCGCTTGGGCCAAAAGAGCTTGTTCCATGGATCTTGGTGGGTTGAGGGAATAAGGATACTGCAGCTGGCTTTAGGAGAGTATGCTTCCGATTGAGAGGGAGTGAAAACACATCTATCTGCTTCAATGTTGATGAAAATGCGATGAAACATCTCTTGTTGTTTTGGGTCCAGTACTGCCTTAGTAAAGGATGGGTAGTTGTAGGCCTCTTTAAATGAAATGTTGTAAGCAGGGCACATTAGAAAACAAAGCGCAGATCCATCCCAGTTGGTGTGCCAGAAGGACACTTTACCCTGGCCAATTATCCACCAGATGTGGGGAAAAATAGCGAAAAAGAGGGGCAGAAGGGTCTGCATAAATGGGGACTGTTTCCCTACTTCCATTAGCGAGGCATCAGAAAGATTATTTCCCATGGTTTTCCCCCATAAAGTTCTATGTTCATGAAGCTCCAAAGCCAGTTTGGCCTGCATGAAGAGCAAGGTATATGTGATACTACAAACACCACTTCCCCCCTCCTGAACTGGTCTTTCCATCCTCCTCCATGAGACCCATGATCGTTTTCCTTCATCCCTTGCATCCTATATGATCTGCGCCCAAGATCTTGTCAATATTCTTGATAACTGATTTGGTAACTTTAAGGGATGAGAGGGAATGGACTAGGGTGGCTGCAATAACACTGTTAACTAGATCATGGCGGCCTCCTAATGATAGGTATATATTTTTCTAGTTAAGGATCCAGTCGGAGATTCGACACACAATGTGATCAAATTCCCTGATTTGAAGGCCTCTCGAGAAGATGGGGCCCCCAGGTAGTTCATCGTCTAGAACCCTCTTTCAAGGATGAGAAGGATGCAGATGGAGCCAGCCCGGTTAGGAAGGCATTTTTTGGAGATGTACACATTCCTCTTCAGCATGTTGATAACTTAACCTCTCCAATGCGAATTGTCCTCAAGAACCTTAATGATGACATGAATGGATTGTCTATTTTCATTCAAGAAGATCATTGTGTCGTCGGAGAACATTATTTGGGAGATGGACAAGGAGTTCCCTCTTCTCTTGTAGGGGTGGATCCTACCATTGATCATGTTTTTGAGGATGAGGAGACTGAGGATTTCTTGTTAGAGGATAAAGAGGGTCGGGGAGACGGGATCTCCCTACCTTAGTCCCCGAACAACCTTGAAGAAACCATAAGATTTACCCATAAAATTCACTCCCAGCATGAAGAGCTATAACACCTAAAGATGAGATCCGTCGACCAAGGAGAGAGGCCCATACCTGATAGGATCTTGTTGATAAATCCCCATTCGATTCTATCGTAGGCTTTGTTCATGTCCAATTTAATGATCATATTAGAGCCATGGGACTTGGAGTTGAAATCTCTGGCTATCTACTGGACCATCGCAATCACCCCTTGGATAAACCAATCTTTAACAAAACCTTGTTGCTCCAAAGATATCCATCGAGGGAGGTGAGTGTCCAATATATTTTTAATGATGGTTGCAAAGATTTTTTAGGGGAAGTTAGACATACTAACTGGGTGATACTGGAGGATTAACGATGGGTTCTTGGTTTTGGGGATAAGAACCAGAGCCATTGCTGCCGCTACACGAGTGAGAGGCCCACTCTAGAAAAAGTCTTGGATCATCTTAGTGAGATCACCATTGACCACATTCCATGCATCTCTATATAAGGATCCTGGAAATCCATCCGGGCCTGGAGCACACTCTGTTTTGAGGTGCTTAATCACCTCATTAATATATGCCTCTGATGGAAGGGCCTCGATCATTTCATTGACCTCAGGAGACACCTGGTGATGATATGTCATAAATAAACATGTATTATGAATCCAATACATTTATAATTCTAAAGATATACCTTTAGAATTAGGAGTTCTTTTAAATAACTTCATACATACATTCTATATATATATATATATATTTAATTCTTTTTTAATAAAAATTTAAAAGTACTTAACAATTTTTTAGGGTACATTATTCTATCATTATTTATAAATCATGTTATGTTAATTATATCCATGGAATTTTATTGACATTTATCTTTTAGGAAACATTAAGAATGTGTTAGATGGATTGAGATGCATTCAGTGAAACTCATTTAGTGGGAAGTTCACTATTTTGATTTTATTTTAGATTGAAAATAGTTTAGGGTTCTCACCAACATATCAGAAGCATAGATATATAAAGGGGTGTATAGGTACGGTAGAAAAACTATTAAATTATAAAAATTAGTGCATATCGAGAAATATTTGTGTCGTGAGTATCCTACCAAGGTATTACATTATAAAAGGAGGAGCATCGCATTGAATAGCTTTGAAGAAGGTAGTTCAGACTGAGTTTCATCATTCTAATTACAAGGGTAATGAGTCCTTACAACTAAGTTCCTACTAATTGTAAGATGGAAATCAGGTTGAGCTTTATATTAGGAAGAATGAAGTTTCATATTGACTATCATCAGTTAATGAATACCATGAATGTAATTTTTTAATTGTTTTTCTACATAGTTGATGAATGCTCACTAGATAAAGTTGGGGAGTAGGACCTGTGATTATAAGACCAAGTTTCACCAAGCTGAATTGTATTAATATAAGGAGTATATAATGGAGAAATACTAAATGTACATTGTGACCCATAGGAAGGATTCCATACATGGAAAATCATGTTAATATTTATTTTTATTAAGATAAATTTGATTAAAAATTTTCAGCAAGGTAAGATTGACTTTTGATGGTCTTTCAATGTTCAAGAATTATTATTGAGAGAAAAAACACATTATAAAATAGTTTAATATATTGAAAATTGTATTTTGTTAAACGTGATCCAACATTATTGAAGAAATAAAACATCTAATTTAAAATATAATTATATAGTGGATCATAAAAGAAGAATGAATATCATTTTACTATAGTGTAGAACAAATTATTGAAAAGCCTTGTGGATGGAGTGAATAACTATCTTGGAAAGATGTGTATAAAAGTAGGATATTTGGGAGCATAACTACTTATAGAAAAAAAAATTGAATAATGGTTTTTTGAACAAGGGTTAGCAGTATGAACGATTACTGGATTATAGAACCAGTTTTGGATTGTGTCTTTGTATTCTAAAAATATGTTAGTAAAATCATTAATGGGGGTAATAACTGACATTAAATGGAATACGTCTTTGTACTAAACATTGTAAATATAATTTGATGATCACTCATTGTATATTACTATATATGAAGTGAGGTTGAGAGATACATTTAAGTTCATAATAACCATAACATGTTTTAGAGGATGAGCATGTATCAAGAAATCATAAAATAATGTTATCACTGATTCACCTCTTCCCCTAGTTGTGATCCTACACTTATCATTTAACATCAATATTGAAGAAATTATGTATGGATTTTATTTATCCATGATTGATAAGTTAGTGAATGATAATTAGATTATGATGATTGTATCTAAGGTTTGGAAATTGGATAATGTTTAATTTGAAATGATGGAATCTAATTGATCTTCAATGTTGAGGATGTGAGTGTCATACTAATAATATAGAAGAATATTCTTAAAGATTTTAAAGAGAAATTCCGTGAAAAATTTAAATATATTGAGTATATTAATTTAGATTTTTCTGAAAAGAAAAATAAAATAATGAAATTCATATATAATATTTTAAATTCCAAGGCTGACGAGGGAGAAAGTTCTATGAAAAACGCATTTAATTTTGATGAAGTTATATATAAAGATTATTTTAAATAATAATTATCTTATCGAATAATTAATTAGGATAATGGAATTATTAAAAAAATAATAGATCAAAAAACAAGAAGAAAATAGAAAATAAATGTACTTCCACAACCCATAAATCTCGGATATAGTTTATTATTTTATTTCTCTAGCATCGATAAAAGATTCAAATCCTAAGGGGCCAAACAATTTACCATTTTTGGAAATTCGGATTATAAACATAACACCTATAATACATTGGGAAAAGAAAAAAACGTGATATATAATAAAATGAAATACACAGTATCCTTGAATCTCATTCAATGGAATATTCATCATAAATTGGGGAAGGAAAAAAATAAGGTTGAGCTCAAATTCTAAATAAGGAAAAATATTTTTTAAGTAATAATGAATTAGTGAGAAAAAATAAATTTTTAAATATCAATAATAGAAAACACATTCCATTAAACTAACTGGATAAGGAATAATAAATATAACAAGTTAAATAATATAAAACATTCCATTTAATAAATAGATGTTAATTAAATGTATCCCTACATAATTTCAAAGAAATAATCTCATGGATAAAAATATTCATAATAATAACAGAATTCTCTATTGAGTAAATGCTTAATTATTGAATTCCTTGTTACATAGGTACATGGTACCTTTAATTTTAAGACCTTTCACAATGAAGTTTAGCATATCTGGTAAAAATCAATATGATTTCGTCAAATAATTCATCTCATGAGACTATTGATGCATCGAAGGGATTACCTTAAATGGTCCTCAAATTATGTTGTGCAAGTAAAAATCATTCTTCATATATTGAATAATCTATTTTAAAAGAATATTTTAAATCACATTTTACCATAAAAATTTGAAACATTTGAATACCCTAAATATAAAAATAATCATGATATAATATATATAAAAAGGGGCATTAGGTACACCATGTAAAAGAAGGAAGTGGGGAATATGATATTTTTCTCACAAATGTAAAAAATGAGATGAAAATATCTTACCTCACACTTAATTTTTAGTTTTACATTAATTAATATCATTTAAAATGGTTCAAAACATGTTATTTATTTATATAATAACCTTAATCATATTTTGTATATCTTATATGATCTTTTTATATTATTTTAACACCCATTTGTTAATAATAGTTCATTGTTACCCTTGTTTCAGGTGTTAACTGCTTCATTTTATAATGCATGTTTTATCATAAAAGTATCTATTATTTTTTACAAGATATAAATATATACAACATAATTAATAATATTATGTTCATAGATATTATATTTAATTATTATATACTTTTTTATAATCATTCTTGAAAGATTATGATGGAAAATGAATCACATCACATCATGGATGTCACGACTCACCTCCCCGAGTCATGAACCTTATCATCTGACCCCATGGGTTTCCTGTAATACCATGGTTACCTTCTGAGCACACCATAGGATATTACTCACTAGGGTTGCTTATTAGACTAATGAATGTCCGCACAGGCCAACACATGTCACTTGTTGGACTAATAAGACAACACTTGTTCTTTCTGTGTGTTTTGTCCTAACTCACACACACCCTAGGAAACTTCCTAGAAGGTCATCCATCCTGATTACTACTCCAGGCCAAGCATACTTAACTGTGGAGTTCTAATAAGATAGGCACCCGAATAGAAAGGTCCACCTTGTTCACATGGATAGTAACATAGAGCCTTTTAAGTCTTACTTTTCCTGGGGTGTTACATTATCCACCCCTTTAAAGCACAACGCCCTCGTTTCAGACCCCAAGCCTCAAACCCAGGAAGTGCCTAAGCACTTCCGGCTGGGTGTTGGCTCTGATACCATTTGACACGACCCGCCTCCCCTGGTCATGAAACTTATCATCTGACCCCATGGGTCTCCTGTAATACCTTGGTTGCCTTCCCAGCACACTATATGCTATTACTCACTAGGGTCACTTATTAGACTAATGGTTGTCCCCACATGCAAAAACATGTTCTTTTAGTATGTTTTTTCCTCACTCACACACACCATAGGAAACTTCCCAAATGGTCACCCATCCATATTACTACTCCAGGCCAAGCATGTTTAACTATGGAGTTCTAATCAGACATGCTCCCGAAATGAAAGGTGCACCTTGTTGACATGGATAGAAACATTTATCCTTTTAAGCATAACTTTTCAAGGGGTGTTAAAACGGATATTGTATGTCTTACATACACGCGAGCGACGATATCATTTCCTCAATTAGTGAAAGGATATGGAATATTTTGATATATATATATATGATCAATACCAAATCATAATTATTGTTTTTATATCCATAATTTCCATCATTATATATATCCAAATAAAGTGGTTTGGAAAAGTAATTTACACAATATTGCGAAGATGGTAAGTCATACCTACACATGTACGGTTCTTTTGTTTTTATTTGGACAGATAAAAGGTGAAATATGGTTATAAAAATCATATTAACATATCATAATATATATTATACTGGGTTTATTACTTTATCATAGAAAAAACACATGAATGGGAAGTATAAGAAAAAATGAACATGAATGGGTTAGTAATAATGATTACCTCTTCTTGAGTGGACTTCCATAACATGTCTTCTTAAGGGATATATGTTATGTCTTTTAGGACACCAAAATCTTAATAACAAGGATTTTGATTTTTGGAATATAAATTGTCTATAATTAGTATATCCTGAATGATCAATATGGTTTTAGTAATTGGGGGAGAAATTCCATATTATTATTTAGTTGAGGGTTGCATTTGGAAAATCTAAAAATATTATATTAATATAAATTAATTTTCAATTCCAAATGGATTAAAAGTGAGTTATTTAGAACATAATATTTGGATTTTTAAAAAATTTATTAATAAAAAATAGACATGTTGTGTTTACATTATTACAATTATCTTTGGACCTTAAAACTTAGATAACCATTTTAACTCTTAATGTAACATCATTTAATTTACACATTGAGGGTTAATATATTTAAATAAAAATTAAAAAAGTCCACTAAATCAGCCTTTGATTAAATTTTATGTGTCATAAAAATATTTTGGATGTAATTTAGATTTTAATTAATTCCATTTCCTTTTAAAAAATATTATTTATTTTAAAATAACCATAATGTTATTTTTTACACTATTGATTAATTGAATTTTTATAAATATCATAACAATAATATAAACTCAAACCATTACATATAAACCACAAATAAAATGTCAAAGAAATTTAAATAAATTTTGGATGAAATTAATCATATCAAATTATATTCATTTTATTATTTTCAAATATATTTATTATATATTCTTGTTATTTAATAAATTACACAATCGTCATTTTGAAAAAAATTAATTTAATGTCATCCTATAAAAAATTTAAAATAAATTATAATGATAAATTTAAAAATTTTATCTTTAAAAATACTATTTATAGTTGTATAGATTTACTATATAACCCTACTTTAAAAAAAATATTGTTAATAAAATGGGTTAAAAAGTTTACTTTTCCCTGAATATAATATTATAAATGTCATACTATCATCCAAGTGGTTTCCAAATAATATAATTTTTACTCAAGGATGGTTTTGGTGAAAAAACACTCATAAAATATAATTATTAAATTTCTTTTATTAATATTATAATATTACCTTTACCCATAATTAACAGATATACTTTTAACAGGGTTAATTTAAATATTACAAAATTTTCTCTTCATATGCCCCAAAAAAGAAAACTATCTACATTTTTTTTCAAAATGATTAAAAATATAAAATTTATTCTTAAAAATTAAAAACTTATAAGTATATGTAAATAATTTAAATTTAATTTTGGAATCCTTCTTGTTATTACGTAACTATACATACCATTTTATAAAAATATGATCTTTTCAATTTTAGTATCTTTGATATAAGGTACGTAATACATACAAACATGAAATTATTCTTATAATAAACCTTAAAAAATTCATTATAGGTTTATTGTAAGTAAAATTACTACATATCATAACATGGGGACATACTTACATTAAAAGGTTGTGTATAAGGCCTAGTAAGGTAAACCGAGGGAAACAATTTACAAGTGATCATTAGAATTATTGATAATAACATGAAGACTATCATAAAGGAAAGAATAAATGATAAAGAGACATATCATAGTAAAAAGAATATGAATCCGAAATAGGAATTTTGGATTCACAATTTAATTGAGTCATTCAAAATCATATTACTAAGGATTCTCACTAATGTGTCATAAAAAGATTATATGAACATTGTATGGAAATTTAAAAAATATACCACATAAAAAAGGAAACTTGAATGTAAAATAGAACATGGTATTTCCGTTACCTTGATGAGTAACTACTAGAACTCGATGATTCGGTCCTTAGGGGCTTGAGGAAGACTTTTGAGGATTCAATTGGAGGTAATACTATCATATAATCTTGTAGGATTAATTTTTAGTCGAATATAATTGATAAATTGGGGGTATTTAGAGTAAAATTGATGAAGTTTTTTTTATTGATTTCCATGGAAACCTGAGTTGTGGTATATGAAAAAAAGGTGCTTGTCCATGGTATTGGACAATTAAAAAAGATATTGTATTATTTTATTCTACAAGAGTTCACCAGAACTTTATATTACTTATTACATCCTTATTTATCAATTAAAAATATTGAAAACTCAAAATTGAATTTTTACAATTTACTTAAATACAAAATGTCTTAAAAAATTATCATAAGTTCACCCAACCGTAATTTCTATATTATGATTTGAAAAATGAGTTTTACATTATCATTGTAATTATATAAATACAATATATTTAGTTTCTAAATATAAAAAATATGTATATATTTATTATAATAGAAGATAAAACACAGAGAGTAAAATGCTGAGTAAAATTCATAACACGTGAAAAAAATAAAGTAATTTTATTATCTACATTTAATTAAGGGTGTTTTAATAAAAATATTTGATTAAAATAAACATTATAAATAATACATTGTTTCAATATAATAATTGTATCATTTTTTAAAATTATAATTTCTTTCCAAAAAATCAATTTATAAAATTTTTTATATTTGATTAAGAATAACTAAACTCAAAATGATAAATCTGAAACAACAATTTTATTTATAAAAAGGGATTATACAATATTAAACTAAGTTCTTTACACATTACCCCTTATAAAACCCACATATGACCTAAGGTTGATGTGTGTGATAGGGACAGACTTGTTGGGCATCTCGACTAATATCTCCCAAGTGGTAATTTCCCCTAACATTAACTTCTCCTGTAGGATATTTCATTCAATCCTAAAATATTGAAGGTTGTATTGGGATTGGTCATGATAAAATCCCAATGATGATACCTACCTCCCATGTTCTGAAAAATGGTATTCGTATTGCATGATTCTACAGGATAAGGCCATCAAATATTCTTTTTGAATTATTTAACCATTATAATTTTTATCTATAATCTTAATTATAATGCTAAAATTATTATTAAGAGTATTGTTATTAATGGTCACATTGACCATGGACAGAATTTACTAATAGTCATATAATAGTCGAAACCTAGTGGTCACCATTAAATTATAATAACATTGTTATTAATGAAATATAGTATCGTTGATTATAAAATAATCTAACACTTATTTTTAGGAAACAAATTTTATTCAAAATTTTCCAGTTGTTACATTAATCACATTAACGGAATGAGAAAACATGTTATAAAAGTGAAAATGTATAAAATATTGTAATGTTTATATATACATATTCAATGTAAAATTGATTTCAATTACCTAAATTGTATTAAATTATATAAAACTAATACAATAATAATAAAAATCTAATTAAATGTATAATTAAACACTTTAAATTATTTAGAACAAAAAATATGGTTTAAAATTTAATGAAATATTCTATCACTATTCATCAAAACATGAAACATATCACATAAATACAAAAAATCAACCAATGTAAATACTTATATTATTCATTTAAATCAGAAGATTATTTTTTAAAATAAAATATATAAAAGTATCAATAATTGGATTTAAAAAATGATTTCCATTAAATGGAAATAAAACTTATTTTATAAAAATATAGATATTAATGTTTAATATTTTGTTTCTTATTGTCTTATTCATGTTAAATATTGTAGATAAATTACAAAAATACTATATTGAATAAATAATATATAGATTACTTTAATATCATTCTCTAATTTCAATTTAGTTAATATATTTGGATAAAATGATTTTTTGATTATAAAAATGTTTTTTATAAAATTATTTTCAATATTTTCATTTGGTTCCTATATATATTACTAATTAATTTTAAACCTATTAATTAAACCATATATTTTCATATGTTAGTTAATTATATTAATAAATACCAATATAATGGGTAGTTTATATTTTATTATATTAAATAATACTTTTTTATATTGTTTTTGTTCGATAAGACTCGCACTTCGGTTTAATGCAAGACAACTCATTATTGTGGGATATTAACATATTTTTTTTGTATAAATAATGTTAGAAACGGAAATTAAATTTATTAAAAAATTAAATACTGTAATTTTTTTTGTTTTTATATTTCCCCCACCTTAATTAAATTATATCTTCGTAATTTAATCATGATCTTGGTAGCCTAGGTTTTGATATTTGAAAATAATGAATTGTTGAAAAACATACATCATATATAGGGTTAATAAATCATATTTTTAATAAGTGGGAAAATTAAATGTGAAGGTCACAACAAAACATATCTTTTGAATAATAAAAAATTAGTGAAAACATGGACATAGAAGATAAATACAACTATATAGTACTAATGGAGAGTGATCTGGAACATTTTGAGCTGAAAGTTATAGACCAGAATACCATAAACAATATGTGTGAATAAAGGTAATTGATATCTTCAAAAATTATGATAAAAGGGATGAAAATTAAGATCAGTTTTCCTAGAGGTGGTGAATTAATTCATTCTCTAAAAATATTATAAAATGTATGTTTTTATAAAAAAAATCTTATCCTTTTGTTGTAGCTTGAATTATTTCTACATCATCAAATTTCAATATAATGTATTTCATAAATGGTTAACCTTTCCAAAAGATCCTAATCTGACACATTATAAAAATTCGCATGGATTTTAGTTGTATTAATAGAATTTATCCAGATCAATCATCACTTTATCCAATATAATTATCTCTTTATCTATAATATTTTAATGTTTATCATTCCTTAAATCAAGTGTTTTATAAAAATTACCCTATTGCATATAATTTTTCTTGGTACTATTAAATATAAGATCTAAGGTGATCAAAGAAAAATTATTGTAGTACAATTCATATATATTTCATAATTGTTATGATGACAACAACATCAACAAAATACTTTTATAACATAGTTCTTAGATCCACATAAAAAAATAACATAAATCATTCAACATTGGTTTTGTCAATAACATATGCTTGACCTTGACCTAATATCTTTTTTGAAAGTATATTTCCTTGACACTTGGGAAATTCGTTTTCATAGTTCATCACCACATTGTAGTTGTATCATTGAATAATGACATTTTCCTTCTCCCCATTAAAATATTTTTCCTTATGACTTATCTCTTCATATATATAACATAATCTTAACCCTTCCAATAATTTCCTAGGGTAATTATTTCCACCGTTCTCACAAATGATAAAATATTTTTTTACTAATTTCTTTTACTCTATTATTTTATCTTCATTTATCTTCTTCTCATTCCTCCAATTTAATCCATAAGGCATCAAAAATTCTATCTCTATCTTTATAACACAAAAAAATTATTTCATCGTATGAAATAATGGTATCGGTCACCATTTTCATTCAGATAAATAGATTAAGGAATTTATATAAATGATCCATAATACATTCTTGGATTCATATCAAATCCATAGAATATGTTGTTAACTGAGTACATGTAGCTTTATTCTTTGCAACACATTCATTCAACATTTTATTTAAACAAAGTAACTTTCTCTTTATATAAGTTTTTTATCATTTTGGATGTATTTATCAAGTAATGTCTACATAAAAGTTATATATTCCATGATTTCTATTTCTTCTTACTCCATAGTATTTTAGATCAATGACCACCATTGATCTACATCTACAATAAGGAAATACACTATGAGTATATCCATTTCCATTTAACCACATTAGAATTCCATAAATATCTTCTCCAAAAACTGAATCCACTACTCACCCACCATTGGGTTTGTACTCCCACTAAACGATGGGGGGATTTGTCAAATAAAGTGATACAACATAGGGGATTCCCACTATAGAATAGGTTTTTTCATTCAGGCTAGGTTATTTTTCACAACTTTATGATGTTTCCCTAGTATCAATATAATTTGAACAATTACAATACTAGATATATTGGTTTACTCTATAAGGATATATCTAAATTATCTATGAGTATTGATACCATTTATCCTTCAAGGTTCCATTTCTAAAAAATTGAATATACTGTATTTTCACAAAAAATTTCAAATTTCAAATTTAGTAGAACACTCAAATAAATTAAAAAAATTGCATCAT
The DNA here is from genome assembly GCA_963277665.1 of Viscum album. Taxonomy (NCBI): domain Eukaryota; kingdom Viridiplantae; phylum Streptophyta; class Magnoliopsida; order Santalales; family Viscaceae; genus Viscum; species Viscum album. Next base: position 451,275,272 of record OY728139.1, on the reverse strand, counting down.
AAATCATAATCATTGGTTACAATGGGTAGATCACTAATTGTAAATAATTCATAATAAAAGGTAAATAGAATTTCCAATATCCTATGATTATTCCAAAAGTGTTTCAAATAAGGTGAGCAGAAAGGCTCATTGTCCTGTACCAGGTTACACTCAAGAAAAGCCCGATGCACCTTTTTGAAGTTGTTCCCAAAATGTATAATTGTTCTAAAATGATATCCACTTGTAGTATTTAGATAAGGATGTATTTTGGTGTAGACCCACGTAATATCTTCCATATCAAAAATCTTGGAGGATCTAATATGTTTTCCACAAATTCTATCTTTGGTTTCTATTCCCTAATATGGATTTTCTAAATATAGTTTCTATGATGCTAAAACACTTTCTTTGATACCAATTATAATTCCCCAATCCTATAATTTTGATTTTGGTTTATTAATTTAGTACATTATGATAGATAAAATAATAAAATCCCAATAGACTGAATAATATAGCAGTTTTGGATTAATGGATTACATACTTGATCCCATAATACATTGGAAAAACAAAATAAAAACATGATCCATATTAAAATTAAATAAAAAAAATCCTTGAAAATAATTTGTATAAATATTATTCATACCCTTTGGAATAGATACATGATATGGTTGAAATAAAATTCTCATTAAGGGTATGTATGGTGGAAATGATAATGAATCCATGTGAAAAAATTAATATAGCAATGTAAATTACTGAAGAAACATTCCATTAAATTAATTTAATAAGTAATAATCAATATGGCATTGTAAATATCTGAAACATATTCCATTTAATAAATAATAATAGAATTAAATGTATCCATAGATAATTTAAAATCAAAAATCCCATAGATAAGAAAAAAAAATAACCGAATTCTCAATATAAAAAGATAATAATTATTAGTTGTGACATTTACTAGGTACATAGTACTTTTACCATCAAGACCATTAAAAATACCATTAATAATTTTGGGTATAAAACTATTTTATTTTTTCCAATATATTTATCTCATGGGACTACCAATGGATCAAAGGGATTACTTGTTATGGTGCACAACCCATGCCGTACTAGTCCAAATAATTCTTCTTATATTGAATAATATATTTTAAAATAAGATTTTAAATCAATGTTTCTCATAACACATTGAAAAGTTTGAATAAAAATAATATAAAAAAGATTCATTATATAATATATCAAAATGTTTAGTGGATACATCACTCAAAATAATTAAGTAGTGAATATGATATTTATCTCACAGATGTAAAATGCGAGATGAAAATCACTTACCTCACACATCCATTTTATTTTTACTTGCTTTAAAATGATGAATAATGTTTTAAATCAGGTTATTTATGTATATCAAAACCTTATTCATATTTATAATGTCATATATGATCTTATAATATTATTTTATCTCCTATTGTTTAATAATATTTCTATTGTTACGTTTTTTTCGGGTGTTAACTATTTCATTTTTTGATGCATGTTTTATCATAAATGTATTAGTTCATTTTCAAAGGATATATATATAACATATCTAGATCTATATTAAGTTCATATATATTATATTTAATCATTATATTCAATTTTTATAATTATTCTTGAATGGTAATACTGTAAAATGAATCGCATCTCATCGTGGAGATGGTAGGCCATACATATGCACAAGAAACTAGATCATTCCCATAATAAGTTCATGGATAAATATGTTTATTATTTATTAATTTTTACAATATCAATATGAATTCATAATTATAATATATATTTCTCCATTACTTCTACCATTATACAGATCTAATTAAATTGGCGATGAAAAAATACACAATGATGTGGAGGTGGTAAGCTCTATGTACGTATGTGCGGTGCTTTTGTTTTCTATAGGATGGATAAAAGGTGTAATATGGTTTTACTATAGTAATGGAAACATATCATCATATATATGGTACAATATTATTATTTTATCATTTACAAAACTAATGAAAAGGAAGTATAATATGAATTTAACTTTTATGGGTTAGTAATAATGGTTACCTCTTCCTCGGTGGAATTCCAATTAAATATATTCTTAAGGAATCGATGGTAGTTATTTTCAGAGAAAAAACCTTCCCAACACGGATAAGGATTTTGGGAGGATCATAAGCAGGACTTAGTTGATCTATAGAGCTCAAAGCGTTCTGTGTATGTGATGGTGAAGGTTCCCTTTTATAATTGTGGTGAGGATCTGTTTTTTAAGCTCACAAAATATTAATTTAATATAAAGTGATTTCCAATTTAAATTGGCTCAAAAGCAAATTATTTAGAATCTAAAAATATTATTTGTCTGAATAATCTAAAGAAATAATTTTTTGACATGTTTAGGTCACATTCGTACCATTATCATTTGGATTTATCACTTAGTTAACCCTATTAAATCTTACCGTGAAATCTGGTAATTTACCCATTAAGGGTTAATATAAATATTATAAAATGAAAAATGACAAATAAATGAGTCACATATGATATTTGAAGCCTTGATACAAATAGTAGTCTGAAATATTGATTTTTAAAAAATTTATATCAATAAATTAAATATTATTAACTTTAAAATATTAATAATTACAATTTTTACACTATTTATTTATTAAATTATTAAAAATGTCATAAAAACAAGATAAATTAGAATCAATACTTCTAAAACACCACTATCATGTCTATTTAATTTAGAAATAAATTTAGGACATTAATTATCTATAATTATATTTATTTTACTATTTTTACTTTCATTTATTTGATATTTTATTTTATTAACGAAATACCACACCATCATTATGAAAACCATTAATTTTATTATTTCTTCTCTAAAAAAATAAATAATCAGGACAAATATAAAAAAAATTTATTTCAAAATACTATTTATTGTTGAAAAAATATCCTATATAATCCCATGATAAAAATATTTCACTTTTTAAAAACAAAATTGTCACAAAATTGACTTTTCAATGAATATAATATTATAAATGTGATAATCTCAAATAAGTAGATTAAAAGATTTATTATTTCATCCCAAGGATTTTTTGGGTCGAAGAACAGCCGGCCAATGAAATTATGACAAGTTTTAGGTTAATTTAATAATATATTATTTACCCAGAAAAAACGCGATTTACCCTTAATCAGGGTAATTAAAGTATTACTAAGGTTACTATTCATATTCCCAATATAACACCAACATATTTATTATTATGTAATTTTCATTAATGTAATTAAATATCATGCACTACACGCAACACCGAGTTCGAGCACACTATGAATTACCAAATTAGACGTCCAAATAGTGAATAGGAATAATATTAACTGGATTTTAAATTTTATATATTTAATATAATTTTTACATCCATATTATGTTTTTCATAAACATAATATAAGAACAAATTAAAATTTTCAAATAAAAGAAGTAATTTTTAAAATATCCAATTTTATCCCCTTTTAATAGAGAACAATTTCTAAATCAAATATTTGACACTTTTATATATTCAATTTGAAAAAATAAACTTCTTCTTTAGAATCAAGAAAATAAAACATTTTAGTCTGGACAAATTTCATTGCTTTTCTGATAACATTCATATTTTGATGAATTGTGAAAAATAATAAATTTTAATTGAAAAAATAACATCATTAATCAAAACAATTTATACAATTATGTTATATATTTGAATGGAATTGAGTATAATTATATTTTATTTTTATCATTTAATCTAATGTTTTTCATTAGAAGTCATTTTACATTTAAATTGTGCATAAACACATATCAATTTTTTGATTGTTTTTACTTCTCAAAAACTAACTTTCAGGTTTTGGCAATGGAAATTTATTTTAAATTAATTAATAAAAATGTTATGTTTTTAATTAGGTATAATAGAAATCATATTTTAATTTAGAATATCAAAATCATCTTTGGGGCAATTTTTTGTATTTTTCTAAAAACATTCAAATTTTAATGAATAGTGAAAAACACTCTGTTATTGTTTAATTATGACATTTTATTTAAATAATTAATATAAATATAAATTTATTTTAATGTCACAATAGAAAAATAATACCTATATTAGTCCAATTTAAATCATTGAATCAATTTTATAATAATATTATATATATATACTATTATTGAAATTTTTACCGTATTTTACACACCTTCTAGGCACATTTACAAATTTGTATGAAACATACTTTTTACACTTCTGTGAATTGAATTTCAAAAAGCAGAGAGACACAGTTGACATTAGTACGTAAAATGTTGTTTAATAGGATGAAAGTAATTTTTGGTGAATAGTATCTTTTGAATTTGTTTTAGCACGATTAAAAGTAAATACGTTAATTAAAGGTAACAATGTTATTATAATTACCATAACACATGTCCTAATTCTATTGAATAATATTATTTCGACCAAAACCAACCATAGGAAAAAATATGATCCGTTTTATCTACATGGATTAGATTAGGACAATTATTATATTTTATGTATGGAAGAGTTAAAAGTTTTAAATTCAATGTTTAATATATAAAAAAAATTAATATACGGTTTAACATAATATAAATTCAACAATAAATATTCATAATAAATCTTGAAAGATTTACTAAATAATAGTATTTTATTTATAATTTTTATACATTCAATAATTATATTTATTTATAAAATAATGATGATGTAGTAATTACATTATTAAGGGTAGAATAAAATATATTATTTTATAAATATTATAATTAATTTAAAATGAATCTTTTGATGCATTAAATTAATTTAATTGGATAATATGACATGTTAGGGTTGATAAAATGGATTTTTTCCATGAAATTATATTTTTTATATCTTTCAAAAAAACCAAATATTAAATATAGTCAAAATTTACATAAATGAGTTTTAAAAAATAATATTTTATTTAATTATATAATTTTCTTAAAAATATATTGATAGTAGAAAGGTATTACATAATGATATATAAGTCATTAATTAATGAATTTAGGTTCCCTTGTAATTTTATAGTATGTTTAATAACCATGGAATATAAAATTATAGGAAGACATGGTAAAAGTTAAACTATTTATCTAAGAATTTAATCTAACAGATAAGGTTAATATGATGACCTAACCTTTTCTAAAACCTATTGTTTGAAAATATTTGCACCCATCCCTAACTTATCCTCTAAATGAATCCATTTTGACCCATTAGAAACTGAAAAGGATTTTATAATAAAATAATATTTCATTGTTTTCCTAAAGTGACCCTATCCTCTCTTATAAAAGGGTACATACCCTTCTCCAAAATTTACACATACAAAGCCATATGGATTGGCCAAAACCTTATCAAATATCCTCCAAACTACCGTAACATCAACCTAGAGGCATTACATTGATCTGAAAGCCAACCTAAGGATCACTTTTGATCAAATCAAAAGGAAACACCTCAAGAATAGGTAATAATTTCACCACCTCTTTCAAAGTTCAGTTCTTCTTCAACTTCCCCTCTCTTTTTTGTTTCCATAACAAAATAATAACTCCAGTAACATATACATACCATGATGTTGTTATAAATATGTTACAACCATATTAATTATTCAATATATCCTATTAATTACAATGTCACCATACGTGTGTACGTATGACTTAACGTCACCACATCATGGTATAGTTTGTTATTCAACACATTATAATTTGTATGGGTATAACAGTGAGTATAATTGATGAAAATAATAAATATAACATGTTAATGATTTTTCATGTATGATATACCATCCAATTACATAAGATTTCACCATCAATATAGTGATATTTTTTCTCGTGCGTACGTATAGATTACCTTCTCCACAAACACGATGAGATTAATTTCCCGTCATAACCATTCAATATTAATTTTAATTTTATTATTTAAAATAATTTTTAAGAAGATAATATTATTTTTTTATACGAATAAAATACATCCTATCAATAAAAAATATGACTTACATAAAAAAAGATATATGTAAAATGAATCAGTTAACACCTGAAACAATGATACTACTGATATATTATTAACAAAGTAGTATTTGAAGATAATATATGATATCATTTTTTTGTGGTTATATTTTAATTTGATAACAATGATTTAACCATTATATAGGAGTTTAAACAAATCCTTTACTAAAGTAAATATAAGGTATGGGGTTTCCACCTTACTTCCTATTCACGTGAGATTCATGCTATATTGAAACTATATCCTTTTGTGTAGTGTATGTACTTCCCATGATTGTATTATTTTTGTAATATACATTAATTTATGGGAATTTATATATTCAATATATGATCCTTCTTTCACATGGTGTATGTTTCATATGTTACCAAATCGGTAAGGGAATTTTTAATTTTGATTTCCACTTATTTGGTTTTACGCCAATATCATAGATTATTTACTCCGTGATTATGTGTGAAATAAATATTTATTTATTTTTGTAGTAATTTACACTTACCTTGGCATGGATATAATTTTTATACACATAATAATTCCATGTATAAATTCTTAAGTCATCGATATGAACTTGGTTTGATAAATCTTAACTCAATTTACATTCATTGAGTTAAACATTCGAGTCTTTGGTGTTGTTTTTACAAGAATATCTATGAATGTCCTGTGATTGATTTAAACTGAATATCCAATCATATTGAGTGAATTTAATTTTTTTCCCACATAATTATGTCATTTATTTATCCTTAACCTAAGGATACAGTCTTTATAATGGATTTCATCTCAATTTACATTCCATTGAGACTTATTTGTTGTTATGCGTCAATTCACTTTTATATGATGTACATACATTATATTAATATAGTATATAATGAATCCATTTATTCTCATGATATTATAATGTTTTTATTTCCTCAATTATTTGTACTCAAGTGTCTCTCATTTGGTTATGAACTCTAACTAAAATATCATTTTAAATGTTTTAAAAAAAAATTTTTCTAAATATTTCTCATTAATGTTCGTGTTTTAAAAACATGGTTATGTATTTATTTATATAGACATGAATGTATTAAAAATAAAATTCATGATAAATTATTCAAAGTGGAATGAGACACTTTGATTCAAAAATCTATTTTTAACAGCTTCTTGATAAATATTGAGACATTAAAATGATTTTAAGAAAAAGGGGATATTTCTCTCAAATAGTTTTACTGATTATTTTCATCAATTTAAATATCCTTCATTATTATTGATTGAGGTTGATTTATTTTAATAGAATATTCTATATTGTATGGAATGAGTTATGATTGACTGTGGATGTGCAATTTTTATACTATTAATGTTTTGTAGTTAAAATATTGACATTCTGTATGCTAGTTTTAAAACAAATGTTTAGATTATGTTTCTACCTTTTTATATAAGTAATGAATTATACTTATTAAGTTGTGGGTGGGGCCCGTTATTACCCCTCAATTCATCAAGATGTCTCATGAGACAAACTTGTTTCTTTCAACATGACCTTGAAAAAATCTTATTTGTAGTCTTGGCACGAGGCCTTGACTTTGTGGTTATGATGTTCTGAATTATGCATTCCATCATAATGAAATTAGATATTGATATTACATGTGATTATTCGACTAGTAGAATATCCATGTAAATAATTAAATATAATTATTTTATTTGTATTTTAAATATTATATTGTATTTTATGTTTAAAAATCTTCTTTTTTAATCTTATACATTTCCTTATATGTTTATGCTTACTTATGAATGTTTCTACTATATTATTTATATTTACTGAGCATTTGAGCTCACACCTTTCTAATGTTTTATTTTCTCAAGATTCCAAGAAGTGTATTATGGTCTATATGAAGGTTTATTCAAGGAGAATAATGGAATTCTCAAAAGATTTTCTATGTTGTATTTTTATTTAGAAATTATAAAGTGAGGTTTATATTTGTAATCTATTTTCCAAGACTACTAAACTGATCAGACCTTTGGTACTTGATTCCTTGTAATCATCCCAATATTATGTAATAATGCACTGACTCTAGGTAACTAGGGTTAGAATGTTACAGTTGGTATCAGAGGAAGTTTAGTACAAACCCTGGAAACTAGATTTAGAAAAAGTCTGATTAGTGAACATTACCCTATAATAGACATTGAGGATTAGTATTGAAGAACATCCAAGAATTTTGGTAAAGAGGAGATTTTGTGAGTATTCCATGAAATACATCCCTGTCTATATATGAGTAGGTAGAGGTGGCTCTGGAATAGATATATCTAGGCTTAAACACAAAAATACCTCATTGACCTAGACTTGAATGGGAACTAGTGCATGATAATGGGCATTGCTGCACATTTGGTTATGACACTCACATGGAATATTGTTTGGATAATTCACATTTTCATTACAATCCGATTTAAATAATTTTAATATAAGATGAGAATAGAAAACCCTGTTAATCATAAGTTTCTTTAGATTTAAAATAAGGTGTCATAATTTTTTAAAATTATTGTATGACTATTGTTTCTCACACAATGCTTTATGGTTTTAGTGAATTTCTAGATTGAAATGAAGTCATAGTAACATTAATCATGATGTAAAAGGTGGTCACAATGGTGGAAATGAGAAACTAAATAGAATTTTCATAAGGGTAAAAGATATCATGTTCATTTAGAAGTAGGTTCTAAAAAATATGATCAACTACATATACATTAAACAACTCCAAAACTCAATGTAGAAGAGAAATGTGGAGAATGATAAGTGCTCCAACAGTAGAGAACATGGAGAAAAAAATCACAATTTAAATCATGTAAAAAATGTGGAAAGAGACACCCAGGAAATTGTATCAATGGAACAAATAAATTATTTTTTTGTGGGAAAAAACATTTAAATTAATTTTTTCTGATAAATATTGAAGAGTACTATGGAAGAAAACAAAAATGACCCTAATAATCCATTTATAGTAATTTTATATAAATGTATGGGACCCGGTCATTACCCCAATCAATGCCCTATTCTATATGATAACCAATGGGTCAATGAAGAACCTATGTGGAAATAAATGGATGTTAAATGTTAAAAAGTATTAATTTTATTTGTTGATGGGACATATTTGGAAGATGATACTCTTATATGTGTAACTCTACAATTTTTATGTAAAAATTATTTTGGAGGAAGAATTGTCTTTTCTTTTGGGGATATAATTATAATAAACCATTCGCGTTTATATGATCCTTGAAATTTATAAAATTATAGGTTATTAATTTTTGTATAAAAATTGAGGTATGAGATAAAATATGTGGTTACATTATGTTATGGTTATTTTGAGTAATTTATCTCATTTTGGGAGTGATAAAAAAATATTGGTTTTGAAAAAGGAAAACAAGTAGACCGTGTGACAACCCATCGCATCGGACAAAGCTGTGGGAATCAAACCCACAACCAAAGTGCGACTGGGATTTATCGCCTACCACTAGAATATCTGAAGTCCTTAGTTATTGTGACAATTTATTTTTAGTAAAATTATTTAATTGATAAATAATAAGTTGATTTGGGATCTTATTTTTTATCAAATGGATATCCTTAGTATAGGAAAAATATTTGGTGATTATGTGATAAATGTTACTTTGGGAGACGTTCACTCTGTTTGCAACACTATATGTCTAAGGATAATAGAATACTATGGAATTTAATTTGAGGAGTAATGGTGGATTTTTATTTTGGAAGAATCAATGTTTTTATGGTGGACTAAATGTAATTCGTATTTTTAATGGAAATGATTAACCTATCGTAGAGAATATGTGATTTGGTTAATTACACATCAGTATGATACTTTAAGAGTTATTGATATTTTTTGGAGATATATTTTAATATTTCATATGAAAGAATATGTGATTAAATTATTTTTAGATTTGGGTATAAATCATAGATTATATTATATTGATTGATTTTAAGGACAATTGTTTATAGAATGTTCTTTGTTGAACATTGGGTATTGTTTGTTTAATTTTGTAAATTAATATTAGTATTTCCTATTATAAAGTATTAGCCATATTGGGGATCATCTGAACTTGTACCAACCATTTTTTCGTTATTCTCTAAATACAAGGGAAATATATAGTTCATCTTTTGTGGATAATGTGATTCCCTAGAATTTTATTCTAGTGTTTCAAGTGTGACCATGTCATCTTGAATACTCATAGATTGGAGAAAAGATGAGTTAGTGGTAGAAATTTATTAAATGATGAAACTCTACATGAAAGTTCAATATATCTCTATTTGTTCTTAGTCAATCTCATTAATAAATTAATCAAATTTATGAAATGGTTCATAAAACAAAAAAACGTTGCATGTTTACTTTTTCCAATTGGGAACCTAATGATCATTTAAACCATTAAAAGTTTGCAGTTTTTATATTGTCAACTTTCTCCTGATCATGTTTCAATAACTCTCTATCAGAACATTACACTTAATTTATCATCTATATCCATGTTTTCTTATATTGAATCCTAGTATGGGTTATCTAAGGTGATCTTGGTACTTATAATTCGTTATTTTAATTGATAGTTTTGATGAATCGTTTTCCAATATGGGATACTCAATGACGTTACCTTTTCCATTTTTAAAATTACATGGATTCAATTTTCAAAAGGGGAAAAAATGTAACACCCTCAGATTTTATAGCAATTGTTTTTCATTAAAGTGATTCAATAGAATGCACTTCACGCAACATTGAGTTCGAGCATACCACGAATTACCAAACTAGTCGTTCAATAAGTGGGTTTGAATAGTATTTTCTACATTTTTAATTTTATATACTTCATATAATATTAAAATTCATATTATGTGTTTCTTAGACACGCTATAAAAAAATTCAATTTTTTGGATAAAAGTGGTATTTTTTAAAAAGTAAAATTTTACATCCATTTAATGGAGAACAATTTTTAATTCCAATATTTGATACTTTTATATATTCAATATTACAAAATAATCTTCTTCTTTGAAATCGGGACATAAATTTTTTTTTGGATAAATGTTCAGTGCTTTTCTTGTAACGTTCACATTTTTATAGATAGTGAAAAATACTAAATTTTAATTGAAAAAAACATTTTTAATAAAAAACAATTTATAGTGTTAAATTGAACATCTGAATGTTTTTTATGTATAATTATATTGTATTATTATAATTTAATCCAATTTTGGTAATTGGATGTATTTTTTATTTTTAATTGGATATAAACATATATCAATCGTTGTATTATTTTTACTTCTAAAAAACATGTATTCTGGTTTTGACAACGAGAATTATTTTTAAATTAATTAATAAAAATATATGTTTTTAATTTGGTAAAATAGACATCATTTTATAGTTTAAATTATAAAAATTATCTTTGGGTTAATATTTGGAATTTTTCTAAAAACGTTCAATTTTTTTAATTGTGAAAGACACTACATTATTGTTTAAAGACGACTTTTAATTTAAATAATTATTTTTAAATTAAATATATTTTAAATTAAAAATAGATACATAATACATATATTTTTCAAATGAAATTAATTTTTTCCATTTTATAAAAAGATTAGATATATATAAAATTATTGAACTTTTTACAGTCTTTTACCCACTTTCTAGGCACATTTGAAAATTAGAATAAAACATATTTTTACCACTTATTTGAATTGAATTTCAAAAATATGAGAGTCACAAATTACATCAGTAAGTAAATTGTTGTTTAATATGATGAAAATACTTTTTTGTGAATAATAATTTTTGAATTTTTTTCACCATAATTATAAGTAAATAGGGTAATTAAAGGTAAAAATGATGTTATAATTATAATAAAACATGTCTTAATTCTATTGTAAAAATTTATTTCAACCAAAATGAACCTTAGGGAAAACAATATGATCCTGTTATGAAACATTAAATATGAATGTCATAATTATGTTAACTCCCATTCCCAATGAGCCCCTTCATATGCCCAACCTTTCATATGCCAACTTTGGTATACTTTGTACACTATAATTACATGGATATGATTAATGAAAGGATGGTGGATTGTTGGCTCAACATTTGTGTTCTCTACTTCTTGTATTTGTCTTGTATTTTCATTTACATTTTTCATTGTCATCTTCATATGAAAATACGACATCCTCTTTCTCAACAATGCGCTTCGCCTACGATCGATCTTACAATTCCGGTTTTGAAATGCTTCACAGTTTCAATCGGTGTTCGATCAATTTCATAACACGTTATCAGCGGGATCGTCTTCTCCACATTGCGCATCGTGACGACGCTGTTGTCATCCATATCATCGACTAAAGATAAATTTCGCGAACAAAAGGTATGTCACATGTTTTTATAAACATTATTCTTTTGACATACTCTTTTGCATGGGCATCGGCTCCACTCATTAAAAGTGATACATCAAAAGGGTAAGTCTTATTTTATATTTAAGATATTGTTACATTTATTTTTCCCCTCTTGATAAATCTAAAAATAATATATGATTTCCTTAATCTTTTGTTGCGGGAAAAATAATGAGCTCTTGAAGAGCTGTAATGACTCACGGTTGACAAAATTATCTTCATTCCCTAGACAGAATATATTTGATTAATAACCGATTTGGTCGATGTCGAGACAGACATCATTCATCAAATGAATAAAAAACTACACCACCAGAAGTGGTTGAATGATGAAAATTGCGTACCCATCGTACGTAGAACCGTTGAATGATGAACATCGTGTACCCATCGTACGTCGAACTATTGAATGATGAACATCACGTACCCGTTGTACGTCGAGCCATTGAACGATGGACATCACGTACCCGTTGTACGTCGAGAAGAAGTTTGATGAACATCGTGTACCCGTAGTACGTCGAGACGAAGTTTGATTAACATTGCGTACCCGTCGTACGTCGAGATGAAGTTTGATGAACATCACGCACTCGTCGTATGTTGAGCCAAAGTTTGATGATCATGGTGTACCTGTAGTATGTCGATCCAAAATTCTCTAATCATTCCATGAACCATGAAATTTCATATCTCTTATTTCTTGTTCACCCTAAAGGTGTCATGTTTGATTATTCTATATAAATGTTCATGATGGAGATGATATTTACATTGAATCTTTGTAAATATTTGTTTTATTTCTTCTCTTTCTTTTATTTCTTATAAAATGTTTTAGAGAAATTAAATATTCTTGATGAACAAGCGCAAATATATTTTATATATATCCATCCCCCGAAGTGGTTTAAATTGATGAAATTGATGAGTTGAATATCCATGCTATTGTCTTGAATACACTATAAAACCCATCCCCCGTAGTGGATTAAATTGATTTGAATATTCATGTAATTGTCTTGAAGACACAATAAAACTAGAAAAACCATTTTATTCTATTCCCTGGAGTGAATGAGATTATTTATTGAAAATGATTTATTTCATTCCCTGAAGTGAATGCAAATATACCTCATTTTATTATAAATCAAGTTCGAGGTGAATATGATGTTTTTCGAATGATCATTGTGTTGTATTTGTTTATAATAAATAATAAAATTATAACCACCAGAAGTGGTTTGATGATAGTAAATATTTACATAGCACAATGAATTTTATTGATATTTATAAAATATTGAAACCCTAAAGGATGATATGAAAATAATGTCCTTTGACATTATATTGAAGAATATCTTCATTTATCATTTGTTGTTCCTGCAGCAACAATATCAAGAGAAACATTATTATTTATCATATTCTTATAGTTTATCAATATCATCTCATGTAATTAATTTATCCCCTGAAGTGGACATTGTTGTACATATAATTTATAAATGAAATGATTGAATTACATAGTTTTGATAATCTGATATATATTATGAAAATTATTTTACCACATGAAGTGGTTAAAACAATGATCATCATAATCAATAAAATTTATATTTTATGCAAGATGATAATTATTGATAAATAATAAATTATCATTCATGGATCATGAAATCCGATGAATGAATTCATTCCCCGATGTGAATGTAGTTTTAACTACTATATCTCATTCCTTGAAGTGAATGAAATTATTCATGATTTTTTATGATTTATGATATCATGAATATTTGAGAGTTGATGAGGTTTGATCAAATGATTTATCTATCATTTCATAAAGTGATTGTTGTTTATGAATTATAATTTTGGATGGTGATAAAGTGTGTCGTGAATCCAGAAGATTCTTCCACATTGGTTCTCGCTACCACATTCACCAGCTTTAAAAGATGTGGGGCTTATATCCCAGATACATGTATTGTAAAATAATATTTGGACCTGAAGTTCCAAAATATTTTGGCCAGAAGTTCTAAATTATGCAATAATCCACTTGGTGATGGGCCTAACCCTTTATGATTATATTATGAATTCATCAACCACCATATGTGGAAATTATAACGACAAATATGAGTTTTCACAATAAAAGATCTTGAAGATCTTATATGTGTCGATCATGAAGCGAAATATTATTTTGATTAAATGATTCAAAAGAACTCATATATGCATTAGTATATTCTCATATAAGTACATCTTCTGGTAGTGAAAATTAATAAACAACTCCAGAAGAGCGAACATATTTCTCCCTGGTAGTACAAATTCTTAATGATTTGTTAAGTCTCAATGAGATATATGAATGGTATTCTTGAAAATGAATATCATATGGAGACAAAAGAGGTACCTCGATATATAACAAGCATTCATAAAAGTGATTATAACGAATTTGTTATGTACAATCGAATCAATAATGGTAAACAACCAGTTTACTAATCCTGGCACATCAAATATATGACATGATGATTTAGGCCATCTGGGATTAATTATAATGAAAGATATTGATTCAAGTATACACGAGAATCAATTTATTGATAACATTGTAGACATCCATCAGGGGGAGAATTATGAATTTATTTAATGGATGCATGTCTACAAAATTATCAATAAATTTATTATCATTAAGTCATTATGAATCCCCCCTGTATAATAATTTACCCTGAGGTACCCATTTTTGAGGTAAATTATTTATATCATTAGCATATTTTATGGAAATAAATTTCCCATACACTTATGAAGAAGTATATATGGGCGCGCCCACCTACCATGTGATCCATCTATATGAACGATGCATCCACTAAGTGATAACATGTGTTATTTGCTGCTGGTGAGTATAAATTGCATGATATGCATGTTGATTAAATTAAATAATGAGTATCATATATTATATGGTCATGCAGAACCATTGACAAGATGTTCACAACACTCACTTGAATATAATGTGTTGGAAACCTATAGTGTGATTATACACACCTTAAGTGTGGTTGAACTAATTATATAAAATCATTGATCATCATGAGTAGAAAACAAAAAATATATTTTCCCTTGAAGAGGAAAATGAATATATCCGCAACATTATATCTTTTTAGATATTGTCCCCGAAGTGACACTGGTACCAGAAAAATTATGAGATCTCAATCAAATGTTGTTGATGATATATTTACTATGAATGCTTTTAAAACTCATTGATGACTATGGATTTTTATAGATGTCGACATCATAATGATTGGCCAAAATTATTAAAGGAACTTATGAAATGTTCAACATATAAAGTTCTGGATTGATTATCCAAACTATAAAGATTATTTAATATCAACAATCTTATATTCTTCCTTATTTGGATATTTATATGAATTCCAGAAGGATTTGAAATGCCTAAAGCATATTCAAAATTATGGATGTTTCACCCAATTTGATAAATTATGCGGTGAATTGAATAAGATTTATCCAAATTAAGTTAAGGAAGAATATGAGCTGAATTTGTCATCCCATGGTTTGTATGAATCATTGTATTATTAAGTTGTTTTGAAAAACATCTACACTCTTGAAGAGTTTTCTGAAATCAATGAATTATTTGATCATGAAATTACATGGAATGTCCTTGTATCTTTAATTAATCATCCTAAAGATGAAATATTAAATTTTTGGAATGGTTTTACCCTTAATGAATAATTAAAGTGATATATTTTATACATAAGGGGTTGATAACGAACATACTTATCCCAGAAGTATTAAATATAAATGCACATTTTATTAATCCGTGAAGGATATACATGTACATGTGTGTATGTACCTTGAAAATGGAAATGAATCATATTATGTTGCAAGGTAATGTTCTTCCCTATTCATTGGAATCAATAGTGTATAGATTATTATTATTCCAAAATTAAAAACTGAATGTTTTAGTTCTAAATTGATCATAGACATTCTATGAGTGGAATGATGATCATTATGTGTGGGAGATGTAACTATTGTACTCTTTTTCCTTTATTCATTTTTTTCCACTGGGTTTTTTTAATATGGTTTTTAATGAGGCAACACTCAGGGGACTTGATGTTATTGTACTCTTTTTCTTAATCAACTGTTTTCCCCTGAAGGGTATTTCCTTGATGAGGTTTTTAATGAGACAATCATATATCATAAAAGATATCCAAAGGAATGTTATAAATTATTATGGATTTCTATTATTAATGGCAATTGTTGGCCTTCCCCAAGAGTTATAATCTTCTATGATACCATTCATTATTTTTGGTCTTCATCCCATGTCTTGAAGATGTAATTTAATAATAATATTAATTTTGGTCCTGAATACATAATTAAATGATATAGTCAGGGGGATTTGGGATTGATGCACTCTTTTTCCCTTCATCAGGTTTTTCCCACTGGGTTCTCCTGGTAAGGTTTGTAATGAGGCGGCATGACATTGAAATCAATTACTTTGGCTTCACTTATTTTTCCCACAGGGGATTTTTTTAAGTGAATATTATATAATATTCCATGAAATTATGACATTCAAGGGGGAGTGTTATGAAACATTAAATATGAATGTCTAAATTATGTTAACTCCCATTCCCAATGATCCCCTTCATGTGCCCAACCTTTCATATGCCAAATTTGGTAAACTTTGTACACTATAAATACATGGATATGATTAATGAAAGGATGATGGATTGTTGGATCTACATTTGTGTTCTCTACTTCTTGTATTTATCTTGTATTTGTATTTCCATTTGTCTTCGTCATCGCCATATGCAAATACGACACACGCATTCTCAATGATGCACTTCGCCTACGATCGATCTTACATTTCTGGTTTTGAAATGCTTCGCAGTTTCAATCGGTGTTTGATCAATTTCGTAAGAGATCTTTTTTTATTCGCTTGAATTATATTAAGAAATTTATTATATTTTATTTAAATAAGAGTTAAAAGTGTTAAATTCAACGATTAATAACTAAAACATTTTTAATATAGGGTCACACATAGGATAAATTCAACTATAAATATGAATTATAAATATAAATAGATTTAAGACATAATACTATTCTATTTATAATTTTTGGACATTAAATAAGTAAATTTATTTATGACACAATGATGATGCAGTTATTTACTTATCAATGAAAGAATAAAATAATTGATGTTATAAATATTAAAATAAATGTAAACTGAAACTTTTATTTCATTCCATTAATTTTCTTGGTTAACATGACATGTTAAATTTATAAAATATTTTTTTGAATAAAAATTATTTTTATAACTTTCACAAAAACCAAATACTATATAGTGTTGAATTGAAAAAATGATTTTTAAAAAAAATAATATTTTATTAAATTATATAATAGTCATAAAAATATAAGGATCATCCAAATGGCTTACATAATGATAAATATTTCATTAATTAACCACTTTAGGATCACAAAAAATTTTATGGTATGTTTATTAACCCTGTAATATAAAAATACCAGAAGATAAGGTAAAAGTTAAATTATTTATCTATGAATTAAATCTAAACAATAAGGTTAATATGATGACTTAAATTACCTAAAAACTATTGGATGAGAATTTTTAGTCCCTTCCTTACCTTATCCTTTATATAATTCAATTTTTGTCCCTTAGAAACCGAAAATATTTTTATAATAAAATAATATTTCAGGCTCTTCCAAAAGTGACCCTCACCTCTCTTATAAAATGATTCTTCCCCATCTCTCAAATTCAGACATCCAAATCCATTTGGCTCAGAAAAACCCTTATCATATATCATCCCTTGAAATCTTCATTCTATCTAGAGGCCTTAATTTGACAATAAATCCACCCTTAGGGGCCCCTTTGATCAAATCAAATCGAAGCACCTGAAGAAGAGGTAATAATTTCACCAAATCTTTCAAAGTTATTTTCTTCTTGCACTTCTTCTATATTTATTATTTCTATACCAAAATAATAACTCCAATTTATTATTATTAATTTTATGTTGTTATAAATATGATACAACCATATCCATTATTTTATCCCCCCTATAAATGAAAAAGTCACCATACATGCGTATGTACGGCTTATTATCTCCATGTCATGGTGTAGTTTATTATTCAAGAAATAATTATTTGGATGGGTATAATAATGAGTATAATTTATGTAGATAATAAATATAAAATTTTAATTATTAATTATATATTATATAACATCCAATTAAATATGATTTCACTATCAACAGAATGATATTGTCACTCGTATGTACGTACAGATTAACGTCTCCACGAATGCGATGAGATTAATTTCCCATTGTAACCATTTAAGAATAATATAATTTTCTGATTTCAAATAGTGTTTATGAATAATATATCATTCTATATATGAATAAAATAAATACTATTATTAAAAAAAATGAATTCTGTAACAAAACATATAAAGGGAAATTAATCAGCCAACACCAGAAAAAAGGATACCATTGAAATATTATTAACAAATCAACATTATAATATCATATATGATATCATATTTATGTATGTGGTTCTTTTATAATTTATTAAAAATTATTTATCCAATATAAATGTGGTTAAACATACCCTCTACTAATGGAAACTATAAGGTAATGAGTTTTCATCTCACTTCATATTCTCGTGAGATTCCAGCTATTTGGACACTAATTCCATTTGTGTGGTGTATGTACTACCTATGATTGTATTATTTGTGTAATATAAATTAATTTATGGGTATTTACATCATCATTTTATTATCCTTCTTTCATGGGGTGTATTTTTTGTATGTTACCAAATTGGGAAGGGAATTTTTAATTTCGATTTCCACACATTGGGTTTTATGAAAACATCACTGATTATTTTACTCCCAGATTATATAAAAAATTAATATTTCTTTATTTATGTATTAGTTTCTACTGCCATTTATTTGGATATAAATTTTTATACACATAATCACTCCATTAAAAAATTATCAATTCAATGACATGAACTTGATAAGAGTAATATTAACTCAATTCCCATTCATTTAGGTAAACATCCAAGTAATTTGTATTATTTTTACAAGAATATATGTGAATTTCCTCTAATTGATTTACACTAAATATTCAAAAATATTTAGTGTACTTGTATTTGAGATAGATAATAATTTCATTGATTTATACTTAACCTAAGGATACGGTCTTTATAGTTTATTTAATCTCAATTTACATTCCAACGAGACTTTTTTTTGTTATGCGCCAATTCACTTTTATATGATTTAAATACTATACTTAGACATAGTATATCATGAATCCATTAAATCTCATGATTTTATAATGTTTTAAATACCTCAATTATTTTTATTCAAGTATATCTCATTTGGTTCGTAACTCTAACTAAAATATCAATTTAATTGTTTTAATTATTTATTCTTATAAATCTTTGTCATTAATGTCCATGTTTCAAAAAAGGTGTTAAGTATTTGTTTATATGGACATGAATTTTTAAATTTATTTGTTTTTAAAATTTTCAATGTGGTAAGGGAGACTTTGATTCAAAAATCTTTATTAACATCTTCTTTATAAATAGAGATACTTTTAAATGTTTTCAGGAAAAAGAGGATATTTTCCTCAAACTGTTTTACAGATTAATTTCATCTATGTCAATATACTTAATTATTCTTCGCTATTTTTTATTTATTAAATTATAATCATATATATTGTATTGAATGGGTAATTATTGACAATGGATGTGGTATTTTTATACCATTCATGGTTTTTTGTTAAAATATTAACATTTTGTATGCTAGTTTTATTAAAAATGTATAGATTATGTTTCTACCTTTTCATATGAGGAATTAATTGGACATAGAAAATGATGGGTGGGGCCAATTATAGCCCCATGAATCATCAGTAGGTCTCATGAGACAAACTAATGTCTTGGCATAAGGCCTTGACAAAATCGTATTTGTAGTCATGGAACGAGGCATTGACTATGTAGTTATGAAGTCTGAAATTATGAATTTCACCATTATGAAATTAAATATTGATATTAAATTTTATAATTAAACTAGTATAATATCCACATGAATATGTATATTGCATTATTTGATTTATATATTTAATATTATACTGAAGTTTACATTTAAAAGGCTTGTATTTTAGTCTTATACATTGCCTTAAATGTTTGTGATTTGTTATGAATGTTTCTGCTATATTTTTTATCCTTACTAAGAATCTGAGCTCACCCCTTTCTTATGTTTTATTTTCTATGGATTCCATAATGTTTATAATGTTTTATATGCAGGTTTAAGATAGTAGAATAATGTAATTCTCAAAGGATTATCTATGTGGTATTTTGTGTTAGAAATATTTATTTGAATTTCATGTGTGTATTCTATTTTCAAAGATTGCTAAACAGATCGGCCCTTACAGACTTGATTCATTGTAATCATGTCAATGTTTTCTAGTAATGCAATGACTCTAGATAATTATGGTGTGGACATTACACCCAACAAAAAAACATATTTAAATAATTTGGACCTAATGATTCAAAAAATGGAAACTATTTTTCAAAAATTTTAACATATAGGTTGTAGTAATTTATCTAAAATAACCCTCATTGATGGAATGAGAAAATGGTTTATTAATGTGAAAAAAACATATTATTGAAATATTTTTAGATTCATATTGAATATAAAATTTATTCTAGTGAACTAAATTTTGTTAAATGATATAAAATTAATATAATTATATATTAAAAATATTAAAAAATATTTACACTATAAATTATTTGGATGAAAAATATGCTTTAAATTAAAATTCTATATTTTTTCACTATTCATCAAAACATGAAACATATAAAAATTTACAAAAAAATAATACAAAAAATTATATATTACTATTTAACAAAAGAATTTATTTTTAATTATATAATATATAATAGTCTCAAATGTTGTATTTTTAATAGGTTCTCCTTTAAAATGTGGTACAATTTAATTTATAAAAATGTAGGTTTTTATGTGTAATATTGTGTATTTTCTTATGTTATTCCTATTAAATATATTGGATTAACGCAAAAAAATATTTTATTTAATATATAATATATATTACATTAATATAACTAAATATATGTAATTAATTTAATTAATTTTAAAAAATTGACATTCTATGGATAAAATTTATTTTTTTTATAAAAACATTTCCTATATATTCATTTGGATCCTATATTAATTTATAATTACTAATTAACCAACTATTTCACCCATATATTTAAATATGTTAGTAATTATTATTCATAACCTCCAAATTAACAACTTGGTTATATCTTATTATATTAAATATTAATATTTTAATAGTATTCTGTTTTCTGTAAATCATAAAATTTGGTGTAATGAAAGCCAACTCATTGTTATGTAAGATGAAAATGTTGTTTTGTATAAGGATATATAGTAACAAATATAATTTTATTAAAAAATTAAAATATATTTATATCTAGTGTTGTTAAAATAAAGGCATACAATCGAAGACAATTTAGAATTCTATTTTTCTATAAGGTATATATTTGAATAACAATATTATATTATACACATTTTATATTCTACTGTACATATTCCCACAAAGAGTATACAATGTAAATTGTTAAACACAAAAAAAGGAGTTATCTTATGCTCTCATTAGGGGTTAAGACATAACAATGAGGCAATACATCATAAAGAATTGTTCTACATGATCTTGAGAGAAATAACATGATTAAATGAATAGGATAGTGCCATCACTACCCTGACTCTGAGATGATATATTCAAGAATAATATGTGATATATAAGTATTAATTATATTATTGTTGTTATTGTTTTTATTGGGTTGTATCTTGTCCATATTACCTCAGATTGGAAAAATATTTATAGAAATAAAATATAGACATTGAGAAATATTATTCATGTCCAATATTGGGTAATTAATTTAGAATAATTTCATAATTCATATGTTCAATCAGTTATACATTTAATTTTTCAATTGATTAAATCTACATTACTTATGGGATGTATATTTTAATAACAAGTGTCATTTTTTGGAAATTGAATAGCCCATCCTGAGTATTTTTTTTCATATAGATAAAAATGTTGTGTTCTATTTTGTTATTAGATGGGTATAGGTATAGAAACATTATAACACTGGGACCATATTTTTGTACCATTTTCATTACTAATAAAACCCCTCAAATCATTAAACTTTTTATTTGACATGTGTGTAGTATACATATAGATTATCCATGGGATATTCCACATTACGACCAAGATAAGATGATGTGACACATTTTTTGTTCATTTTTTGTGCTTCCTTCTATATGGGTCAATTTAGGATGGGTTCAGGTACCCCTATCAAATCCCATGGTTGTCATACAACATCCATTCCTTCCCTCAGTTAGTTCATATTTCTCGTATCCTTCATATTGATTATCTAATCAAATACCTATGAGATTATATACATAGTTTTTTAAATCCCATGATGTACCCTGGAACAATACCATATATTTGAGAAATATTATTTAATCATTCAATAACCAAATATTCAATTTAGGTTAGATTTAATGAGAGTGTACATCATGAAATAGAGAATTCCTGACACGGCATGGAGAATTTGTTTGGATGATGTGATTGACATACCTCACTCTAGGAATTGATGAATTTTTTAACGAATATATGTATCATTTTTCTTTAACATCATAAAATTTATTTAAATCTGAATATTCTTCTTGATGGTTATACCATTAGAGATATTAGGGAATACTACAAGGTATGTTAATACTATCCCTGACATGGGATTTTCCTGTAGGTGTCATATCTTATGCAGTTGTATATCTTATTGATAATGTTATAGGAGTTCAAAGAATATATTATTCTTTGTGGTATTTGGGGATGTATTAGTTGGGTCATGTAAAATTTGAAGCAGTTTTCTTGAGAGACAGTTTCATTTTTTTGGACAACCATTTTTTCTAAATTGCAGGCTTATAATTTTTCCCTTTTATGAAATTTCATACTCATTGGTCAGATTAGAGGTTTGTCATGTGTTTATGTTTTCATATTAATGTTATTATCCAATGTTTCTATGGTATGATTAGATTTCTATGTCTATGTATATGTATATTAGGATAAGGCCTCCCATTTTTATGATATTACTACTCCATACTAGTGACTATAAATTTCCATATTATATGATGGATTGGGGTTCAACCCTCAACATACCACTAGCCCAGAAGGACTCTTCGGGATGGGTTATGTTAGAGTGGTATCAATGAGGGATTATATGTCTTAGTAATGGAGTCATTAGATAGAGTAATTTTTTTTGTCTTGGACATTAGGTTAATGATGTTGAGATATCCTGAGATTGGTTCTCATACCAGGGAAAATAGTAATTGAGTTTTGAATTATATATCTTAACATTAGGAGAATAATAACAAATAAATTATATAAGTGAAAAAATCCACTTTTGATAGGGAAAATAATTGTTTAGGAATCAAATGAGATGTAATTTCAATGCCATTATTATGTTAGTAGACTAGATATGATATTTAGTCAAGCTGCATCTTGGTTATTATAGGATATCTCTATGAAGGACACTAATGAAGATTCCATAATAGGGTTTCCTTAATGATAAAAATTGTGAAAAGGAATTAGGTTAGGGGATTATCTAGGAGGTGTTTTCTATGTCTATTTATTCGGTAATACAACAACCCATTGAGAGGAAAATAATTATAGTAGTGTTTGATTTTTACGCACATAGGACGACTGTGATTTATGATTTTTAGAGATATATACCACTCTGGTTTCAAATATTTCTTAAACATTAAGCATCATTTGGCTAGTTAGAGGTTGTGCTATAAGTATTTAAACTTATTCAATAACCTTGTGATCAGATTGGGGTGATTTAAATAATCCTAATTCATGGATTAGTAAAAAATGGTGGTGCATGAGGATGCATTTGCAATAGAGATCCAAATTTCATATAGTGGTGAAGGAGTATAAGGATGGATTCAC
Source organism: Viscum album (assembly GCA_963277665.1). Classification (NCBI taxonomy): domain Eukaryota; kingdom Viridiplantae; phylum Streptophyta; class Magnoliopsida; order Santalales; family Viscaceae; genus Viscum; species Viscum album. Next base: position 451,250,916 of record OY728139.1, on the reverse strand, counting down.
TAGGTATTTTTCAAATATTCCACCCCATCAAGAGAGTGATTTATATATTAACTAACACTATAGGATCACATTGATATCCTCATCAGTGTATCAGATGTCCTTCTTCAAGCATTGAGATATGAGGGTGTAGTTGGAACCCCTTTAGAAGAATGGATTAATAGAACCATGTGTGTCCCTTAGATTTGCAATGAGTTTTTTCCAATAAATAATGTGGGAGGTTGAATATTTGTGTGACCCATCACATCCAAAAATTTTTTTATTGAAAATGAAATTTTGATTCCACTATAACAATTATGAGTACCTTTTGATTCTATTTGTCATTAAATATTCCACAGTGGTGTTCTTGGAACTCATGAATCTGATCTTCTATCATTTTCAAGACAAGTTCACAGTGGCCTTCATTAATGGAATTCTCATTAAATACACATTATAATATGATTATATAGATAATTTGAGTATGATAATACACATATATCATTATAATTATCTATATGAGAAACCCTCAAACTCTTTGTTCTAGATTTTAGAGGTCAACATCCTGGGATACAACATCCCAGAAGTGGGAGGATTTGTAGAATAGATGAATAGCAAGTAAGTGCTAGCATGGGATCCCGATTATACACTAAAAGAAGATAATATACATTTTCTATATTTTAATATTCATGTGCATCTATTTCCATAAAAATTGGTTTTATTTAATTTTATTATTTGAACCGATTTTCCCATCATTGTTCAATTTATGTTTATTGTATGTCAATTTGCTCCCAATTAATCCTAAATTTCCATAATACATTATATTAATTATTTTCATGTGATATATTTGGATATCATTATTAAACTGTGTGGAAAAGTTTTTATTTTAGGATCAATACAAGATTCATATGGTGAGATGATGATTTTCGAACATGGATACAAAAAATTATCAACAAAGAAGTGTGCGCCTTAGGCCCATAAAATCAACTTGGAGTCCAAAATTAAATCCCAATGAAGCTAAAATTTTAAATATAGATTTTGAATATCATGGGGAACATTTATTTAAACCTTTTACAGGTAAAATTTTTATTTTATTATTAATATCTAGGCAGACAAAGTTGATGTTCAAAATATGGGCCATATTTCAATGCCCATAAAGTCATCCCACCAATTTAATAGTAACATTAAGATCACATATCCAATTGTGATTAAATATCTACATAAATTATTATAAATAATTAAGAATATAGTTTACTTCTATGACCTTACAAAATTTATTACATATTCAATTCCAAATTTACACATCAATAAGGTGGATGAATCATATCTAATTAGTGTGGTCAAAGTAGAAAACTACCATTTTCCATAATTTCTCAGTCACCTTTTGAAAATAATAATTAAATGGGGATGACATATAATCACTGTTTGAAGACATTAGGATAAATGATTTATCTTTATGGTGGTCAGGGTGAATAAGGTTTTGGGGGATTGCTATTTTTCTTTCAACTATAATGTTATGCTTTAATTTTGTAATCTTGTCATTTACTTCTCAAGTATGTTGTTTCAATAACATTATTTTCCTAATAAATATTATTATTATTCTCATATTCTATTTTTATTTAAAAAGTTTCATTTTTTCTTCATTATTTTAATTTATTTACATAAAAAAAATTAAAATTCCTTCCAAAACATTTGACTATTTTTTATTTGATTGATTTCATATCTTCAATGATGCTTCTTGAAGTTGAACTCCATATTACATTGGATTATTTGAATAGATATAAGAATAAATATTCTATGGTTTTATTATATACATTTTTATGGGTGTGTTGGATTTTATTTGATTCTCTTATATTCATATATTTTTTCTATGTTGTGAGAGTTCCTTTTATGGACTAATTTTCTTCTCCATCTTCACCGAATTTACAAACAATGATTTTTTAGTCCAAGTATAATACCATTCGATTTAGTGATCCTGAAAGGGATTTTCTACGTTAATTGGTGATTATAAATGGGATATTTTTAGAATTAAATTGGTTAAATATTTTTTGAAATTTTTTCATTTATTAGATGATTTTTTAACCAGTGATATGTAATTTTATTGGAAAACAAATACATCCATTTCAGCCATAGAATCAATTTTGTATTGACTCTTACATCTTGATTAAATTTATCTAAAGTTTTCTATATTATGGTTCATTTATTCTAATCAACTAATTTTTACATAAAATAAATAATTCCAAATAGTTTTCCATGTTATATTAAAATATACTCCTATAGAATGTATGTGTCAATAGGTAACTTCTTTGGTATCATTGGTATTTACCCATACCAATACTACAAACACATCTTATACATGTAGGGTAAATTTAGTAAAACCCAAATCCACCCAAGAATATAATAGTGGTGTAATTATTCCTAAGGTTGTTTTTCTATTATCAACGTTTCATAAAACAGTTCTCTATGACTTTTGTTCCATTGAAAACCATGACCAAAAAGTGGATGCCTTTGGTCTGGTAATAGATGTTGTACAATGTTATTTATGGAGTTTTAATTTAGGTTGAAGAGTGAACCCATCCATAGATTAACTAAATTTTTGGATGAGTGTGTGGTGTACTATGATGAATCTAATTTTGTTAGTGGTTTTGTTTAATATATAAGTGACATATGATTTCTTATGGATCGAATAAGCTGAGGGCTTGTGAGAATAATTAAATTACCCAGGATATGATGTTTTTAGTTGTACTATTTTTACTCAAAATTTTAAGACACTAACTTCTATTAGTGTGGTTTATTATATTATTTTGGGCAAAAATCCCTCAAGGTTTCATCGAAGCATTTTTTAGGTGATTGTGTTTGTTGACAAAGTGGACAACTATGCTGTGATTGTTGACAAAGAAAACCATGTCATACAAACTTGTTGAAAAAGGGGATTTCATGGTGTAATGTCGAGTTCAAGAGCTCTATTCAACAATCCATGTTTCATTCAAGAACATCGACAATGGAATGGATGATCTGGAGGCGGTACAAAAAGAACAGATACAAGGTGGCGTCGTTTTCCAGTGTTTGAAAAAAATTTGGGCATGAAAATCGACGAAAGGAGAAAAGTGTTTTTGGCAAAGAGACATGCGAGCTGAGGACTTGGAGGAAAGGAAACATGCGAGGTATATGTTTTTGAAGATCAGATCATCAAAATATGGTAAAGGGAAAAGGGTTGTGCGGGTATTAGTGTGGTCGCGCAGGTGACTAGCGCGCTGTGTAGAGACCTGCGTGCCGATGCCTGTGAGGCTTGGAAACTTGTGCACCTATTGTTTTTCAAGATCAGAAGATAAAAAATGGCAAAGGAAAGAGGGTCGTGCAAGTATTTGGTTTGTTTGAGCAATTATTGGTTTGGTTGCACAAGTGAGTAGCGCGACAAAGGCCAGGTCGGTTGAGCTGCGCCTAGAGACTTGCCTGCCGGAGGGGGACTTATGTGCCGTAGCACAGGTAGTTCAAAAGCCTATAAATACTGGACCACCACTCCTCATTTCCAACGGAGTTCAATACTTGTAAAATTCAGAGCTCCCGTCGTGCAGGTGTGGAAGTCGCGTAAGTGGTGTGTGTTCGTGCAAGTAGGGACTTGCGCGTCAGTGTTGAAGTTGCGCCCCATCTATTTGTTGAGCGCCTAAGGTGGTTTGTGATGCAAATTAAGTGTGTCGTCCAAGTGTGGAGAAGCTTAAGCTTGATTCACGCAAGTGTTAATAAACACTTGCGCACCAGTGTTGACTTGCGCTCTGAGACTTGCACGCCACCTTAGAGAAGGGCGCCAAGTAAGGTTGATTTCCTACAGTGATTTAGGGCTGCGTAGAAGTTGGGGGATTGTCTGATACCTTCGGTGCAAAGAGAAATTCATCTATGGGTGAAGGTTTAGATTAAATATAGCATCAACATATAAGAGAGGATGTATTCATTTGTGATGATGAAGAGACCTACAGGTTTATAAACTGTGAGTGGATCCTTTCCGGAGTAGTGAGCAAAAGAAAAGGAAGAAGGTGATCCTCTCCACCGGCAGTGAGCCAGAGAGAGAGAGACAGGGAGTAACCCTTGGGAAAGCATTTAGATAACCCTAAATCTTGTAAAGGCAGTGAGCATGGGCATAGATGTGATCTAGCCCGAACCCTATAAATAGCAGTGTGCTTTAGTGAATTTAGTACATCAGCTCATCACCATTGTATGCTCCTTGGACGTAGCCCAGTGAGGGTGAACCATGTAAAAATTGGTGTGTCCTGTGAATGCTTTACTTTATATTTATATTGTGTAGTGGGAAAGTGAGAGAAGAGTATTTTTATTAACAGCGAAACAAGACCAGAACGTGCTATAATTTTTAATTAGTCATACCCTGATTCACCCCCCCACTTAGGGTATTCAGTATTGTGGACCTAACAATTGGTATCAGAGGGAATGGTTTACAGTAGTTTTTCTCTCAATGGAGTTCACTAATCATAAAAGGGATTACAATCATCGATGGAAACAATTTTCATCTATGGAAGAATCGGATTCAACACTACTTCTGATCTTTAGGAATGGATGTGTTCACAGCAGCAATGCATGGTATAACAGTTGATATCAATATTGGTGCATTATCAGGATCTGAGTGTAGAGAGATCGATGCTGATTCCAAAGCAATCAATGCCTTAGGGGAGCCCAATCCAATCCTATATATACAAAGGTGAGGTCTTGAAAAATGTCACATTCCATGTGGGAAAAACTATTTAATATACATGAAGGGGATACAAAGGTGAGAGAGGCAAAGCTGCAAGTGTTGTGGAACAAGAATGAAGATCTGAGAATGAACCCGAATGAGTCTTTTGATGCATTCTCTGACAGGTTAAATGATGTGGTAGAAGACATGTGGGGTCTTGGTGAAATTATCAATGATATAAAAATTGTGAAGCGCATATTGAGAAAACAACCACCTCGGTTCAATCCGAAGTTTTTTATTTTGGAAGATAAAGACCCAAAAGAACTGACATTGGATAACCTTCACAACACTCTTGTTGCATATGAAATTAGAAATGATGATAACGATGTTGTGGAAAATGGGAAATCCAAAGAAGTGGCATTCAAATCCATGAAGAAGCTCACCATTGAAGATTCTCAAGAAGAGGAAGAGACAGATGAGGTGATGTCATTCCTTTCTTCAAATCTTCCAAGAGGAAGAGGAAAGCTTAAAGGGAAACTTCCACTAGCATGCTTTCGATGTGGAAAGGTTGGTCATCTTGTGGCAAGATTCCCCAAGAAGTTTCTAGATAACGATAATGAAGATGATGAAGTTGAAATTCCCAAGAAGAATACTTCAGCATTTGTGAAAGGGAAGAAACAATTCAAGAGAGATTTATTCAAGAAGAATAATCTTCTTTCACAAGAATTAGAATGTTCAAATGAGTCTGAGGATAAAGAGGTTGAAGAGATAGAAAATTGCAATGATCATGGGGTAAATGCCTTGGTGGCGATTGATTGTAGTTCTCAGAAAAACGAAGAAGGTGACACTGAAGAAGAAGATTAAATTGAAGGGAGAGTGGACATGGAAGCTTAATTAGAAGCAGATCTTGAAGAGACAGATGTTTGGAGAGCAAAAACAAAGAAATCCAATAAAGTGGTACATGATGCCAAACTCTACATGCAACAGGAGGAAGAAGAGAAGTCTGATTTGATGGAAGAAATTGAAAAGCTCAAGTTATCAATACCAGAGAACTCATAATCAGTTATTGAGTATAAGCTCAAGACTAAAGAACAAAAAATGGAGATTGATGGCTTGAAAAAAAAATTTAAAGATCATGTCAAGCGTATATAAGAGCTTGAAGAAGATGTTGTCGGTATGCAGAGAAAAGTAAAAGACCAGTAAAAAAACCCTTGATTCCCAATACATTCTTGGGAAATAAGGTCATTATGAAGACTAAAAAGATAAAAGTGGAACCTAGTAGTTCAGAAGGAAAGAAGCAGCAATTGGGCTCAAACATTAAGGCTGATTCAGGTCTTGATCAAAAGAAAAAATCTGTAGCAATTGAAGTTAGACCACAAGCACCCATCCAGAGATTGATAGTTGATTTGGGCACAAGATAGAATCAAAATATTCAGAGATCCTAGGGGGGAAACTTCTAGTACTGAAGTAACATGAAGGAATGCACCTTATATCAGGTGTTATTATTGTGGTAAGGTGGGACATTCACAATATGTGCGTTCCATAGCCCAAAGATACCGAAGGGAACAATAATAGAGGTGGAATCGAAACAGAAAAATGTTTTCCATAACATATTTTGAAGGACTTTGTTTTTGGTGCAGTGGATTTGGGCACATGTCTAGGTACTACATTTCGAACATTCAGATACATGTGACAAAGCAGAATCGAAATTTTCGTAAGTAGTAGATCAATAAATAGACAAGTGATTTAAAAGCTCAGAACAGATTTGCAGCTCTGTAAGATGAAGTTGGTCCATCGTACTCTAATAATGATCATGAGTCTCAATCTATACCGAGTATGGAGACCAAAATATGGACCAAGAATATGATAATAGAGAAGGTAGTAGTTGCTGAAATTTCACTTAAAGAATAAGATCGTTCTGGTGTGTGGATTCTTTATAGTGGTTGTATGTCTCACATGACAGGCAACAAGGATCTAGTTACATGCATAAAATATGACAAAGGAGTTGTCAATTTTGGAAATGGTGAAGGCCTGAAGATAATTGGATTAGGAAAGGCTAGGTTTTGGGGAAAATAAATTAAACGTGTTGATGTCTTGGTTGTAGAAGGTCTCAGTCACAATTATCTCAGTTTCAGTCAATTGTGTGACTCAGGAGATTGTACACAATTTACCAAGAAGACCTGTACTGTCATGGGAAAAGATGGTGCAGCTATTCTGCAAAGAAAAAGGATAAAGTGAAATATTTACCTTGTAAGTGGGGAAGAAGATATATGTCTCTTATCCAGAGAGAAAGAAAACTAGTTGTGCCATAAACGACTTGGTCATCTATGCCAACCATCTATGGAAGATCTGGTAAAGTGTGATGCTTCTAGAGACCGTCCCAAACTATCACGTTATCGTACTCATACATGTGATTCTTGTCAACAAGGGACGATCATCAGAAAAACATACATGCCAAATGAACAGAAATCATCCAGAGTGCTTGAATTGGTACATGCTGATGTATGTGGACTTATTTCACCACAAGCTATAAATGCGAAAAGGTACTATGCCCTTTTCACTGATGATTGTAGCAGAATGGCATGGGTATTCATCATTACCCATAAGACAGAGGTGTTCAGTTGCATAAAGCAATATAGGAGGGAATCAGAAAAGATGCTTGGATATAAAATTCTGATGTTTTGTACTGTTAACGGTACGAAATTCACAAAAAGTCAAGTTGAAAACTATCTCGAGAAACATGGGATAAGGCATCAAGTTACATCTGTAAGAACTCCCCAACCGAATGGAGTGGTTTAAAGGAGAAATCAGATCATCAACATTATGGTCAGAACGATGCTTATTGATAAAGACCTACCAGAAAATTTTTGTAAGGAAGGATTTTTGACGTCGTTCTATGTTTCAAACATGTCTCTATTGTGTCTGAAGTAAGGGAAGACTCTGTATGAACTGTGGTACAGAAAGAATCCAACGTTGAAATACTTTCAAATCTTTTTAATTAAGTGTTTCATTCTCAACAAAGAAAATCACAGGAAGTTTGAGGCCTGAGGAGATGAGGGGATATTCCTTGGCTACTCCGGGAAAATCAAAGCATATAAATGATTCAACAAGGGGGTGGGAAAAATTGTTGAGAGAAATGATGTCACTATAGTGTAAAATGAACTGAATACTCAACGACTTAGTGAACAGTTTCTAGATGAGAGTGATGATGAGGTAAGTAACACAGGGGGAGTAGAAGTGGTCAAGGCTGACTTAGAAGAAGATACTGAACATGATCAAGAGGAAAAAAATCTAAATCTACCAAAAAGCCAAATAGTCGAGCTGAAATCAATAGGCAAGATATCATTAGTGATCAGATAGCTCCAGTCTAGAATCTAATAATGAAATCATCACAAAATACATCATTTTTTCTCAGGTGGAGCCGAAATTTTTTTCCAATGTAGCTAAAGACGAGTACTGGATTTAGGCTATGAATGAAGAATTAAGAAGAATCAGACGTGGGAGATTGTTTCGAGACCAGTAGATAAGAATGTCATCAGGACTAAATGGGTATTTCCTAACAAGATGAATGAGGATGGTGTAGTGGTTCGGAACAAAGCACAGCTAGTGTACAAGGGGTACTCCCAAATAGAGGGTATTGATGTTGATGAGACATTTGAACATGTTGCAAGGCTGGAGAAAGTCAGATTATTCTAGCCATATCAGTGCAAATAAAGTTCAAATTGTTCCAAATGGATGTCAAATCTACATTCATGAATGGAGTTCTGGAAGAGGAGGTGTATATTGAGTAGCCCGATGGTTTTCTCATTCATGAGGATGAGAACAAAGTTTCCAGGTTGAAGAAGGCATTGTATGGGCTGAAACAAGCACCAAGAGCATGGTACTCAAGGCTTGATTAGTAAATGAATAATCTTGGTTTTCAGCGTGGGGGAGTTGATTACAATCTCTATTTCAGTAATAACAGTAATAAAACATGATGGTGTTGGTTTATGTCGACGACAAACTTTTTGGCAGATCAGATGAAGCTCAGCGTAGACAGTTTTTTGAATTCATGAAAAATGAGTTAGTGATGTCAATGATTGGAGAGATAACATTTTTCCTTGGCCTATAGGTTACTCAAGGATGGAAAGGAACATTGATATTTCAATACAAATATGCCAAGGTGGTTCTATGAAGGTTTGAAATAGATAATTCCATGGAGATGAAGACTCTTGTTGCTACCTGGATGAAATTATCAAAAGATGAGGTTGGAAAAGCAGTTAATATCACAGAATACTGGTAAATTATTAGAAGCTTGTTGTACTTGACCGTGACAAGGCCTAACATTGTTTTCCCCACATGCCAAGCCGTAAGATATCAGAGTAATCCCAAGGAAAGTCACATGCTTGCAGTGAAAAGAATAATTCAGTATATCAAGGGCACGATGGAGTTTGGCTTGACACACAATGACAAATCTCATACAGAGTTATTGGGATATACTGATGCCGATTGGGCCGGTTTAGCGGATGACATGAAATCAACATCTGGAAGAGAATTCTATCTTGGTGGATTATGTATTTCTTGATTAAGCAAGAAGCCTGATTACATTTCATTATTCACCACAGAAGGTGAGTATATTATGGCCACTCAAGCATGCACACTATTATTGTGGATGAAACAACAGCTTGAAGATATGGGAGTTGAAGTGACGTCTCCGATCGGAATCCAGTGTGATAACTCAAGTACTATCAATGTTAGCAAAAATCCAGTTCATCACTCAAGGAAAAAACACATTGATATCAAATATTATTTCATCAAGGAGAAGGTGGAGCAAGGCATTGTGAAGTCGGAGTATGTGCCTACAGAGCTACAGGTTGCATACATTATGATAATGGCCTTACCCAAGGAATCTTTTGAGAGATATATATACTGGCTCTGGGACTTCATTCGACTCCCGGCACTTGAAATAGTGTGGATGCAGAAACCCCCTATCCCTGAGGTATGATGTGTTTTTTCCTAATCTTTTGATGTATTCTCTACTCTATTAAATACTGCAAAAGAATGTCCTTTGGGTTCATTGACAAATGGGGAGAAAATAAAGATTCTTCATGGGGGAGTCGGTGGGGAGATTTGATAAATCATGAATGACATGGGGAGAAGCGACAGGTGGAGCAGCTTGATAGGGGAGTTGAAGCTACTTGAACGTGCTTAGCCAGAGCTTAGCTTGGACAACACAGGAAATAGGGATAAAGAGGTTTTAATGCTAGAAAGGGATGAAGCTGTGAACAGAAAGGGGGAGCGTATTAAATCTTACGATGCTAGAAGTGACTGATCAAAGAATATATATCACGATAGATGAGGATCTTGATAAAAGAAAAAGAGAGATGTTAGAATGTGGTAATAAGACTTCCAACAATTGGTATCATTTTGGTAATAATTGGTATTAGTTTGGTGTCAATAGTGGATTTCAGAGTTGAAGTGATTCATTGATGAACATTTCATTTACTCTTGTTTCTCACACCGAGCATTGCTCATGTGGGCTTAGAGTATGTGTTGAGTAAATCCTTGATCGCTATCATAATCGAAATGAAGCGAATGGTGGCTGAAGAATCAACGATGTATCCTTTTGTGGAAGAGTTGTCAACAAACCCAAAATGGGTGATTGTTGGGAAAACATTACTCAAGGTATCATTGAATCAATTTTGTTGTGATTGTGTTTGTTGAAAAAGTGGAAAATTGTGCTGTGATTGTTGATGAAGAAAACCATGTCATACAAACTTGTTGACAAAGGGGATTTCATGGACGAATGTCAAGTTCAAGATCTATTTTCAAAGATCTAGGTTTGATTCAAGAACGTTGACAATGGAATGGATGATCTGAAGGCGGTACAAAAAGAATATATACAAGGTGGCGCCATTTTCTAGTGTTTGCTAAATTTTTGGGCCTAAACATTGACGAAAGGAGAAAACTGGTTTTGGAAATGCGACTTGCGCGCCGAGGTCTTGGAGGATAGGAAACGTGCGTGCCTTATGTTTTTGAATAGAAGATCATAAAAATATGGTAAAGGGATATGGTTTGCACAGGTATTAGTGTGGTCGCGCAGGTGACTTGCGCGCTGTGAAGCGACTTGCGCGCCGATGTCTATGAGGCTTGGGAACTTGTGTGCCTATTGCTTTTCAAGATCATAAGATCGAAATATGGAAATGGAAAGAGGTTCGCGTAGTTATTTGGTTTGGTCGCACAAGTATTGGTTTGGTCGCACAAGTAAGTAGCGCGACAGAGCCCAGGGTGGTTGAGCTGTGCATCGAGACTTGCACGCTGGAGGGGGACTTGTGTGCCATCGCGCAGGTAGTTCAAATGCCTATAAATACTGGACCACCCATCCACATTTCAATTGGAGTTCAATACTTAGAAAAATTATATCTTCCGTCGCGCAGGTGTGGAAGTCATGCAAGTGGTGTGTGGTCCCGCAAGTAGGGACTTGTGCGCCAGTGTTGAAGTTGTGTGCCATCTATTTGTTCAGCACCTAAGGTGGTTTGGGCTGCAAAGTATGTTCATCACACAAGTTTTTAGAAGCTTAAGCTTGAGTTGCACAAGTGTTAAGAAAAACATGTGCGGCAGTGTTGACTTGCACTCCGAGACTTGCGTGCCGCCTTAGAGAAGGATGCCAAGTGTGGTTGATTTCCTGCAGTGATTCAAGGTTGCGTTGAAGTTGGGGGATTTTCCGATACCTTTGGTGTAAAGCGAAATTCATTTATGGGTTAAGGTTGAGATTCAATAGAGAATCTACATAAAAGAGAGGATGTATTAAATTTTGATAATGAAGAGACCTATAGGTCTATAAACTGTGAGTGGATCCTTTCCGGAGCAGTGAGAAAAGGAAGAGGAAGAAGGTTATCATCCCCACCGGCAGTGATCTAGAGAGAGAGAGAGAGATAGAGAGTGACCCTTGGGAAATCAATGAGCTAACCCTAAATCTTGTAAGGGCAGTGAGCCTGGGCATAGAATTGATCTAGCCCAAACTGTGTAAACAGAAGTGTTCTTTAGTTAATTTGGTACATCGGCTCATCGCCATTGTATGCTCCTTGGACGTGTCCTAGTGATGGTGAACCAAGTAAAAATTGTTGTGTCACATGCATGCATTACTTTCTATTTATATTGTAAAGTGCAAAAGGGAGAGAAGAGTGTTTTTCTTAACAGCGAAACAAGATCAGAACGGGCTATAAATTTTTATTAGTCATACCCTGATTCACCCCCCCTCTCAGGGTATTCAGCCTTGTGGACCTAACAATTGGTATATGAGGGAATATTTTGCAGTAGTACTTCTCTCAAGGGATGTCACTAATCAAAAATGGATTCCGATCATTGATGGAAACAAATTTCACCTATGGAAGAATCAGATGCAACAATACTTCCGATCTTTAGGAAGGGATGTGTTCACAGCAGCAATGCATGGTTTAACAACTGATATCAATATTGGTGCATTATCAGGATCTGAGTGCCGAGAGCTCGATGCTGATGCCAAATCTATCAATGCCTTTGGGGGATCCCTATCCAATCCTATATATACAATGTTGATGTCTTGCAAAACGTCACATGCCATGTGGGAAAAAATATTGAATATACATGAAGGGATACAAAGGTGAGAGAGGCAAAGCTACAAGTGTTGTGGAACAAGTATGAAGATCTGAGAATGAACCCGAATGAGTCTTTTGATGCATTCTTGGACAGGGTAAATGTTGTGGTAGAATATATTTGGGGTCTTGGTAAAATTATCTAAGATATAAAAATTGTGAAGCGCATATTGAGAAAACATCCACCTCGGTTCAATCCAAAAGTTTCTGTTTTGGAAGATAAATACTCAAATGAACTGACATTAGATAACCTGCATAGCACTCTTGTTTCATATGAAATGAGAAATGATGATAACGATGCAGTGGAGAAGGGGAAATCCAAAGAGGTGGCATTCAAGTCCATGAAGAATCTCACCATTGAAGATTCTCAAGAAGAGGAAGAGACAGATCAGGTGATGTCATTCCTTTCTTCAAATCTGCAAATAGGAAGAGGAATGTTTAATGGGAAACTTCCACTAACATGCTTTCAATGTGGAAAGTTTGGTCATCTTGCGGAAAGATACCCCAACAAGTTTCAAGATAACGATAATGATGATGAAGAAGTTGAAATTCCCAAGAAGAAGACTCCAGTGTTTGTGAAAGCGAAGAAACAATTCAAGAGAAATTTCTTCAAGAAGAAGAATCTTCTTTCATAAGAATTTGAAAGATTAGATGAGTCTGAGGATGCAGAGGTTGAGGAGATAGAAAATTGTAGAGATCGTGGGGTAAATGACTTGGTGGCGATTGTTGGTAGTTCTCCGAAAAAGGAAGAAGCTGACACTGAAGAAGAAGAAGAAATTGAAGGGAGAGTTGACATGGAAGCTGAATTAGAAGCATCCCTTGAAGAGATAGATGTTTGGAGAGAAAAAACAAAGAAATACAAAAAGGTGTTACATGATGCCAAACACAACATGAAACAACAGGAAGAAGAGAAGTCTAATTTAATGGAAGAAATTGAAAAGCTCAAGCTATCAACACTAGAGAACTCAGAATCAGTTAGTGAGTATAATCTCAAGACTGAAGAACAGAAAATGGAGATCGATGGCTTGAAAAAAAAAGTGAATGATCATGTCAAGCGTATCGAAGATCTTGAAAAAGAAGTTTTCGGTTTGAGGAGAAAAGTTAAATACCATGAAAAACCCCTGATTCCCAATACATTCGTGGGAAAGAAGGTCATTATAAAGATTGAAAAGATAAATGTGGAACCTAGTAGTTCAGCAGGATAGAAGCAGCAATAGAGCTCAATCATTAAGGCTGATTCATGGATTGATTAGAACCAAAAATATGTAGCAGTTGAAGTCAGACCACAAGAACCCGTCCCGAGATTGATAGTTGATTTGGGCACAAAGTAGAATCAAAATATTCATAGATCCCAAGGGTAAACTCGTAGTTCTGAATGAACATGAAGGAATGAACCTTATATCAGGTGTTATTGTTGTGTTACAGTGGGACATTCACTGTTTGTGTGTTTCATAACCCAAAGATACCGAAGGGAACAAGAATAGAGGTTGCAGCCAAATAGATAATGGTTTTCCAGAAAATATTTTGGAGGACACTCAATTTGGTGTGGATGATTCGAGAACATGGCTAGGTACTGCACTTCGACCATTCCTAGAAATGTTGCAAAAAAGAATCAAAATGTTCGGAAGCAGCAGATCAATAAACCGACAAGTGAGTTAAAAGTTCAGAATAGATTTGAAGCTCTGAAAGATGAAGCTGGTCCATCTTACTCTGAGAATGATCATGAGTCTCAATCTATACCAAGTATGGAGACAAAAATATGGGCCAACAAGAAGAGAAAATAGAAGGTAGTAGTTGCTGATATTTCCCTTAAAGCATCAAATCGTTTTGGTGTGTGGATTCTTGATAGTGGTTGTATGCCTCACATGACAGGCCACAAGGATCTGGTTATAGGCATAAAATATGACACAAAAGGAGTTTTCATGTCAGGAAATGATGAAGGCATGAAGATAATTAGATTCGGAAAGGCTAGGTTTGGGGGCAAAGAATGTAGATGTGCTGATGTCTTGGTTGTAGAAGTTTTCAGTCACAATTTTCTCAGTGTCAGTCAATTGTTTGACTCTGGACATTCTATACGGTTTACCAAGAAGACATGTACTGTCACGGGAAAATATGGAGTAGTTGTTCTACAAGGAAAAAGGAAAAAACGGAAATCTTTACATTGTAAGTGGGGAAGAAGATATATGTATTTAATCCGGAGAGGAAGAAAACCAATTGTGGTAAAAGAGACTTGGTCATCTATTCCAACCATATATGGAAGATCTGGTAAAGTGTGATGCTGCTAGAGACCTTCCCAAACTATCACATGATTGTACTCATACATGCGATGCTTGTCAACAAAGGAAGATCATCAGAAAAACATACAGCACAAAGCAACAGAAATCATCCAGAGTGCTCGAATTGGTACATGCTGATGTATGTGGACCTATTTAACCACGAGCTATAAACGGGAAAAGTTAATATGTCCATTTAATTGATGATTGTAGCAGAATGGACTGGGTATTCATCATTACCCATATGATAGAGGTGTTCAGTTGCATAAAGAAGTATAGGAGGGAATCAGAAAAGATTCTTGGATTGAAAATTCTGAAGTTTAATACTTATAATGGTACCAAATTCACAAATAGTCAAGTTGAAAACTATCTAGAGAAACATGGGATAAGGCATCAAGTTTCATAAGTAAGAACTCCCCAACAGAATGGAATTGTTGAAAGGAGAAATCGGATCATCAACAACATGGCCAGAATGATGTTTATTGATAAAGACCTACGAGAGAAATTTTTGAAGGAAGCAGTTTTGACATCAGTCTATGTTCCGAACAGGTCTCTATTGTGTTCGATGCAAGGGAATACTCCGTATGAACTGTGGAACAGAAAGAAGCCAACATTGAAATATTTTATAATCTTTGGAATTAAGTGTTTCATTCTCAACAAAGAAAATCACAGGATGTTTGAGGCATGAGGAGATGAGGGGATATTCCTTGGCTACTCAGGGAAATTCAAAGCATATAAATGCTTCAACAATAGGGTGGGAAAAATTTTTGAGAGCAATAATGTCACTATAGTCGAAAATGAATAGAATACTCAACGACTTAGTGAACAGTTTCTCGATGAGAGTGATGATGAGGTAAGAAACACAGGTGGAGTAGAAGTTGGTGAGGCTGACTCAGAAGAAGATAATGATGATGAGCAAGATGAAAAAAAATCTGAATCTCCCAAGAAGCGAAAGAGTCGGCTGAAATTGATAGTCAAAATAGAATTGGTGATCAGACACCTCCAGTCCAGAGTCGAAGAATGAAATGATCACAGCAAGCAACATTTTTTTCTCAGGTGGAGCCGAAATGTTTTTCCGATGCAGCTGAAGATGAGTACTTGGTTCAGGCTATTAATGAAGAATTATACTAGATTGAGAAGAATCAAACATGGGAGATTGTTTTGAGACCATCAGATAAGAATGTCATTGGGACTAAATGGGTATTTTGTAACAAGATGAATGAGGATGATGTAGTGGTTCGGAACAAAGCACGACTATTGTGCAAGGGGTACTCCCAAAAATAGGGTATTGATGTCGATGAAACATTTGCACCTATTTCAAGGCTGGAGACAATCAGATTATTTTTTTCCATAGTAGTGAAAAGAAAGTTCAATGTGTTACAGTTGGATGTCAAATCTGCATTCTTGAATGGAGTTCTGGAAGAGGAGGTGTATATTGAGCAGCTAGATGTTTTTCTCATCCATGAGGATGAGAACAAAGATTTCAGGCTGAAGAAGGAATTATATGGGCTGAAACAAGCCCCAAGAGCATGGTACTCAAGGCTTGACTAGTACTTTAAGAAGCTTGGTTTTCAGCGTGGGGGAGTTGATTACAATCTCTATTTCAGTAATGATCGTAATCAAAGGATGATATTGTTGTTTTATGTCGACAACATAATTTTTGGCAGATCAGATGAAGCTGAGTGCAGATAGTTTTCTGAATTCATGAAAAATGAGTTTGAGATGTCAATGATTGGAGAGATAAAGTTTTTTCCTTGGTCTACAGGTGACTCAAGGAAGGAATGGAACATTCATTTCTCAATCCAAATATTCCAAGGAGGTTCTAAGAAGGTTTGGAATGCATAATTCCAAGGATATGAAGACTCTGGTTGCTACTCGGATGAAATTATCAAAAGATGAGGACGGAAAAGCAATTAATATCATATAATTTAATAAAATTATTGGAAGCTTGTTGTACTTGACTGCGACAAGGCCTAAAATTGTTTTTTCCACATTCCAAGAAGCAAGATATCAGAGTAATCCCATGGAAAGCAACATTATATTGGTGAAAAGAATATGTCGGTATATCAAGGGCATGGTGGACATCGGCTTGACATATAATGACAAATATCTGACAGACTTATTCGGATATACTGATGCCGATTTGGCCAGTTCAGCGGATGATAGGAAATCAAAATCTGGAGGATCATTCTATCTTGGTGGATTATGTATTTCTTGGTTATGCAAGAAGCAGGATTGCATTTCATTAAGCACCGCAGAATCTGAGTATATTGCAGCCACTCAAGCATGCACAAAGTTATTGTGGATGAAACAAAAGCATGAAGATATGAGAGTTGAAGTGACGTCTCCAATCAGAATCTAGTGTGATAACTCGAGTGATATCAATCTTAGCCAAAATCCAGTTCATCACTCAAGGACAAAACACTTTGAGATCAAATATCATTTTATCAAGGAGAAGGTGGAGAAAGGCATTGGGAAGTTCGAGTATGTGCCTACAGAGATACAGGTTGCAGAAATTATGACAAAGGCCTTACCCAAGGAAGCTTTTGAGAGACATCGACTGGCTCTGGGAGTTCAGTCGACTCCCCGCACTTGAAATAGTGTGGATGCGGAAACCCCCTCTCCCCAAGGTATGATGTGTTTTTCCCTAACGTGCTGATGTTTTCTTTACTCTATTACAAACTACAAAGGAGTGGCCTTTGGGTTTGTTGACAAAGGGGGAGAAAATAGTAATTGTTCAAGGGGGAGACAGTGTGGAGATTTGATAAATCATGAATGATAGGGGGAGAAGTGACAGGTGGAGCAGCCAGATAGGGGGAGTTTAAGGTAGTTGAACATGCATAGCCAGAGCTTAGCTTGGACAACACAGAAAATAGGGCTAAAGAGGTTTTAATGATGACAAGTGATGAAGCTGTGAACAACAAGGGGGAGAATATTAAATCTGATAATGGTAAAAGTAATCGATCAAAGGATTGATATCATGAGAGTTGAGGATCGTGATAAAATGAAAAAATAGATGTTGTATTGTGGTAAGACGATTTCCATCAATTGGTATCAGTTTGGTAAAAATTGGTATCAGTTTGGTAAAAATTGGTATCAGTTTGGAGTCAACAGTGGATTTCAGAGACGAAGTGATTCATTGATGAACTTTTCATTACTCTTGTTTCTCATGTCGAGCATTTGTCATGTGGGCTTAGAGTATGGGTTGAGTAAATCCTTGATCGCTATCAGAATCGCAATGAGGCGAATGGTGGATGGAGAATCAGAGATTTATCTTTTTATGTAAGAGTTGTTAATAAACCTAATGGGGGAAATTTTTGGGAAAAATCCCTCAAGGAATCATTGAAGCATTTTTGAGGTCATTGTGTTTGTTGACAAAGTAGAAAACTATACTGTGATATTTGACGAAGCAATCCATGTCATACAAACTTGTTGAAAAAGGGGATTTCATGGTGGAATGTTGAGTTCAAGAGCTATAGTCAACGATCCATGTTTGATTCAAGAACATCGACAACAGAATGGATGATCTGGAGGGGCTACAAAAATAATAGATTCAAGGTTGTGCCGTTTTCCAGTGTTTGCCAAATTTTTGGGGTTGAAAATTGACGAAAGGAGAAAATTGGTTTTGGAAAAGAGACATGCGCGCCGAGGTCTTGGTGGAGAGAAAACATACGCACCATATGTTTTTGAATATCAGATCATCAAAATATGGTAAGGAGATAAGGGTCATGCAGGTATTAGTGTGGTTGTGCAGGTGACTTGCACTCCATGAAGAGACTTGCACGCTGGTGACTATGAGGATTGGGAGCTTGCGTGCCTATTATTTTTCAATATCATAAGATCAAAATATGGAAAAGGAAAAGGGGTTTCGCATGTATTTGGTTTGGTCACGCAATTATTGGTTTGGTCTCATAAGTGAGTAGCGCGACAGAGGCCAGGGTGGTTTGAGCTGTGCGCCGAGACATGCGCGCCAGAGGGGGACTTGCGCACTGTCGTGCAGGTAGTTCAAAGGCCCTTAAATACTAGACCACCCCTCCTCATTTCCAATGGAGTTCAATACTTTGAAAAATTATAGCTCCCGTCGCGCAGGTGTGGAAGTGGAGCAAGTGGTGTGTGGTCCCGCAAGTAGGGACTTGCACGCCAGTGTTGAAGTTGTGCGCCATCTATTTATTGAGCGCCTAAGGTGGTTTGGGATGCAAAGTAAGTGCATCACACAAGTTTGGAGAATCTTAAACATGAGTCACGCAAGTGTTTAGAAACACTTGAGTGCTATTGTTGGCTTATGCGCCGAGACTTGCGTGCCGCATTAGAGAAGGGCGCCAAGTAAGGTTGATTTCCTGTAGTGATTCAAGGCTGCGTGGAAGCTGGGGGATTGTCCGATACCTTCAGTGCAAAGAGAAATTCATCTATTGGTTAAGGATGAGCTTCAAAATAACATCTACATACAAGAGATGATGTATTCATTTGTGATAATGAAGAGACCTACATGTCTATAAACTGTGAGTGGATCCTTTCTAGAGCAGTGAGCAAAGGAAGAGGAAGAAGGTGATCCTCTCCACGGGCAGTGAGATAGAGAGAGAGAGACAGGGAGAGACCCTTGGGAAAGTCTTGAGCTGACCCTAAATCTTGTAAAGGCAGTGAGCCTGGGCATAGAAGTGATCTTATCCCGAACCATGTAAACAGCAATGTGCTTTAGTGAATTTAGTACATCGGCTCATCGTCGTTGTATGCTCATTGGACGTAGCCCAGTGAGGGGGAACCATGTAAAAATTGTTGGTTCATGTGCATGCTTTACTTTGTATTTATATTGTGAAATGGGAAAGAGAGAGAAGAGTGTTTTGATTAATAGCAAAACAAGATCAGAACGAGCTATAATTTATAATTAGTTATACCCGGATTCACCCCCCCCCCCTCTTAGGGTATTCATCCTTGTGGACCTAACAATTGTTATCGCAGGGAAAGGTTGATAGTAGTTCTTCTCTAAATGGAGGTCACTAATCATAAAGAGATTATGATCTTCAATGGAAACAATTTTCAGACATGGATGAATCGGATGCAACACTACTTTCGATCTTTAGGAATGGATTTGTTCACAGCAGCAATGCAGGGTATAACAGCTGATATCAACTGTGGTGCATTATCAGAAGCTGAGCATAGAGAGCTGGATGCCAATGAAAAAGAAATCATTGCCTTAGGGGGAGCCCTATCCATTCCTATATATACAAAAGTGATGTCTTGAAAAACGTCACATGCCATGTGGGAAAAACTATTGAATATATATGAAGGCAATTCAAATGTGAGAGAGGCAAATCAGCAAGTATTGTGGAACAAGTATGAAGATCTGAGAATGAACCCGACTGAGTTTGTTGATGCATTCTTTGACAGGGTAAATACAGTGGTAGGAGACATTCAGGGTCTTGGTAAAATTATTGAAGATATAAAAATTGTGAAGTGCATATTGTGAAAACATCCACCTCGGTTCAATCTGAATGTTTTTGTTTTGGAAGATAAAGACCTAAAATAACTGACATTGGATAACCTGCACAACACTCTTATTGCATATGAAATGAGAAATGATGATAATGATGTTGTGGAAAAGGGGAAATCCAAAGAAGTGGCATTCAAGGCCATGATGAATCTCACCATTGAAGATTCTCAAGAAGAGCAAGAGACATATAATGTGATCTCATCCCTTTCTTCAAATCTAAAAAGAGGAAGAGGAAAGATTAAAGGGAAACTTCCACTACCATGCTTTCGATGAGGAAAGGTTGGTCATCTTGTGACAAGATTTCCCAAGAAGTTTCAAGATAATGATAATGATGATGATGAAGTTGAAATTCCCAAGAAGAATAAATTATCATTTATGAAAGGGAAGAAACAATTCAAGTGAAATTTCATCAAGAAGAAGAATTTTCTTTCATAAGAATTTGAAAGCTCAGATGAGTATGAGGATGAAGAGGTTGAGGGAATAGAAAATTGCAGTGATCATGGGGTAAATGACTTGGTGGAAATTGTTGGAAGTTCTCAGAAAAAGGAAGAAGCTGACACTGGAGAAGAAGAAGAAATTGAATTGAGAGTTGACATGGAAGCTGAATTAGAAGCACCTCTTGAAGAGATAGATGTTTAGAGAGAAAAACCAATGAAAGCCAACAAGGTGGTACATGATGCCATACTCTACCTATAACAGCAGGAAGAAGAGAAGTATAATTTGATTAAATAAATTAAAAAGCTCAAGTTATCAACACCAGAGAACTCAAAATCTATTAGTGAGTATAATCTCAATACTGAAGAACAGAAAATGGAGATCGATGAATTGAACAAAAAAGTGAATGATCATGTCAAGTGTATCGAATAGCTTGAAAAAGAAGTTTTCGGTCTGCGGAGAAAAGTTAATGACCATGAGAAACCCTTGATTCCCAATACATTCTTTGGAAAGAAGGTGATTATGAAGACTGAAAAGATAAATGTGGATCCTCGTAGTTCACCCGGAAAGAAGCAGCAATTGAGATCAAACATTATGGATGATTCATGGAATGATCAGAAGCAAAAAAAAACTGTAGCAATTGAAGTCAGACCACAAGCACCTGTCCCGAGATTGATAGTTGATTTTGGCACAAAGCAGAATCAAAATATTCATAGATCCCAAGGGGAAACTCGTAGTTCTAAAGTAACATGAAGGAATTCACCTTATATCAGGTGTTATTATTGTGGTAAGGTGGGACATTTAGAGTATGTGTGTTCTATAGCCCAATGATACCGAAGGGAACAAGAACAGAGGTTGCATCCAAACAGAGAATGGTTTTCCAGATCATATTTTGGAGGACACTGTTTTTGGTGTGCAGGATTTGGGCACATGGCTCGGTACTGCACTTTGACCATTCATATAAATGTGCGAAAGAAGAATCAAAATGTTCGCAAGTAGCTGATCAATAAACCGACAAGTGAGTTAAAAGTTCAAAACAGATTTGAAGCTTTGCAAGATGAAGATGGTCCATCGTACTCTGAGAATGATCATGAGTCTCAATCTATACCAAATATGGAGACAAAAATATAGACCAAGAAGAAGTGATCATAGAAGGCAGTAGTTGCTGAAATTTCCCTTAAAGCATTAGATCGTTCTGGTGTGTGGATTCTTGATAGTGGTTGTATCCCTCATATGACAGGTAACAAGGATCTGGTTATAGGCATAAAATATGACAAAGAAGGAGTTTTCAAGTCTGGAAATGATGAAGGCACGAAGATAATTGGATCAGAAAAGGCTAGTTTTGGGGGAAAATAAATTAGACGTGCTGATGTCTTGGTTGTAGAAGGTTTCAGTCATAATTTTCTCAGTGTCAGTCAATTGTGTGACTCAAGAAATTTTATACGGTTTACCAAGAAGACCTTTACTGTCACAGGAAAAGATGGAGTAGTTGTTCTAAAAGGAAAAAGGACAAATCGAAATATTTACCTTGTAAGGGGGGAAGAAGATAACCAGCTGTGGCATAAGCGACATAGTCATCTATGCCAACCATCTATGGAAGATCTGGTAATGTGTGATGCTGCTAGAGACCATTCCAAACTATCACGTGATCGTACACATACATATGATGCTTGTCAACAAGGGAAGATCATCAGAAAAACATAGAGTCCGAAGGAACAAAAATCATATAGAGTGCTCGAATTGGTACATGTTGATGTATGTGGACCTATTTCACCACGAGCAATAAATGGTAAAAGGTACTATGTCCTTTTCATTGATGATTATAGCAGAATGGCCTGGGTATTCATCATTACCCATCAGATAGAGGTGTTCCGCTGTATAAAGTAGTATAATAGGGAATCAGAAAAGATGCTTTGATAGAAAATACTGAAGTTTCGTGATGATAACCGTACAGAATTCACAAACAGTCAAGTTGAAAACTATCTTGAGAAACATGGGATAAGGCATCAAGTTTCATCTGTAAGAACTCCCCAACAGAATGGAATGGTTTAAAGGAGAAATTGGGTCATCAACAACATGGCCAGAATGATGCTTATTGATAAAGACCTACCAAATAAATTTTGGAAGGAAGCAGTTTCGACATCAGTCTATGTTTCGAACATGTCTCTATTGTTTCCGATGCAAGGGAATACTCTGTATGAATTGTGGAACGTACAGAAGCCAACGTTGAAATACTTTCAAATATTTGGAAGTAAGTGTTTCATTATCAACAAAGAAAATCACTGGAAGTTTGATGTGTGAAGAGATGAGGGGATATTCCTTGGCTACTCAGGGAACAGAAAAGAATATAAATGATTAAACCAGAGGCTGGGAAAAATTGTTGAGAGCAATGATGTCACTATAGTCTAAAATGAACAAAATACTCAATGACATAGTGAACAGTTTCCAGATGAGAGTGATAATGAGGTAAGAAACACAGGGGGTGTAGAAGTGGCCGAGGCTGACTCAGAAGAAGATACTGATGATGAGAAAGAGGAAAAAACATCTGAATCTGCCATGAAACCAAAGAGTCAAGCTGAAATTGATTGGAAAAATATCATTGGTGATCAGACAGCTCCAGTCCATACTCAATGAATGAAATCATCACAGCAAACATCATTTTTTTCTTAGGTGGAGCCGAAATGTTTTTTTGATGCAGCTGAAGATGAGTACTGGGTTCAGGCTATAAATGAATAATTAGACCAGATTGAGAAGAATTAGATGTGGGAGATTGTTTCGAGACTATAAGATTAGAATTTCATCAGGACTAAATGGGTATTTCGTAACAAGATAATGAGGATAGTGTAGTGGTTCAAAACAAAGCATAGCTAGTGTGCAGGGGTACTCCCAAATAGAGGGTATTGATGTTGATGAGACATTTTCACCTATTGCAAGGCTGGAGATAATCAAGTTATTTTTGGCCATAGCAGTGCAAGGAATGTTTAAAGTGTTTCAGATGGATTTCAAATCTTCATTATTGAATGGAGTTCTGGAAGAGGTGGTTTTATTGAGCATCCAAATGGTTTTCACATTCATGAGGATGAGAACAAAGTTTATAGGCTAAAGAAGGAATTGTGTTGGCTGAAACAAGCACCAAGAGCATGGTACTGAAGGTGTGATTAGTACTTGAAGATTCTTGGTTTTCACCGTGGGGGAGTTGATTACAATATCTATTTCAGTAAAGATAGTAATCAAAGGATGATGGTGTTGTTTTATGTCGAAGACATAATTTTTGGTGGATCAGATGAATCTCAGTGCAGACAGTTTTCTGAATTCATGAAAAATGAGTTTGAGATGTCAATGATTGGAGAGCTAACGTTTTTCCTTGGTCTACAGGTGACTCAAGGAAGGAATGGAACATTCATTTCTCAATCCAAATATTCCAAGGAGTTTCTAAGAAGGTTTGGAATAGATAATTCCAAGGAGATGAAGACTCTGGTTGCTACCCGGATAACATTATCAAAAGATGAGGATTGAAAAGCAGTTAATATCCCAGAATATAGGAAAATTATTTGAATCTTGTTGTACTTTACCGCGACAAGGCTTGACATTGTTTTCACCACATGCCAAGTAGCAAGATATCAGAGTAATCCCAAGGAAAGACACATGCTTGCAGTGAAAAGAATACTTCGGTATATCAAGGGCACGGTGGACTTTGGCTTGACATATAATGACAAATCTTAGATAGTGTTATTGGGATATACTGATGCCGATTGGGCTGGTTCAGCGGATGACAGGAAATCATCATCTGGAGGAGCATTATATCTTGGTGTATTATGTATTTCATGGTTAAGAAAGAAGCAATAATGTATTTCATTAAGCACCGTAGATGATGATTATATTGCAGCCACTCAAGCATGCACACAGTAATTGTTGATGAAACAACTGCTTGAAGATATGAGAGTTGAAGTGATGTCTCCGATCGGAATACAATGTGACAACTCAAGTGCTATAAATCTTAGCACAAATACAGTTCATCACTCAAGGAAAAAACACATTGAGATCAAATATCATTTCATCAAGGAGAAGGTGGATAAAGGCATTGTGAAGTTAGAGTGTGTGTCTACAGAGCTACAGGTTGCAGAAATTATGACAAAGGCCTTACCCAAGGAAGCTCTTGAGAGACATCGACTGGCTCTGGGAGTTTAGTCGACTCCCCGCACTAGAAATAATGTTGATGTGGAAAACCCCTCTCCCTGAGGTATGATGTGTTTTCCCTAATGTTGTGATGTGTTCTCTACTCTATTACAGACTGCAAAGTAGTGACTTTGGATTTGTTGACAAAGGGGGAGAAAATAGTGATTGTTCAAGAGTGAGATAGTGTGGAGATTTGATAAATCATGAATGATATGGGGAGAAGCAGACAGGTGGAGCAGCCAGATAGGTGGAGTTGAATCTAGTTGAACATGCTTAGCCAGAGCTTAGCTTGGACAACACATGAAATAGGGCTAAATAGGTTTTAAAGATGACAAGGGATTAAGCTGTGAACAACAAGGGGGAGCGTATTAAATCTGACGATGCTAGAATTGATCGATTAAAGAATAGATATCATGATAGCTGAGGATCATGATAAAAGAAAAAGAGAGATGTTGGAAGGTCTAAAGATGATTTCCAAAAATTGGTATCAGTTTGGTAAATATTGGTATCAGTTTGGTGTCAATAGTTTATTTCATAGATGAAGTGATTCATTGATGAACTTTTCATTTACACTTGTTTCTCACGCCGAGCATTTCTCATGTGGGCTTAGAGTATGTGTTGAGAAAATCCTTGATCGCAATCAGAATCACAATGGGGAGAATGGTGGATGAAGAATCAACTATGTAACTTTTTATGGAAGAGTTTTCAACAAACCCAAAGGGGGATATTATTGTGAAAAAATCCCTCAAGGTATCATTGAAGCATTTTTGAGGTGATTGTTTTTGTTGACAAAGTGGACAACTGTGAACCATGTCATACAAACTTGTTGAAAAAGGGTATTTCATGATGGAATGTCAAGTTCAAAAGCTTTAGTCAACGATCCATGTTTTATTCAAGAACATCGACAAAGTAATGGATGATATGGAGGCGGTACAAAAAGAATGGATACAAGGTGGCACCATTTTCCAGTGTTTGTCAAATTTTTTATCCTGAAATCGACGAAAGGAGAAAAGTGGTTTTGGATAAGAGGCTTGCGTGCTATGGTATTGGTGGATAGTAAACTTGTGTGCCATATGTTTTTGAAGATCAGATCATCAAATTATGGTAAAGGGATAAGGGTTGTGTAGGTATTAGTGTGGTCGCGCAGGTGACTTGCTCGCCGTGAAGTGACTTGCGCGCTGAAGCCTGGGAGGCTTGGGAACTTGTGCGCCTATTGTTTTTCAAGATCATAAGATCAAAATATGGTAAAGGAATGAGGGTTTCATAGGTATTTGGTTTGGTCTCCCAAGTATTGGTTTGGTCACGCAAGTGAGTAGGGCGACAGAGGCCAGGGCGGTTGAGTTGTGTGCCTAGACTTGCACACCGGAGGGGGACTTGTGTGCTGTCGCACATGTAGTTCAAATGCCAATAAATACTTGACCATCCCTCCTAATTTCCAATAGAGTTCAATACTTAGAAAAATCAGAGCTCCCGTCGTGCAGGTGTGGAAGTCGCGCAAGTGGTGTGTGGTCGCGCAAGTAGGGACTTGCGCGCCAGTGTTGATGTTGCACTCCATCTATTTGTTGAGTGCCTAAGGTGGTTTGGGCTGCAAAGGAAGTGTTTCGTGCATGTTTGGAGAAGCTTAAACTTCAATTTCACAAGTGATAAGAAAAACATGAGCGCCAGTGTTGACTTGCATGCCGAGACTTGCGCACCTCCTTAAAGAAGGGTGCCAAGTAAGGTTGATTTCCTGCAGTGATTCAGGGCTGCGTGGAATGTGGGGAATTGAATGATACCTTCGATGCAAAGAGAAATTCATCTACGGGTGAAGGTTGAGCTTCAACAGAAAATCTACATACAAGAGTGGATTTATTCATTTGTGATAATGAAGAAACCTACAGGTTTATAAACTCTGAGTGGATCCTTTCCGGAGCAGTGAGAAAAGGAAGAGGAAGAAGGTGATCCTCTCCACCAGAAGTGAGCCATAGAGAGAGAGAGACAGGGAGTGACCCTTGGGAAAGCAGTGAGATGACCCTAAATCTTGTAAAGGCTGTGATCCTAGGCATATAATTGATCTAGACTGAACCTTGTAAACAGCAGTGTGATTTATTGAATTTGGTACATCAGCTCATTGCTATTGTATGCTCCTTGGACGAAGCCCAGTGAGGATGAACAATGTAAAAATAGTTGTTTCATGTGCTTTATTTACTGTCGATTTATATTGTGCAGAGGGAAAGAGAGATAAGAGTGTCTTGCTTAACAGCAAAACAAGATCAGAACAAGCTATAATTTTTAATTAGTCATACCCTGATTCACCCCCCCCCTCTCAGGGTATTCAGCCTTATGGACCTAACATTTTCTAACCAAAAGAGCCTCTTGAATATCTTCTCTCACTAAGATATTATCCCAAGATAGAGGTTTTGGTTGAAATTTCTATAGTATTATTTCATTGAGGTAGTCAAATCCCCAATTTAAAGAATGGTGGTGGATAATTCACTCAATAGGAAATATAATTCCTACTCATTATGTGAGATGTAAAATTAAATGGTTTTGTTATAGTTATCCCTCTTGGTTTAGTCATGAGTAGTATAAAATAAATAAATGTTTATAACCCCTTCACTCATTCAGTGTGTCATGGAAGAACAATTTGAATATATTGATTTTAAGGATTTTCATGGCCAAATATTGGCTTGATATGCACCTGATGGGTTTTTTAAAGGTGGGAGTCATGTCACCCTCTTATGAGAAAAGACAATCATACTATTCATACTGTGATATGAATTGAAAAGACCGTTTTTTACCCATACCTTATAGGCACAACTAGATGTGGTGAAGATGCTTCATGACCTCAATTGATATTTTTATTGACTAGGTGTAAAGAGAATTATTATGGAGTTAATCTCTCACCATTTTATGTAATGTCATGTGAAGAAATGTCATTAGGATACTGTGGGATTTTCTCTACACCTTAAGGTACTAGAGTAGATTTCTGAAGGAATATCAATAAATATCATGAAGGGAGTACCATTATTGGAGAGATATTAGGATTCTATCTTTGTGGTTTTTTAATGAATCAATAATTTTTAAACATTTACATTCCATATAAGTGTAGGGTTCTGTAGATATATTGGTATGTATGTATATGTAGATATTTTTATGATTATAAGAGTTCCCTGAATTATTTTATTAGACCATGATGATCATTTCACATCTCTTTTATCTAGAGTATTTTGGGAGGATTTCATAACACATTTATGGATGAACATGGAATTCGACAGACAGTATAAAAATTATACCAAGAAAACCATTCAGATCATTGAGGGCATGTCACTGGATTTTTCATTGAATTTTTGATTAATATGAGAGAACCATATACCCTATGTATTAATTCCATATAAAAATAGTTATCATTCAATAAATATAATGGATATATTTTTGGAATTGTATGTGAGACCCAGTAGGCCCCCTATGCTGGTCAAAGATAGTTGAAACAATTATTAGGGTGACAAATTTGGAATGAGAAATAAATGGGAAATTTATGATCATCTATGATTGGATTAGGATATACTAGAGTTCCCAAAAATTCTATTAAACTGATAAACAAGTATTCATTGTATGAGTAAATAAACCATGTGTTACAAAAGGTCTCCCATCATCGTGAATTATGGAAATATTCCCATGGTATAAAGCTATCTATGGGGTTCCTTTAACCATCATGATGTTTCATATTTTATAGTGTTACCTATAAATTTGGAATGGATGAATGAATTATTCCATGTGTCATAGATGAAGACATACATGTGTGACCCATATCACATTATTGAATATTGTAAGAATGGTGTTGGGGATGTTTAAAACTCTTTAGAGTACCTAGTTGAAATTGAGGATCGATGAGAGATTATTCTTCCTAGTAGATTGATTCCCCTTGTTTAGGATCACTAACTATATAATAATCATAATGGAATATAAGTTATGTGGTGAAGTATATTTTAGAATGACATAATTCCATCATCAGATTTATATTCTCAATAATTACATTCGAAAAATAATTGGATGGATTTGAGGTATAGAAAATAACTACATATCTTCTCTAATTATAGTAATTCCATTAGAAGTTTGTTTCTTGAAATGGATTTATGGTGAAGCACTGGGATATAAAAATGATTAGAAAACATTATGTACAATCATATCAGTATCCATGCTCATCTAGTCCGACCCTATGATTTGTGTTTTCAAGGGATTATATTTAACTTTTTTCATACTTTATTATTATTATATACATTTATATAACCTTTAGTGAATAGTGTGGTTAGATTGATCATTTATTGGAGAGAAATATGTTAGTGAGAATTTATTTATTTTTAATATATATTTAACACCATTAATATTATATATATAATAATAAAGGAATTGGTTTCCCCCCATGAATGTTTTACATAGTCTGAATCACATTATAAACTTTTTGCTCATTATTTTCACTATACATTCATCTTGAATGTTATTCCATTGAATGTATTTTTGATACATTTTATGTTATTGAGTTACCAATGCATGTGATATTTTGACTTTTTATGGTGAGTAGGGAACATACACTACCGAAATTAGGAAAACTATATAGGTGAAAAAAAAATTGGGGATCAGTTTTTCACTAAGAAGATTATCCTATTGGAATTATTCAATTGGACAGCGATGCAATAATCAGATGGTCTAATCAAAAGCATGGATACGGGATTGTCATGGGTTTTATTCACCAAAAATTAATAAGAAAGAGATGGTTCAACATTAATATATTTTAAACAATATGATCTATTTGGGAATAACATCTGATAAAAGGATTATTAGAGTTTATTGATATGAGGGAATGGATTTTGGATTCTATAAAGTAATTATTGTTGATCATTTCATTTAGAAATAATTCTTATTCCCATTATACCTAGTAGAATTACTGCTAATCTGGAAACATTAATTTGAGAACTTGGATAGAAATTCATTGGATTGGGTATGAATAACCTTATAAATATTGTTTCATTTAGTATTATAGATAACAATATTAGGGTAGGTGTTACGAAGTTGTTTTTGAATATGTATAAAATTTTTTTTTTCCTTAACAAAGGATTCATGTTTATTTGATTGTTTCAATTATGTTCATCAAAAGGAATACTAGTGTAAGATCATGTTAATGACATTATCATGATTTATGGGAAGTTATAACAGTAAGGGTTTATTTTTTGATGATTCATATGTTTTTATACTATTATCCTTACTTTTGGAGAGTTGGGATTCAATGACTTCTGATGTTTGTAAATTTAGTAAAAAAATAGATTTAATTTTTAATGATATCATGAATTTGATACTCAATCAGGATCATTTATTAAGATATATTAATGTTCTAACTAATAAATCCCTTAATAATGAAATATAAGTATGTTCACCTCAAGGGAAAAAATATTTCAAGTGAAGTCATAAATTGATAATTATCATGAAATGATATTGGATAAGAGTTGATGAAATTTGACAGGTCTATGTTTATCCTATATGAAAGTTTACAAGAAATTACATATCATTAAAGATTAAAAAAGACACAATAACACTAGAAAATAATCCATGATCAATAGTTTATATTACATTAACACAATAGAAGAAAACTAGACATATATTCTAGGAACTGTTACTTTGGTAGAATGTTGTGTGATTAACTATAACCATAACATTAAATCAGTTGTTATCATTTAATCATAAACTATGGATTCAGAATGTTTTGGAAATTTTAGTTTTTAGATAGTGAATCCTTTAATTTTGTTGAAGATGGGGAGTTCAACATCTAAAAGATGCATTGGGATTCCTAAATAATTCAATGGTTCACCTCATTTGTCTTCTACAAAAGAATATAACATCCATTAGAAAAGTGGGTGATGATGGGTTTTCACTAACATTCAAAATGGTGCATGTAATGTTACCCCAGTATTTTTGGTGATTAGAAAATGAGTAATGGATGAGACCCTTTACATGACCTAAAATTTAGGAAAAAATTACATTATTTATAATTTCATCTTTTGGTGGTACAGATTGATGCAATAATAGGTTTGGTCATATTAGTGTGAGAAACATGATTGTTTTAATTAATAAGGGTATATTAATGATTGATCACATAGAAATAGGAAAATATGAATGTTTTGTTCTAGGAATGTAGAAAAGAGTGCCTTAATTTAGTAGGTTTAATTCCAATAGATTGAATGTAGAGCTTGTACATCCATATATTTGGGTACCTAACCATGATTATTTCTATAGTGGATGTATTTTGATTCTTACATTCATTAATAATTCTATAATCGAAGTGTGTATTTAGTTTTTTATTTATAAGTATGTTTCCTTTCATGTTTTTATTCAGTTGAAAGTATTATAATGAAAGGAGTATGGCTAGATGTTGAGGTAATATAAATTGATAGTGGTAGTGTGTACACAAGAAATAACTTATGAAAAACTACTATAAAGAAGGACTATAGTGTGATAAGATAGTTCATTGATCTCTATAATAGAATAGAGTTTCTGAATGAATTAATGGGACATTAATAAAAGAATATAGGAGTATTTAGTTTCACTCTAGTGTTTCTAATGTGATTTTGGAAGAGTCACTCAACATGATAGATTATCTTACCAATAAAAGTCTATCATTAATTGTTGGGTCAGATCTTTTGAAGGATATATGGTCTTGGAAACCATTAAATTTTAATCACATATGAGTGTTTGTTAGTTTTTATTATATACATGTAAATTCAATGTATATTTAAAAACATGAATAAATATACAAAAATATGTTTTTCCATTGGTTATGTAGTTGAGAACATTGGATATATATTGTGGAATAGCTGAACAAAACATATCATCAGAGTTGGGGATATTTCCTTTTATGGGATTGTTATATAGAAGGATCATAACATGAAAGAGTGGGAAGTTAATGAAAAATAAACTATTGATGTTAAGGATGATCAATGTACTGCTAATGCACTAAAACTAATGACTTTATATTTATTTGTAAAACACACCATAAGTCCAAAAAAATATTATTATTAATTATAAAATGTTCAAGAGAATATAAAGATCAAGTGGGATAATCAAAATTAATTTTCACAATGTAAATTTTCAATAAGTTTTAGTATTGGATCAAATTAAATATCTATGTAGTTTTTTGTAGTTGATTCAGTATAAGTGGTAAACTAAAATCAGAATTATAATGTAGAGGTTTGGGGTTGATATGAATTTTATACTGCTAACTGATGTTGTACCACTCAAGAATATATGGTGGAATATTATCTTATTGAATATTAGTATTGGGTGACATACATGAATGATGAGATAGATTCACTAATATTTAATAATTAATGGGAGAAGCAAAAAAAATTTAGGGTAGAAGGGATCGTGAGAATAACTAGGTTTACTGGATTAAGGAACAACTTGATGGAAATATGGGAAATAAATCATGGTTTTTAGGGAATGGATTTTAATATAATTAAGGATTTTATTTATCTAAATGATTCTAAAAATAGTTAATCTTTCTACCATCTACTTAATATTACACATCATTTCATTGGATTAACTGTATATAGATCAATAGTACATAAGTACAAGTTTTCTTCCTAGTGAGCTGGAGGATGGAATTTATATGTAAAAAATGATCATCTTTTTTTATAATGGAAAAAAATTGGTTTATATATTCAATATAACTCTTTATGGGATTAATAAATCCAATACATAATAGAATCAAAAATTTGATTAATTTGTTTTTGTGGAATGGTTCAATAGGAGTACTGTAGATAATTTCTGTTACCATAGGGAATATAAATTTGATACATTATGCATATATTGATTCTATGAAGATGAAATAATGTTGAAATGACTGAATGATAAAAATATTAAATATTTGAATTGTGATATTTAATAAATAATTGAGATAAAATCTCTTGAATAGGTATGGATGATTGTGGGATAAACTATGAGAGTGATTGGAATATTGAATCTTTTGTTCTATCAAAGAAGAATTGTATCTAGATTTTTGTATAATGGTTTTTAATTGATGTAATTAAGTAAATCTCATTCCCCCATATTGTTAAAATAAATTTTTCCATGTTATATACCCCAAAAACATAATTTTAGGATGTGATCCTAGATAATGAATTGTATGTCTCAGTGGTTGGATATTTTATATATGTACTATTTTCACTCAGCAAGACATTTATGATTCATTGGGAGTTGTTAGTTAGTCCATGGTGAATCTAGGTAATGTACATTAAAAATGATTAAAGTGTATTTAATGTAATTTGAATGTATTAAAATAAAATCTATGAACTATAATTTTGATGAACTATTATTTAGATTCATGGAATTAGACTTTTGGAATGATATAAATGCAAGGAAAAGTACAATTAGATTCTTGATTACTTCTAGATAAGTGATTTTAAACTAGTCCTCAAAGTTGAAAAAAATGTTACATAATGTTGACTGAAATTAATTGTGTTTATCAGTTGAATGTATGGAAGAAATTTTATGATTAATGTAATTTTAGAAGAAACTATGAAGGATTTTATAATAAGTAGTGATTTTTTGTGATAGTTATAGTGTAATTCACTTGGATAAATATATAGTTTTCCACAATCAGTTGAAACATATCGACATGAATATTCATTTTATCATAAATAAAATAGATTAAAAGGTGGTAGAGATATGATATATATGTGGAATCCAAAATCTAGTGTAAATATTCACAAAGGTGGTAGTTTAGGAAAGATGATCCAATATTAAACATTAGTGGGACATGGGTGAAAGAATAAAGGAGATGAATGAGGAATAATATTACATGATAAGTGTTGGAGACATTCAAAGATTTCCTCGAACAAAAATAAACTGATGTGTTTTTATGAGGTGAGGTTTATTTCTATTCACCAAAATTTAATCTATAGAATAAATGTGAACAAAAATTATATGCGAAAAATGATGGGTTGACCATGAGGCATAGAAAAAAAAAACAAATCTTCTCAATTGGAATTTGTTTCGTTAGTGTTTTATTTCCTCTTATGGTTATATGGTGAAGCCTTGGGAGGTCCATATGTTTAGTAAAGATGATGGGCTTATGGATTGGTACCTAGTCATCTGAGGTCAGTCCTTTGGATTAGAGTTTTAAGGGTATTAGATTTAAGCTGTTATACATATTGTTTTAAGTATATAATATCATGAAACCATTTGTATAATGTGTCATTAAACTGTGTTTTTATTAAATATTTGGTATGTTTTGGAGGATTTATTATTTCCAAATAATTTTTTATCCATAATAATAATATTTTTATAATAAATAATGAAGTAGTTTATTTCTCAATGAATGTATGATATATTCTAAATCACATTAAAAACATTGGGTTCCTTCTATATTGTTTTATTTCAATTTAATGTTTTACTGTTGAAATTATTACATGTAATTATTAGGTTTTTTATTTTTTTATGCCTTTTAATGGTCATATATATGTGTTGAGTAGTGTTTTTAGACTAATTCCATCTAGAATACTTAGTCATGTGGAACTGGACTTCCAATGAACATTTATCTTCTATATAGAATCTCTTTCTTGAAATATTCTGGTGGACTGAGGTGCAATAATTTGGGGGTCCTATTAGAAGCATGGTGATTAGTTTTTCATGGTATGTTTTCTTATATATGTTAATTGGATATGAAGAAAGAAATTTTATCATTTCCCCCTCACCTATTTGAATATGTTATTTTTTTTGAGATGAAAATAATGGAATTCTAGGAGATTTTGGAAACTCTAGTTTTTTCTATTATACAATTTGATTAATTTAAATAATATTTGATGATATACTCTTGATTATAGAATGGATTCTTGGAATAATGAAAATTGATTTTGATATATTAATGATATTAAATATATTAAATCATCTGAAAAAATTAATTATGAAATATTAAATTTCCCCATAAATAAATTCTTACCCAGAGAGACCAATATCACCATTTAATATAAATACTATTTCTACTATAGGTGTGACATAATTTTTCATCTCATCAGGCAATAAAATGCTTTAATGTCACAATAGGATTAAATAAATGAATAAATGAATTAATTAATTTTATATTAAATTACCTAACCATATATAATGTTTTTATAGATACCCTTGTTTCATTAGGATGATGACAAGTTTCAGGTATTTATGAGGTTCAGAAGGCATGATGGCCAATGTTTATAATGAGGTAGTTATACTATCATCACATACTGGAACAATAAATTCAATATCATGGATTTTTATTTGAGGGTTTGTTTTGGGGGCTTCAAATAAAGTTTCAAAATCATTCACATCAGGTTTACTATATCCATTCTTCATAAAAACTCCCAATGGTCCCCACAATTATAATAAGTTATAGACATTATTTCCAAAGGTAGGTGGTTATTTGGGGTTTCAGACCTAATGAAATTTAGAAAATCACATTGGTTGAGAATATGGGAGTTTGGACTCATCACAACCTTTTGGGACGAATTATTTCATATTCAATGGATCTTCTATAGATTTAAGATAAATTCATAAACCTATTCATAATATTGATATGGTAATGGTTACCATAAAAACTGAACAATTGTTTAATCCTTTTATGTTTCAAGAGGGGTTCTATTAATGAGAATATATATGTATCTGTGTTTCTTCATCCATTTACCACCATTTATTAGAAATGTGTTGATTATATTTTGATTCCATATAAACAGGCAGACTAGATTTTACTTCCATACAAGGAGGTGATTGATTTTTTGATGATTGTATTAAACCTTTATAAGGAATCATGTGTATCTTGTTTATAATATAAATCAAAACCCGTGAAGTTTAATTAATCCATGTATTTTAACATCATGAAGAAATGACATATATGAGGGAACCTAGGAGTTGAGTATTTTGATCAATTCTAATGAAGGAGTCATATGCATCCTTATTATAATAGTAATTTTGGTCATCATAATTTGATCATAAATTTAGGAGATACCCTGAGGTTGATACACCTATATGAGTGAAGTCATATGTTACCACTAAATGGGAATTAAACACTGTGATTTTCTTAGCAATAGGAAATTTATAATTCAAATTATATGGTCATTGAAAGTCCATAATCTTATGTTATCTATAATCAATATCTAAAAAAGGGATAGAAAGTGATGAGTCTCATCGCATATGGATTCAAGACTTATACAATGGGGAGGCCCTAATGGGGCGTTGGATATTGAGTTAGATCCTTATAAATACACCCTATATATTCATTTTATAATAGGAATCTGATTTATCATAGTTTAGTTATCTTCTTAATGCACTGATAGATGAGGAAGAATGATGAACCCATAGAGATGTTTGGGTCCCACATGTTAGATAATATAAGACATGGGGGACATACACTATGAGAGATTACCATTGGAGATTAGTTCATAGGAAGGAATCCTATATATTATGTTTGTACATGTATCATAGTTATAATAGTATAGTTAGGGAATATTTAAATATATCTAAATGATAAGACTATCATATCTTGGGGTGTCTTCCAAAAAAATCTGAGTGCCTTTTTTTACATGTCCTTAGTTCCTAATTGACATATTTTGAGCATTTTTACTAATATATAATTAATGTCTGTGTGATAAGGCTACCATGTATCAAGGTAATTCTCAAGATTGATTATTATATATCAAAGGTCAATCACATGTTTTGAAAGGCATATATGGGGGATTTTTGCATGATGGATGTAGAAATTTCCTAAAGGTGTCACGTGATTAAGGTTTACATGCGGGAAGGTTATACCATGACTTGGATAACATACTAAAAGGATGGTATGATGACTTTGGATACATGTCCTATTATTATATCATGACTTAGATGAAATTTCGAGGGGAATCCAAAATATATAGTTGACATGTCTTGAGAGCTTCACGAGACTTGGTTGTCTTTTCATGGCATTATCGCATGAATTAGATGGGTCATTGTGAGTGAATCATGACTTCAAATGAATGTTAGTGTATCCATCTTCCCATAAGTCTCCCATCACATATTTTTGTCTTTATGTAATATGAGCCTCAAGGTTCATCAAGCATTCTATTATATAGGTTTCATGTGACCAAATCGACATCTGGGAAATTTTTCACATAATCATGGTGACCCAATAGAAGAACATCACAAGATATTTAAGTTGATCATGTGGATCACGTATTCATGTCATGTGATCCCTTTGGTTATTCCCATGATTATAACCTGGTGGAAAACCCTTGAAATAATGAGTCATTTTTCCTTATGAAGTTTTCTCATGTTCACTCAGGGGTTTTATTACGTATCACATGTGTAGTCCTTTTTTTTTGTTGTGGGGGAGGAATTTATAGTAAACAACACCCCAGTAATATTCCATCATACATAGATCATATGTTGTAGATATGAACAAGAGTTATTAGAGGTAGATTTACATCCTGTGATTCATATAATCTTATTGTGAATCATCCATTGCATAACATGATAAAAATTACTATGGGAACACACCATCATAACCATAGTTATTGGTTAAATGTATTTGAAAAGGGATTTTTCATGGCCATATTGAATTTTCAAATGACCATTTCATGATCGAGATAAAATGCCTGATATACATCAATAGATCAAGACACCTATGGAAAGGATTTAATATGACCACATAAGACATGACTAGGGTCTATTGAAAGATCAAGATGGATTGTAAGAGGACTTTTATTAGGTCAAGATGGTTTACCATGAGTTTCTCATGAGGTCAACCTATATTGTCTATGGGTATTTTCATGATCAATGGTGACCACTTGAGGTAGCTAATCCTATTTTCATGAAAAATAAAGTATCCTACCTTCTCAAGAGGCATCCAAATTTTTCAACCATTTATCCATTATTTTCGAAAAACAATGTCCTTTTCATATTTATTTTTCATTAGGGAATTAAATGATCAGTGGATGATCTTAGTGTGGTTCATGACCATTATCATGTATAGTTGCTCTATTTTCCTATGACATGTCGTATTATTAATTTTGGATCTTGAGATGGTGTACGAGTGTTGTTGTGGGCAATCCCGTTGATTTTTAGTGCATTCAAGGGGGATAACCTAATCGATTGGACGTACCTGATGTATTTTTTATGATGAAGGTGACACATCCTCATGCCCCTATAGGAAAAGTCCAACATGTATCCAAGGGTATCCCAAAGTTATTTTAAATATCATATGAATGTCACATGAAATTAAATGTTACTATCAATCTCAAAAAAACTATACATTATTCCAAATTTATTTTATAATGGGATTTGGATGATTTTTTAGGAATTAGTCAATTAAAATGTCACGTGATTAAAGAAACTTTTCTGGAAGCCTCTTTATAGTCATAAACGATTTTCTTGATGCCTTGAAAATAATAGTAGGGCACAACATAGGGGATTTGTGTGATCATAAATAAATCTTACACAGTGCATTATCCATTCTCATATCCCTAATAGGGTCATGTCACCACATGTACTTCTTAAAATTATGTGATCTACATGATTTGGTCATATGTACTTCATTTAGTCATGATTCACCTTCCATTATTTTTGTAGGGAAAATAGAACCCATTTTCATGTTTTTTTCAATCATATACTTCTTAATGAATATTTGAAGGCTGTAAACAAATATCCCCCTTAGGAGTGAAGTCCATAAATATTAAAACCATGTTCTGAGTAGAGTAAATGCCAACCTGATTCATTTTGTCTTCCACAGATCACTATCTCAGATGAAATTTGGTCTTCCCGATGAACATTGGAATTCTTTAGGATGTCAATTAAATAAGGGAGAAATGGAGTGGTTCATTCACCACAAACATTTAACTCCAGATATATCTTGATTAATTTCTTCAAGTGGATGATTTCAGAAGACCTCACCGCAATATCTATTTCTGAATCTCTCTATAATAACCTATCATAAGACCATTTATTGTGAATATTTCATGAGATAAAATAACATGATTTCTTTATGTAGATAAATTTTCAAATAAATAGAAGTCAAATCTCAAAAAATTTCTTGAACCTCAACCTAGGTCATCAGATGCCTGGCTATTTTTCAGGTATCACTTTTTTTGATGGCCTGGTTGGATGAAACCATGATCATCATGAAGTTCATGCATCCTTCTCAGGGTCATGAAATTCCAAGTCTTACGAGAGTTCATGTGGTCAACAGATATATAATTAGTCATCTGACTCACAATGTTCTTAGTGGATGACAAAATTTATGAGGTGCTTTGTGGGTCTTTTGATTCGCAAGACCTAAATCAGGCCATGAGATCACAAATACCATTATAGTTAATTCAATTTACTTGATTTAGTTAGAGTCATGAACTTTTTTAGTAGGATACATTTCTCATATGACATGTTCTCCTTGTTTTCATATATATATATATATATATATATTTAAAATACATCTTCAACATGTATAAATAATGTTCTATTTTTACAAGGAATCAAAATGTTGATCTTTGGTATCACATGTTCTCTGACAATGAGGTTTTTAATGGGATTATCCCACCTGAACATAAATGATATCAGATGTCACTCCAAATTCTTTTGTATGGATTCAGTCTACTAGAAGATTCTATCATTTCTTCACCTAATTACAATCTCCCCTATTGTTGGATTTCATCCTACCTTGACCATAACCAAATGATAATCTCTAAAGGATTCCAATTGGATTTTAAACCAAATAATGTATTATATCATCTGTTGGAAAACACTCTTTAGTGGTGGGATTATGGTGATTTTTCATATAATTTAATTTCTCATATATATTCCTGCATACATATTTATGACTCATCATGGATTTCAACGTTCATCATGTATCATGAGTCATAATTTCATAAATAGATGATTAACCGTTGGTGTCCAAGCACTAATTCCTTCCATATAGTTCTTGTAAAAGTAGGGATCAAGCATTAAGAAATTTACCTTTTGGGATGGATATCCCCAATTAGAGATAGGTATTCCAAGTTTTCTTCCTTCCATAGATGCACTACTAAAAAATTGTCATTTAAAAGTGCTAGAATAGTCCTTTGTCATCACTAAAAAGTGCCAAATACTATAGAATGATTAAATGACCCAGGCTTTTATCATCACTAAGAAAGCATTAAAAATTACATTTTTAATCAGATATTTTATTTATAAATGATAAAGGTACCCTTTATGAGTGATCTACTAGTAATTATAAAGGAACAATTTATCAGCGCTGATAAATGGTCCTTTTATTAGTTCATGTAAAAAAATGATACATTTTTCCATTATGAGTGTATTTATTAGTACTAATAAATGGGAATACTACATTGTGTTTTTATAACACACTACAAGACCAAATATATTGTATAATGATGTGTTTTGTAATAGAAAACACTATCACTAGAAAAAAACTAGAAATTAGTAAAATTAGATAAAAATGATGAATATAAATGAAATAATATTTACAACAAAAATACAATAAAAACCTATAATAGAAAAAACTTATTATCCTATATAAATAAAAAAACACCCATTCTCATGGAAAATACCACACTTATATGAGAAAATAATTATTTTGTTTTTAATAAAATAAATAAATAAATTATAGATATAGTGTTAACGTTAAACTAAAATATGACTCATATTAGGAACATTATATATTATATTGATTTGTGGTTGATTCATGCACATCAAACCATTTCATGTTCATCATCAAGAATTATATCTGATAAAATTTACTAAATTAGTATAAGATAAAAATGATTAGTGAATTAATTATCCAATACTGGATATAATGATAATAAAATAATCTAGGTTCGTTTTCTCGGTTTTGGAAATGTGATGCATTTTTTAAACTAAAATGACAACTATATATTGAAAATACACTCATGGAGTCGTACTGGCCACACCATGTGTCATATTGTGGTTTGGATAATTCTAAAACATTCAAAATTATATATGGAACATTTTCCTAATGTATTGAAACAATATAAATGTGTTTCCATTGTTTTTAGTACGTCACGTGTTTTTTTTACTAAAATTTAATTTTAAACTAAAAACATGCATTTTTATTCATAATTGACATATCATGTGTGGGTTTGACATGATAATTATTCCTACACATCAACAATGAATTATGAATTGATCTCTTAATTTATCTGGAAATTGTATGAGTGGTTTCTCAGTTTTCAGTGAGTGAAACATTTTGAACCAAAATAAAAATATTAAATTAATAACAGACACATTGAAGAATACCAGAAATATAATGTGTTATATTGAGGTTTCCTTGATTCATTCGCATCAAAATTAAATTTTGGATCATTTTTTTAATGACCCGCCAATTCTCATTGTCTTGAGAGTATAACGAGTCATTACTAGGCCTTAGGTGACACCCTCAAGGCGCTAAAGGATGAAAATAAATGCTAAAGGGTTTCAAGTACAAGTGGGGACGATTTACCCTTTAATAAATAAACCCATAAACCAACCATAACCAAATATTCACAATATGATGCATGAACAAATGAAAGACCAATAAGCACATCACTTATATCAAACCACATAAAAGTACACAACAGCGGAAGACCAAACTAAGCATCAAAGTACACAACGTATGAAGAACTCAAGACTCTCAAAAGAAACTACGACTCTATGCTCCACAATCTCCAAGATCCATAACATCTCCCAAACATCACCTCAAGCCACTAGCAATAAGATGATTTACCTTTACCTATATCCCGAATACAAAATCTGCAAAAGCACCAACGTGCCAAAGCTGGGGTGAGTATAAAACTCCGTAGGTTTTCCCCAATGACTTACCTACTCATGCAACTATGATAGAAGAGTTAGCCACAATTATATAAAAACATTTTATATAAAACATTTTCCCAAAAGAAGTTTATAACATAATATAAAAAAGTGTCCAAAACCATTCATATCCAAAGGTATTACAAGAATAATTCAAACTAATTTTTCAACAAGTTATTTTCTAGAAAAATAACCAAACAATCTTTATAATCATTTCAAAAAAATTCTTTTTTGGCATACCCAACAATTCCAAAAACCCATGCAACCAACCATGCATGCTTCCTAGAAGAGGGGAGAAGCCCTAACCCTTATCCATCTCAACCCTGATGGGGGAGACTTCTTACCCTTATCCAACCCAAATGCACATGAATGCTTCACGTGGGGAGATCCCTAACCCTTAT
The DNA here is from genome assembly GCA_963277665.1 of Viscum album. NCBI lineage: Eukaryota > Viridiplantae > Streptophyta > Magnoliopsida > Santalales > Viscaceae > Viscum > Viscum album. The sequence goes on along the minus strand of OY728139.1, from coordinate 451,209,046 downwards.
CCATCCCAAAACTGATGGGGGAGACCCCTAACCCTTATTTTTTCCCAAATTCAGTATGAATGTTTGACGGGGGAGAGCCCTTACCCTTATCTATCCCAACACTGATGGGGGAGACCCTTAATCCTTATCCACCCCGAATGAAATATCAATGTTTGACGGGGGAGAGACTTAACCATTATCCATCCTAGAATGATGGGGGAGACTCCTAACCCTTATCTGTCCTGTATCCAATATGAATGTTCATAACCATATATTCTCAAAAATCATGACAAAACAACCCTTTAAATAAAAACACCTTTTTTTCAAAACCATTTTCCATCAAAACAATTTCAATTCCAAACCATATCAATGAAAATAATTTTTTATTGAAAACCAAATCCATCAAAGTCATTTCAATCTCAAACCATTTCAATTCCACCATTGCAATAAAACTCCCATTTTATGGAAAACCAAATCCATAAAATTCATTTCAATCTAAAACCCTTTCAATAAAATGCCATTTTTATTGGAAACACATTTTTCTTCACACCATTTACAATTTCAGAAATCATAATTTAAAATCAAAATTTTAAATTCAAGATGCCAAATCACTTTTTTCAACAATTCACCAAGATTTCACAATTACATCAAAACTTGAAATTTTCAGAAAAAACGATTTATTCCACGATTTTCACAATCAAAATAATTCAAATAAACCAATTTGAAACTAATTAAATCAATTCTAACAAGATGAGTCGAGAGTGAAGCCACCTACCTCAATGGTTTTAACGAAAATCACAACAGTCGAAGAACGCTAAAGAAAACCAGTTTTATTCTTCATAAACACACCTTAGATCTCTTATCCCAGAACGATCAAGACCAAATATCATCATATTTGGCATCCACACACTTAGATCTAACCATAACAGGAATAGACCTAATAACCGAGTGAAGAGGAGAAGTAGATATAACTAGTTCTATGAAACCGATCAAGAACGAAGAATAACGATCACATACCTCAAGAACCCGCCTTAGATTCACCAAGAGAAGCCTTCGGATCACCTCTGAAATGGTGGGATAACATTTTATGGACTTAGTAGAAACAAAATACCATGGTAGGGCCGCTTAGGAGGAAAAAACAGCCACATAGAGGAAAAAATGCATGAGATCCACCTTTATTGGATATTGTTTAAGTGGTCGCATGATTTTCTTGCATGGTTAGATAAACTATGCTCTTATTGTGCATTAGCCACTACCTCAACATACACTCCACGTAGGGTTTGGGCACACGGTTAGAAAAATCGTGTGCCACCCATGCGAAAGCTACTATCTCAAGGGCCAACTATGCATGGTTTGGCTGCATCGTTTAGACAACCCGTGTGACGCCTGTGAAACTTCCCCTTTGCCTCAAAAAATCTATTAAAGTTTTCCAAACTCTCCCATTCATCACCCTTAACTTTAAAACAACTAAAAGCATCATGAAAGTGTTAAATACAAAGAACTGGGGGTAATACAATTTTCATAATATATCAATATAATCTAAATCTGTTTTCTTAGTTTTGAGTATGCCATGAGTCTTGTCTTCTAAAATTAATGCCAATTTTAACTAAAATGATGCACTCGTTGCCATACTTGTCATACCATGAAACTAATTGAGGTGAATACGATACTTAAACACCCGAAATTACATATGAATCTTTTTTCTATAGTATCAAAATAATATGAATTTTTTTCATTATTTTAATATTCCACTTGTGTTTTGTACCTAAATGACATTTTAATGTAGAAACACACAATTTGAGTCATACATATCACTTTATGTGTGGGTTTGATGTAATGCTAATTCCTATAGGTTACAAATTAATTTCTAATCATTTTCATATATTATAAAGACAATTTGAGAATATTTTATCGGCTTTCAGTGAGTGAAACCTTTTTAAAAAAAATATTAATTTGAACTAAAAACAACAACTGTAAGTCATATCAGTTACATCATGTGTCAGATTGAGGTAAGGCTGAATATTATATGTCAAAAATTAAATTTGAATATTTTTCTTAAATTATAAAAATAATTTGAATTTGTGAGGGAATGGATGAGCGGCGACGGGGCGACTGGTGATAACCCTAACCAGGATGATGCTGCTCCTTTGAAAATTGATGTTGTGGTGAAGGATTCAGATCTGTTTGGGCATCGGGAACTTTTTTCTCTATGCGCGAAACAGAATACTGCAAAATTGAATGGCACAGATGGATCCAAGCAGGAGAAGAGCTTCGCGGACGTGCTTAAGCAAAATGGGGGATTAACCTTTTGGATTGTGATGCCGAGAGCTCTGGAAGAATTATCAGGAAGGGGCGCATCGCTCACGTATCTGAAAATCAAGCTGCTGTTGAGGAGCGTGTTAGGTTATGAAAATTCTCGATCATTGCTTGGGTGATTATTTCTAAAGGTGTAAGGCCATGGAAGTTTCACTAATTAGCAAGTAGGTTGGTAGAAATATGGGGTTTCAGCGACTGGAAGATGACGGCTATGGGGAAAGGTTTCTATCATATTGTCTTCCCCACTGACGAATGCAATCGGCGTGCGTGGAGTTTGGGGTCAGTCCCATTGAATCCTGGTTATCTTCGAATTCATGAGTGGGACATGAATTTTGATCCCAGCTCTGTCAGAAATTCATTTGCGCAGGTATGGATACGAATTCATAATCTTAGTTGGTTATATTGGCATCCCAAGATTCTTTGGGACATTGCTTCTTCGGTTGGGAATCCTATTAGGTTAGATAAACAAACCGATAATCCCAATTTTGGTCACTATGCTAGAGTATTGGTAGAGGTTGATATGTCTGGTACTTTGGTAGAGCAGGTTGTCTTTACCACTAGGGATGATAGTATCACTCTAGAGATTGGTTATGAAAGGAAACCAAAATACTGTCTAAACTGTCATATATTTGGTCACATACTTGCTGAGTGTAATAGAAATAAATTCTGTTCAATGTGTAAAATCACTGGTCATGATGACTCACAGTGTCGAAGAAAGGGGAGAAAAATGGGCCAGCATGTGATCACGGTGGAGGCTCCTGTTGATGAGCATATTGACGTCCAGGATTTTTCAGATGGTGAAGGGAAAAGAGTCGATGTCTGTGAGAAGGTACAAGAGGTTGAGGTTACTGGGGTGTCTCAGGATGGGAGGGCTTCTGTCCCAATCGCTTCTTCTGTGTGCCCTGGTCTGAATGAAGATCAGATGGCTGAGAAGGATGAGCAGGGCTTAATAAATGATCTTGTTGATAATCTGAATGTGGAGGCTTGCAAAGACTCAGCTGTTGTGAATGTGGAGTCTTGTGGTGATGATCAGCATGGTGAGAAGGACTCCCATAACTTTGAGCGGAATCCTGGAATTGTGGATGGGAAGGTTGGGTAGGGGGAAAGCGCTAATGCTGGGATTATGGATGTACAGGAAATCAGTGATGCAGCTGGGGAATTCTCACAAGTGCAGGCCTCAAAGGCTGCAAGGAGGAAACTTCCTGCTACCTTGACAGGACCACTCAGCTCGGAGAATAGGTACTCATCCCTGTCTGATGATGAGGATGTTACTACTCTTGATGGATGCAATCTGAGGAAGGAGAAGATATTATGAAGGAAACAAAGGAAAGCATAACACCCGGTTATGCTGGCCCCTGCACTAGGTAGCGTGCCTCTCATCAATGAAGGTCCTTTTCTGGAACTGTCAGGGTTTGGGAAACTCCCCCACGGTCAGGACCCTGAAGCACATTATCTTGACCAACAAACCAATGTTGATTGGCATAGCTGAGCCTAGACTGAAATTTGCCAATTGGATGGCCTCCAATTGGTTGACTTTAGATTATTCTTTTATTGCTGCGAATCAGGCTGCCAATGATGTTGAGGCTTTATGGATATTAAAGCATAACACTGTGAATATTGAATCTGTTTATTCAGACTCTCAATCTGTCTCTTTAACTTGTATTTTGCAGTCCAGCATGTTTTGTGTTACTTTTGTCTATGCTTTTAATCAGTACATTAGGAGGAGATGTTTATGGAATAATCTTGTGGGTATTGCTGAGAATATGGATAAGAGATGGATCATACTTGGTGATTTTAATACAGTGCTGAGGCCGGAGGAGAAAACTGGGAGTAACTTTTGTCGTGCAGCAGCCAAGGACTTATCCAACTGTATTGACCAATGTCGTCTGATTGAAACTCCAATTTGAGGTGCTGAATATACCTGGCAAGGGCATACTCACCTTGGAAGGCAAGCTAGAAAACTGGACAGATGCTTAGTGCAGATTGGTGAGCAAAATGATGAGATGGAAGTATCTGGCATCGCGCTGTCCAGATTGCACTCTGATCATCATCCGATTTTAATTGACATTTCTGTTAGTACTCTACGGTCATCACCTCTACCTTTCAAGTTTAACAACGCTTGGTTGACAGTTCCTGGATGCAGAGAGATGGTTTTGACGGCATGGGCGGAGCCTGTCCCAGGTAGTGCTTTGCATATCCTTGTTAGTAAACTGAAAGCTGTGAAGGCTGGAATAAGGGAGTGGAGTAAAAAATCTTTCTCCAGAATTGACCAGGAGATCAAAGCGGCAGATTCCCATATGTATGAATGTCAGCAAGGTAACATGTCTCATGATTCCATAGCAGCACAGGAGATACAGGCAGCTTCAAGGCTTGATACCTTGCTTGATCTTAAGGAGAATTTGGCCAGAAATCAGTATAATGCAAGATGGTTGAAAGAGGGGGACAGGAATTCTTGGTTCTTCCATTGTTTGCATAAGGAGAAGAAAGTTAGAAGGAATCTCAAGGCCTTGAAAATTTGTGAAAACTTGTATAACTCTGAGGATGACATTATAAATTCTGTGACTGAGTATTTTAAAGGTCTTTATTCTGAATCAGATGAGGACATCTCAGACAAAGTCATAAGATGTATAGAGCCGAGTCTGGATGAGGTGCAAAATAAAAAACTCATGGATATCCCTAGAATGAAGGAAATTCATGATGCCCTTTTCTCGCTGAATATGGATAGTGTGGCTGGGCCGGATGACTTCACCAACAAATTATTCATGTTTCACTGGGATATCCTCCACAAGGAAGTGACAGAAGCAGTTCAGATCATTCCTATATGCCTTTTGGAATGAACTCAAATTTCATTGCCTTATTACCCAAGAAGGATAATGCTCTTGATATCAAGGACTTCAGACCAGTTTCCATTTGGAATTCCATTCCCAAAGTCATTAGTAAAATCATTTAAACAAGACTTGGTGATATTGCTAGGTCCCTAATCTCCTTTAATCAGTTTGGCTTTGTGCCAGGTTGGAATATTCAGAACTGTCTTTTCACTAATTCAGAATGTATCAACATTATGAGATCAAAGGTCAGGCATGGTAATATGGCACTCAAGGTGGACATTTCAAAGGCTTTCGATACTATCAGATGGGACTTTATATTTTTTGTTCTGAATATGCATGGGTTTTCAAGTAAATTTATTGGGTTTGTTAAAGTCATTTTGGAAAGTGCTAGGTTATCCATATTGGTTAATGGATCTCCAAGGGGGTTCTTCCAATGCTCTAGGGGTGTAAGACAGGGTGACCCTTTATCTGGATTATTGTTCTCCATTGCTGAGGACTATTTGAGTACCTGCATCCATGATCTTGTTAATTCTGGGATCTATCAGAGAATGGTGTATGGAAGGAACTGCTTTACTCCCTCTCACTTATTTTATAATGATGATATTCTGCTATTTTCTAAAGATGATGGGAAAACCATCACATATATAAAATCCATTTTTAATCATTATGAGGAAGTCTCAGGTCAGGTCATAAGCTGGAGAAAATCCTTTGTTGTTTTTGGGGAAGGTGTCCGGATTGTAAAACAGAACAAAGTAGCCAGAAGACTTGGAGTTAAAAGGGGTTCATTACCCTTCACTTATCTTGGACTACCTATGTTCTGGGGAAGAGTGAAGAGGGCTTATCTAGAGGATATTTCCCGGATAATCACTAACCAACTGGCCAGTTGGAAGGGGAAATCAATGTCACGGGATGGCAGGATCTGCCTTGTTTATTCAGTTGTCACATCAATGTTTGTGTATTCTTTCTCTCTTTATAAATGGCCTACTTCGTTGCTCAAGGATCTTGGTGGTATGATCAGGAACTTTATTTGGACTGGATCAACTCAGTAGAGAAAAATGGTTACTGTTAAATGGACGGACTGTATCAAGCCTATATCAAATATTGGAATGGGAGTAAAGGATGTAAGGGTTTTTAATGATGTTTTGCTTCAAAAATTCACCTGGAGACTCCTCGCTGGTTCTGATTTTTCCATGGAGTTTCTGTATAACAGATTTGTTGATAGGCTTTGTCGAAGGCCGAACGTGTACCTTAGATCATCTGTATGGGCTGAAATTAGGAGTACCTATTTCGAGATCATGAGGCAGTCCAAATGGCTTGTTTGCTCCAGCTCTCAACTGAACAGTTGGACGACAAAGTGGATGTCATGTCCTATTTCTTATTCTGTTTATATTCCTTTGAATATGCAGAACATGTCTGTTGCTGAACTGCAAGAGAATTCGCAGGCTCAAGCATTGTTACCTGCTAATTTCCAGGCCGAGCTGTCAGCTTATGAGTTCATGGACACAGACACCTTGATATGGGAGCCTAACTTGGCTGGCGTCTTTTCCAGCAAGCTGTCTTATGCTATGAAGTGCGGTAACTCAAATCTGACACCTGCTTGGGTGATGACAGTGAGGAAAGCCTTCATCATACCCACTGACTCTCTTCTCATATAGCGCATTTGGAAATGCAGATTGCCAATTCAATCCGCTCTTCAAACAAGAGGTTTGACTCTGGCCCCGGTATGCCCTCTCTGTCTTGCTGCTGATGAGTCGATGGAGCATATTTTTATCAATTTCTATCTTGCTGCACGGTTATGGCGGACTATTAGGGAAATCTTTCACTGTAATCTGAACCTAACATCGGTTGGTAATTTACTAAATTCTGTTATTCATGAGGAAAATAGTGAGCAGGTTCAATCCTTGCTTATCGTTGTTGTTGTGTCTGTTTTTTCTTATGTGTGGAAGGCTCGGAATAATATTGTGTTCAATGATGGCAGGCCCTCCTTCAAGGAGGGAATGATGGCAGTTCATCGCAGTATAAGGCTTGCTTCGGTTATGCAAACTGGATGTATGCATAATAACATGTCTGATTTTATCTTATTGAGGACACTTGGTGTGAGTGGCAGGGAGAAGAAGCCGAAAATGCTGAAATATATTAGGTGGATTCTTCCAATCAATGATTATTTGAAGGTGAATGTGGATGGGGCAGCCTCTGGCGCGCCGGGCCCTACTGGATGTGGCGGCGTGTTTAGAACTTGTTGCGGCTTCGTAAAGGGGTGCTTCTTTCACTACATTGTCAACGGCTACGCTCTTGAGGCGGAGTTATGGGCAATGATAAAGGCTATAAGGTATGCTGTTCATTATGGCTGGCGGAAGATTTGGATTGAATCGGACTCCTCGACTGCTGTGAAGATTCTTAAAGAGCGATCATGGACGGTTCCATGGAGGATGCTCCCTGCGTGGATCGGATCTTTAAAGCTTGTTCAATCACTTTCTCTGGAGGTTTCCCACGTCTACAGGGAAGCGAATCAAGTGGCGGATGCATTATCAAAAAGAGCGCTCCTTGAGGTGAGTTCTAGTTGGTCCTTTGTCCTTCCTGAATATTGAAATGGCTTTGTTCACAATGACAGAATTGGCACTATGTTTACTAGGTTGTGTAAGGCCCTCCCTTCCTGAGTGGTTTGTACTGTTTAAGCTTTTATTTAATTTTTGGGAGCAGGCTTGCACCTGGCTCTCGGGCTTTTTTGGGTAATTTGAATTTGTTTTCTTTGTTTAGATTATTTCAATTGACTTCTTCCATAAAATTAATGTCAATTTTAAATAAGAAGGTGCACGTGGAGTCATATCGGTCACATCATGTATCAGATTACGGTTCTACTGATTTATAAACATCCCAAATTACATAGGGGTTGTTTTAAAAAGGTAAAAAAATAATCCAAATGTGTTTTCTTGGTTTTGAGTACATCACTTCAATTTTTTACTATCATTTCATTTTAAACATGAAACACACTCTTTCAGTCATAATAGTCACATAATATTCTACATTGATGTGAGAATGATTCCTACACATCCCAAATTACTTATGAATCATTTTTATAAATTTTCTTGAAAATATGAGTGTGTTTTATTAGTTTTATTTGAGGGAGGTTTAGTGTACTTAAATTTAAATTTTAAACTGATAATGGACACTTCGAGTCATACCAAACCCATCGTGTTTTGGATTCTGGTGCAGCTGATTCCTAAATTTCTAAATGACCGAAGGATATTTCCCCAAAATTAGTAAAAAAATTAATATTTTTCATTTTTTTCAGTATTTTATGTTTTTTTAACTAAAAAGTAATTTATAAATGAAAAATATTCAATTCCAATCATGTTGATCACATTATTCATCAGATGAGGTGTAGCTGATTGAGTATGTGAGGTATGTTTTTCATTCAAAAATAGACAAGATGTTAGTGAAGAAAGAAATATTCCATTTGGATGGATGATGGAACACCATGATTTTTGAAATTCCTTATCTAAAAGAAATATATTCTCTATTTTCTGGATTATTCTAGACGATTGAAGAAAAATATGACTTCCCAAAACAAATGTGTAAAAAAATTAATTTTTATAAATGATATTGAAATTAACATAAAAATATTAAATAAAATGTTGAAAAAATAACAAAATAAGTAATAGGAATTCAGATTTTCATGAAGATTGTATACATTGTTGGCTCATTTCCTTTTTTATGCTGTCTAAACTGAATCCTTGAAGTCTAATCTCTTATAAGCTTGGGTGTCTTTGAACAAACCACCCCTATTTGAGAGAAATAATAAACCAATTTAATTTTTAAATTATTATTTTAGTAATACTATAAAGAAATAACTTAAATATAAATATGTGATAATACATTAATAAAATGTAAATTTTAAACTGAAGCCATGAAACATGAGTCATACTAAGTACACAATGTATTTTTTAGGTATGTTTGATTCTAACATGTTCTTTTATCCTATAGTGATTTAAGCACTCTAGGTCATCTACGAATTTTATATTTTTATTCACTATAATGTTGAATGTATTAAATAATAAAAATAAATTTTCATCATCATGTGTGGATACTCATTGTTGAGTGCATTATCAGAACATAGTAGTGAAACTTCCATGTGGAAAAATTTATTTATTCTATGAAAACATCGAACATTAGTGTAAACATATAATCATTCATTTATTGAACTCATATAAATATTTACATATGTGTTTTTATGGAACATAATAAAATTCATCTTACCCTTTCATCATCATATAGAGTAAAAACTCCATGACAATCCATTTATATTATTTACTACAAAAAACATCAGATTGACATGTTATATATTTTCATAATACAGTAAACTAAATTATAAATTTTTTACCCATTCTTGATAGTATTAAAAATTGATATATATCTTTATAGCATCAAAATGACACTGAAATAGTGTGTATTCCTTAATTATTCTTTGTGTTTTATATAGTTTAGTATATCCTTTCCAATATTATGGGTGATGATAAAATCTAACATAAAATCATAATTATTTTTTCAACAAAATTTTAATTTCAATATTATTAAGTATTTTTAATTGAGAATGAAGATGAGTTGTTTTATTAATGATCCTGTCAAAAATGATCATTTAATAAATTGAATTTTCACATGAATAGTGAATGGTACCTATTGGAATTTAAAAATCATATTTGCTATTATATCATGGGTATATTTGATTATCAAATATCAAAATTAATTCAACTACCCACCAAAGTGAATGAAATGTATTATTATTTTTTAAAATTCATGATTTAATTGATGATAGATTTTATTCCATATTTTTAAGAGGGTTCAGATCAAGCTATTTACTTGTTTTTCAAAGGGGTATTTGTCTGGATTTTTGGTGATTCATGATTACATTTTAAGTGGGATTTTTATTTTTGGGGATTTCTTCATAAATTAGTTTCTAATCATTTTATGTCATGTTTCCTTTGAAAACAAACTTCCTCAATGAGCCTGATATACCAATGCTATTTTTCATCCAATAATTATATAATACACCTTCTATCTTCAATGGTTGATTACATACATATTAATTCAAACATTTCAGTGGTATTATATAACTTTGTGATGATTATATTTTTGTTTTATGTATCTCGAGTAACTATTGGATCCACTAATAAAACACTTTCATTGTAGTGAGAGAACCCATAGGAAAAAAACCACATCTAATATTTTTTTGTTGTTAATTTTTTGATGGTGTGGGGTTTTATCACACATGAGTAATATTTTTTAGTACTTGTAATGTTCTAATATATATTATTTTCTATGAAATTCAGTTTCAAAAATAATAATATGAGGTTGTTCTATTTTTGAAAAGAAAAACATTCACTTAAATTCTGGTATAAAATCAATTAAACATGTGGTGAAAATCATATTTTCAATAGTAAACATGAAAAATTCACACAGTGTATCTTATCATAAATGATTTTTTTTCAATTTTCTACAATTGGTCTCAAAAAAACAATGGTACAATCCCCATTTTACTCCAATTACCAATAATATAATTTTTTGCAAGCCAACACTTCTTCTCCTCCTACACCATCATCTCTGCCTTGGTATCCTCTTACGACTACTCCTGCACCTCAGTCTCTAACTATGAATATTTGTTTTCTTCCTTCTCTTCCATTACCAAACAATTTTATTGTTTTTTGGTAAGCTCATCTAAAAATATTTATTTCTTCCATGATACTTCTCCTTGAGTAAATAATAAAATATAATATAAAATAATTCTAACACTAATACTTGACTCCACCAAATATATTCCTATGGTCATATCAAATAATAGATCAAAAACATAGTAGGTAATCATGTACATTTTTTTTTCCATAAAACATTCAAAAAACAATTATGCTTCATATTCATCGCTACATGAATTCAAATAATCATTTCATTGTGAAGGTTGTTATAAATCATGATAGTACTTATAAAACAGAGAAAAAAATTATTAAGAAATAATTTTAATGAAATTTAAATTAACGTAGAAAATTACCTACTGGGAGATGTTGGTCATTTAATTATTATGGTATCTCTCATAAATTTTCAATCCAAATATCCACAATATTTGTAATAATCTTTCTTCAGAAAATGAAAAAACATTGACCAAAACAAGTATATTTTTCTAAATTTTGTATATAGAAAAATATTTCTATATATATACATTATTCTATTTTCATTTTTTGAAATCCATTGGATTTATCTATGTAGATGCCGAATTCATACCATGATTTATCCTACATTTAGAAACTTCCCTATAATAAAAAAATACTATGAAAACACATAATGAAATATATAATTCGAATTTTATCAATAAATTGTTGACTAATAGGTATTATAAATTCACAATACACATAATGTGTGGTTAGTTTGTTGGATATCCAAGAATTGGATACAAAAAATAAATATTTTGTGTATCCATATTTATTGTAATCAGCATCCAATAATTCCTAAAATATAAAAACAAATATGTAATGTAAAAATTAAAACTTTATTTTATCTTATTAGATTTTATTATTTTACCTCTATGTTGTAGGAATCAAAAATAATTTTTGTTTTGATATTGTTTTCTCAAAGACATTGAGAATAAAATATCTTTTCTTCACAATTTCTTTCTTATCCAATGTGAGTTTTTCTGTATAAATGATAAAATGATTAATGATTCCAAATCTTGATTCACATGATCTTACATTTATATTGTATTAATAAAAACTCCTTTGTAAAATATAAATTTTTATTGACATTAATAAATAAACTAGATCACTATTTATACAAACATAATATGAATATGTACCTTAGTTATGAATTCAAAACATAGACTCCCAACCATTCCTGCTTGGGAATATCATTTATTGTCTCGATTCTAATTATTTCTATCATGAAACATCCATATATTTATTTTTCATATAGAATGTAAAGAATATTTTCCCCTTTAAATGTTATATTTGAATGAAGTTTTGATGATTATAAATTTTTCTCTTGGACTAGTAGGGAGGAGGTACTCTTTGATGGCCATTTTGAGTTCTAGGTTGATTCACTAAATTTTCTTTATTTGACCTTCTGTTTCCCCTTATCATTATCCATCTGTAATATTGTACCTCACATAATACCTTTTTTCATCAACTATTATATGATTTTCATATGAAAAAATTGTTAAAAACATTTCTCATGTATACTTATAAAATTATATAGCCATATAATTTTCGTTACAAAAGAATGTTTTACCATTGTAATATCATGATCATCAAGTCTAATAGGATACTCGGTAGTTATCCCATGAGATACCACATTCAACACCTTCATGTGATATTTTGTGAGGTATTTTGGGGGTATCACTTATAGCGATATATTATACATAATACATGATTCAAAATAGAGGTGTGTGGGTGTTGACAAATACATTCCCCATACCTATATACCCTGCAAAATTTAAGTAACATAAACTTACAAGAAGTAGTTAAATTCTTCATTAGGATAAATATTAATGAAAAAATTTATTATCATGAATATGGTATGCGGTTAAAGGGAATGACTTGCCTCAAAGATATTTGGGTCATTTGTTTCATGTGGGGATCATTGTTCCTCCTCCGATTCACATTGATATTTTCTCAAACAACGCTCTTCCAAACCTGAATAGACTATAATATCTTGAAAAGGATCTATTTTTGTCTGAAAACTTTTAATCATATTATGTAAGTATTCAAATAGTTTTACCATCTTGAAATATGTTAGAGGATACAATCTAAAAAATAATCCTCTTACACAACCAAATTGTTCTAGCCACATCAATGCTACTAATATTTATTTTTATTCCTATATAGTCACTATCAATTCATGTGTCTAAACCATATAAAACAATAAACATAGGTTGATATTTTTATTTAATACTATAACAAATAATAATGGATTACTATTATTTCATACATACTCTTATGTAGCATACAACATGTCTACTTTCATTAACTATTTTACCCTCCTAATTTACCCAACCCCATGTAAATTAAACATGTTGTGTGATAGAAGTTGGTTTAGATATTGAATCATCTATCTGCATATAAATAGAGGAAAATATGTTATTTATTAATAAAAAACATTATCAATTATTTAAAATATATACCCATTTCTTATCTAGTGAGTCATACCCCATCCTTGCATTGTGACGGGCTACATTGGATTTGAGGACCATTCATTATTTTCAGCACCCTTTTGATATTTTATAAGTTAAAATTCTGAATCATGATGGATAAAATAAATTATATAAATTAATATATCATCTAATATAATGAACCTGAAATTATTTTTTATTGCAATGATTTATGAAACTAGCCAAAGTTTTCTTTTTTATAATGCGGGCCTAACTAACTGGTGGCCCCAGATTTAATTTCCCCTAGACATCCCTAAGATGTAAATTTGTAATAAGAGTTCAGAATCTTCTATGGGATTTTAAAGTGATAATGGAGACCACTATCTTATGAAAATATTATAAAATAAATTAACACACTAAGTAATTATGATAATTAAATACATATTTCATTATATATATTTTTTTAAAATATATTATGTATATCATAATAATACCATTATATCATTCCAAAGAGTTTGATTTGTTACAAGTCGGAAATTGAGCCATGAATCAATATCCATCATCATATTCAACCTCGTTGTGACCCCAATAGAACTAATGAACATTGACTTGTTGGTGTTAAAAGTTTATCCATGTTGATTCCAACTAACATGAAATTTAATACCATGAGTTCATGAATTTATAATTTTATTCATCGTTGAGATGTTTTGTAACTTTTATTTTTTTGATCAACATGTTGGTGATCTCCTAATAATTCTATTGTTTTATCTTTAACATTATGTTCTTCCTTATAATTGGTAACATCATCATGTGTATAAGACATTGTCTTCATGAGTACTAAAAAATTTAATTTATCATGAATAACAACAATATAAATATAGAAAAAAATATTTGAGAAGGTTCATATGAAATAAATATTAAAAAATAATGAACTCTTTATCTCTATATTCATTTTATTTTGTCAAAAAAATTATTATGCATCTATTTTATAGTAAATGGGTAATTGAATTGTTAATAAATATTACTCCACTAGGGTAGGTGTTATCTTATGAATTCAACTAATGCTGAAATCGTCCCCATGGACTCTGGATCCCATACCAATGATTTTATAACCAAATTCCCCCCTCGGTTCATTATGCTACATATGGCACCAGTTCCTCTTGTTAGTGGGAATCCATGGTTCAAAACACTCGAGGGTGTATACACTACTGACAAAGGTTCGACCTGAGGTTAGCTTATAATGATGGTCATTGTTGAGGATTGTTTGTTTGGATTGTTATGATTTTTCTTGGCTTTCTATGCCATTTACTCGTGATCTTATGTGAAAAACTCAAACATGGTAATGTTCGATAGATTACATGTTGCTTTGGATGGTGCTAGTTACTTTGGTGAATGTCGAACCATTCAGATGATTTTTTGTTGGCATATTTTTCCATGGAGTCTTGGTGATATCGTGGTTCCTCAATATAGAGCTCGTGGATGAATTCATCACTATCGGTCATCCTCCATTGAAGGCTCCTATGAATATTTTCTTCTAGATTTCTGTGTGTTATATGTTGTTTGTGTTTCTTTGGGCTAGTCTAGCTCGTGTCTGCAATGGTGTATTCCCTTGGGCATGCTACATTTTATTTCTCTCTTTGAGATGGTTTGGATTATTTCTGCAATGGTGGATCCCCTTCGACACAAATCCTCAGTTTTTTCTTTTTCGGTTCTCTCTTAATGAAAAATTGTTTTTAAAAAAATGAATTTTCGGTCAGTGAAAGTTATAGACAAATTTTATTCGCAACCAGTTCATCTCTCGAACTATTATTATTTATTTGTTCCTTGAGACTCCTCATTATTATCTTCTAGACATGAACCAAATTTTATTGATCTAGTACAAGAAGTTGTGATCCCATACTAGATACCGGTGATCACTTTGGTTGACTACTTCTCAGAGTAGTTAATGGAATATAGATGAGATGATTGATGAGCATCAAGAAAAAAAATTCAATAGTAACTAATCAAGATATGAAGTTGGTGAGGATGAAATTTGTCCCCATATAACATTTTAAATTGCCACATATTAATTTAAAATATAAAATATCATCTCAAAATTATAATCTCTAATTGACACTACTAGGAGAACATTAAACTCATCCACCCTGAACTACTCCATATATAATCTATGTCACTAGTCCTTTTCCCACACCTGAATCTAAAATATAAAATATCTATATCTACTGTGGTTCATGTTCTGAGTGTGATTATAAAAATAATTAATTAAATACTAATATGGCCCCTAAAATATAAAACAATTCTTATATTTTTGTATATGTTAAAAGTAGTAAAATTCAAAATATTCATGTACAAAAAGTAATTTTTCACTAACAAGGTCACCACGATAATCAGATTTACTGACTTTATTTCATCCCATAAAATTATAAAAATCATATAAGTGGTTTATACCATGGGTTTTCCTAAAAATTCAAATCATTTTACTAATAATAGGTTATTATTTAAATAATAAGTGGAGGAAATTTATTTATCTCCCTCTGAAATTAACCACATCATATGTACCATAAGATTCAACCACGGACCCCTAACATCCAAGACTATACCTCAAGTATAACCACCACATGTAATTAGTGAATAAATATCATTACATGGTTATAACATAGACATTTTTTTAGGATGTGCATTTTAAATATGGGGATGTCATAAAATATTTGGTTCCCTAAGGAAAGAACCACACATTTGGTGCCACTATACATTCGTTAAACCAAAATTTTGAATAGTCGTAAATAAGAACAAACAACAATATGAATGTCACACAACTCTCACCCAAGACCATGATGAATAATTAAAATTCCTACAGTAACTCACATTCTAACATACTACACATATCCCTCACATAATACCCATCATATTCTAATATATGATTATACTTATTTTTATCACATCCAAACATGTATTTATAAATGAAAAATATTGTCATAAATCATTGAGAGGTATATTAAAAATCAGTTAAAATAATATCAACTGGTTATTCAAATAGAATTTAATAAAAAAATATCTAAAAAATTATAAAAAATAATTATATAATACATTTACTATAACAATTTAAAAAAATACTCATGAGAACAAATTATTATACAAGGAATTAAAAATCACTAGTTAAAAAATCCATAACAAATATACACAATTATAAAAATTGAAACTTACTTAATAAAAGTCACAGATGTTTTCAATTTACTAACATTATAATGTATAAAAAAAATAATGTAACATTTATATTAATTCATATAGTTACCTCAGTCAAAAAATTAATTATAAATGTGTATTGGTAAATTTTACAATATGGAGATTATGAAAACCATATTTTTGTATAATTACAGTAAAATAATTTAAAGAATATATTGATCCTATAAATATATATATTATTTACCATTAAATATTGAAAATATAAAATTAAATAAATACATATAATTTATAACTAATTTACTATAATAAACAAAAGAAATAATTAATCGAATAATAAAACGAGATAATCACAAAAATATTTAATTTATAATGCATAATACATAATAATTGATGGAGATTTTATGTACGCCATATTTTCTGAAATATATAATAATTAAAATCATTAAATATCATTTATTATGTTCAAATACATTCTAAAATACTTATCAATGGAGTAATTTTATTAGTGATAAATTATTTCAATCATGAATAAGATATTTTAATGGTTAATAAACACTAAATACACTATTTTGAAAAAATATAATAAAATTCATAAATTATAAACTATTTCATATCAAAAACATTCTAAATATTGTGATATGGATCAACATAAACGTATCCTTAATGTAAATATTGAATTAATTTAAATATTTAATGAGAAAATATTTGTTACGTCTCATTAGAACAAAAAATTAAAGACAAATCAGTTTCAATAACTAAATAAAACATAGCACATATAATTATTTTTTATAATATTCTTATCCATTATATACTCTAAACCCAATCATATTTAAAAAATAAAATAAATTTATTTTTAATTATGGATTGTAACTTATTAAATTTTAGAAAAATAATTCCATAAATAGAAGTGTTAATAGTTTATCAGATTAATAGAAAAACAAAATTATTTTAGAAAGTACCCTAAATTCCAATAATATAATGTGATAAATTATATTTTTAAGCAAATATTAATTAAAAAAATTACAATAAATTGATATATATATATATTAATAACAAATTTATATAAATAGATATACCTATCAATTTAGAATTATAGCAAAAAATGTTAGGAAATGTTAAATACAAAGAAAGTTTCCATAAAATATTTTATTCTAAAGGAATTACGACTTATATATAATTAAAAATCAAAACGAAGAGAACTAAATCAAGGGAAAATATACATGAAGACCTTGGTCCTTCAAACTAAACATAGCATGTCCGAATCCAAATTTTTTCAAATTATATTTTTATTGAAACTCAAATGATTATAATAAATACCATTGAACTACATATTAAGAAGGTAAATGGCCAATTGGTTATAATTTTTTATTAGAACATGTTTTAAAAATTGAATAGTCAGTTATAACAATTTATTGGATGACTCCCTTATCGATGCACAATAATACTATAAACCAAACACTCTTTACATACTCAATAATAAAATATATCAATCCATGTGAATCCACAATTACTGTAATGAATGAAATAATGAGTCCCCAAAACTATGGAAGGATCCATAAATGAAGGTGGGGATAAGAATGGAAATAACGAGGAAGAATGTGAGAGACAAATCATGACTATAGTTATAGGAGAAGAGAAGTAGAGTTCTTCATGGTCTCGAACAACCAAAAAATGCCAAATGTAGAACCCAAACACGAAATAAATGAGAGAGGAGAAAGATAAAATAAAATATACTGGATTCTAACCTTAATTCATCTTAGAGAACTTATAGGAGGAGCACTGGTAAGAGGCACGTTTTGTGAGATCCTACGAATTATGAATGAATAAGTCATAGCTAGGGTACTTCTAAATAGGTCAAGGACACTTTTATTAGCACTTTTAAAAATGGTTGATAAAGATACATTTATCATCGCTAAATTGATAAGCCCTGATAAAATGTGTCATTATTAGTTATTTTTTAGTGCTACTAAAAGTATCATTTATCAGAGTTAAAACATTAACGCTGATAAAGATTCAAAAGTATTATTATAAATAAAAAAATATAAATATATAAATATAATTATATATTTGTTCATTACAATTTTATAATTATTTTCATAATTATTTATTTATTTATTTTCAAATAAACTATTTTTTTAAAAAATTTAATTTATATTTATAATAATAAACATATAATTTTATAAATATTGTAAATATAAATTAATAAATACATTTATAATTATTTATTTATAATTATAAATATATCTTTATCATTATATATATTAATATAATTATATATATATATAATAAATATAAATAATAAATATTAAATATATTTATTACTTTTATATATTTATTATAATTTTATTAATATATATATATATATTAATTAAATTTAAATATAAAAAATTATAAACACAGTGTATTTATAATTTAAATAAAATTATTAATATTTTATAACAAATTAAATATATATATATATATTTATTTATTTAAAATTATATAAATACTTATAAAAAATAATAGATATTTATTTATAATAATTATTAATATTTATATTTATAAATTTAGTAAATATACATTAATGAATTTATTTATATCATTGCTAATGAATATATAATCTTAATTACTTGTATTTTGAAAATGAGTGAAATTGATTTATGAAAGTTACTATAGTTAAAAAGTATTGACAAATGGATAAGATTTATTATTTAAATATAATTTATTATAAAAATATGGATATATATTAAAGTAATGATGAATATATGTTGACCTAAAAAACATAGTAAATTAATATATATAAATAAACAATATTAAATTATTACATTAACAAAATTAAAAAAAATTAAAAATTTATAAATGAACTTCTAATACCTAACTATAATAATATTACTAATAAATAAATTCAATTTACAGATTAAAAACATAATATATTAAATTTTTCTTGTTATAATGAAATTCAAAAATACACTAAAATTCGAATAATTACATAAATATTACATGTATGTGTTTCTTTATAAGATTTTATTAATTTGGTAAATATTTATGTGTGCGTATTATGTATAGATAATCATTAATTGCATATATTTATGTGAAATCACTGTAACACAAGTTTGATATGTGTTAAATTGAAAAATATAACAACATTAAAAATGAATAAGATATTAAAATGCTTTTAATTATTACATTCTGTTCATTTTATATATACTTATAATTAATATATATTATTTATCATGATGTATAGTTAACATCTATATATATATATATTAATCATAATAATTTTTATTAATAATTTTTTCATTAATAATTTTTTTAATAATTTTTTACCTTATTTATTTTAATTTTCTTTAATTACTACTGTTTTTTAATTTTATAAATCTTCATTTTATATATAATATTTATTGATATTTATAATAAATAAATATGTAATGAAATTTATTCATTTTTATCAATAATTATTTAATTATTAGCATGTTTAATATTTTTCTTCATTTGAACATTATATATTTTTATTCATTTATTTATTTCATTTCATTCATTTTTCATATCTATATATTTAATATATACTATTTATTTGTAGTTATAATTTATATATATGTATATTTAATTTATTAATTTTTATCATGGATTTTATAATTAATAAAACTATTGATATTTTTTGATTAATTTTTAATTTTTTAATAATTTCATTTAATTTGCAACCTTTATCAGCACCCAAAATACTCTAATAAATGGTAACTTTTATCTACGTTGAAAATAAATCACTAATATTAGTGCTAAAACTAAATTAGCGATAATGGGTGAATTTTATAACCACTGTTTAGTGCGAGTAAAGGACCATGTTATTAATGCGTTTATAGTGATAATAAAGGACACCTTTATTGTCACTTTTTCTAGAACTAATAAAGTCCATTGTTGGTAAAGGTCTCTTTTTTGTTAGCAAAGTTTGGGATGAAACTGTACAAAATTCTATTATTGAAAGAGAAGTTAAAATAACAATTTTAACCTATGTTCACTTGTTTCCATTAAAGACTGGATCAATATCTTCAGCTTGCCTAGATGGATTCATCCAACATCTATAAGTAATCATCAGTTCCCTTACTGACTAGTTCGTGATAGTGCAAGCTCTTATAGGGAAATCCAAAAGGCTGGGGTGTATACCACTCGGGTCTTCTGGTTGAGAAAATAGGGGTTCCCAAGTATTCATATCATTGGGGTTTTAGCCATGTATCTTAAAAAATGGATTCTCTTATCCGGGAATGCATTCTTTGGAATTCGAGTAGGAACATTGATGATGGAAACATGATTGTTAGAAGGGTTCCCTCTTAACATTGTCATACCAACTCTCACTCACCTCTACCATATCCTTGGACATATACTATAAGGAAACCTAACTTAGAGTATTTTTCCTGTTCCAAATCATATTCCTCTAGAGATGAGAGAAATTATACTACTACAAATATCATAATGATTTTGGGACAAAAAATTCTTAATTCATTCCTAAAATGTCGAATATTTCTGGGGTTGAGGTGATACTTCTAGGCATTGATAAGCTTATTGACAAGTTGATTTGACCTAATAGTATTGAGATCGTTCCCTATCTCTCATTGACTGAGATGATAGATTATAATTAGAGTGGATCTATCGATGACCAGTGACATAAAATTCCCCTTTAGAATGAAGTTCTCATAAACCATGTTTACTATATTATGGTTTGTGATCTATATACCCCTTATCCATTCTCTCAGCAATTTGGCGACATTCACATGGTTTCCCCTCTCCCTTCAGCTATTTTGTGGGGAGAATAAAACAATGGGTTTATCCAACAATTTCTAACTACATTGGAACATTAAAAAAAGATCTGATATTATTATTCAAATTATTTATATCTCTATATTTCTATATCATTACTATACCCAATGCTTGGGTGGAATCCATCCCAGGTGGTGTTCTAAATATATTTGTATGTCAAGGGGAAAAAACTTGTGCATCCTCAAACCCCTTATATGTAGAAACAATGGAGTTTATTAAATACTTGGGAAAGCCTCCAAGGAAGAATTATTAGAACCCAGTCTTCACTATAAATGTCTTTAGAATACTCTTGATGTTATTCCAGAGCAGCGCCTTCAGACGGCGTGCGATTCTGAGCCCCGGTGTGGCCGGAATTAAATTTTCAGTGTGTTCACACTGGGCATTCCAAATAACTGGGATAACTCCTAAATTGTAATTCAGATCATAAATCTGAGGGTATGTATGGGTCTGAAATGGGGTGTTTACCCTAGGAACTACATAAAACATGCCGTCGCGGGATGTTGGGACCCCTCGCCCATTAACGGAACGTTAAACAGTTAACTAAAATAATTAATTTAATTGATTAATGGTTAAACTCAAGTGTCTCATAAACTGTAGCTCGGATTGGAAAACTGAGGGCACCATTGAGTCCAGAACGTGCCGTTTACACTAGGAGGGTTGTGACTTTCACAGGTGCGGGACTTCTGTGAAAAATGCTGCTAGGGGCGTTTTTGTAATTTAGAAGCCTCAGACGTTATTCATTATAACATTTCAATGAAACCTCAGATTAAAATTCTTGAGACCACCATTGTGATCAGGAGGTGGGGTTTACCCTAGTGGAGGCTTAACCTCAACCATACCGAGATCTTCAAATGCAGGTTAAATTAGGGGTTTAAATTAATTAATTAATTAATTTTTTTTCATTATTTAAACCTTAACCCACACCCCTCATCCCCTACCTCCCCTCTGAATTCCCGTAGTGGATGATCTCTCCCACCACCCTCAATCCCTCCTCCATTCTCATCCTCCTCCCTTCGGCGGATGACGACGGAACTTTAGCGGATCGCAGCAGAAGCAAGGCGAACACGTCGTCATCGACCGATGAACAAACCTTGGTAGGATTTATTCAGATATCATTCTCAGATTGAAGTTGTTCTTGTAAATTCAATATTTCTTGTATTTTTATTTTTAATTCCATTCATCAATCATCGATGACCGCACTAACATTATCATCAATCCGTGTTCGAAGCCTATAAATGTATCTGAAATCCATCATTTCATAGTGTATATTCATCGCCCAATTTTGGACGCATTAACCCACCGACGGATCGATGAGTGGAGGTGCGAGCAAGGGGAACCAGGGCAGTGTGGTCAAGCGGCGTTCAGCAGGCCGGCGTGCAGCAGTGGCCGGGTTTCGGCTGTGAGCCGGTTCAGAAGAGGTGGCGGCATCAGGGGTCAGGCGATGCAGTAAGTGGTTGTGGCTGCCACTGTGGCGAAGCAGCGAGCAGAGGAGCAGCAATGGGCATTGCGGCCATGGCGTGTCGCAGTGGTGCTGTAGGAGGCGAAGCCTCCAGTGTCTCACTGCGGTGTGTTGTAGGGGGCACCGGCCAGTTGCCCTCTAAGGAGGAGCCCGAGGCCTGGCTTCGGGCATGCGGAGGAAGCCAGGACCCGCAAAATGCGGGTCCTACTAGTGCTTCAATAGAGACCTGCCGAAGCCGGTCTGTAGGGGGAGTGAGGACCCACGAAGCACGGGTCCTGCTAGGTGGCACACAGAGACCTCTTAGTTGGACGGTCTAGTTTAAATAAAAAAATAATTTTATAATAATATTATTATTATTATTATGAAAATGATTTATAAATAATAAATCACTTGCAGGGCGTCTGATTTGGGCGCCGACTAAGGCGGCATGATCCTTGGATCGAGACAAACTTTTTGAGTTCGTATCGGGGGGTTTTAATTCCTGAAACATGGGGCCTTAGTGGCGCGACATGCCTTTATGTGAATTGGCATTTTTTTTGGGCATTTTCATTTTAGGTAGAGTGAACACATTTGATGTTCGTTTTGAGCGCCGTCAGTAGCGTTGCGACCCTAGCATTGAGACAAAGATTTCCAACAGGTTTTCGGGCGTTGAATCCGGAGATGAGGTGTGGATCCCATGGCCTGTCTTTTAAACTGTGAGCAGTGTTTTCTAACTTTTTCATCAGACATCCATTCGGGGCATGCGACCAGTCAATTCTGAGTGTTTTTATGAAGGGCATTATGATGGCGCAATCCGCACACAATAATTCTGCACGATGGTAAGGGCCCCACAAGGGTCATTTTGGGAGTTGGCGGTAATTTATATCTTATTCACGAGGTGTCCATTTATGACAAATGGATAGTAAATCTTGTGTACTTTTTCAAGAGAATCTCAACGGTGCTATCAGTTCATTGTGCATCGGGACCGGGATGCAGGTCCCAATGAGCACCGCTCGTGTGCAGTACGGAAAAATATATCTTTTTCCCTGGATATATGTTCCACTCTATTGAGCAGTCAATTTGACGTGTCTTTCCAAGGAGATCACAATGGTGCGATGGGCCCGACTGTTTATGGGACCGAGGCTCGAGACCACGGGAGGTTGATCAGGCATAAAGTGATGTTGGCGAATTTTCTATCAGAAATCCGTTGGAGGTGAGTAAATAGTCTATCTCAAATGTTTTTTCCATGAGGATTACAATGGTACGATCCATTTGGATGTGAAGAGTCTCTTTCGAGATCTCATTTAATGTGGAATCATGAAAGGTGTACCGGTGGCGGTTCTTCCTGCGGTGTTTGTAGATATCCCTTGGCGTGTGATCGCTTTCACTCATGGGAGAGTGATGTGAATGCTAAAAGAGATGTGGTTGGCCGTGATAGGGCCGTGGAGGTAGAAGGTTGGTGAAGTTATGTTTATGCCTTTTTTCATTGACATTGGGTGTCGTGTGCACGATAGCCCATGGGCTAGCAATGTGCTATACTCTAGGAGTATACGGAAATGCTTAGAGGTACATGTTGTCATTTAGACCTGATAACATTTGCGCGCTTGGTTAGGAGATGAGTTTGCGCCACATGATGTGTGGTCTCCATGTGTGTGTCGTGTCCTTCTTTACGTACCTTTGACCTCTCACAACATATAGGGTCCTACTATTCTCGATGGTTTTGACCAACAGGGTTGAGTGGGTCCCCTGATTCAATTCTCGATGGTTTGGTTGGAAAAGTTGTTTTGGTTCCCCTATTCTTTCAGCTGAGGGGTTTTAGTACCACGTCCCTTTCACCAGACTGTAACATCATTTATGACTACATGAATTCGTACAATGTGGGTGTTTTCCCACTTTCTGGAGTGAGTTGTCTTGGTCCGCTTCGACAGCGACTTAGCAGATTGGAGCATGATCACCCTGAGAGGCCCAGGGATATCCTCACGTCCCTTCATGTACCTTGGTATATTTCATTTTTTATAGGGGTAACAACAACATTACGTGGTCCCTGATCATCTACCCAGGAGGCTGTTTCCAGTACAGTAAGGAGCCCCTAGTGATCCCTGGGTGCAGACTCCCTAGTTGTGTATTGAGATCATATCTTCCTTCCATGATATTTCTCTATGTGTTCTAGTTACCAGTGGTGTACCATCCAGCAGGGATGGCCAGTGAGGTACCATCCAGCAGGGGTGGCCAGTGGTGTACCATCAAGTGGGGATGGCCAGTGGGGTACCATCCAGCAGGGATGGCCAGAGTGGTTCCAGGTCTCCCTCCAGCGGATTACCCTTTTGCGGGGTTGGGTAGTGGGAACCCATCAACCTTGAGAAGACCTCTCCACTGTGTGACAGTGAACAGGTGTGTCTTGATGCTCCCCCAGAACTCTCAAGTATGAGGGGTGCTTTCCCCACCGAGACTCATCCTTGTGACGCGACCTAAAACTGTGCGGGCGAGTTAGTGCCACCCAAAGAGGATAGTGTCCAGGTGCGGTGATTTGAGCCCCTTGACATGCAGTTCGGGGCAGGTGTACAGATACTGGGCATCGATGGTGTTTAATTTTGGGACTATTGGCTACTCACTTTCCTAGGATGAGCTACGGGATGGAGATCCCCTTACGATATTGTTCAGGATTCTTGGAAGAGTATATATATATGTATAGCTTGTTCTAGTGCCCACTCATTGAATTTTGGCTACTCTACTTCCAGGAGAGGTGAAATGCATAGGGTATTCAATGTGCTTTTTGTTTCTAGCTTCTCGTGGTTGGACGAGTCTACTCTGCTACTATAAGCAGCGAAGACTCGACAAGAAGTTCATCTTATCACCGTTTCTAGATCCTTGTATTTGGATGAGTCTACTTCCTTCCTATTGTTGGGTTGAGTTTTACTCTTTACTACACTCTTTGTTGTACTCCATTACTTTTCCCTATTCGATCTACTGCTCACCTCTTGAGTGCCTCCTTTGTTTCTCCCGCGAGAATTCGAGGAATCCTACTAAGTATTTTTATATTCACCCCTTCTTGGGCTTTGACCGCACTTGGTGTTCCCTTACAGATGACAGATAGGTTGGTTTTGACTTTAGCAGAGCTTAGAATTTCAGGATCTCAGACCACGTGCGGTGGTCGTAATCAGGTTCTAGGTGTGGTAATATCCTAGCTTTTTTTACTTGTGTTTACTTGTTGTTTGGTTGTGGCACTTTTCTGGTTGGGCGCGTGTTTTTCCCTTTTTCTTTCAGTTTACCTTTAAAGATTTCTTTGTACTGTTGAAAGGTTGGTTCACTTTTGTGGTTGTTTATAACATTTAGTATTTTACATTTCCTTTTAATCTGCACGTCTTAATTGAGTGGGCTTCATGTGTGTGTTTAGGTACTCAGTCAAAGGCCTCCCTGAGTTGTTTAGCCTTCGGCGCTTGTCGCCATCCCCTGGCCTATGGAGGCGGGCTTGGGGTAGTTGTGGATCAAGCCCGTTTAGGGTCGGGTCATGACAAAGTGGTATCAGAGGTGGTTCATTCCTTGGGAAATTGTTCGGACGTCCCTAAAAAGGAATTGGTTGGGATGTATGGAAATAGTCTTAACGTGTATCTAGAGCGGCTCTCAGGCCCGGGAGTCCAGTGATGGTGTGGTGGCCGACGTATCTATTCACTAGGACCCAGATAACCCGCTTGTCGACTCAGCATGCTGAGACAGTTGTTTTAGGAAAAAGAAGTTTTTACATCACATAGAATTAAGTCTTTGATTGTCCTTATTGAGTCAACTCCCCATTGTCGTTATTATTATATACATATAAGCTCATCTGACTGAGTCACTCCTTGATAATAATCAGGATGTTTTTTGAAGACAGACAGCTAGGATACCGGCTTTGGTTCGTGACAACCACCTTGTGAGCGATGAGGCCACAGTCTAGGACCCATAATGTGAGTCCTTTTCTCCGAGTGGGCCAGTAGCAACACCCCCACCTGGTGAGCAGCATAGAGCTTCAGCAGAGCACACTAAGCTTGAGCGCAGGTTGAGCATGCTCCGTGTGTTCTAACAATATTGTCCTCTGGGGATTAGTGGTGAGCCAGACCCTCAGGCAGCAGAGCTTTGGCTAGAGTCAGTGGTTCAGCTTTTCAGGCTTATGAAGATTCCAGTAGATCTTATGGTGGCTTTAGGCTCCATCCTTTTCCACGGAGCAGCTAGGAATTAGGGAAGTCTGGTGACTCAGTTTCTATACAAGTCGTCACTTTCGTGGGGAAACTTTTAGTTGCTGTTTCGTGAGGAGTTTTACCCCTCCATCTTACGCTCTGTTCAGATCCAGGAGCTCATGCAGTTTCAGCAGGGAGGGATGACGGTGACGGAGTATGTGACTCATTTTGAAGAATATGAATTATTTTACCCGGTCTTGGTCCATGAAGAAAACTTCTGAGCGTGTAAATTCGAGTTGGGTCTCTGCAGAGAGATTCGTATTGTCATTGTACCCTTGGGAATTTCCACATATGCCGAGGTGCTAGATTTGGCACTAGTGACAGGGAGCTTCTTATCACACACTACAGGTGGTGGTTCCAGTAGGCTCACCAGAGCCGAGACGTCTACTACAGCTACCAGGTTTCAGGTGACAGAACCTCAACATAGGTGGATTTCTGATAACCGGACTCAGGGTTGTGGTCGTACAACACAGTGGCACTGGAGGGCACCAGGGCAGCCCAGATAGCGCCGGTGCTATGCTTGTGATGAGAAAGGTCACCTAGCGCGAGACTTCCAGACCAGGCATGCTGAGAACATTGGCCATGCAGTAGGTGCACCACTGCGGAAGAGGCAGCGCCGTGATCGGAGTAGCGCCCAAAGAGGTGGTGCTTTTAGAGGAGCGAGAGGAGCTGGAAGTAGAGGATTACCTTAAAAGGTCTTCCCATCACCACCAAGTGGTCCACGTCAGGATCTGGGAGCTGACAGTTGGGACCACGGACAGCCATGATCATTGGATGTATACGATTCTAAATAGCATGAGGTGATAAGAGGTACGCTCTACAGCTCTTCTACTTTATGCAGTATAATTTTTAGACTCTGTGTGTGAAATGATTTTCTCCCTGCTCCTTATCTGAGTTGTTACCAGTGTGGCATGGGGCGTCTGTGTAACCCTGTGTTGGTAAGGTAAAAGGCGTGGGGCCTTTTTCTTTAGTCTATGGTGTTGACTCCTCTCTCTGAGCGTGTAAGATAGTCTTGGTTGAGAGACATCGACTATGAACCCTTGCGTAGCCAGATATCTTTGGGTGTTTCACTATATGGATATTCTGAAGTAGGGAATCATTGGGCTTTGTCCCAAGTCCAAACGGGGATTCCAGTCACGGCGTGCAACGTAGGGGTTCAGTTGGGGAGGTGTGCTACCTCCGAGAGCCTTCGGGCCGTTTGAGACCATGCAAAGGGATGGAGAGGTTCCCTACCGCCTTGACCTAACCCGAATGTCTGGAGTGGGTGCACAACATCTCTTTCGTGGCTTACCTGAGGAGGTGTGTGCGTACTCTTATGCACTTCATCGGCAAGGTAAGACCTCGAGAGAACTGACTAAATCCTTTGGTCTATACGTGGTGATGTAGAACTCTGCAAGAGTTCTTCTGGGTACGGGAGAGCAAGGTGTGGTCTTAGTACCCTAAGTTGTTCCCTGGTTTTTCCTTTCAGGAATGAAAATCTTAATGGAGGAAATGATTTTTAACCCAGTTTTTTCTATAAAATATATTGGAATATTCTTGATGTTATTCAAGAGTAGCACCTTCATACGGAGTGCGATCCTGAGCCCCGGTGTGGCCGAAATTAAATTTTCAGTGCGTTCACACTGGGAACACAAAATAAACAGTATAACTCCTAAATGGTAATCCGGATCATAAATATGAGAGTACGGATGGGTCTGAAATGGGGTGTTTACCCTATGAACAACATAAAACATGTCAGCACGGGACGATAGGACCCCTTGCCTATTAACAGAACATTAAATGAATAATTAAAATAATTAATTTATTCATTTAATGGTAAATCTCATGTGTCTCTTAAATGGTAGCTCAGATTAAAAACCAAGGGCACCATTGAGTCCAGAACATGTCGTTTACCCTAGGAGGGGCGTAAGTTTTACGGGCACGAGCCTTCTGTGAAAAATGCTAACAGGGGCGTTATCGTAATTTAGAAGCCTTAGACGTTAAGTTTTATAAATTTTGAATGATATCTATGATTAATATTATGAGACCACCGTTGTGATTGGGAGGTGTTTTTTACCCTAGGGGAGGCATAACCTTGACCCCGCTGTGAGCTTCAGATGCAGGTTAAATTGGTGGTTTAAATTAATTAAGTTTTTAATTATTTTTTTACATTTATTTAATCCTTAACCCACACCCCTCAACTCCTACTCCTTATATGATTTACCCTGGTAGAATAGCTCTCCCACCTCCATCAATCCCTCCACCTTTCTCATCCTCCTCCATTTGGCAGACGACGAAGGAACATCGGCGGATCGCAGTGGAAGCAAGGCGAACACGTCGTCATCGACCGATGAACAAATCGAGGTAGTATTTATTCTGATTTCGTTTTCAGATTGAAGATGTTCTCGTAAATTCAATCTTGGTCGTATTTTTTTCATTTCCTTCATCAATCATCGATGAACGCACTAACACGGTCATTAATACATGTTCAAAGCCTATACATATAAATGAAATCCATCTGTTCTTCACGTATATTCATCGCCCACTTTTGGACGCATTAAACCACTGATAGATTGATGAGAGGAGGCTTGAGTAGGGGGCACTAGGGCGGTGTAGTCAAGCGGTGTTCTGCAGTCCGGCGTGCAGTGGTGGTCCGGTTTCGGCAGCGAGGCGGTTTGGAAGAGGTAGTGGCACTGGGGGTCAGGCGAAGCCGCAGGTGGCTGCGGCTGCCGCTGGGGCGGAGCAGGGAACGGAGGAGCAGCGATGGGTAGTGCGGCCATGACATGTTGTGGTGTTGTCGCAGGAGGCAAAGCCGTCGGTGACTGGTGGCGGTGTGTTGCAGGGGGCGTCGGCCAGTCGCGCTCGGTGGAGGAGCCTGAGGCCTGGCCTCAGTCATGCGGAGGAAGCCAGGGCACTCAAAACCTGGGTCCTGCTGGCGCATCAATGAAGATCGTCTGAAGCCGGTCTGTAGAGGGGAGCGAGGACCCACGAATCATGGGTCCTTCTTGGTAGTGAGTGGTGACCAACCAGTTGGCCGGTCTAGTTTAAATAGAAAAATAAGTTTGTAATAATAATAATAATAATAATAATAATAATAATATTATTATCATTATGAAAATGATTTATAAATAATAAATCACTCGTAGGGAGTCTTATTTGGGTGCCGACTGCAGCGATGTGATCCTTGGATCGATAAAAACTTTTTGAGTTGGTTTTGGGGGGTTTTAATTAATGAAACGCGGGGCCTCGGAGGCACGACACACCTTGAAGTGAATTGGTGTCTTTTCTAGGGGGTTTTTGGGCGGCATGGACACATCTGATGTCCATTTTGAGTGCTGTCAGCGGCGTTGTGACCCTGGAATTGAGCCAAAACCTTCAGTGGGGTTTTCAAGAATTAGAGCTGGAGTTGTGGCATGGGCCCCATGGCCTGTCTTTTAAACTGTGAGTAGCGTTTTGTAAAATTTTCATTGGACTTCTTTTCGGGGCGTGCGACCAGTCATTTCTGAGTTTTTTTTGAGGGCATTATGATGGCAGATTCTAGCCGCATTAATTCTTCACGATGGTGTGGGCCCCATGAGGGTTAATTTGGAAGTTGGGGGTGATTTCTCTCTTTATCACTAGGTGTCTGTTTTAGATAAGTGGATAGTCAATCTTGTGTACTTTTTCGAGAGGTTCGCAACGGTGTGATCCATTCATTGTGCTTTAGGACCAGGATGTGGGTCCCACGAAGCACTGCTCTTGTGCGGTAGATCGAAATGCATCTTTTTCTCCGGATATCTCTTCCACTCATGTAAAATGTCAATTTGACGTGTCTTTATGAAGAGATTTCAATGGTGCGATGTTATCGACTCTTTTCGGGACCGAGGCTCTAGAGCACGGGACGATGTTCGGGTGTAAAGCGGTGTTGGTGACTTTTCCATCAGATATCCGTTGGAGGTGAGTAAATAGTATATCTCACATGTTTTTTCACAAGAATTACAATGGTATTATCCATTTGGATGTGCAGAGTCTCTTTCAAGATCTCATTTAATGTGGAAGCATGAAAGGTGTACTAGTGGCGGTTTTTCCGGCAGTGTTTATAGATAACCCTTGGTGTGTGATCGCGTTAACTCTTGGAAGAGTGAAGTGAATTATTAAAGAGGTGTGGTTGGTCATGATAGGGCCATGGAGGAAGCAGGTTGGAGAAGTTATGTTTATGCCATTTTTCATTGACATTGGGTGTCGTGTACATGATAGCCCTTGGGCTGGCAATGTGGCATACTCTGGGAGTATACTGGAATGCATGGAGATATATGTTGTAGTTTTTACCAGAGAACTTTTGTGATCTTGGTTTAGAGATGAGTTTGGGCCACACATCATGTGGGCCCTATGTGTGCGGCGTGTCCTTATTTATGTACCTTTGACCTCTCGCGACGTAGAGGGTCCTCCTGTTCTCGATGGTTTCGAACATCAGGGTTGAGTGGGTCCCCTGTTTCTATTCTTGATGGTTTGGATGGAAGAGTCATTTTGGTTCCCTTATTCTTTCAGCTGAGGTGTTTCAGTATCACGTCCCTTTCACCAGACTGCGACATCGTTTATGAATACAAGCATTTATATATTGTGGGTGTTTTTCCACTTTCTGGAGTGAGTTGTCTCGGTCCTCTTTGATAGTGACTCAGCGGATTGGAGCATTATCACCCTGAGAGGCCCGGGGAGATCCTCACGTCCCTTCATGTACCCCAGTAGAGTTCTTTGGGTATAGGGGTGACCAACACATTATGCGGGCCCCGATCCTCTACCCATGAGGTTGTTTCTAGTAGGGTAAGGAGCCCCTAGTGAGCCCTGGGTGCAGACTCCCTTGATGTGAATCGAGATCATATCTTCCTTATGAGATCATTTTTACAAGTTCTAGTTAACTGTGGTGTACCATATAGCAGGGATGTCCAGTGAGGTACCATTCAGTAAGGATGGCCAGTGGTGTACAATTCAGCAGGGATGGCCAGTGGGGTACCATCTAGAAGGGATGGCAAGACTGTTTCCAGGTCCCCCTCCAGCGGATTACCCTTTTGCGGGGCTGGGCAGCGGGAACCCATCGACATTGAGAATACCTCTTGACTTTGTGACATTGACAAGGTGTGTCTTGATAGTCCCCTAGAAATCTCAATTACGAGGGAGAATTCCCCAACGAGACGTGTCCTTGTGACGCTATTGAAAACTGTGTGGGGGAGTCAGTGCCGCCAAAAGCGGATAGTGTCATGTTGTTGTGATTTGAGCCCCTTGACTTGCAGTTTGGGGCAGGCGTACAGATACTGGGCATTGATGGTGCTTACTACTGGGAGTATTGGCTACTCACTTTTTGGGCTGAGCTACGGGACAAATATCCCCTTACGATCTTGTTCGTGTTTCTTGACAGAGCATATATATATATATATGTATACCTTGTTCAAGTGCCAACTCCATGGGTTTTTTCTACTCTCCTTCTAGGGGAGGTGAAGATGTTCGGGGTATGCCAGGTGATTTTTGTGTCTAGCTTCTCGTGGTTGGAAGAGTATACTCTCTAGCTATAGGCAGCAAAGACTCGACGAGAAGTTCATCTTATCACTGTTTCTAGCTCCTTGTGTTTGGACGAGTCTACTTCCATCCTCTTGTTTTTTTGAGTTGTACTCTTTACTGCACTCTTAGTTTCACTCTTTTTCTTTTCCCTGTTCGATCTACAGCTCACCTCTTCAGTACCTCTTTTTTTTTCTCCTCTGAGCCTTCGGGGCATCTTACTGAGTATTTTTATACTCACCCCTACATGGGATTTTCCGACACTTGGTGTGCCCTTGTAGATGAAAGACAGGTTGGTAATGACTTCAGTAGAGATTAAGAGTTCGGGATCTCAGACCGAGTGCGGTGGTCATAGTCGGGTTCTATGTGTTGGACTCTCCGAGCTATTATCTTTTGTTTACCTGTTGCCTGGTTGTGGAACTTTTCTGGTTGGGCGTGTGTTTTTTCCTTTTTCATTCACTTTACATTCAACACTTTCTTTGTATTGTTTAGAGGTCGATGCACTTTGTGGTTGTTTATAGTAGATAGTATTTTACTATTCCTCTTACTCTGTACTTCTTCATTGAGTGGGCTGCATGTGTGTATACAGGTACTCAGGCAAAGGTCTCCCTAAGTTTTTTAGCCTTCGGCGCTTGTCGCCAACCCCTGGCCTATGGAGGCGGGCTTGGGGTAGTTGTGGCTCGTGCCTGGGTAGGGTCGGTTCATGACATGAATTCTCATCCTAGTGAAGAAAATCTCCTTAGATGGACAGAATTTATTTTTTAATTTGTCCCTTTAGTATCAATTAAAGAAAATACATCATTTTTTAGAAGACTGCATGACACTTCTTCTCTTGATTCTACATTAGTTTAAGAGGACCAAGCATGACACATGTTTTTCTAGAAGTAGATCGATACCTTGATCATCGTGTCTCACTTGGAGAAGTTTCTTGACTAAAATCAATGGCTTCCCTAGTTGTTTGATAATTTTTATGTAGGCATATTTGACCGCCAATGTTTATATAATATCATGTTGTAAATCATCGGGAATGGAAAAAACTAACTAATAATTTGAAGGACTTACAAATTTTTTATGATGAAGGTTCATTGGCCCAGTCGATAAGGGATGATTCAGAGGAACTTGAGTAGATAAAACACTAAATTTCATATCTAGGATATCGATCTATTGACTAAAAAAATAATTGAATAAGAAGCGTGAATAGCTAACACAAATTTCCATCATCTGTCATTGTAATATTTTTTATAGACCATTCATAAATGAGTTAAATATGTATATTCTTTTACTAATAATCTTCATCCTAAGGAATTTTCTACATAGGAGGCAGAGTGAATTACACATCAACATTTTATTCATACCTCCCACCAAACTTTGGCTGACTTGGAAAATTCAACTTGTCCAATTATATCATTGTCTGATCAGAAATGTTTTTTATATAGATAGAATCCTCGGAGAGGCTCTGGAATGTGGATATGCCACCTTTTTCATGATATCAATGAAAATAACTTATAAAATTTACATATAATTATCCATATTTCATTAATTCATGATATATATAAAATTTCATTGATTTGATGTTTCATGAATCATTAAAATAACATGTAATCCCAAATACATGTATTTGAATGTTTAAATAATAGTCGATTTTTATTTAGAACTACTCATGATTTCCCCATGACATGATATTTTTAATTTATGTACCTACTCATGTTATCTTGATATTTTCTAATTTAGAAGGATGATTTGGGTAATATATTTATATATCATAGCGAAAATGATATATTTTTTTATCAATGATGGTGTAAATTGAGATCATATCATTATTTCTCGTAAGTACTAATTATAGTCTCTACAATATTTTAATGATTTTGTTTTATATAGAAACCCTGAATTATTATACATGAATGTTAAATAATTTTTAAAATCAACAACATAATAGTTATAAATTCAATGATACAAAGGTTTTGTATTTTGTGAAAACATGGACCATACATCAGTTATAAAAAATAAAACAAAAACACCATTAAAATGAATCTTTATCCACAAATTTTTTTTCAAACTCTCCACAGTACATGTAGTCACATGAGGATATACATTAATAAAATGGGTCAGTTAAAAGGATAGTATTAGAAAGAATAAGTGACATGAATCAATATAACATGGGATTTCATATTCATCAGCAACACATCCTAAGTATTGGATAATCACCATAATCCTGATCTAAGCATTTGATAATGGTTTGGAATGTGGAAATTTATAAAAATGATACATATTATCATAGTGGTCAAATAAAAAACATATTTATGATCCATGATAGCATCATGTTCACTAATTTCATATGTGACTAATCATAACATTATTATTTTGTGGACAAAGAATGTAGAGACCCTCACTTTTCAAATATTAACAATACCTATCTTTTTCGGAATACTTAAACAATATACAAGCATACTCCCAATGATTGTAGTTAGTGCCTTTTGAAACAAGGAAACATAAACACTGGTACATATATGAGATACATCATCTCCAACTAGGTTTTTCATGACTTGAACTCTTTTAATACATATCAAGAATAGTACATTTCATCATAACCTAGAGGTAAGAAATCATAAAAGTGGTGATCTCAAATACATAGTAAGGGTAAAAAAGGGAGACATGTAAGTATAAACATGAGTACATGGGTATGAGAATGTGATCCTATAAATATAATCTCATACCCTACATATCTAATACCATAATAGAAATCATGGAATAGAGATTGATAGTTCATAAGATATTAATCTTATAAAATAAAGATCATAATCTTTGAAATCATAAGATTGGAATAAGACATGAAATTGTGGCAAACAGATAATCATATAATAATTTCCAAGGTAACCAAGGAATCTATATCAATACCATCTTATTAGTGTTTCATTTCCATGACCATCATCGTTGCATGATTTCACTCATCATAAAATTATAGTAGTGATGGTTCACTACCATGTCCATCTTATAAGTTATGGTTCGCTCCCAAGACCATATTAGTAGACTGATATCACCGTGATAATATCTTAATTTATCTCATGAGATGTAATACTTTACCCAATGCATTTTAGGGATATATATGTCCCACCCCTCAAATAATGAGATCATACATACATGTTCCACAAGATAAAAAATGAACATATCATAACCAAGGAATGAAACGGGTATCTTAAACATGTAAACAGATCATATCATGTGGAAATATACAAGTTTCAAAATCATTTTTTCATAAACATAACCTATGAAAAAAAGCAGGTTTTAAAATATTATAACCTATGAATGGGAAATGAGTATTATAACCTCATGACATAAAAAGATAATCAATTTAAATAAATAATTTGAGTGGAAACATTTAATAATTTCCATATAATTCCATGAGTAAAACCAATGTATTTCATCCTCTGTGGGAAATAATTTTGAAAGATTTTTTAAGAACACTTCTTGAGGGAAATATCCTTTCTTGTATAAAAAAGGATCTTTAATGCATAAAACCATTCGAAAATTATTTTAATAAAAAATATCATTGAAAACATATAAATAAGACATTAAATCATTTTTAAAACCATATTCCAGGAAAACTTATAACACATGTTTCAAATCAATTTAAAAACATTTTTATTTGAAAACACTTGAAAAATTTAAAATAAATATTGATATTTTTTTGAAACTAATTTCATTTAAAATAATATGAAAACATATATAGAATTCTTCAAAATGTTTTGAAAAAAAAAATTCATTAAAAAATATAAAAGATGCCTGAAAATATATTTAAAACCATTTCATTGAAAATACGAAGGAAAAAAAATATTTAAAATATATTGAAATTTATTTTTCTTGAAAACATATAAAATAATTTTGAAAAGGTTTATAAAACCATTTCATTGAATGAACATTAAAAACATGTAAATAATAATTGAAAAAATTTTGAAAACAGTTTTCTTTGAGAATAAATAAAAGATGTTAAAAACCATTTTTAAAATAATTTTCCATGAATATTTGTTTAAAAAAATATTCTTATAAATTAACCCTCCTAACAGTACAAATTTAGCTTTAATGAAATGATTATGATCATATTCATACATCTCTTATGAGGTCAAAATTACTTTCCTTTTGCTCGATAAAAAGGGTTGAAAAGTGACTTGTTTGGAAAATGATAAGAAGATTCAATTGAAAATATTTGTAAAAGAAAAAAAGGGTTAAAATTTCTTTTAGATATAATAGGATAATGGCATAATATTCTTGGAAATCCTTTTTACAAAATATTAATTTCTGACCGAAGAGAGGGTAACGTCCGGATTTCCCAAAAAAACTTTCTTAAATATATTAAGTTCCAAAGAGTATAACATTGTACCAATACTTCAGAATATCATTAAATAAAAAAGGATAATTAATCTCATGAATTTTCTTCTAGTATCTATATTAATAGTTCATCAAAGGAAGCATAAACATAAACGATCTCGAAAAGAAATTAGATTATCTCTATAATCTCTTATATCATGGTATATTGGGATCACGATCTCAATGTACAGAACGAATATTAAATGAATAATATAATATCATGAAAATATTTAGATTCTTAATATTATAGGAATGATGGATTTATGTTTAGATCTAAAAGAGTTTAGGTGTATTACAAAACACAAGCCTCAATGAAAGAAAATTGAGAAAAATTATTTTTACAGATTTGGTATCTTTTGAAACTAAAGACTCATGATAAAAATATCATAAAATTTGGATTCTAAGACCCATAAATTTAATTATAAGATACATATATTACAATCATGTGAAGTAAATACACCAATGAATTTGAAATAGTGTCAAACATAACATTTATTTCATGAAAATTTAATGTGATATGAAATCCCCAAACCTTGTGTATTGGCTCTCTCCGTACTCATACATGATTCATGTATAATAAATATATGTTTCTTTATAAACACCATATATAATATTATTATTATATCTATAACCATATATATGGTTTTATCATGACCTAATATTACCCTCTTGTTAACGAACCTATGTTATGGTTTCCCTTTGGGTAAAATTCACACTGTTCTTCGCTTGTGTCTTCATTTGTTACATAATTGATACGTATAATTATATCATCATATCCAAAATTATAACATGATATAATTATCAGGTATATATATTATATGTATACTATAGAAATATATTAAAAAATGAAGTATATAGTGGAATACACCGTTCATGTAGAAGATAAGTCATATGTATGTGTGAATGTTCTTTTATGTTTTTATTATTGTATTGAAGGAATGTTTGTAAATGAATATATCATTGTCTCGATAGAATTAATATATCATATAATTCATATATTTCATATAATTCCATTTAAACCATCATTAATACATTCAATGTGGTTTGTGAATGAGTAACCTCACTTTGAGGGGTGGTAGTCCACACTTCCTCAAACGAGATTATCGTATTAACACTAATTAGAAGTAAAAAATGTTCGGGCTTATAAGAGTAATAAATAATCTTAAATACATTTGAAATATAATATAGTACATATATAAATAAATTTTCTACCATAATGTTCACCACTATTGGTGGTAAATGAGAAATGAACAATCATCATTTAGTGAGGAAATAGTTCACGATAGACATAATTATTATGTTCAACATCCATTAAATGGAGGTGCATGTAAGTGTAGATCAGAAAAATTTCATAAAAAATTAATATTATATGTATTATATTGTTTTTTCACACAATAATTGAATAAATATTTTTTAATGGGTGAATAAGAAAAATAAATGGAAGGAATATAATGGTATGCATTACCTTGAAATTGGGTAACTCTTTTTGGATAGTTCCAAAAGTATTACATTGGAAGCCTTCTACCCTAATGGTTCCTACAAGGTCATCAGAATGATTATTGGAAGGCTAATAGGTTATTTACTATAAAAAAAATTTTAATAGGAGTGAGGCATTGGTAGA
The DNA here is from genome assembly GCA_963277665.1 of Viscum album. Lineage (NCBI taxonomy): Eukaryota > Viridiplantae > Streptophyta > Magnoliopsida > Santalales > Viscaceae > Viscum > Viscum album. The sequence continues at coordinate 451,170,681 of OY728139.1, read as the reverse complement.
GGTTGTGGCCTTTTATAGGTAAGGAAAATGATCCACATAGAATTTGTAGAAGCAAAATAGGTGTGGACATGTTGTAACCAAAACAAGTTCATAAAAACCCAAAAACAACTCATAAATGAATGTTTTATGTCCAAATTATGAACATAAAATTGGTTTTTTTAAATTATATAGGACGTTTTGGCACTTAATTTTATGTTTTAATCCCTAATTAAACTTAATTTGGTCATAACTACTATGATTAATTTTAATAATGTTTACAGGTCATTTTTGTAAAAAATTAACTTGGAGTTATTTGAATTTAAATATTAGACTGAATAAAATTGTGTATGTTATATTTTTAAAATTCTCTTTATAAAAGAGGAAAAATTAATATTATTTCTAATCCCACACATGAAACGAAATAACGGGGTTTTAAAGTAGGAAAAATTTCAATTGTTGTTTATGATTTTATAACTAATTTCAAAGTGAATTTGATCCTAAAGAATAACTTTATTTATTAGATTTAATATTTATATAATTTTATCTTAAAAATTATTATAATATAATTTATCTTTAATAAGTAATTAGACAAAAAGGCAGTTTTTAAAAAAAGTGATAATTTTCACTATTCATTAAAAAAGATTTTTCTTAGAAAAATCAAAAAACATTACCCTAGTCTAATTATGTTGTTCTGATTTAAAAAATAATTTCATTCTATACCATTAAATTTATAAATGTTTCTAAAATTAATTTCATTTTTTAAAGAGAATCAATGAATAGAACAATATTTGAAACATAAAAAGACATTACCCAAAATATTATCTTTTATTATCAATAATCTTTTTCAAATAAAAAAAATATAAATAATATTTGAAAATTAGTTATTACAATTAATATGATTATGTTTATTTTTTAGGTTATAATTATATTATTTAAAAAATTAAAACAATAAAAAGAAAAGATTCATAGAACCTCAATGTTTTGTGCATCGTACGATAAGTCTTTTTTGCTTGTAGCACAAGCTAGGTTTTCATTGGATGTTGCACAAGCCAAGTTGGTATTTCATGTGAATGTATTGATTGAATTATTATATATATATATATATATATTTCTAGTTTCTTGTGAAATATAAAAATTATTAAATAGATAAATTAATTCTATAAATAATAATTGTAAAAATCTCAGGGTGTTATATTGTACCCCCCTTAAAATGAATTTCCCCCTCGAAATTCAACTGGGTTATCAAAGGTTTAATAATTGAATTTTTAATTCATATACACTCACATCATAACAAGGAATACTAAAACATCCCTAAAAAGGTAAATTAAGAACCATAATTGTTCCCAAAAGTAACATATGAATGTGTTTCCACAGGATAACATAGGTTATGAGTGAATATTGGACATGGATTAAAAGTGTAAATATTTATAGGGAGTGATTTAGGTGATCAATCACAAACAAGTGAATGATATAGGGATATTTGAGGACCTAAATGTCATAAATCTGTGATGATTCTAGATTTCATTGGTTCATTTAAATTTAAGGTGTTAGGAAAACAATTTTTTTGTATCACATTTATAATGTCTAGTAATTGATGAGAAATTTAGATAAAATATTTCATTCAAAGCATGTGATTTGAAAATAACTAATACATCCATTAGCTCAGGGAATGAATGTCCAGAAATAAACGTTTATGATTAAAGCACAAAAATATTCATTTAACAAATCTTAAGGCCCATAAAATAATAACAATTCTAACTAATTGTATTTTAAAAAAACATGCATTAATCTGTAGAAAGTAACACTAATATTTCATAATAAATATTTATTCATTAAAAATTATAATACGTTAACCAATACATTTCACAGGCCAGTGGTAGGCATGAAACCCTTATCATCATTCATTCATGAGTTCAAAACGTGCAACCTTGGAGGAATTGACTGGATGTCACCCAACAAACATGATGTCCTATTTTAAAACCACAATAATATAATATATAATATCGACATCCTTGAAATATGTTAATTCACTAATTACCCTTTTAACCAACGATTTCCACAAAAACTTAGTGCCCAAATACTTCGTATTAATTTTAACATAAACATTTCATAAACCCTTAGCCTTATAACCCTTTCTCAAAGGTGAAAATATAAAACATTAGAAAGAGAGTCATGAAATAATCTTAACAATGATTCCCCTGTATAACACAAAGTAGCTCTTGGTTTTTATGTTCCATGAATGTGAATAAACTCATCATATATTCTCATGGAACATTATACCAACATTAATTACCATAAATCCTTTTGGAAACATAAATACTTTCTCATTCTTATGTAAATTAGATTTACTCCTTAAATCCAAAAATAATGTAATCATTATCAATGATAGCATAAGACACCATTGAATAAGTCCTTATAAAGTTCTAGGGTAATCAATACTTCCCAATTTACTTATTAATGTCCAAAATATATTTATCCATATAATAGTATGTTATCATGAATAACATATTAAGGGTCACCTTCCCTTAGTCAAAATATCACCTTTTTAATAAATCACTTCTCCAGTATAATATAATCATGTAAATACTGAGCAAAAACATAAGTATAACAATCCTTTTCTATTTCGTCATTCCTATCTTTTAAATTCAAAAAATGTAAATACTTCAATTACATCATCTTATTCTATTAAAAATAATACCTCTTCTATTTACATTTCATATGCAGTCTCGTCATCATCCAAAATGTAACCATTACTCACACTGCCTTCTGGATTCTTATATGAAACATTAATATAGGGAAATTGAGATTCATAATTACTATTGTCTCTAAAATTGAAACACTTAACCTTCTATGATGACATATGGAGTCCAAAATTCCCATCCAATTCATTAACTAAACTCTTCATCTTTCCCTTTCAGTCACATGATTTGATTCATTCTATTCCATAGTCAAAGCATATTCTTATTCCACTAAGACATTTGTGTATGTGATTATTTCCACATTATTCACACAAAGGAAATTTATTCAACTTCCCTCCATGATCTCCAATACCCAATGTGGTGGAAAGAAATATAGGTCTTCTAATCACATAATGAAATCATACATACATGTTCCACAAGATAATAAATGAACATGTCATAACCCATGAAATGAAATGGGTATCCTGAACATGTAAACATATCGTAAAAAATGGAATGATAAAAATTTCGTAATCATTTAATCATAATTATAACCTATGAAAATAAGTGGGATTCAAAGGCATATAACCCATGAAATAGAAATAGGTTTCATAACATCATGCCATCGAAACATAATCCCTTCAAATAATTAATATGAATTGAAAAATTGAATAAATTCCACATAAAGGCATGAGTAACAACAATGGATGTTATATAAGGTGGGAAATAATTTTGAAATATATTATAAAAAACATCTTTATGACAATATATTTTATTTTTTGAAAGAATAATTTTAATGGAAAAACAATTTTAAAAAAAAAATTCATATTGAATAGCTTTGAAAACATGTAAATAAGTAATTAAATCATTTTGAAAATATTTTACAACGAAAACATATAAAACCGGAATCAAAACATTTAAAAACCATTTTTCAATGAATGAATCTAACAACTTTTAATAAAATATTTAAATTTATTAGAAAACCATTTCTTAGAAAATAATTTGAAAACATATAAAGAAAGATTGAAAACATTTTAAATATTTTTATTAAAACATTAAAATAAACAATGAAAATGTTTTGAAAAAAAATTCTTTGAAAATGGTTTTAAAATATATAAATAAATTTAGAAAACATTTGGGAAATATTTTGTCATGAATACTTATAAAAGAATCTGGAAAATTTTTTTAAAACCATTTCATTAAAATCAATTTGAAATCTTTTATATAAGACATCAAAAAAATTTGAAAAAAAATTTCTAAGAGAACATATAATAGAATTTTAATACAATTTGGAAAATAAAATTCCTTTAAAATTTCTTTTAAAAACATTTTCATAGAGATTAACTTTTTTAATAATTAAAAGAAAGTGTTTATGAAATGATGGTAGTCAAATCATTACATGACCTACAGGGTCAAAAGAACATTCCTTTAGCACGATAAAAAAGTTAGAAAGGTACATTATTCTGAAAATAATTTCAATATTGACATTAAGATATTGGTAAAGGAAAAAAATGTAAAATTTATTTTATATTTTATAGGAGAATGGAATAATATTCTTGGAAACCATTTCTAGAAAACATATATTTCTGACCGAAGAGTGGATAAAGTCGTGCATTCCTAAAAACACATTATTAATTATCTTATGTAAAAATGTTTATAAAATAGTACCAATAAATGAGTATATCCTAAAATAATATATTAAAAGGAAACTCATGAATTTTCTTGACATATGAGTCAAAATATTTCATCCAAGTAAACATAAAAAAAATCTCAAAAAGAAATGAGATTGCCTCAATAAATTCTTATAACATGATATCTTAGGATCATGCTCTCAATTAAAGGAAATGAAATTAAATTAAGAATTTAATATCATGGAAATATTTATATTAATGATATTTTATGTAAAATGGATGTATGTACACTTCAAAAAAGATTTTAGGTGTATAACAAAACACAAGTCTCAAAGAAAGAAAATTGAGACAATATATATTTACTGATTTGGTATCTTTTTAAAATTAAGCCTCATGAAATAAGGATCATAAAAATATAATGTGAAAACAAATAAATTTAATTAAAACATACATATAATACAATATATGGAAGTACATACACCACACAAAAGAAAATAGTGGGGAACATGACATTAATCATAGGAAAATTAAAAGTGAGATGAAATCCACTTGCCTTGTGTATTGACTCTTATTATACTTGTAAAATATTATTGTATAATAAATAAATTTTAATTAAACATAAATTAAATTAAAATAATATGATATCTATAACCATATATGGTTTAATTATGAGCTTATATTACACACTTGTTAATGAACCTATGTAATGGTTTTACTTCAGGTAAGATTCACCATATTGTTCAAAAGTGTCTTAATTTGTCGCATCATTGATACGTATAATTATATCATGATTCAAAAATTTATAAAATGATATAAATATAATGTATATACATTATATATATATTATAATAATATATATGAAAATGAATTGTGTAATCGAATACACTGTTCATGGAGACGGTTAGCCATACGTACGCATGAACACTGTTTTATGTTTTTATTGATGTATTGAAAGAATGAATAAAAATGACATATACATATACATATATATATATATTTATCTTTTTAGAATTAATATATCATATATATCATATAATTTATTAAAACCATCATTAATACATTTGATGTGGTGTGTGAACAAATCACCTCGATTTGAGGGGGCAGTAGTCCCAACTTCCTCAAATGAGATTATTGTATTAACACCAAATGGTAGGTTAAAATATGTGTGTTGTAAAAGTAATACATAATATTAAATTCATAGTAAATATAATATATAGAAATATAAACAGATTATCCATTAGAATTGTCACCATGATTGGTGGTAATGTAGAAGTGAACAATCAGAGTTTTGTGAGGCAGTACTTCGCCACACACAGAAACAGTATATTCAAAATCAATTAGATTGAGGTGTTTGTCTGTTTAAATCCTAAAACATTCATAAAATAATTATTATGCATAAGATAATGATTTTTTCACACAATAATGGAAGAAAGACAGTTTAAATGGGAAAATAAGGAAAATAAATGGAAATAGCATGAGGCAAGATGTTGCCTCTAAAATGGGTAGCTCCTTTTGGTTTGTGCCAAAATGATTATGTTGGAAGCTTGATATTTAAAGGGATCCATTTAGGTTGAAGGTAGGATTTTTGGGAGGCAACATGGGGAGATCATGAACTAACTTAAATGGATATATATGTTTTAGGAATGGGTAGAGGGATGGGCATTTATAGGTATGAAAAATGACTCACATTTAATTTTTAGAAACAAATTAGGTGTGCACCTGTTCCAACCTACCAGTGTCATGAAAAACAAAAAAAACTCAATAATATAAGTTTTATTTCTGATACATGGACATAAAATGGATGTTTTATATTTTTCTATGTTATTTGGTCCATTATTTTTATGGTTTAGTCCCTAATAATGATTAATTTGGTATTAAATACTGTGATTAATTTTAATCACATTTACAAATCATTTTGGTCAAAAATTAATGTTGTGTTATTATACACTAATATTTAGACAATATAAAATGGTGTAAGTATGATTTTTCAAATTCACTTCACCAAAGTAGTAATATTAAGATTACTACTAATCTCATAGATGTTATGAAATAATGTTGTTTTAGTGTAGGAAAATGATCAAAAGTTTGTTATGATTTTATGTTCAGTTTCAAAGTGAAATTTATCCTAATGAATTTAATTGTACTATTATATGTAATATGTATCTAATTAGACCATAAAACAAATTAATTAAATATTTTATCATTAATAAATAATTAGACAAGATGAAACTTTTTACTAAAAATAGGTATTTTCCACTATTTATCAAAATATGAATTTTCTCCGAAAAATCAAAAAATTCACCGTATGATAATATTGAAATTATAAATTCAAAAATTGTGTTTATTTTAAGAAATTAATTCTATTAATGTTTCTAAAATTTTATTTATTATCAAAAGTGATTCATTCAATAAAACAATATTTTTAACATAAAAGGTTTTCACCCATAATATTATCATTCATTATCAATATGTTTAATTTAAATAAAATAATAATATTAAATATTTGAAAATAAGTTAATGATATTAATATTACTAAATATAATATCTTGGTTATAATTATTTTTATTTAATTAATTAATATTTTAAAAAGAGGTGTTTTGTAGAAACTCAGTGTTGTGTGCTTCGTAGACCAAGTCGGTGCTACTTATAGTGTAAGCCATGTTAGTATTTCATGTTTCACAAGACAAGTTGGCACTAAATATGAATGGAATTTTTGGGATAGTGTTTTAATATATATATATATATATATATAACTATTTCCAATTTCATTTGAAAAGAAGAAAATATAGAAAAGGTAAATTAATTTGGCGAAAAAATAATTCTCAAAATCTCAGGGTGTTATAATTCTAGAACCATTTATATGAAAAATAACATTATATCATCAAATAAATCACATTACATAATGAATTTTATTAATATATAATTCCAAGAACCCCCATCATATCGGAATATTTACATAATCATGTATACCACATAGAATTTATAATAACCATAATCCTGAAATAACTAATGGAATAAAATGGATTTCAAAAAAATTTCATAATAATTATTTTATGTATTAAATTGGGGTTCGAATGTAAATAAGGTAAAACATGATTAGAATAAGATTCATAATTCTTAAGAGAAGAAGAAACAACTCAAGTTGTGTCAAATATATGTTTTGTAAAGAAAAGTATTTTTGGAAAAGTATTTTATGGAAACATCTATATCACCAAAAATAAAATGAAATAATAGTGTAATTTTATTTAAATAATGTAAGAGTAATATCCATAATGAAGATTTCATTAAAGAGTGGAAACCAAAAGAAATGAAGTTGGTTTTGAGAATCCCCATACCATAATTGTTTCTTTTATTCGATGCTTTTTTCCTCTTGAATAATAAAATTAAATTTAATAAAACATTAATATATAACTACAATATTTTAATTATTACCATCATATAAAAATTATAGTCATTTGATTATATTTTTTAAAATCCTTGGTTAAAGGAAAGACAATTTTATATCATGTTTTACTTACAAATTTATTGTTTTTCTTTGATTTTTCTATTTTTTTCAAAATAATTTATACATGAACATAATTAATTCAATAATATTACAATAAATATATTTAATTTTTTTATCATTTTTAATTTATTATAACCAGCCATAGGGATACTGATTAGATAATAATTTTCAATTTCCTCTTTAGTGGTTAACCGAATGTTAAAGGGATATTGTCAAAAGAAATGGAATGGGAAGTATAATAATTAAATATTTCATAAATATAATACATAAAATAGGTTTAAATGATTAATATAATGTAAAAAAACTTCCAAATTTTTTTGTTGTGATTTTATTAATTAATTAAGAAAAAGTATGAGAATTTGGAAAAGAGAGAATAATTGACATAACATACTCTTTCCTTGGTGTATCTTCTCTTGTGAGACACTAAAACGCCATTATAGTTTATATTTTCTTTATTTAAAAATGTCCCTATGTATTATAATGGTATTTAAAGGGTGGAACTGGATATAAAATTGAACTTGGAATGGGTGGTTGGAGTGTTTTGATAATGAGAGGGAAAAGAGTAATTTATACTTTAGGATATGGGTATTTTTAAAAAATATATATTAAATACAGTAATATAACTAAGGTAAAACATGTAATATTAAATTATTTATAATAAAAATAATATATAAATATAATATAATGGTTTTAAATACTTTTATCTAATAATTAATTCACATTAATTAGATTATTATACAGAATATAGAATAATGGAATTTGTTATTTTAAGGGAACGCTTGATTTTTTTTGGAAAGTCCTTTTTTAAGGTTTGGAAATTAAGTTTATTTTATTATAATGAATAATTTATTGTCACAACCCATCCAATGGGGCCCATGCCGTGACTACCCCATTCCTAACTTCTATTAGCCTAGGGATGGAGACTTGGATGGGAAAGGCGTATCCCTAAAATTGGAAGGCATTGCCTTTAAACTTCTACGAACACACAGACTAGAATACAACAATATGCAACCACAAAGTAAAACTGTTGTAGTAAAAGTGTGCAATGAAACTAAGGGGGTATAATACGAGCCCAAATGAAAAGATAAAACTACAAATGTTAACAGAAAATATCTCTTGTGATCATCCATAGGGGATCCTACCTAAAGGGTAGGTACAACTCCTCTCCACATCTCTCCATGTCATCCTTCAACATTGCCCACCATCAGGTCCTAGATCTTGAGTGTCAGTCAAGGATTCCTATCATCTTCCTAGGACACAACAAGGTACGGTTGAAGCCCATAGAGGGGTGAGTATAAAAATACCCAATAGGGACTTCGAGACCCATAATGGTATCTCATAATTCCCCATAAGAAAACCACAAGCATGAGCTCAATCACAGTGAAAAAAATAAAAAGACACAGCTCAAACCAGGTATACTAAAGTACACAAGTACAGATGATTACTCGTAAGGCTAGATAATCCTATACTATCAAGAGGCACTGCTGCTAACCCACACAAGATCTATAGGTACTAACCATCGAAAGACCCATAGAAGATTGATAGGTACTAACACCCACAGGACCCACACATGATCGATAGGTGCTGATTCACATAGAATCTATGGGTGATGATTCGCATAGAATCTCTTTGTGTTGATTCATAGAGAATCACTTGGTTCTCATTCACACAAAATCACTAGATGCTAATTCCCACAAAATCACTATGTGTTGATTCACACAAAATCTCTGGGTGATAATTCTCACGGAATCGTTGGGTGCTGATTCACATAGAATCGTTTGGTGCTGATTCACACAAAATCGATGGGTGCTGATTCATATAAAACCCCTAGGAGCTGATTCACACAGAATCGTTGGGTGATGATTCACAGAAAAATGTTGGGTAATGATTTACATAGAATAGTTCGGTGCTGATTCACACAGAATCACTCTGTGCTGATTCACAATGAATCACTCATCATTATTCATGTCTTAGCCAGACACATGATTCCTGTTCATAATACGCTAGTTTTGGGGAGAAACTACTCCTCAAGCCATCAGTCATATTTCAACAAGCATGAAGTACCATGAAGATGTTACCCAATGATATTTCATGTCATAAGGGTTCCAACTCAATAGATAGCACGTCAACCAGATGCTAAGACTATAAGTTATTGTAATTTTAGTACCAAGGGCCATCATTCTAACATAATCTCTTGGTATTGATTCACACAAAATTTCTCTTCCTTCTTCACGTCTCAGCAAGACACAAGATTCCCTCTCATAGTATGCTTTTTTTGGGAGAATCTTGTCTTAAATCTAACAATATTATTTCTGTGAGAAATAAGTACCATGATGAAGTCACCAAATGATCCACCATGTTATAAGGGTTCCAACATAAAAAATAGTGCATCAACCACACGCCCGATCTGTAAGTTATTAGCATTTTAGTGCTGAGGGTATGGTTGGATTCGTAGTCGATACAACCCAGCTATACTCCAAAATTATCTGAAACTCTCATGGAGTAAATCAAAAGGAATGTCTCACTCCAAGGATCCTAGCCCCGCAAACTATTTGTCAAATGGACATCTGGTTCATATGATATGTCCTTTTAAGTGTATTTGGGCCTAATAGGGTCCATGTCTAGTCCGACCCGATCCGACCCATTCTAGGTCGACCCTACCCAGTCCGAACCGGCCTGGATCAGCCCGATTGGGCTGGGGCCGTTGACTGGCCCTCCCTGCCCCGGCTGGGCTGGGCCGCGACAGCTTGGCCCGCCGGCTGGAATGACCCACATGGTTCGCCTCGCGAATGGCTCAAAGAGTTGTTTGTCTCTTTAAATTGCTATGCCAGGTGGCACTGCCTCATCACCCTCAGGGAGTTGGACATCTTCCTTCACCACGACATTGAATCTACGACCTTCTCCGTGTAGCTCCCAGCAGTGTGCCACCTCCCACCTCTGCGGTTGGCCGGGGGTCGGCTGCCCATCCATATACTGCGGCACCATACGTCGCCACTATTCCACGGCGTCCGGTGGTTTTCGGCCTCCGCCCTTTTCCACCGACGCGGGTAAAAAGTGCTTCCGCATTAGTGTCAGGCCTGCGGGACTTTTGCGGGCCACTGAGTGAGCTCCAATTGTCCATTCGTCCTTTCAAACACATCTACGAGCCTCCCGGGATGTCGTCTTCATTGTGTGCCTCCCAGTTTCTGCTTTCTATCGAGTTGGAAATTTTCCCCCAAAGAAAGCAATATGAAAAAAGAGACGGAGGGTTCGGCCTTTTTCGTTTGGTCCACGACCTCTGTGTTAACATTATAACAAGTGGGAGATTATTCAATTCATCAAATATAATATTTAATAAATAACCCCTACCTCAAAGATCATTGGTGACTACTGCGGGTGGCGGTGCTTCCACGCTTGATGGAATTGCAGTTGAATGAGATGGTTCGTGAGTGTTGAAATTTGTCATCCATCAACCTCGGGAGCGACTCCACAATGGGCGTAATCAAATCCTCTGTTCTCTGACTCCGAAAGGTGTTGTTGTAATTTTCCAGAGTTTCCTCAAAGCCATGTTAAAAACCCCCATGAAAACATCCATTAAATAGATGAGATATTCTACCATGTCGCATGAAATTAATGCGGTTCATTTATGAACCGCATTTAATATTGCATATTTGAGGTTAAAATCTGAAGGCTCAAGCCATTAAATTGTTGAAATGTCATCGGTCCTGCCATCACATCTTAACTGTTACTGAAAATAAATTAAATAACATTGTTATGTTATTTTATTGTTTTTCTTAAGTCTAAAATTTATCTTTTTCTTCTGACCTACTGCGGTCAAAATGAAGTTTCCCTTAAGCGAATCCCGGTGATGTGGATTCAACAGTGCCCTCAGATTTTATTTTCTAAACCCTAGTTCAAAAGATATAAAATTCTATATTTACATTTAGTAAACTTATCTCAACAAAAGATTAAAAAAATCTTTTCGGGTACACCGCTCCCTAGAATCATGCACTGTCAATTTTCGCAAACATCTATTAATCCCAAATGATTAAAAAATTTAAATAAAATTTCTAGGTCTTTACATTTATGAAAATAAAAAAAATTAATGAACCTGAAGTTCTAAATATTATTCATTCATTATTTCATCATGAATAATGAAATTTAAGATATATTGGTTATGAGAAAATTGTATTTTTAGTATAAACCTAAAAATTAATGTAATTCCAAAAATTACTAAAAAAATACCATAAGAAAATATTTATGTGATGATTTAAAAAATTATATTGATTTTATAAAAATAAATTTTTTGCAAAAGAGAATCTAATTTTTAATATAGAATTTATGATTTTTACAAAATCCATTAAAATGCATTTTATTAAAAAAATCTATATTATATTTGAGTTTTTTAATTATGATATTTATTTTTCAGCATTATAATATAAATATTTATTTATATTAGTCATTATAATTATTATATATATTAAAATTTATAATTTTTATGTAAAATTACTATTCCAACGGTAAGGTTTCTATTCCTAATGGCCCCAATATTAATCGAAGGTCTACATTACTAATAAATTCATGGTCGTTACATTATTCCCTTATAAATGAATTTCAATCCCAAAATGTCAACTCATTTTATATAATGATAATATATTTGGGAACATCTATTTTATTATTTCTTGTCATTCCCATGTCGTCTCTTCACACTTATGGTTCCACCAAAGAACTTTGAAATGGTGTGTTGTCTTGCTAGGTAAAAATTTGTCTATACGGTCCATGATCTTCCCTGGATGTTCCGCGTAAGGGAGTTCATTTTCCAATTATACCACATTCAAACTCAGTGCATATGATAGGATAGGTATATATTTCCTTATGGGAGATATATGGAAAACATCATGAATTTTATCAATATTTGGTGAAAGAGTATGCTGAAAGGCCACTGCTCTTATTTGATCAAGGATCTCAAATGGGACAATGTACATTAGGTTAAGCATCCCATTCCACACAAACCACAAGATTGTCATCCATGGTGATATTTGAAAGAAAAAATTTCCTCTAATATGAATATTCAAGTCCCTTAATTGGTTCTAAATATAGCTCTATTTCTAAATTTGAGTAGATTTTATATGTTTTTGGATGGCTTGAACCTTCTCTATCAACTCTTGCACAAGATCCGGTCCCAAGATATTTAATTCTCCAACTTCATCCTAGAATTTTGTAGTTCTAAATTGCTTCCCATACAGAGCTTAATATGTGTCCCTTTAAATACTTTAGTGGATATTTTTGTTGTATGTGAACTCATATAATGGAATATTTTGAACTCTTCCAACATTAAATTACATTAAGAAGGCTCTAATCATGTCCTTGAGCGTCTGAATAGTCCACTCAAACTAGCCCACAGTTTGAAGGTGATTGCCTTTAATGAAACTCATTTAATTATTCAAATTACATTGAATTCTTCTCTATAATTTAGAGGTGAACCATTTATCTAGTATATAGAGTATTGAAAGTTCCACCTCATGAAGCCTCACAACATCCATTACATATATCTTCAAATGTATTTAATGCGAGAATATTCTTGAATAATTATGAAGTGGGGAGTATTGGTGAGTTAATAAACCAAAAAACATATCATATTTTTTCATTTATATATCTTTATAAGACCGATAATAATGTTGATGGTGATTTTCTCCAATTTCCAAGTGGGTATAGGAAATGGTTGCATCATATATTTGGACATCTATATAACTGATTTTACATTTTTGACATACCAAACACCATGAGATACACTCCATAATATACATATTCATGTTTTTTTTGACAAAAAGTTCTCTTGAATATCATGATACATATTGGTACTTCTAGGGTAGATATAGAAAGATGATAAATGTGTATTATCCAATATCTCATTCTTTAACTCATGTGATGAAAGGAAACAAAGTATAGTTCCAAATCAAATTACACTATCCTCGTTAATGTGGAACTAATTTAGTTTTTTTCCTTTACTTATTTTCCCATCTTTAAAAGCCCTAGATCATCCCATTATACTTACATGATATTATCTTTAATAGATAATGGGGTAATAATTTGGAAAATGTAAGATGTATCCCTAATTGGTATGATTTCAAGATCTATCATTTTTATATCTAGGATGATAGGGTCCTTCTCAATCAACATCGTGGATAGAGTACTCATTTATTTTATTCTACAAGTATTATCTATCTTGTTCTCTTTTCTTGGATGGTAGTGAATGGAGAAATTTTAGTGCTTTTTTAGACCTAAACATCTTATTTGATGTATTATTAGCTCATTCATTGTTAATATATAACCTGCACTCATATGAACGCTATATATTTCACACTACTCAACATAGAGGTTGTGCTTAAAAATAATTAGAGTGGATATCATAGCTTCTAACTCCAGACCATTTTTCATATAGTTATACTACTCGATATTCTAATTTTATAATGCATATGCTATCAATTTATCAATATTAATGAGTACATTACCCATGAATTTCTATGAATAATCATTATGTATCAATAAACATTATCTACATTCTAGTCATGTTAGTTTTGGAACAGTGATTTACATCATCTTGAAATCATAGAATCATTAATCATAATCTTTCAACCAGTCCTAATTTATCCCCTTCAATGTTAAATTACTTAAAGGGCTATAGAATCAAGATAAATATTTTCCAAAATATCAGTAGTAACCTGTTAAGCCACAAAAACTATAGATTTCTATGACACTATTGGGTATTGTCTATTCAACTATTACATTCCCCTTTTAATGATGCATATAGATTCTAACACATGTGATCATGTTCCTCAATACTATGACATGATTCATACTAAATTCACACTTTTTGAACATAGAATACACATTATCCTTTTTATTTCCCTATGTATGATCCTTATATTAGTTTCATGTTCATCGTTTCTCATGGAGTAAAAAATAATATCCTTAATAAATATTACAAAAAATTTCTTGTTGTATTATCAAAATAATATGTTCATCAAACACATGATGATTTTAGGGGAATTGGTAAGTATGAAGGGAAACAGTATGAAATCATAATTTTCATGTCTTTTATTGACTGAAATTATGTAAATATATTTATTCTACAGCTTTAGTTGGTGATATCCCTATGGAAGATACAAATTTGATAAGTACTTATCTACTAATAGTTGATCGAACAATTCATCAATAATTGGAAGAGAATACTTGTTCTTTTTTGGTGACCTTCATAATATCCATGTTGTTGATATGATTCCACATTGATCATTCCTTCTATATGAAAAAGAGTATTGGCACACTACAAGGTGATGCACTTCGGAAAATGAACCTCTTTTCCAAATTCCCTTCCAACTGATTCTTTTACTCCTCCAATTTGATAGGGGCCATCTGTAGGTGAATTCTGAGATTGGAGTTGTTGTAATTATAAGTTCTATTGAGAACTATACCTCGCGATATGTGGGAATTATAGTTAATTATTCTTATAATAAATTAATATATTCCCTTACAATGAATATTTTCTATAGGTTGCTACCTTTCATTGACTCAACCATTTGGGAGAGGTATGCTTCTTCAAAGGGCATTAACACCCACACCAATGAGGGATTTTATAAAGGATATTCACGACCATATATGAATTTGTAGAGGAGTACTGGATGGTTGAGAATATATAAATATATTTCATCTTTCAGATTGTTAATGAGTGGTCTATATAAATAGATACAATTCATGCCTGATATAACATCAATTTTGACCACGGGAAGGATTATAAGCTTCACTGGGAGAATCTTATCATATACCCTAATAGAAAATGAGTCTAACAATTGGGTTGAAATGATTGCACCACTAATTGTTTATATTGATATATATATATTTCATGGGTGAGGTCATCAATTAAATATATCTAAAAATATATAGGATATAATAGAATGAATTAACTAGAATAAAATAAAACAAATCTATTATTGAGTAAATATGAAGTCTAACATATAAAAATCCATTTTCATGCTCCACTTCACCATCATTTATGGAATATATTTCCCTATAACCTTTGGTCTTGGTGTTTTGTAACACTAATTACATGTAAGCACTTATAGTATAGTGCATTTAATTTCAATATCCAATGTCTTCCTGTATTTGTTGTGTTGAATTGTGGGTGTTTCATTAGAATGTTCCTTCATTTCGTCCCTCATATTGGATGTGTAATACATGTATCTCTTATATTAATGATCTTGGAGGCCTCATCTTAGGCACTTCTATCATTTTCCAATACCTTTTAGGTATTTCCATTTATCCTTATACCCACATATTTTTAGGTGTGTATCAAAATTATTTCAACCTTTTTTATTTGATCTGTAAATAAGAAACTCCATCATTATTTTCTAATCTCTATAACAATGGGAAATTATAAAAAATCCCCCATTACATTGAAATAAAATCATATAAATGATTATAATTCCAAAATTATTGGATATCTAGATCTTTTGTGGGGAATAGTGTCAATACATTGCATAATCTATTGTTTTTCCTATCATTG
The DNA here is from genome assembly GCA_963277665.1 of Viscum album. NCBI lineage: Eukaryota > Viridiplantae > Streptophyta > Magnoliopsida > Santalales > Viscaceae > Viscum > Viscum album. Next base: position 451,154,349 of record OY728139.1, on the reverse strand, counting down.
TTGATAACAAAACCTAAGGCCAATCTTGAAATCTTTATAACAGCTTCTTTGTAAGCAGTTATATATTCACCATCCATTTTATTAAGATTGAGGAACACTCTCTCTATATTTCTTCAAAGAGTTTGTGGGAAATACATATCAATAAATAATATTTTTAAATTCATCGCACTCTATTTATTCCATTGAATCCATCATCTTATTATTCTTTATATGTTCCCACCAATAATCGTCCTCTCCATCTAGTTTGTAGTATTCAAGAATAACCTTCTCATTCTTAGTGTAGTGGATCCCAAAAAATATTTTCTCTATTGAGTTAACCTACAATTCAATGATAATTGGATCCTAATATCTACTAAATTTCATTGTTCTATTATACGTAAAATACAAAATAGACTATTTTTCCTTATTCGTTGAAGTCAAAAGATCCATAGTCTATAGGTTATTTTCCATATCCTAAGATAGTGGGGTAATAATCAATATGATGTTTCGAATTCCACCTACAATTTCATTCGTAGTAACAATCATAAGATCATTTCATTTTCTATCACACATGAGTTTTGTCTAGTTTATCCCAGTTCCCACAATTTTCTAAAATATAAACTATTTAAACTAACATATGTCAATAAAGAATGAATAATTAAATTATTATTAAGTTAAAATTAATTATGAAGTCGTATATTTTGGGATGCCTATGATTATCATTTTCTTTAAATGGTATTTCTTGTATCATTTACATTAATAAATATCTAACATTAAAAAAAATAATTACATTATCTATATATCATTCAGAAGGGTTTCTATTACATTTTGTGACTAACCGAAGAAAACCTCATGGGAGTATCAAACTTGGTGTGCAGTATGCCCTATTATCGTGCATCTGTTCCTAATTGAGTCTTGATCAATACGGTGTTTCCAAGGTTGTTACACATAGGAACATATCATTCAAATACACATCCATCTGGAGTATATAGGCATTTGTTTCTTTTCATGAAAACTGCATGGTCTTATAATTTACGAAAAAATTAGATGTTAATATATACATAGAATTATACTTATGGTTTTCAATAATGTTTAATAATTCTAATTGTAAAAATAATTAAATTTTCCATCTGATACATACTATAGTGGCCTTACTTTTTCTTACAAGACTATTACATCTCTTTTAATTAAAAAAACAAAATAATTCCATATTTAAAGATCTAAAGGTTCTGTATCATGGAACAACTATGAAAATACATCATTTATAAATTAAAAAAATAAATATTATTATAAATTTTATTTGTCCACAAAAAATATATCATGTTCTCATTAGTACGTGAAGTAACTTGAGGATTTACATCAATGAAAAGGGTGAGTTAAAAGCCCAGTAAGAGGAAGAATAACATACATTAATCAATATAACATAGGTGAGCATAATCATAATTATCATAGTATTATAATAGAATCATCATCATAACCAAAAGTAAAATTTTATAAAGTAAATTAATTTGTAAATTCATAAAAATAAAACATAATTCCCCAATTTTTAAATTCCACACGTAGTTTTGAACAATGATAGCATCATTTTCAGGCATTGAATATGTGAATAATCATAACATGATCATTGTGAATACATGTAGCATAATGTTCATGCATAAAACACATTATCACATGAGATACATCGCATTGAAAAATTCATTTGAGGGATATTTAATTTTGGTTCCATCCATCACATCATAATATTTACATAATCATACATGCTACATAGAATTTATAACAATTGTAATCCTAAAATAACACATGAAAGGAAATGAAATTTATAATTATTTATTAAATAATGATTTAAATAATAAACATGGGGTTCAAATATTAATATGGAAAATCATAATTTCTATAAATATATCATTCTTTAGTAAAGAAAAAACAACTCAAGTAGTGTCAATGATGTTTTTTGGAATGATAATTTATTTTGGAAAATAATTGTATTTATCTTAAATATCAACGTGGAAATATGAATATCCATGAATAGAAAAGGAAATAACAGTTAAAATAATACTTAAGTAAAATTATATTAGTATCCACATAAAATTTGTTGTCAAATATGGATAACCTAAGGAAAATAAGTTGGGTTCAATAATCCCCTTACTTTGGTTTCCAAATTATTTCCCCACTTCAAAGCATCCTGAATAATAAAAATATATATAATTAACCATTGATCTAGAGGTTTATTATTTTTAGATATATGGCTATTTATCAATTTTATTTATTTTATTATATTTCTTAATTTTCTTGGTCATAGGGAAAAAATATTTGATATCACATTTTAGTTAAAAAAATCATTTTTTCATCAATTTCATAATATTCGTGGAACTCATATATAAATTAGTATAATTAATTATTTAAGCATAAAATAATTATATTTATAAATTTATATATAACATTTAATTTATTATTACCATCAATTGGGTTGGTGAAAAGAAAATATTTGGAAATGTCCTTATTGTCAGTTGAGGGACCATTAATGGGATATTTTCAAATGAGAGGGAATGGGAAGTATTAAAATTTTATATTTAATAAGTATAATAATTAATGTAATTTATACTAATTAATATATTTTTAACATACTTCCTAATAATTTTTTTTTAATATTTTGTTTTCAAATGAATTGGAAAAATTGAAATAGAAGAAGAAAATTATAGAATAATTTATTGAGAAATACCATTTCCTCTGAGTAGCTTCTCATGTACGACACTAGAAACCCATTTATTTTTTAATTAATTTACTCCATAACATCCCTAGGTATTCTAGGGTTATTTATATGGATTATTTGAAAAAAAATATTGTGTTTGTAAAGGATGGTAGGAGTGGTTTTCCAAGTGGAGGGAGAGGTGCAATTTATACTTGAGGGGAGGAATATTTTTAGAATAAAATATTAAATAAAATAATATATCAAAGGTAAAACTTGTAATAATAATTTTTAAACAATATAAATCATATATAATTATAATATTATGTTTTTTAATAATTTTAAACTCTTAATCAATCTAATTTATTTATTTTTAAAAATAGAATGTAGAAAAGGGAAAATTATTATTTTAATGGATCACTTTTGAATTTAGGTTTTGGAAAATAATTTTCAGGTTTGGAATTTCATATTATTTTATTTTTATAAATAATTTACTAATTTAAATATTTTTTGGACAATACATGAGTTCTGTAGATGATTAACTCATTATTACATCTTGAATGATGTAATTTAAGATACATTGGTTATGAGAAAAATTTATTCTCACTAATCAACTGAAAGTTGATGTATTTTAGAAAATGGGAAAAATATTTCCCATGGAAGCTCTAGAAATTATGACTACAAAAACGATATTAATATTATCAAAATAAATTTAAAATATATATATTATTATTTTTTAATATAAAAATTAATATCTTTATTAAATAATTTAAAATAATTTTTAATAAATATGTGCATGTACATTCAATAAGTTTTTCAATTATGATAGTAATTATTTAATGTTATAATATTTAAATTTAATTATATTATTCACGATAAATATTATTTACATCACAATTTGATATTTTTATGTTATATTACTATTCCAACAGTCATGTTAATATTTCCAATGGTCACATTACTACTCTAACTATCACATTATGTCCCTTAAATACCAGTTCATTATTTCATTAAATATTCAATAAAATTCTTACCACAGATATATATTTTCATTTTCTATGACATTACTTTCTTTACAAAAATTTTGTTTCATTTTTATATAGTGTTAGTTATTGGGGAGATGATTCAAACTGATCTGGGAAATACGAATTCTCCCATTTTGGATTTTCTATTTTATAATTTTCTCCCTAGTGTAATGTATGATATTTTCAGAGGATTTATTACTTTATTGTGTAATATTATTTATTAATCAAATAATTTTTTTTGTTTCTTTATATTTTCTTTGTGTATAATATAACACACATTTTTTGAGGAAACATATACCACTAATAAACTCTAGGAACTTATATTTTATATTACCCAAACATTAGAAAAATATTTATATAGGGGGAGGATTAGCAAGAATAGACATGGATATCTCTTAAGATTCCCTCTTACATGTGTACATCTAGACATTTTTTTGGGCATTTTTCATTTTATAAATTCTCCATATTTCCTAGATCAAAAAAATTTCATGTCCAGTGATCATGGAATTGAATTTTTTCTAAGGTGATAATTTTAGGTTTGAATCACATAAATCATTGTGTATCTCTTAAAGGGATGCATAAAGTTATTCAAAATTTGACCATTTTTTCGATGTAGTTTAGGGTATTCTAGTTGAGTCGTTCTACTGCTATAGGTTGAAATCTTCTTGATTCAAAAACATGTTATTGAAGTTTACGTTCTTCTAAATTTGAAATTTTATTATTGTAGTTTAGGTTCTTCTAGTGTGGAACTTCTTTTGTTATCGTATAGGGTAATATAGCACATAACTTCTATTTCTATTGTTTATGGTCTTCTAACTCCGCCCTTCTATTGCTATACCTATGTGTCTTCTATCTCAGACCTTATATAAATATAGTTTAGGGTCATTTATATTGGAATGTATACTGTTTTAGTTTGTTATATATTATCTCATACCTTATATCACTAAGGGTTATGTTCTTCTAGCTTGGAACTTCTATTTCGTAGTTTACCGTCTTCTAGCTAAAACCTTCTATTTCTATATATTAGGTCCTTGGATCTTCTATTTCTAATGATTATATTCTTCTATCTTGGACATCCAATTGGTATTGGAGAATATGTATTCATGAAGGGTTTGAGATCCCTATAACCAAAATGGATTTATGAATAATGACTATTCATGAAGGGTTTTTAAACCCTGCATTATTAATTTATATAATGAAGAATTAGTGTTCATGAAGGGTTTGGGAACCCAATGTTCTTGAATAAATCATGAGGGATGAATATCTATTTTTGTTCGTGACACCATACCCCTTGACTGAAATTTTATTTGATGTATAGTTAAATATTAGGGATTCTGATTCGACATGGATAATTGAAATATGAATCATGTAAACCATGTGTCCATTTTTTTGAACAAATGAATTTTTAATGGGATGGTCATACTGAGGATGACCCAAAACACACTAAGGTGATGAGCCTTTCTATAGTTTCATCAGGTCTCATATGGAATAGAGTTCCTTTATTGAAAGGAAGATATTCCTATAGTTGGTAGGTCAGGATCCCTTATGAATGATCCTATAGGGCTTACATTCATGTTTAAGTAGAGGTTTCCCCACTATTTTCCAAGGTCCATGAGATATTTATAAGGAAATAAATGTCTGTGTTTTTAAGTAGTGAATTGAGGATAGAATTATCCAAGAATGATATTGGAGCCCTGGGGAAGTTGATGTTTAGGTTAGTATCCTCTTGCCCAGTTCCATGTGGTATCATGTCACATGGTGTGGGATATCAAAACATTCAAAGAAGGGAATGTCACATTCGTACTTTGATAATGGGTAAAAATCATGGAGATATAAAGTTGAGGATATTGAATCCTCATGTAGTGTCTGTTTATGGGGATTGTAAATCGTGGTATATTAATATACATGTTTACTAAATGTGGGAACTAGTGGGTACATGTCCACCATTGGTAATGGAAGGAGCCAATAATATTCAATGTGGTTAGGAAAATAACTATCGGATTTACGGTCGTTCTTCCTGGGATTCAAGGGTCCATTAGGATGAAAAATTACATGATACTACTTTTATTTATGGAAAACATAAGTTTGAGGAATCCCATGTTCTATGGGATTAGAATAGAAGGATATCAAGGCAAGGAACCAGTCATGTTAGCTCATACATAAAGGCGTATTATGTGAAGTTTAATATTCAAGAAGTCTTCAAGAACCCTAAAATTTATCTTTTTCTCCAAGGGAACACATTATTATAGTGATAAGAGATTGAAAAATCCCTACTATATGATTTTGTTGAATATATGGTCCAGTGAGAATGTATTGGTTTTTAATAATTATAAAAAGTGGCCCATGATAGCTTTATTCCTTCTTACATATGTTGTAACATTTTCCTAAACTCTAGGTATAATGAGTTTAGTGATAGGATACATGCATTTTTATTAGGCCTCTCATTTTTAGGTTTTAAACCTGACAATTTTGGTATCTCATTAACTTGTGTTTATAGGGCCTTTTTATTTTGACCATAAATGGATAAATTTTAAGGTCGTAAAACATTGACCAAAGGGAATGTAGTTTAAGGTTTTGATAAAATTGGACCTAGTATAAACAGAATACTAAAAAATAGCCTAATTTGGATATCTCAGGTAATGAGTACACCGATATCTTGTTGGGATGGAAATGGACATGTTGCAAATCATGTATCAAAGCTCTCGGGTCATGAGTTCTAGTATGGAAAAATAATGATACAGATGACATAAAGTACCCTAAGGTGCTAAGTTATTCTATATTGATGACATGGATCTCAAAGGCAAAAAATACTTTTTATTTAAAAAAAAATTGGTTGAGGACAGGGAGCTCATGTGAAGGATATAGGGGCAGACATGAGATGTCAAAAAAGGTATGTTTAAGCTGGGTGTCCTTTTCCAAGGGCCATGGAAGGTTGGTGGTAACACAAGGGTCTCAATAAATGAATTGTGATATATGGGTTGTGGTGCTTAAAAGACGATTAAATCACCTTGTAAATTGTTTGATCAGGACCAGATCTTGTGGTCCTTCGATAAGGCATGATGATGGGTGATTGATTGAAAATTGTAAAATCAAGCAATACAGATTTTTTTTTCATGAAATTTAATGTCAGGTGATAACGAAACATTCCATTCAGTTTACCGTTATGTAGTAAATACATTTTCTTTTCTTTTTAATGTCATGTGGTAAGGACATGAGACCCTATGTGAAATTATTGTACACATCATTGGGGATAATTTTCCATGGTTGAGATCAATTAGATATATAGAACATATTTTATCCATGAAATGGCTTATTGGTTGGTATCTATATGATGAATCCATTCTTATGAATATTTATCATGTGCCCAACAATGTTATACATATCTCTGACTCATGTTTAGAAAATCAAGATTCTATGACTCAACCCTCTTTAAATAAAGGTATATTCTACATTTATGGATGGTTTTTCCTAGGTTTCCATATGCATATTGGAAGGGAAGGAGTCATAACACAATCACCTACTTTAAAGAGAACCACTATGTGTATATTTGACTCATATTCTGGGGAGAGGGGTGACTATCAATGAGTGATTTGATTTTCATAGAAGATGAATACCCCAAAATGGAAGGGTAAAAAAAATATGATGTCACATTCATTCTTTGAAAATGGGTACAAAGAAAATATGTGTAACCTTGAGAGTATCTATATCCACTTGAAATGTTGGCTTACATGTGATGTAAATTGTATCCCCTAAATATTTTAGTTATTTTAGTATTGGAATCAGTGGGTATAAGTCCACCATTATTAATGGAGGTAGCTTATAATGTTCCACAATATTGGGAAAATAACTCCTGGATTTATGGGGGCCTTCCTGGGATCCAAGGGTCTATTTGGATGAACCATTCCCTATTACAAGTTTTCAATAAGGGAGATCCAATATCAATAAATCCTAAGGTCTATAGGGTTGCATTATAATGGTATAAGTTGAGTAACCAGTTTTATCGACTTAGATATTGCTGATATAAAGATGGTTCCTGGGAAACATAAGATCTAACAAGGGCTTGAGAACCCTAATAGATATACTAGTTTGTATTGATAAAATTTTGATGATAAAGAATAAAACTTGTTATTCTGGGATACACAACCATTGGATGGGAAAATATATTTAATATGAAGACTATTCTTTGTGACGTTTAGCATCATGTGACTTCAATGTAGTCATGAAATTTAATTTCCTGAAACAATAACATGGTTCCCAATTTGTGGTGTATCTCATTCACATCAAACATACTAGTGTTGCAGGTTCCCTACACTCATGTGGGACATGCTTGTAATGTGAAACATGGGATAATTTGGCTGTTGGTTGAGCTTCATGAGATTGGTTCTCAGATGTCCCGCTACATTGATCAAGTCCACCTGAAATTTGGGGTGCCTTATTATCATCTTATTTGGTGTGGTCAAGCCTAGTATTAAAGATACTTGTGTCATTATAAATCCCGTTATGGTAATAATAAATCCAAATATTGATATTCCATGAAGTCTCATTTTACTTGTCTAACTCATAAACTTGAAGGGGACATTTTTACGTTGTGGATGGACCCAATATTAGTGATCTTGGTGTCAATATATATCTTATGATTCAAAGAATCAATCCACTCATAGTTATTGAATGGGAAACTATCCACATATGTTTATCTTATATATAGAGAGGAGAAATGGTCCCTCTAATTATTATAGTTGGACCCATGATTTTATATTCCGGAATCACTATATATCCTATAATGATACGAATGAATCCTCCCATATTTCTTGAGTGGTAAACTCTCCACACAGGTCTGACCCATACGTAGATTGGGTGAATAATTATCTTTTATTATTTCTCCTAGAACCAATATTGAATATTAGGGAATAACTATATATCTTATAAAATAATAATCAATCCCCGTAATGTTCTTGAATAGAAAAATCTCGATGATGGTATGACCCATATTTAGAGGGTGAATATTACTATTAATTTCTATAGTTGAACCAATGATTAAAGAATCAGGCACTACAATGTATCCTGTAATGATAAGAATCATTCCAAATGTGTTTCATGGTCGGTAAACTCTCCAAGGAAGTCCAACACATATGTTTAGGCGTAATTGTTCCTATTGATTATTTCAGTTATACCTAGGATAAAACATTTGGGCATCACTATGTATCTTATAATGAAAGGAATCCATAAACACATAGTTCTTAAATAGGAAACTATCCACACATGTCTAATATAAAACATATATTGAGTAATTTTTCCCATTGATTGTTATGGGTGGACCAAACAAATGAAATCTATGTTTAAAAATGAATGTTTTAATTATATGAATCTATATACACATTTTTATTAAATAGTACATTCTCCACACATGTATGACAGATACATAGAGGGAAGAATTTTCCTTTTTTTGCATATGTACCCAAAATTAAAAATTTTGGTGTCACTATGTGTCATCTAATAAACGGAATCAAGAAACATTTAGTTCTCATATGAATGTGTGTTGGAATACCAACACCAAGGATTATGGTCTAATAATGAGTGGCCCATAGTAATGTACAGTTTTATGTCACGCGAGAGACATCAACCATGAAATTTAACATAATGTGCTAAATATGTCCAGTGTTACTCTTATTGTCATTCTTCTTATACAATGCTAATACTCATGTGAACTTATATTTTTTTATTATTTGGTGACTCTGATACCAAAATTCATAAGGTCATGTCAGTTATGCGTAGTTTGAGAATCAAGGAATGGAAAAGGTTTCATTCACCACACAAAAATTATTAAAAGAGTGGGTATTGAAAAATTGTAACTTATTGTTCCTAATCTAATAACTAGGATCTAGGCATCTCCATATATTTAAATAGATTGAAAAAAATCCAAACCTATTTCTTGGAAAACCATGCAGTTTAACAACCTATTTCATGGATCTAGATTTCTCGACCAGAAAAATATGGTTTAAATATATATAAATGCCTTGTAAGAATTCTGAAAATCATCTCATGAGAGGAATCCCATGATTTTTATATGAGTGTCCCTGATATTTTTCCTGGAACCCAATTCTAATCACATTGACTTACCCTAAATTTTAACATCATGCAATGAATATGTTGTCACATAGTTTATTGTCTTGTGAATGTTAAGGATAAATTGAGACTAAAACTAGACTTTGTGATCTTGGAATCACTATGTATCATGTGGTGGTAAGAATTAAGACTGACATAATTATTTATTTGGTACATTTCTTATGTGGATTTAACTCACATGTAGGGATGAGGGGCACATCATTTTTCTCTTCCACATATCCAGATTATGTGTATTGAATCTTCCACCATATGATTTTATCCATGTTGTTTAATGACAAATGATACGGATGTAAAATTATATGTAGATTAATGTCTTACTACTAGGTCATAAGATTTTTTGAAATTTAGAATTTTTATATTCAGACCTTTTCTATATAGTTTAACGTTACGAGATAAGGATGTGTTTTTCATGTAGTTTAACATCATGTCGAAATGAAATTTTTCTTATAGATTAATTTTATGTAACATGGACGTATCATGTAGTTTAATGTCACAAAACTAGGATTATAAATATTTAATTTCATCATGGGAACTAACTTCTTGAAAAACCTTACATTGGTTGGGGATGTAACTTGTTCTCCATCCATTGTTCCCAATGAGTGAGGTTCATTTAAATTGACCATAGGAATGATGTAAGGTATTTCCAATTAGGGTTCCATCTTGCCATGTTTCATTATGAATATCATTGGTGTTCAATTAGTCAATACTTGTTATTATTGAAGGATTTATAGGATATAAACTATTTTGTTGAATTCTCATGTCATCTGATTCAGTTGGAAATCAAGGTTATATAGTGTACCCAATTGTTTCTCACCGAAACATTCCAAGTCATCTATCCTATTTTGTGATTTGTTCATTGAGAATTTCCATATATTTTTATTTTATGTGAGGTGGACTTCTATGGTAAACACTTCCTTCATTCCATACACATATTATTATGGTGTTTTTATATAGCAGTTCACATGGTAATATGATTGCCCCATAAATCAGGAATGATATTTAACTACATGGAATTCTTGTCCTTATGCACTATCTTCTAGAGATTACTTGAAATAGGCATATTTAAGGCCTATGTTTTCTATTTTCCACTTCATCATAGTAGGATGAGTGGTGGGACTTGATGTTGTACTCCTAATATTATTTCATCTACTCGATATAATAGAAGAAGGTTCTTTTGTCCATTAATATTTTTTTAGGGACTCAGAATCTGTTTATGAAATTAGATTTTATGAAGTTAATGAACTTGTTTTTCCTAATTTCCTTTGGGGACAGTCCCTAGTCACATTTATAAAATAAGTCGGTAGTATTAAGGATGTACTTAAACTACATGGTTGTAGCTGGGGGATATAGAGCCCAACCTCTAATCCATATATGAAATAATAGATATAAATATTTTGTTTTATATAGCAATTTCATAGTTTTATTGATTAATTTTGAATGAATTTGTCATGCATGGAATTTCTTGAAAAATCACAAACATTTTTGTACATAGTTCTGTAGCAGTGACTAAGCCTCTTATTTTGATGAGGGAGACTAGTCCTAGACTTATGATCACCGTAAGAGCTTATGTGGACTTCTTTTATGATGGAATGAATATCTCCCTATGCTTGAATTTGAGGAAGATCCCTATGAATCATTATTTGTGGAGTGATTTCTATCCATTGGGCCCATCTAAAAGGGTATATTTTGATAATCATTTTTGAGTCTATTCCCTTATGGATTGGTCTTTTAGTAGATTATTTTTTGAATATATTCCATTACGGGCTCCATCCATCTAGGGGGTTTTTGTTTCATGATTATAGTGGGAAATTTTGAGCTGATTGATTTTATCAATACCATAGATGATAAAAAATGAGACCATCCCTTAGTGAATAATGTGGAAATTCACTTCATCCTAGTTATTGTTGTATAGGACTATGGATACATTATCCAACACAACATCACAAGGATTTTTTATAAATTTACATAATGAAATATAGCATTAAAAGGGAACTCTTCCATCAGTCCTCAAACATGACCCCTGAAAGGATTCAATTGATACTGAATGGTTGAATATTCATAATTGGTTTTTTGATAACTAGAACTAAATCCCCTTTGATGTCTAGGTTGGATATATGTAGAAGTAGGTCTAGTTAAAAACTATTAATGAGGTCTTGATATGTTACATCATTATTATTGAAAGCTTCAGACTGTGAGAAATAGTAGGGAACATTTCCATTTTCTATAGAAATAAATATAAGCACTAAACCATTCAAATTGATCTGATGGATTTCAACCCACATTAAAAAAGGAATTATATATGAACCATCAAAATACATCTCATATATTCTAGGCATTTCAATGGTATAAAAAACCTCATCATCTAAAAGTTTAGTGTCCAACGATGTGCTTTCTAGGGAAGGATCATCCTTTAGAATATTAGTCAAGGCCTTCCCTTTCACCATTTTTTATAAACCTAATTGCATGTCATAATGCATTAAAATAACCACCTGTGAGGTCAAACAACTAGTCAATATAGGGAAGGTAGTGATATAACTAAGCGGTTCAATATGAAAGACTTTGTGGACATCATGGTGTAACATGTAATTCCTAAACATTTCTCTATGAAGATGGCGTAAGGAAAATCTTCTAGACATCATAATTTTGGATCTTAGTACATAGAATTTTTTGAATGAAGAGTTAGAGACTATAATAATTACCATTATCATTTTTTAATGTGATGAGAGAACCGAGTGATTGTTCATGGTGGCCACATATAATATAAACATATTTCCTTCCATTGATGACATCAATAATGGTGGGTTCAATGAGTTCTGTTTCGGACTCCTAATATCTTTTTATAGTCCTCATCCCATTGGTATGTGAATCCATCTCAATTAACATGATAACATAGATATATTGACTAACTAGGTACTTATTAGACATTGAATATAAGTGAGGTTTCATTGGATCCCCCTCATTCATTATGATTCCTAGTAGTGAGATTTCTATAATTTCACCAATTTTTCTGTGTGGGAATTGATGTCGTAATTGTGCACCAAAAATATATAGAATTTCTCTAATGTAACCCAAAAATATCACATTACCAAATTCATCTTCAAACTGTATTGTATTACCTTTATGAAGATGATTTTATCTTATGGGAATTGATTACATCACTATTTATGTTTTATTACCATGTTGTTGACATAAAATTATTCTATTTTTTCCAAGATGGTCTTAATTATATAATGTATGGAAACTTGGAAGGTATAAATGGTTTTATTCAATCCAAAATGTGTGTCCAGATAGAATAATATTTCTTGAGGTGATCTAAAGGTTGTGGGTTCCTTCTCATCATGGGTGATCTTAATTTAATTATATCCACAATAACAATCCATAAAGTAAATTTCTTATATGATATATGTCTCATCGATCAAAAGATATGTGACTATAAAAGGTATTTATTCCTTTAGGTAGTGTTGAATAAGATCATTGAAATTGATACATAATCTAATATTCTTATTTTTTCTCTATACTTTGATGATGTTGGTGATCTATTGTGGGTATTATAATTCTTTGAAAATTCTATCCTTGATCAATATGTCACTTTAAATTCATCATTAGTATCACGATATGGGTGAATCCTCCCTATTGCATGCTTGAATCCTCAACGGTCATTAGGTAATCCATGATGGTGTGTAGCCACATCATATTTCAAATTTTAAATTTCTATATAATTCTATGAGAACATGTATAAATGATGATTTTGAAATTAAATTTAAATATCCTTCTCTTTGAGAGGCTTGGAGACAAAAATCTATATCGGTCGCTGGTCTTCTTCTGTTCCTATATTAACCTAACCCTTCACGTCGATGGTGGGAAAAACTCCTTCCTCAAATGTAGAAGATGTGTTCATGAGGAAATCCTATTATTCATTTCACTCTGAGTATTTAAATTAATTTTTATGTATAGTGTGTAACCTGAGGTAATCTATGTCTTTTTGATGTAATAGAAGCCCTACGAAAAGATATTGACATCCCAAACTATCAGAGTCAATGCCGATAAATTAGAGAGTTGACTCTTTTATTTCAGGTTATCACTGGGGATATGAGGAGAATGTACCTCTAGAATTAAGTATATATCCTCGGTAATCTTTATAGTAATCACATAATCACTATCAGGATTTCTACAAGGATTCCTAGTTCAGTCATCAGTCCATTATGGGATGAAAATTATATAATTTCATCCAACGTTGACTATTTTTCCTCCCTTTTATATAACACTACCTCACCCTATATGTATTCACAAGAATCAAAGGGGGTTCTATAACCATGTAGTATACTAACCTTCCCATCATATATGTATTTCAATCACTGTTTAAATGTTTAAGGTTTCTATAATTGTATGTGAAGACAAGGTCTTTAATATAGGATATTATATGTCGTGTCTTTCTATATTACCATGAACTCGTCATTAGATTTCATATTGTGAAACTGATCCTTGAGCATTATCTTACTGCGAGGTCTTTTCTTGCACATATCATAAACTTGACTTTTTAAAATTTTAAGATATTAATAAGTATCACTATATCTAAATGGATAAAGGTTTCATCTTTGGATTAGTTTGATGCTAGGAAAATTATCAATCTGATACTTTCCTATTTTGACATTCTAATGTTTCCTTGAAACATATAAGTTGATATTTCCCTAGATGAATTCGTCCTGATCCTCTTCTATGAACATTATGAAATCATGACATTTATATGTAATATTCAATACTAAAAAAATGTAGGATACAATGACATCTATATTGAACTCTTGTGGTATCTAGAGTTCCTTGATCGATGCATTTATCTGTTCTTTTTAAAGATGAAGAGTCTCTATGATAGAGAGTTTGGATGGAATCACTGCAAAGTATTTTATAATATCATATATTTGTTTTAATGGTCCACATTTCCCAAGGTGGGGTGGATACATAATATGTGGTGTAGGATTTGAGGTGTTATGGTGGATGTGATGGGTAGTTGAGAAGATATCAAGGGAATATCAATTATAAGTGGAATAGATCACACCAACATTCCCTTTCATATGGGATAATAAAAATATAAGACCACCTTCATATGGTCATGTAATATGTGGCATAAGATTTGATTTTTTTTGGTTGATGGGATGAGTACTTGAGAAGATATCAAGGGAACATCAATTATAAGTGGAATAGATCACACCAACCGTCCCTTTTATATTGGATAATAAAAATTTAATACCCCCTTCTTATGGTCATGTAAGATAAATTGGCATGGATAACAACTAGATGGCTCTGGAATAATTATAAGTTTCTTCTAGGCAGCTGAATATCTTTCCCATGTGTCTTGGACGAATATATTTCCTTTGTGGGGATGTGACATGGATATTGGGTCTGACTATGCATGTGTTATCCCATATATCCTCGAATCCTACACCTTTGGCCTCTTTATCTTTATTTAGGTACATGAGGCCAATATGTGAAGGGGTATTCTTTATCAAAGAAGAAATCATTTGAGTTTATTACATGAATAAAACAAAAGATGATTTATTCATATGATCAGGGTTCCATTTGGTGGGGTGGATCCCATTCTCTATATGTTGAAGGAAGGAAATATTAAAGTGTCATATTTTTCACAAGAGCTATATATGAATCTTCATATTTTATTTTCTTATTCGTGATGGTTACATCTGCATTCAAGAGGTGGTCTCAATTTCATCCCCACATAGGATGGGATCATTATTGGTTTTTGAAATTTTTCTCTCTTAATATTCTATGTGAATAGTTTTCGATTGATCGTGTTATTAAAATTATATCCATTTCTGGCTTGAACATCATTCCAATCATCCCCTTATTATGATTGGGTGATTTCTAGACAAGTTACTTGTACCTAGTAATTCTCCCACATTACCTAAAAAAATTGACCATTCCTTGGAGAACTTATTTAAATGTCCATTAGTTCTGGATGGTGTGACCCGACCTCCTATGGAATGGGTGGTAGTAAGGATGACTGATGAGGATAACCTCATTGGATTTCCTAGGGTATAGTATTGTGAGAATGTTATTTTCTATGGATACTAGTAAATAACCATATAACTACTCATTTTCAAAAGCGTGCACATTATTCATCATTTCCTAGAATCATGTGAGACCGTATTCTCCTTTTGTTTCTAGACAATGATAATTTCATTGTTTTTGTTTCTATATGGGAGGTGTTGGGACATTTCGAGCCTTCTAGTGATATTGAAAATGATTTTCATCTTGTTTGAGGGAAATAGAGGAAGTATATTCCTTACCAACACTTATCCTGTATTCTATGGGCATGTACTAATATTAATATATGGTTTACTAAATGGAATTGGCCAAATGTTACTTCATTTTTGCAAATTCGCAAAATCCTATTGGTTACATCATGGTGATAAATGTTGTTTGAAGCTCATCATTGATATTCTTAGGATTAAATTCTCAAAAAAATTCATATGGGATAGTGATACTGATAGAATATTTTTAACCCTTCAATTTGGTGATGAAGTTACAAACCTATTCATTTTCAGGTTTCTTATAATTTTTTATGACGAAAATTAACATTTTCCATAGTGTAGAGATAAAATAGTAAAATAATTGTTGATGAAGGCATTTTTATCTTGAAATTGAGCTTACTTGAATGATGTGGAACAAAAAGTATAGATCTATAAAAAACATCTCATCATGGTCACCTCATGAAAAACTGGAGGGCTCATCATTGGAAAAAATGGGGATACAAAGTGTGTGATATGATATTATAGATCCCTTGAGTCATTGAAGGTTGAGAAGGATGGATTTATAAAATTTTGATGGTAAAATGTGTTATCCACCATTCAGGATATGTATTCTTCTCCAGATGAACATGTGATCATTTCCCTTCTATAGTTTCAGTTGGGTATCCATATATTCAATTTTATTGAGATATTTTAGAGGAAACATGGTATGAGATGCATCCCTTCTGATGGGAGCGGTCAGAGCATGAAAAGGTGGCCCAAATTTCAAATCCTATTTATTTTTTATATATGATAAGACTGAATGATCACACTAGTGTTAGAGTGGGAGTATCCATAGTGGAGGGAATTCACAATTAACATCTACTTTCTTATTTAAGTAGATCAGATATCTATATCTAAAGATGTTTTGACACTCAGAGACAAGTCTTGCATGATTATTTACACTTTCCTTGTTTGTGGGATGTGGTAAATTCATTCCCATCTTAGGAAGATACCTCTTGTGAATGTCTCCCCGGAGAAGCTGCACATTTTGTTGTTTGATGTTTTGTATAGCATTCCCATATTATTCCAATAGTTCCTCTATGGAAGCATTTTCGGTTCTTTTATGTGGTGATTGGGATGTATCCACACCATTTACATCACCCATGGTAGTGTTTTTTCATAGAGTTGATAGATCATTTTTCCAAGGATTCATAATTCAAGATCCTCCACTAATTTCATGTACATGCATGCATAGTTGGTGAATCCAAGTCACCCTCCTCTCACTGTGTGTTTCCAATATTACATCTCTCTAAATTTTCTTCTTGGTCTTCATCAACTATTTTGTTGATGGTGATGGAATTCACTAAGGCATATAAGGAATGCTAATTGTATTATTTCTATCAAAGAAATAATATCATTCTATACTGATTGTGTTAGGGTCATTTCTCTTACACTTGGCCATATTGTAACATTTTCTCCTATGACCCCTATGGGGTTTGATTCCCTTTACTGTACATTCCTCCAGTGTCAGTCTGTGAATGGGGATGTTGAGGGAGTTTTTGGATATGTTTTCTAATAGGCCCTAGATAGTAATAGTTTGTCTTTCTGTGGGATGAATTGAACATATGATGACTATCGATATTTACCTCCCAAGCTGGAGAAGATATATTTCTTCTAGTATGATTATAATGATCAATATTCCCCCATCTATTTGGGTTGGGGTGATTTAGGGCCACTATTGGAACATATTGACCCCATTGTTGAATAATCAATGATTCCAACTAATGATTTGATGTCTCCTGCTATGGAAATTGACTTATAAATGTCGTTATCCATGTGGGATGGTGTTTATATTGAATGAGTTCTAATTTCTCCAACACCCTCTCATGGTATGATGAACCAGGTGTTGCTGATTGAGATAAAATTTACCACATTCCTATGTGTTGGGGTTGTCTTGTAGTTATTATTGATATTTCTTGGATCGTCTAAGGGATGGATATCCCAAGGGGAGGTGGTGGGGGAAAAAATTCACCCATCCCTTTTGGGTAGTACCTCTTTGTTATGTATTCTATAGAAGTATCTATTGAGATTAGTTTTATTGGGCTCAATTTTTCTCATGTATGATCTGGGTTCAATTGAAGCCCATGATGGGAGTCATTTCCAATGATAAGTTGTCAGGATGGACACCAATTTGGATGTTGTGTCTGAAATTAATTCCCATTATTTTAAGGGTCCCAACATAATGGTCTATTGGCATCCCTCTCCCTTCATTTTATATTTCCTTGAATACTTACATTTGGGTTATTCTGTTGTATTGACATACTAGATCCAACACTACTAGATCCCCAAATTTCTCTATATGTTGTGACCTTATAAGACTCCATATCACTCAAATTATTATACTATGGGGAAGTAGTGAAGTGAAAAACTCCATACATTCCCTATTATATGATACAGATAACTAACCTAGCTACAATGATCAATTGAGGAAGGGTTTTGGTACAATGGAAGAAAGCATGTTGTTGATTTAAAATTTTCTTTTCTAGTCTTGGGTCTCAGGCCATGGAGATAGAAAATACATCTATTTGATAATATAGTATGAGTATGGTTTGAAGGTGACCCTAAAATTCTAAATAGGTGAAGTTTCTAAGCATTATCTTCTGATGAGTCTCCCAGAAATTTTATCTTATGTATGTAATGGATTCCTTCTCTAGATCATATGAAATCTCTTAGTCAGATGTGGTGACATTCTAGAACATGGTTGGGAGGTTGTCTCTGGATAAATCTCTCCACATATCTATGCCAACCTCATTTTTATTATATTTATATCCCTATACTCTGTTAGGCCATATAGGTCATTTCTATGGGACTCTTGTGGACTATGGTAAAGTACTGCTAATAGAATATAGGGATCAATATGTGGTTAAACCCTAGTGTTTTTAGAAACTCTCTATACAAAGTTATTGGAGTTTTGAGCACCCCTCTTTGTGGAGGTGTCTGGGAAAGGAGATGTTTTCCTTATTTGTGGGATAAATCACCCTGGGTAGGATAACAGTTGAAGACGTTATAGGTAGAGTCCATGTGATATTTCTACACACTAAAACATGGATGAATATCTCGTTAAAGGTTAAATTTTTCTTTTATTCATGATTCGAAGGACCCTTGAGATATTACAGATATTCATTGAACAGCCTCAAGGACACTTGAATTGTGTAGTTCAATGACACCAACCTTATTCTACATCACGATCAAAATATGTAGACCTTCCTTTTGGGGTTCATTAGTGATATTGTCCTTTTCCATGAATTCCACTGAAATATTTTGAAAACATTCATGAAATTTGAGAATATGATCCTTCTACTGAGATGCTTCTGATGTTTTCTAGTATGCTTCTATATTTTTCGTTGAAATATTCCCTTTTCATAGGGTGTTTTTTGAAATATGAGGGATAATCTTTGCTCATGTGTGGATATGATCATGATTTAAAATTTCATTCCTTATTAGAATATAAAGATGGACATAAGAAATTGGAGAAGGGATATGAGCTTCCTATTCTATTGTCTCTAAAGGATGTTGGTTTAGTGGTTAACTGGAGAATGGAGCCTCACTTCAGAAAATAGCTGCAATATTCCATGTGACTACACAAGAATAATTATAATCCTACCTTGAGGCATGTTCAACCCTCACTTGGTGAGACCTGGTCAGAACGAGGATATGATATCAGTCCCTTACCTTTGTATTATGCCAATGGTCTTTTGCAAGAAGAATAAGTGCTTGTCAAAAGGTATGTGCTAATCTCACATGGTTAGTCCTAGTCAGAATAAAGATATGAGATTAGTCATGTGCATTTGGAGTATGATGATGGTTTTTTCAACATGAATGTGAATCTATCTTAAGGGATGTTCCCTACTATCAAAGAGAGACCTGGTTGGAATGGGAATATGATCCTTGTACTATACCTCTTTTTTACCAAAATATATTGATAATCCTCCTGGATGGGTGAAGGAATGTGAAAATGATTTTGAGTAGTATTCTATTCAATCTTATCAGGCTTATGTTTTCTTAGATCTATAAATATAGGAATATGTGCAATCCCTTATATCTAGAACATTTTTGGAATATTCCAGCTAAGTTATTCAACTATTTCTAGAATGTAGTGACACTTTAGCAATGTGTGTGATGGATTATAGGCGTACAAATTTTAAAAAAACCAAAATATACTATAATATATCATTAATTTAAGGATGGATATTACCAAACAATAATCATCATTATTCTATATAAATATACAGACATGCCTCATGTGTTGGGGTAGGAATATATACCCCCATATTCTGTAGGAATACAGGTGAAGACTTCATCCAAGATATATGGATATAATCCCTACTACTAGTTAATTTGGGAATGTATAGACCATATTCATCAGTTGAAGATGGGATATGATCCCACTCCCATTTATCCACAACATTCCAAGCCCAATGAAACTTTATTGGTACCCATGCAAGAGTTTCCAAGGTGGAAATATGTCGGGTGGTTCCCTCAACAACAAAATTGGGGGGCACTTGTTGGTTGATGCTGGTGATATATGTTGACAGGAACCCTCCTTAGTGAATCCTAAAATAGAATTAAATCTTAGTCAAATCCTTGGTCCACATTCGTTATATACATAATGTGTAGATTTCCTTGCACTTGGGATAATCGTTTGAAGCGATTGGTGGGGGAAATGAATGGCATTGGTTTCTCTGTAACATTATTTGGGTGATGAAGACTCATCGACATCAATATTTAGAGTCCCTTTCTTTTTTCATAGAGGGTTAGGATCATACCATCATGATGGGATTTTTGGAATATTGTTTTCACCACACGAATATGAAGGTGTGATGTGGGTGAGTTCATTCTATGAGTCGCAATGGTTGTATTTGTAGATAATGTCTTTGAATAGTCACTTGATGAAGACATTTCCTTGGTTTAAGGTGTGGTTTGTGATATGTAAATGGTGTCACAAAGACAATAAGGAACATGTTCACTGGTCAGTGCATCATTTCCAGTCAAAAACCACTAAATGGGTTATACATAGGTAAAAGAATTGTCTTTTCATATTCTGAGTTTAGCCATTTTTATCACATATACTTGTCACATAGAGAATTGACTTATATCATGGGAACACCAGTAGCATTGGATTTCAAATCAAGCATACGATTTTTATATAATAAATATAATACAGAATGGACAGATGCATGATCTTCTCATATTTTTCATCATTTGAGACATTCACTTTGGGTTCACCATTCTTGTTTGTGTAGAAAACACAAAAAACATGTCGCCATGCATGGCCAACCAATCAATATTATTATTTGATATTTTCACATAGTATTTATCATTATTCCAATCAAAATATGATGTATGTCTACTATATATACTGTTTATGAGGCATGATGCCCAGTGTATATAATGATATAGTTATTCTATCCTCACATGATTTTACAAATGATTCACCATATTTGTTTCCTATTTGGAGATTTCTTGTGGGGGTTAAAATATGGTTTCAAAATCATCCCCATAAGGTTCACCATTTCCATATTTCATAGAAATTTTCTAATGGTTCCCTCATACGTAATAATGTAAATACCAGCATTCCAAAGGTAGGAGGTCATTCGGTGTTTTAAACCCAATGGCACATAGAAACATTCATTGGATGAGGGAATGGGATGAAGATTATATAACTCCCTTTAGAAGATATTATTTTATATTCAACGACTCTCTTATAGATTTATGATATGTTCATGAAACACTATATAAACATGATACTGGACCAGTTACCCTAATTAAATGATCAGGTGTAGAATCCACCAATGTGTTAAATGAAGGGGTCTATTAATGAGACCATATTTATTATAAGAGGTTCTTTATCCTTTTCCCATAATTTATTAACAATGAAAAGATTCTTATATTTTGAACACATATAAGTAGGAACTCTAGTGTTTTTTATCCATATAAGTAATTGATATTTTGAGTATGGGAATAAACTTTTATAGGGAGTCCAATATATCTTATTTATTATAGGAATCAAAACTCATATAGTTTTTTTATTTCATAAAGTGTATCATATTGTAGAAATTAAATATATGATAGAACTTTGTAATAATGTATTGAGAACAATCTATAGAAATGAGTCTTATATATCTTGATTATAATAGGAATACGAGTCATTATAGTTCGATCGTACCTTCATGATTTACCCTAGAATTGGTGCCATTGTATGGGAAAAATAATATCATAAAAGTGAATGGGTCATACCCAATGGGGATTTCCTTGATAAGAGAAACTCATAATGAGAATTATTTGATTATTGAAAATACCAAATACCATGTGATGCATGTTCAGGATGAGAAAAAAGGGAAATAAGGTGATAAGTCTCATCACCTATGGATTTTGGACTTATACACTGGGGAGGACCTAATGGGTTCTTTGATATAGTTCTCAGGACATGGAAATAATCCCACATATCCTATATATATTTGGAATATGAATTTTAGTAGTTTAGTTAACATTTCAATATGGTGATGGATGAGGATGAATGATTCACATGTATGTGATTTTTTATCCCATTGGATAGAGTATCAAGATATATGGGGACTTACTTTGACGTGGATTCTCATTGAAAGTTAGGACTTAGGAAATAATCCTATGTATTTTACTTGTATAGGAATAATATTTCTCATATTTATGTTTGAGACATGTCTGAATACGTCTAATAGATAAGAATATCATGTTCCAAGGTGTCTTGCTGACATCTCCTAAGTGCATGTCTGACACGTCATGAGTAAATTCCTGACATGTCTTGAGTGTCATTCTCACATTTCTTCAGTGTCTGTGTAACCAGTTTGACATGTATTAGGGTGCTTCTCATGATTGATGCAGACATGTTGAAGGCCTGTAAAATGATATGGATGGCATGTCCACAGGACTGTCTCATGATCAACACATACATGTCATTGATTGTAACATGATCAAGTATGACATATCATAAGGATATTTTGTGACTTGGATTACATTTCTTAGAGTATTCTCTAATAATTTTGGTGACATGGGATGGTGTTTTCACATGAATTAGATGACACATCAAGGGTAATCCATAATACTTATTTTACATGTCATGGGGAATGCAAAAGACATAATGGTCATGTCCTAGAATTATTTCAGGACTCGTATGGGTCATGTGTTATTCATGATACCTTCCAATGAATTTTATAATGTACATATTTTCATAAGTCCCATATCCCCTTATTTATACTTATAAGAATATTTCCCAAAGATTCCTAAAGAATTAGATTGTTTGGGTTTTACGTTACCAAATCATCATCAGGTTTCTCTTTTGTATAATCTATCTAACCCACTATATGTCATTCACATGATCTATTGGTAGAACACATGAACCTCATGTCTATTCTATATAATTCCTTCAGTCATTCCCAGGGATTTTACTTTGTAGAAGACCCTTACGATAGTGAGGGTTTCCACTCTGATAAGTCTTTTCAGATTATATCATTGGCTGTTCTGCATATCACATGTGTAGTCATTTTTTTTATTTTTAGGTTGAGTAATTTATAATCATCACCACCCTGGTTATACATTTACATCCGTGAAGAATATTTTATTGATATAATCATGAGTCGGTTGAGGTAGTTATTTATCAGGCGTTGTGTATGATCCTGCCATGGGTCGTCCATGGTTCTCCTTGATAGTTAGTGACAAAAAAATTCTTAATCACTATAGTTGTAGAACCAATGTATTATCAAATTGATTTTCTGTGTTCATGTTTACATAATGAATTCACTTTACAAGATCGATTAGAAATTTCATATATTCTTTTCCAGATCACGATTCCAGAAGAAATGATTTGGTGTGATCATATAAGACTTGTCTATGTCCATTCTCAAGAGAAACATAGTGCGTTAGAGGCCTCTCGCAAAAACAATATGGACAGTCTGGAGCCTCATGTGAAGTCAATATTTCTATTCGAAGGATCTTCTCATGGTCAATGAAGATCACTCAAGGCTCCTGACCTCTTTCACATGAAAATAAATGTTTCCTCCCTTCGTGAGTGGCTATTTCTTTTTTTACCCTTTATTCCACTATTTTCCAAGTTGAATATAATCTTACCATTGATTTTATAAAATTAATCAATTTTTATTATTGGGTATTATGATGAAACATGACCATTCATAGGGATATTAACTTCTTTTTCTATGATGCATCGTCTAATAAATGATGTATCTCACGATGGTGTGTATGCATAGTCATGGAATACCCATCCAATTGTATTTAGTATCGAGGGGAATAACATGATATAATGGATTTAATAATGGTTCTTCACGTGATAAATATGAAACTCCAACATTCCATAGTGTAAAAAGGTCAGCATGTTTCTTTGGGGATCCATGATGTCTTGTGAATCACATAAGCACAAAACATGATAATAGATTTAACTCTTCATCATATTCATATTTAAAATTATAATAAATTTTTTTTAATAGTGTATTTTGATAATTGTTATGATTTAATCAATTTAAATTTTGTATGATCAGAGGATATTTTCTAGATGCCCCAACATGATCATCAACACCTGTCTGGATACTACAGAAGAATATAACAGTCAGTCATAGGGTCTTCGCATGATCAGAAGTCGTTATTATGTACTATAATATCTATTTTCATGAGCATAGTATGGTAATGAGATATAATTTTATACTAGCAGTTATGTGGTTTATAATATTTTTCCATTCAGGCTTCATGTAGTCATGCTACTTCTTTTTTTTAGGAGAAAATAATACCCATGCTTCATGTATTCCTTAAATCCTAGACTTGATGATGTTTATTTGGTAGGTTTTAAAAATCCCAATGTCTTATATATAGGGATAGCCATATAAGCCTAGAAACAAAATAGGTTAATTCCATGATGTATGTGTTTGAAGGTGAATTTTATACCAATGATCAATGACAAACATAACTATTTTTCAATTGATGTCTCCTATATAATATTTTTTGACTGGAGATCAATCCCTTAATCATGGTAGGAATTTATTTTTAAATTAATTTTCTATAATTCATGAATCATGTTGTATTATTCATCATGCATGATATTTATTTATTATCAATTATATGATTAGGAATATACATATTCATAATTTAATTATAGTTAATATTATGTGATTATTTTACAAATATTTTATACTAATATTACATTAGTCGACGCTAACCTATTATGGGAGATTTTCTCCATAATTATGATTGATTGGATACTTAATTGTAATATTTTCCCATCATTCCTCAAACCCATTGATAATCGATGTTCTCTGTTTTTTTAACATCCACCATTTTGAGATCATTATCAGTGGTCATATTTAACACTTTCCACGTTCATTAAATTATTCTCTCAAATATATATATATTTCATTTACTCCTTAATTCAATAAGGGAAACCCATGTTTTTGGATTTGTATCAAGTGGTTTCACTAGTTTCTCATATATATGGGATTTAACTAGCACCCATAGTGCATTCCAACTGGGATGTGGTTAGTAATGCATGGTGATACTCAGAGTATCACATGGTAAAGTCATGATAACAATTTTGATGAGGATACATGATAGTGAAATATTGGGCTTCCTATTACGAGTGATAGGAATAAGTTGGGTTATTGGGATCTTGGTTAGTCTTGGGTCCAAACAATATTTGAGTGTGGAAAGTAATGATATTTTTTATTGTAATAGACAACCCATGGGGGTGTGGTTGCATTGGAGAGAGATTTATTTCCCCCTTCTTGCATGATTGGAAGGGGTAGGTATTTATGAACGAATATATACTCATTTGATAATATATATAAATATGTAATATTAGATATATTTTTTTATTATAATATTTGATTATAAAATGGTTTAGGAGATTGGTGGGTGTGTGGAGATTTTGGGGATCCAAATTAAGGATATTTTAATTCCCCCACTTCCATAATATTTTGATAAAATTTTAATAAAAAAATTATTAATTTATTCCTCCATTGTTGTATTTTTTGTTGTTGTTTTTTTTGTTATTGTTGTTGTTGTTTTTTGTTGTTGCTATTTTTTGTTGTTTTTGTTGTTTTTTGTTCGATAAACTTGTTTCAAGTGTAACATCTAACCCAGAAATCAGGTTAAAAGACATTTAGTTGAATCAAAACAATAACATCTTGATAGTTGATTGAAGAATAGTATGTGATATATTGTTCTAACTAATGTTATAAATTTTATTAAATAGTAATTATTTTAAAAATAACTTTATTATTTTTAATCCCAATTTGATTGTATCCTTCTCATATGACCTCATATTAGAGAACAATTTTGGGAATTATAGTGAAATCAGTGAGGGGAATGATTCAATCCCAATATAGAGTACCTAATTATGTATCTTCTCTTGATCCTTGAGTCCCACTAGTTATGCATTTATTATGTGGTATAATGAAATATGAAATAATTCCAAATGTATATTTTTCAATGAGTGTCCATTTTCATAATTTTTATAATGTTTATTTATATATATATATATTTCAATGTTGTAGTATATAGGTTCATCTGATGAATAATTAATGTTGTTTTATAAAATACTAAGGAACACACCATGTAAACTTTCTAAGACTATTTGAACATTTAAAATTTATATATTTCGACTTATTTTTTGGAATGTCTGTAGTCTACTTCCTATATAGTCAATAAAGATTCTACATTATACACTAGACATGGATGGGTATCTAATTATTTACACATTGTGTGTCATCCTCACTCTAGGGGTAAATTATGGATAGGGTCATGTATTCATCTAATGTCACAGTGTTATGACCCTCATTCCCATCCTTCCCTAGGTAGTGTCTAATATCTTAAACCATTCACATTGGACATGTCATCCCCTGCCTGTAGGCTATTATATAAAGGATCTTGTATCCCATGATGGCCCGGGGTGTGATCCCCAACCTATGGGATACCATCTCGTAACATTCAATTAACCTATCATTCATTGAGTTATGACCAATGTGTATATTCAACTCGAAAGAGTGGATTTAAGAGGCCATGTATAGAATTTTTTTTACTCTTTGTGAGGTCATGAACTCTCTCTAATGTTTGGATACATTTTTTTAGTAGTTCATGATTCTTTCTCCATGAAATATGGATTTTTGTTTTATGTTTGTATTTTTTTATTTATATATATTTGGTGATTATGAGGTGTCCACCCATTCATGGGGTTTTCTAACACCTTCCGTTCAATTTAGAGATGATGATATTTATTATGATGATCCTCATAGACCGAGGTTAGGCAGTACTTAGTGGGACTAGAGTTTTAGTTAACTGACCAATGTTTAGTTCATGTGTTTTCATTTAGAGAAAATTTCATTTTTAAAAATACTGACCAATTTCTTAGTTGATGAGATTATAATTTTTTCCTTTTGAGAATTGTAACACTCTATTATGGAATTCATGTTTTAGCATTTATTCATGTTTCGAGTTTATTATTATTATCCATGATTACTCTAGTATGATTGGAGTTGTCTGGATGTGTATAGGTACATTGGGATAATGCCTCCTAAATGTGTGTTATTCCAACTCAATCCTAGTCACCAAACCATGAACTATGGGATTTTGATTTATAGTTTCACTCTATCTTATAATTATCCTCGTGGGCCCTAGTAAGTTGATTCTTATAAATAATAAATTATATTTTATTTATAAAATATAGAATAAAATTAAAAAAATCTTCTTAATAATTTACCAACTTAATGAGATGTATGGTTATCCAAGTGAACACCCTTCAATAAATGTAATTAACTACAATGTGCTCAGAAAGATAATACCTTGGTAGAAAGTTTGAGTTCTTATCTTGATGTTCATCATTAGTAAAATCTATAAGAAGGTGGTTTTGATAATAAGATCCACCACTACTTATTCCACATGAATAATGTGGCATTGTGTATTAATATCTATAAATTTGTATAATGTTACATAGAGATGATATTATTTATAATATATATCATGAGTCATGTTCATTCATTAATTTATAAAAAACATGAAAAAATATGCTTGCTGAAATGTAGGATACATTGGTTACATCATGAGTAATGTAGTATTAGTAAAAAACTCAAGAAATTATTTTACCTTTAATATAATGATTATAAATAGCACATAACCAATGATTGAAATGAAAGAGTTTGATAAATCTATTCCCATGTTATGATATCAATATTTACATTTTCATTAATTTCAAATAAAGATAATTCAAGCATAATGGATGATGACACATGTGATGCTACCTTGCATGAATGAGATATAGTGTCAAAAGGTTTATATTTATTATTTAAAATTTCTAAGAGGTTTTATTTTACGGATGCATTAATATATTTCTCTATGAGTGACTTGGAATTTTTTTATATGATAATATTTGATTTTAGATGGTTTTTCATAATTCCACTTAGATAAGGAACACAATAGGTCACACACAATGTGTATCATGTACATCAGTTAAATTTAATATGAATTTTCAATGTTTAATTGATATTATTCTCATATGTGGTTTAATAATTATTCATGTTTGGTTCATAAAATATATTTAGGCACCGGTTACTCAAGGTTATATTATGTTAGTCAAATATTATAAAATATTTTTTAAATTAGTTTATTATTGAATTAATTACATGGATATATAAATTATCTATTTATGTATTGTATATTTACATGATAAAAAGTATTCATTTATTTAGTTATGTAACTATTTAATAAAAATTTATTTTAAATTTTATATAATATAATATTGACTAATTTATTGGTGAATAATGTAGTAATATTATTTATTTAATGAAACATTCATTATTTACGGATCGATAAATATTGAGAAGTATTGACTGAATGAGTATAATGGTTCAGTGAGAAATGATATATAAAATCATAGTTTATTTATTCAAGGAAATAATATTTATTTATATTTGAGATTAATGAATTTAAAAAATAATAATGATATGATTATTTTTATTATTTTAACATGGGGTTCATCATTGAATAAGAGAATACTAAATTCTCATGTTCTATTATTTATTTCATAACCACTTATCTATATATTTCTTTTCATTTCACTATATAAACCTAGTTGATTTATACATAATAAATTAACAAAATAATAATCTCATGCTTTAGAGATATTTCCACTATAATGATCTTAACAACAATGAGTTATTATACTCCTCCTCCAAAGAGATTATTTTTTGTCTCAAAGGATTATCATGTGATCAATTGCGACTGATGAAAGTGTTATAATATCAATGATAGGACCTAGATATATCTATAGTGATGATTAGAGGTTCATATAACAATATTTATTACCATTAGAGGTAACCAACTGTTGATTCCTCTAAGGTAGTGATAGTACAAAAAGTGGTCTCAATTGATTCACTAAAAGATAAATAATTCAAATGAGTGGAAATTATTTATATTTCGCTAAAATAATTAAAAATTATATATTATGATCAAGTATCATAGATTATTTGGTTGAAATTCACCCAATTGGGTGGTGAAACCCTAAAGGATCATACAAAAACCCATTATTGGGAATAGGCATGACCACATCCATTACCCACATAAATTCCATGAAATACTGAATCGGTCACATACTATTTTATAATAATTATTTTTTTAGAGATTTTTATGTATAAATTTTATTTGTAATTAATTTATTTAAAATTTTCATTTAATCTGATGGTATAAATTACACATTTTTTGGTATTATATGATGAAAAACAAATAAAGAATATATTTAGATTAACTGAAAGAACCATTCATAGGTGATAAGGTTTCTGGATAGATAACATAGTCACATGACATGGAACTAAAATGTATAATCTATTTAATGAGGTTCACCAAATCGGCAAGAGAGACAAGATACATGAACATACAAATGGAAATCAACATTAATAGCAACAAATATGTCTCTTGTTGGCCAGCTAGACTGAAATGTGACTTAATAAGATACATTCCATGTAACCCAGTTA
The DNA here is from genome assembly GCA_963277665.1 of Viscum album. NCBI lineage: Eukaryota > Viridiplantae > Streptophyta > Magnoliopsida > Santalales > Viscaceae > Viscum > Viscum album. Next base: position 451,124,234 of record OY728139.1, on the reverse strand, counting down.
CACTCCATATAGTCTTACGTGGACCATGAAGTTATTTTCATGGAAACCATATGTTCAAAATAGGTATCCTGTGACATGTAAAGTCTAAATTTTGGTCAAACATATTTAATGATATTATAATTTCATGGATCACATATACATGTCGTTTTACTAATTTCTATTTATATGTTTAAAACATTTAGAATACCAATAATGTGTTTTGAATACATTAAATGTGATATAAAATGTGTGTATCTTTCTAGTACATCTTCTATAATCATCCAACAGTCAAAAAATATTTTTTAAATAATTATTTAATTAAATTATTATAAAAAACATAATATCTAGAATATAGTTCAATACTATGTAATATCATTTTAATGGTTTATAAATTCTCAATTAATTTTATATAATTAATTAACAATAACTATTGATGTTCTTAATATAAGTATTTAAAATATAACACGTCATATGGGTTAACACGTGTCTAATATAAATAAATTATATGTTTTTATATGGTATTTTAACATAAATAATATAATACTACTTAAAAACATGATTTACATATACTTTAAAACACCATGTAATAATTTAACACATCGATAAAGATGGTTAAGTTGGGTTTGTTTCATTTTTCCTCCAATAATACTCGTTGATATTATTTAATTTTAAATAATTTTTTTTTATTTTTGAAATCATAAGTGATCTAATTTACAAGGATTTTCATACAATTTGGAATGAATGAATTAATTAATTTTCAAGATAACTAATCTACATAATTCATTGTGATTTTATCTATGAAAATAATAAATTGGGATGAATTCTAACTAGTGTAAAAATATGTATTCGTTTCGCATGTGGATGATCGTGAGCTTATACTGACCAATGTATGTTATTGCCTCCTTGAAAAATTATTATTATATAATTGGTTTTTATTATAATAATTTTATTATTTTAAAATGATGTATTACATGTCATCTACTCCTCTATTAGGTACGAGAATGTATGCTGATGATTTATTATATGTAAACTCCATAAATAATCCTTTGGTTCCACTCACCAATATCTGAGTAATAGTATATATAATGGATACATCTCTATGTAAAGTAGATATTTATCAATATTTGAGAGAAGGTGAAACCATATCTGAAGTTAGATTTGAAAATAAGTTTACTATTGTTGCTCGAACCTCGATAAGATTAGAGGATTTTTTTCCCACAAGGTGAAGTGTTAGTTTTCATCATCTAGATAAATTATCGACTAGATAATCTCATGATCATTCCAAATTTCACATTATATTTATATTATTTTTATGGTTACCTATTTCCATTATACTTCATATCTATCAATTAATAATTAATTAATAAAAATTCATGATTGAATTAAAAAAATAATGGAAGAGGTATAAATTTTATCCAAAAATGAATAGTCACTAAGGTAAAATATTCTTATTATTAAAAAAATATCCTAAGAAAAAATGTGAAATTTATGTTTAAAGTTAAAACACCACAAATAAAAATATTAATTCATTAAATCCTTTCACTACATGGGTTGAAATAAAAATATATTTCACTGCTTTTAAATATCCAATATAATAATGATATCAAATACCATTGAATTTTTAAATTGATTTTTGGGATTAATCAGTCTAGTTCTCATCAATGGTTGATAAAATCCCCAATACATAGTGAAACTGGTTGGATAGTGATGAAATAATCCATGTCCTAGATCTATGGATGTGGTATTTCACTAAAAAATAATAGATCTACATGTTTTAATTAGTTTTCATTCTACACCTATGTAAATACGTTCGAAAAACATTTCATTCTCATATATGGGTTATAAGAACGGGAATATGGATCATTTATACTATGATATCATTGCGGTAGTTTTTTCTAAATCAACTGTTGACGACTATTGGGTTTTGATAAAATAATGGGTGACAAATATATAAAATTTATTACATCATATATTTTTTCAATATAAAAATACTAAAATATAATTTTAATAAATTTATAATATGAAAATCTAAATCATCAGAACATGACATTCATTACTGGAAAATTCCAATTCTCTGGAAAACACAAATTAAATATTGTCTTAAAATAATTTATAAGTTGTTATACCATTGAATGTTTTGGATTATGTGTTCAAATCTTCTATACTAGATCGACCACCTCAAAAAGTCATAGGGGTAAAAATAATTCATATAGAAGGATAGTGGAGGATGCATCATATGTTCATTTAATTCTGTTATTAGCTATGTTTAGTGATAAAATGTTATATCATAAATACAAGGATTCTAATAACAAGAAAACATAATATTAATCACTTCATAAGGGGAAATATATTCTCAAGATATATGGGATTTTAACTGAACAATACTACTATAAACTATAACAAGAGAACCTACTAATTTATTATTCCCTTGAAATGTAGGTGTTAATTGATCACATAGAATATCTAAGCTTCCATTTGGATAATAAAATAACTTTTAATATCATATTATAATTCATACCACCATAACTTTCCAAATACATGTTGAAAAGAAAATCACCATGAATCATTTCTCTTAGCCTTTCAATGTATATATACAATTGATTTGTATCTCTTATGAAGAATACAATTACTAAAAATGTTGAATATACCCTGAATAGTCTTATTCGTGTAGTTTAAGTACTCAATACATTGAAATGAAACATTTCCAAAGGAATAATTATAAGTTCAATGATAATTATTTTTCATAAGCCTGAAATTCCAGTAGAAGAAAGACTACACATAATTGAATAAAACTCCAATAAATGTTTTAAATTTTGCTATTTTAATCATTTGATGTATTATTTTTTTTATAGTTCTTATATAATAAATATTAAATTCATGTTTCATATAAATATTTCAATATATAAACCAAGAAACATAAACTATTACAATAAATATGGTGATTTCACTTGTTATCCTATATGAGTTAGAGTAGTGTGTAAATTCATTTCTAAGAGGATACATTCATGTTATACTATTATATTTAGTTTTTTTATAAGACCTTTATATTAGTGTTATATTTGAAACAATGAAAATTTATTTTATTTTTGTAATAACTACTATATTGGTTATACATACTTAACTAAGAGTTTAAGAATTTTTGAGTGAATGATATCCAACTAGGTAATCAATGATGAAATATAATAATTAAAAACATACATTATTGGGGTAAGAAAAGTAATTTCCAAATATATATAATAATCGTTCAAAATTTTATACCATAACTATTTTTAGTCACTTTGAGATAAAAAATAATACATACAAATATACATATCATGTTTCATAAACATCATTTCCGAATAACGGTATGCTATAAAAAATCTGAATATAGTTAAGCTATATAGTTTCAACTATTCCAATGTGAAACTAGATTAAAATTAAAATATTTTTCATTACATTTATTTAAATAATTCTAGGAAATATAAAGGAATGTAATGAATTTACTTGGCAATATATAAAATATGATATAAGAAATATTTTCAGAGAATGCCTTAACCATGTATTCATCAAAAATTAAATGTAGAGTGATATATTTTTTGAAAGTCATATTACAAGATTTACATCATAGATATAGTTATAGAATAAGTTATATATATGGTGAGTCTAATTAATATTGAAATTATTTAATGATAACTTTATAGAAATGTTTTATAATACAACAACATAATAACTATCCACACAAAAACTAAATTTACCGATGGATATCATATGAGTTATGATATTTTAGAATTATATTACTTTACTGTCTAATTTTTTTTATGAGAATAATTTTAATGTCATATTTAAAATCAAATATGAATCAATGGAAACACAAAGTTCATTATTGTTAGTTTTTATACACCCATTGAGGATATTAAAGTCCCACGAGGGAAATCTATATTTCATAACTACTACATTTCATTATAGGATATACAAATTTTTTGTGATAGTAGGAGAAAGAAATGATTTATTAGTTTCTTGGATCTAGATGTATATATTAAAATAAAAATAGTCAACTCCACACGTTTTAGTTTGAATAAATTTTCATGAAACATTTACTTCATATTAAACAATAAAACCACTATATTAGTTGTATATTCACCACAATGGGTGATATATATTATTCGATAAGTATAATGATTCCAATAGGGCATATTTAGTGGATAGTTATCTATGATTGAAAGGTTAATTTGAATTTCATTCATGATTATATGTACCAATATCTGGTTTTATAATTGGTTAGTTTCTTCAATTTATGTAAATTCATTTGTAGTAAATCAAGGGAAATCATACAATTATTGTCGTCTTTTGAAAAATATGGAATATATAATTATAGAATGCTTTAAAATATCTAAATATAATATTTTTTAATACATTATTTTTTATTATAATGTGAAATTACATTCAATTTTTTCATTTAATTGATTCTAAATGATCAATTTTATTGATAATTGTATTGTAAGACCATTCTCATTAAAGGAACACTTATTGGGGATGACTATATGACAAGACTATAAATCTTGGTTACATCATGTTATACCAAAATGTTTTATAATTTTTATGGATTCATATATGGATTGAATCATTAATAATTATCATGGGAAATTAATTGATAAAAAATTTATTCCCATTTTTATACAAGATGCTATTTTGAGAGACATAGTTATTACGGAATATATGATTGATAATATATAGAAAACAAGTGAATAGACTTATGGTTATTTAATACATTTTTAAATTTCTTCAAAAAGAAAATAATATGTAATTAATGTACCAGGGATCATGATATACTATATCTAATTTAGTGGTATTAAATTTAAGTTATAGTACACAAAAAACATGGTACTGGAAAATATAAGATAGAATAATTTACAAAAATTATTTCCAATGTCACGTGGTATAATTGTGACAAATAGAGTACATATTCCAAAGATTACTTTGTAAATATATCCCATATGCCTTGATATATAATAGTATTTATTGAATTATATGTGTAAATAATAAATTTAAAATATTAAAAAAACAAATATAATTATATCTTAACATTTATTCATATCATGATAATTTTTTTACCATTTTATTATCTAGATATTTGGGATAATAATGGGAAAAATTTATATAGTCATTGATATCAGATCATGAAGGATTTTTTTTAGAGAGTTGGTATCATAGTTATCTTGACAATGTTGGGTAGCATGGTGGGTGAAATGATTATAGATATATATTAGTAAATCATGTTTATCATGTGAGGATTAAAATGTGGATATTTATAAGATGGTACTAGTTCATGTGGGATTATGTCAGAGGTGGTTCCCTAAAAGAAACTATTTTTATCATTAGATTACATAAATATTTGTAGTCACGAATTTTAATTAATATTTCATCACATGATGAATAAAATTCAATTTTCTATCTCTATTATACTTTCTTAATAAAATTTTTAAGAAAACAATCTTTGAAGTTCACTACTATGATGAGAACCTTTAAGTTCTATGATAGTATTTATAAATACATTTTCTATAGCTAGATGATACCATGTGAGTGGGTAAAAATGATTCAAGTTATTAGGAGCAGGGGAACATAAGATATTGATACTTTATCTCATGAAGTTCATCCTTTTTAGTCCCTATGTGATGGTGGTTTTGATAACATAAACAGCTAATAGGAGTCACACATGTTCTATGTGTCATTGTACATCATTATATATAGATATTTTAAATTTTTCTTATACATAACATTATTATTTATGTATTTAATGGGTCACATAATTTGATGTATTAATAAAAACCATGATGACATATTCTTGTGATGAGGTTAGATATGATATATACATTAAGAGTGATATGTAACTAAATAATAATTGAAGAGTGTATTTTTAGCTTCTATATAACGTATTCATATATATTAGTCACTTTGATAGAAATAAAAATGATTGATAAATCCATGGCCATAGTGGCATATCGATGGGCATATTTTCAGGAAATTTAGAGAATGATACTCTGATCATAGAGGTTGATGACACTTGCAATTCTGCATTCATAAATGAGATATAAAGATATAGGGATAATATTAGATAGCCAGCTTTAATATGAGGGTTTATTTCATCATGATATTGAATTCATTATCTATGGGTTCCTTAACATGTTTCTAGATGAATAACATGGACATTAGGTGGTTCTTTCTAATTCTACTATGAATGGTGCCTATATGGTCACACAATATTTATATTTAGAATAAAAGTTAAATCATAAATGAATTGAACATATTAAATATATACTATTCTGGTATATGGATTAAATGTTAGTCATGTTTGTTTAATTTAACATATCCTGTAACCATTTATTTGGGAAAATGTCATGTGAGTTGAATATTGAATATATATTTATTCATTATTTATTTATTCATTTAATTATGTTAACATATAAATACATATTAATCTCTTGATTATTTTCAATGTAACACATTTTTTATTATTTAGCCGTGCTGAAATTTAATTAATATATATTCACTGGTTTATTTAATATAATATTTATTTATTTCAAGGTGAATAATTTATTTATATTCAAATATTTATATGAATAATCATTATTAAAGGTTTAAAAAATATTGGGGAGAGTCATTGGAAATAGTTTAGAGGGTTGGAGAGAAATGATATGTTAAATATTATTTAAACAAATGTACATTTATTTCTTAAAGGAAATAATATTAATTTATAGGAGAATTTAAAATATTTCATATAAATATTATTATTATTATTATTATTATTATTATTTATCCATGGGGTTATCTCAGAAATAACAAAATTATAAGGGACCATGTGAAATTATTTATTCTCTTAACCTAAGTCAATACATTCTTTAATATATTAGTAACTCCACATAGTCGAGTTACAAATAAGGAATAATAGATAATCCACTCAGGTCCTTGAGAGATCATACTTTAGAAAATTACTGAGAAAAGAGGGTGATTAGTATCCTCCTCCTGAGAGATTTATTCTCACATTGATGGATTCTATTATGATCAACAATGTTTGATTCATGTTTTAGAATATCCTATCTAGATCTTTGAAAATTCCATGGTAAAGATCTGAGGATTGATGAACTCATGTGGATCATCGCAAGAGGGAATAATACCTAGCCACATCCCTTCTTTAGGTGTGTTATATTTTAGAGATTATGGATTGTTTAATATGTTCAAGTGATGTGTTCATTTGTGTGGTTTTCATAAAAATGGTTTTTTCATTTATTGGTGAAAAACATACTGGAATATGTAGTGGTATATGTCATTCTTTTCTAGGTAGTTCTTGTACACCATAGAGTAGAGTAGTTATGGCCAGTGAAGGGTGTGGTCTTATAAGTTGCACAATGGTGCTATCCCTATAAACCACAGATAAAAATTACTCACCATTGTTTTGTGGATGTAATGGACCTTAAAAATGACAACGACTCAACATATAAGAATTTTTCAATAGGTATGTTGGGATTCTAGGGAATGGCATGATCAGAACCACTATGACCATAGTGGGAGCCACCATGTTTTATTGGTGGAAGTCTCAGAATTTTATGATGTTGATTTTTCCACATGATGGTCATGTATGTTACTCCCCTTGATTGATATAGTCTATATTAACCTAGTAAGGGTTTTAATGTGATAATGACATCATTTTCTTCTATAATTAGACTAATTGATTCATTCCCATTATAGGATTTTGAATTAAATTATTTTGGGATGAGATTCTGGAATCAATTATATATTATGGTAGCTAACATAGGTGATCTAGTTCTATATTCATTTGATGATCTATCCCCCATGTTTAATTATTATTTTTATTATTATGAGATCAATCTGTAACAGTTTTTTTATCTCCCGTTATTGTTTTAGGAATCTATTTTGGTATATGATCCCTCTTATATTAGTTGATCTCATATTAATGAATTATGATTTTAGGGATCCCTTACTAAGGGCCTCCCTTTACTACTTCTGAATCTCTCCATCTATTACACTTTTTTGATCTTTCAAACCTATTACATGTAAATATAATTCATTTATTTAGAGAATTCCATGTGTTTCCAAGGTTATTTTTAGCTTCATTTTTTTTGAAATTTTGGTTCATGATTTTTTTACAAATGTTAATAAAATGGTTTAAACATTGTTTTATGGAATTTTAATGGAAATTATATTTTTTATCATAAAGGCATGAATGGTGAAATATGGGGATTTATGAAAAGGTCATTAATATGGATTTTCCCATAAACTTGTGGATGATTTTTTTCCCGAAACATCCTTGTAATATATATAGTAAATGATATCGATTTTTTTATTTGATGAAGATTGGTTTCTATTAACATTAAATTTGACAAAATTACTTTCAAATACTGTTTTTGATAATGAGAAAAGAGTTATATAATTGTCTATAAAGTTGTGAAAATCCCATGAATTTTTGGATAAACATAGCCCATGGGATATAAGGACCCAGCCTTAAACATTTCATATTATTGAATTACATTAATAATTCACAATGGGGATCTTTTTAGTTTTAGAGTTTTATAGAATTAGGTCATAATAGTTACATTAAATCCCCAAAGTTACAAAGTATACACTTCAACTCAGTTCCCATATTTTTCCAAAAAAAATTCTTTAAAAAAATATTCTCCCATCCTTCCCCCTATTCCACTTTATGTCTTATAAAAAATATTTAAAAAACATCGGACGAGCATAAAAAATCTCATTAAGGGATATGAAAAGTTGGAAAACTATTATTTTTTTTAAAACAACAAGTAATCCATGAATACTTTATCATAAATAATAATTTTCACCAGTATGAATAAGTAAATACTCATCACTAAATAAAAGATCATTTATTACCCTTTTAAAACCAAAATATTTCCTTAAAAACCATATAAAGTACACATAACATATAAATGTAACTTGGGACATAAACATACTTAAATGAAATAACTATACAGTCGAATTCCACACATATCACTAAAGAGAATAGCTATGCGGCCGACTTCCATACCCAATGCATTTGAGGTTATAACGTAACCACCCATACTGGTTTATCATGACAGCACTTGTCATTTGGTTTATCATGTAACAACCCATAACGTATCTTTTTACCATTATAAAATCATAACACATACAACAAATATAAAGGAAATAAAACATTTTGACATTTCAATCACAATATATCACATAAATATATTGAAATAAAAAATCTATTATCAAAACCATTTTCAATACCAAAACACATAACATAGTATATCGTATTTATTTTCCTTTTAAATTTATTACGGCTTTTAAAGGAATCGAATGATCAAATAATACTCGCAGTGGTGGAAAGGTCATTGTAACCACTTACATTAAAAGAAACATTCCATTTTTTTGTTTAGTAAAACGAATCATAAAAAAATATTCCCTTTGAGTGAAATGAAATTTAAATGGTTTTTCTACATAGTATAAAATAATGTCATGTATTAAAGCAAAATATGCCTCAATATATGGAGATTGAGACGAAGTCCCTTACCTCATGCCCTACTTGACCCGTTTGTTCTTTAATCTCTGGAATAATAAAATAAAGTTAATTTTTAATTTCTTAATAACCTTTTTTAATTTTATCATTCCTTTTAAATAACTTATTACCATGTTATAAACATTATGTAATCATTTAAGATACCAATGGTCTTTTTTTTGATATTAGGTAGTTGAATCAAAAATGGACTTCTTATAATTACAAGTTGTTCTTGTGGTCAAATGTTCATTATATCCAGAATGATATTAATTATTTTTATATCAGATATATCATATATATCAAGTATATACATGTATTTATAATAGTACATAACATTTGAAGATACAAAATGAAGTGCACCATTCATGGAGATGGTAAGTCGTACGTACTCATGAACAGTACTTCCATTTCTATTTCGTATTGTATTGGAATGGAAACATCACGATACATAATTATATTATAATTCCATTATAATATCATATATAATTTCACTAAATATACCATTTATACTTTCCACATAAGTCTTGAATGAGTCATTTCACTTTAAGGGGATGTAGTCTGCACTTCCTCAAATGAGATTATCATATTTACCCACTATGGAAACCATAAAGGTATTATATAAATAAAAAATACAGTAGAATAGAAAAAATATAAATATAATATATATCATATATAAATGTTGTGCCATCATAATAGCCACCATGATAGGCAGTTGGAGATATTTTAACAATTATCGTTTCGTGAGACAGTAGTTCGATGTACAAAGAAATAGTATGTTTTTTACCCATTAGATGGAGGTGTGTGTATGTATAGTTCGAATCCATCTCATAAAAACAGCCTAAAATATTTAATAAAATGGTTTTATTATAAAATAAAGGGAAAAAAGTGTTTAGGGGGTTGGAGAAGTAAAAGAAAACAAAATAATTTAAGAGAAACTGTTACCTTTAATTCGGGTAACTCCCTTTGGATTGAACCTAATGGGCTTCTTGAAGTACCTTAATTCTAGGGAAAGGATTCCAGGAGAAGGAAAGGGATATAGGGAGATAATTTAGGCACAGTTTAGATGATCCAAGGGGGTTAAGTGGTGTAAGTAATGTGATAGAGTTGAGGGATTTTTATAAGGGGGAGGAGGGGCTCTTTATGAAAGTGTGAAACTATTATTTAATAATATATTGATTTTTGGTTTCAAAGAATCCAAAACAAATTAAAGTCAAAGATAAGATGACTTTTGATTGAAAAAAAATCATCCAATACAAATTGGTCAGGATTTGGATATTATTCTAATCCATGTAATCTTATTTATTTAAATCATTTATTAAAGAGGAAAACAATGAATCAATAATGTGGAAAAAATAATTTCATTTATTTGATGTCAAAAAATTATAAAAAATACCATAATGTAGGAATTATTTTTAGATTTCAAAATAATATTTATAGGGGCAAATATAACATAAATAACCCTATGTAAAAATTAATTTACAAAAAGATAATTGTTTATTTCATTTTGGTATTTACTTTAAGTTAATTAAAATATAGTGTAATTATCACTATTAAGTGGCTCAATGAGGTCCCAAAATAGGCTCAAATATTGCCACGGTCGGCCATGAATCTTCCAATAATTTTACGACAAGTGTTAAGGAAATTATATAATATTATGATATTCTTTTTTACATTGAATTCCCTATTTACCTTTAACGACGGTAAATAAAAGTCAAAATTTACAATTCAGAAAAATTTATTGTCATCTTATTGAAATATATTTTACATAATAATAACAACCATGTATGTTATATTTTCTGAATTAAATTCACAGAAGAGGTAAATATTCATTTAAATGAAAAATTCAGTTTTTTAAATACTACTTAGTGGTTTCACTATTCGTCCAAAATTTATGCTTTTCAGAAAAATACCAAAAATACAGCCTAAGATATATTTTATATTATGAAATAAAAAATTATGTCTATTTTTAGAAATTCAAAACATATAATTTGGATTAATTAATATATATTTAATTTTCATTTTCAAAACAAATATTTTGTTTTTAAGAAACAATATCTATCAAAAATTGATTGTTGTTTATGTTAAATTTAAAAGTGAAATTAATTCCAATCACCACTATTTGATTAAATGGTAATAATATGATCGAATAAACACTTTAAACCCAACTAAAAATATAATTTATCCATATAAATAAATAATATTAAAAGGTAGTTTTGAATTAAAATACATTATTTTTCACTATTCATAAAAAATGTATTTTATCAGAAAGTACCAAAAAATTACTGAAAGAAAAATTTCATGTCCTGATTCTAGTGAATAATTTTTTTTTTCAAATAGTACATAAAAAAGTGCCCGAAACTATATTTTAAGAGATTTCTCTATTAAAAGAATGTAAATCAACATTTTAAAGTAAATTATGCTTAAAATTAGATTCATTCACATTTTAAGACTCTAACTTTTATTGGATAACTGTAAAAACATTAAACAAAAATTTATAGTATTATTTTTGTTAGTTCTGTTCATTCTCACCAAAACAACGTCTATGCGTTAACAACCATTTAAAATAATAATATTATATTGTTAGTTTTCAATGTATGATTTCAATGAAAATCGTTGTTGAGTATCTGGTACGCCATCGAACATAAAAAACCCTTTAAAGTAAAATTAATATTTAATTCACAAATATATGATAATATAATATTAATTTATTTACTTGGTATGTTACATGGGAGACTTGTGTAATTATGATTGGGTTTAGTGTTAGTGATTTCCATTGTGTTTTTGGGTGGAATCTCGCATCAAGGTATTCCATTGATTCTTTTAAGGCATGTCATGGACTTGTGTATATGAAATAATTAGTGGAAATTAAATTTTAGGGTATTTCTCTATTCTTTTGTATATTTTTTTTAGGATATCATTAGTGCACCATAGACATGGACAACCGTTGTATGAGAAACCAAGCTAGCGTAAACCTATAATACACTAAGAATCAGTTCATTTTTCTTCTACTGTGATATGATTTTTTATATATTCTTTAAAATATTTTGAATGGTTAATATTAATTATTACCACATAAAATATTTTAATTAAAATATTTTCCTTAAATATTCTTAAAAAGTGTTTTATTTTGAAACAATTTGTAAACAATGTAAAATGTGTAATTTTTTATAATCTAAAATAATATGGGATAATATATATCTGTAATTTTTCAAAATTATAAATAATAATTATTTTTTTAATACTTTTTTGAAACACATAGGGGACCCATAGAAATCATTTTTTCATACCATGCACATACATTTGGGTGTGTATGGATCATATTTTTTTCTTAAATTGGTAATCACAATACACTTAAAAGAGTAAAAATGTTTTTTTAGGGTATGGAGGATTCAAAGGTGGTGGTGTTCACACAAATATGGGTTGTTCAACATTTTTAGTACAAGGTGTTTTCTTATTTTTGGCTTTAAATATGTGTTATATGGTTCTGAATTATTAATATACTCTTGACTCAATTTTGGAAATTGTCCATTGTTTCTCATATAGTCTATTTCCATTACCATGCATTAATATTGTGTAAAAAAACCATTCCAAAAGTTAATTTTTGGTGCCTTGACACATTTTTATAGCCTATTAGGATCAATAATACCCTTCGATCCATTCTATGGGTTGGTTCAATTATCTATTTTCGGTATAACTTGGGTCAGGTTGTGAAAAATTTATATCATAGAAATATTTTTCTCTAGTCCTGATGTCTAGGAATATTTGGTACATTGAAAATAGGACATTCAGCCATATGATGATTAGGTTTCATGTGACTGCATTAATAATAGTGTTCTATAGTGCGTCTCTAGTTCATACCACAACTAGAGATGTTTATTTATTAGATGGAGAGGACTAGAACAAAAAACAATAATTCCTTCCCTAGAAGATAGTAACCTTTTATGGGAATAATATCATTTGGTGGTAGAATCATGGCTAAAAGTGATTTATCAAATCTATGAATTTATGGAGACACTATAATTTATAATGGTGAAATGTGGCACCTGTAAGCATGGAGGTCCTTATAGGACTTGTAGGGATACATCCATTTATGCGAACAGGAATGATGAATTATTGTGGTAGCACTTCAATATTATATGAAACTCTCTGTGATTCCATAATTACTTATTTTCTTTAATGTAATTAAATAGCATGTGCTACATGAAACATGGAGTTCGAGCACACCATGACATACCAAACTAGCCATTCAAAAATAGGTTATGAATAATATTAAAATATCTTTTAATTTTATATACTCAATATAATTTTTACATCCATATAATGTGTTTCATAGTCATAATATATGAAAAAAATCAATTGTTTATATTATAGAATTATTTTTAAAAAAATTGCAATTTTACAACCTTTCAATGAGAACCCTTTTTAAATGCAATAATTGACACTTTTATATTTTAAATTTGACAAAATAAACTTTTTATTTATAATTGGGATATAAAAATTTAGTTTATATTAATTTTTGTTGATTTTCAGATAACATTTATATTTTGATGAATAGTGAAAAATATTAAAGTATAACTGAAAACAACATTTGTAATCCAAATAATTTATAGTGTTAAATTACAAATTTGTATGTTTTTGAAGTATAATTAGATTATATTTTTATCATTTAATTCAATTTTGTTCATTTGATGTAATTTTACATTTAAATTGGACATAAACACATATCAATCTTTTGATTGTTTTTACATCTCAGAAACTCGCTTTCTGGTTTTGACAATGGAAATTACATTTAAATAAATTAATACAACATCTATGTTTTTAATTTGGAAAAATAGACAAAATTTTTTAATTTGAAATATCAAAATTATCTTTTGTTGAATTTTTGTCACTTTTCTAAAAACATTATATTTTTATGAACAGTGAAAACAATACGTTATTGTTTAAAGTTGGCATTTTATTAAAATAAAATTTTTTACTTGAAATTTATTTAAATGTAAGAAAATATATATAATACCTATATCAGTCCAATTAAATTCATTGATGTCATTTTATAATATGATTAGACATATAAATGTTTATTGAACTTGTTACCGTCTTTTACCTACCTTCATGGTACATTTTCAAATTTGCATAAAAAATATTTTTACCGCTTCTGTGAATTTCATTTAAAATATCTAAGAGACATAGTTGACATCAATAAGCTAAATTTGGTTCAATAGGATGAAAATAATTTTTGGTGAATGGTAACTTTTGAATTTTATTTACCGCAGTTAAAAGTAAATATGGTAAATAAAGGTAAAAGTGATTTTATAATTAAACTAAATCATGTCCTAATTCTATTAAATAAGTGTATTTATACCAAGACCAACCATTAGGAAAAAAGATAATCCTTATAGATCCATATGGATTACATTAAGACATTTATTATATTTTATTTAAAGAAGAGTTAAAAGTGATAAATTAAAAGTTTAATAACTAAAACATTTTTAATATAGGGATGCATAGAAGACATATTGAACTATATATATTCATTATAAATATAAAAATATTTAGTAAATTATTGTATTTTATTTATATTTTTTACAGATTATATAATAAAGTTTATTTATGGCACAATAATGATGTCGTAATTACCTTATTAAGAAAAACAATTAAATAATTTATGTTATTAATATTAATTTGAATTCAAATTGAAACTTTTGATGAATTAAATTAATTATATATATTAATATGACTTTTTATTGTTGATTAAAAGTATTTTTTTCAAAGAAATCAGATTTTATGACTTCCACAAAAACGAAATACTAAATACTGTCAAAATTGACATAAATGGGTTTTAAAAAAATATTATATTATTAAATTATATAATAGTTTCAAAAATATAAAGTTTGGAAAAAGGACTTATTTAATGATATATATGTCATCAATGAAAAACTTTTGGTTCTATTGGAATTTTATAGTAATTTTATTAACCATATAATATAAAAATACAAGAAGACATGGTAAAAGGTAATCTATTTAACTATGAATTAAATTGAAAATATAAGATTAATATGATGACCTAAACATGTATGAAACCTATCAGTTCAGAATATTTCAACCCTTACCCACTTTAACCTTGAAAGAAATCCATTTTCAGCAACTAGAAACTGAAAATGATTTTATACTAAAACAATATTTCAAGCATTTCCAAAAGTGAGCCTCACATATCTTACAAAAACATACATCCACTTCATTAAAATTCACACATCCAAAGCCATTTAGATTAGTAAACCCCTGATTAAATATCCTCTCAACTACCCTCGCTTAATCTGAGATGCCTTACTGTGATCATAATTCCAACCTAAATAGCACTTTTGATCAGATCAAAAGGAAGCACCTGAGTAAGAGGAAATAATTTCAGCACATCTTTCAAAGTTCTTTTCTTCTTCCTCTTCCTATCTATTTGTTATTTCTATACCAAAATAATAACTGTAGTATCTTTTACTTACTATTATGTTATTATAAATATGTCACAAACATATTCATTATTCTATCTATTATATGAATGAAAAGTCATCATATGTGTGTGCATACAGATTATTATCTCTGCGTCATGGGGTAGTTTGTTATTCAACACCTCATTATTTGGATTGGTATGATAACAAGTATAATTTTCTGAATAATAAATAAAACATTTTAATTATTCTTTATGTATGATATACCATCCAATTACATACAATTTCACCATCAATTGAATGATAATACCGCTCTTGCGTACGTACGAATTACTATCTCCACGAACATAGTAAGATTCATTTCCCATCGTAACCATTTTAGAATAATTTTGATTTTGTGATTTAAAATAATTTTTAAGAACTTAATATAATTATTTATTTTAATCTAATACATACTATCCATAAAAAAACATGACTTACGTAACAAAACATATAACGGAAAACAGAGCAGTTAACACTTGAAACAATGACACTACTGAAATATTATTATCAATTAAATATTAGAAGATCATATTGGATATAATATTTATGTCTGTGGTTCTTTTATAATTTAATAAAAATTATTTAATTTTTATATATGAGTTAAAACATTCCCTTGAATAAAGGAATGTATGTGGTAAGGGGTTTTCATCTCACTTCTTATTCACGTGAGATTCATGCTATATTTCCACTATTTCATTTAGTGTGGTGTGTGTACTTCCCAGTATTGTATTATTTGTGTAATATACGTTAATTTATGGGCATTTACATCTTCAGTTTATGATACTTATTTAATGGGGTTTATGGTTCCTAATTTAAAAAATCGATAAGAGAATTTCAAATTTTGATTTCTATTAATTGGGTTTTACACAAACTTCATTGATTATTTTACTCCATGATTATGTTCAAAATTCATATTTATTTATTTATATATTAATTTATACTCCCCTTTGTGTGGATATACTTTTGATATGCATAATAACTCCATTGATAAATTCTCAATTCATCGATATGTTCTTGATAAGAGTAATCTTCAATAAATTTAAATTCATTGAGTTAAACATCCATGTCATTGGTGGTTTTTTTACAAGAATATGTGTTAATATCCTCTGATTGATTTACCAAGAATAATCCAATAATATTTAGTGTATTTATATTTTACACAATTAATATTGTCATTTATTTATCCTTAACCTAAGGATATGGTCTTTATAAAAGATTTTATATCAATTTACATTCCATTGAGACTTCTTATTTGTTTTGTGCCAATTCACTTTTATATGATGTGAATACTATAATTTGACCTATTATATCATCAATCCATTTATTCTCATGATGTTAAAAAGTGGTTATTACCTTAATTATTTTTATTCAAGTGTTTCTCATTTTGTTAGGATCTCTACCTAAAATATCTTTTTAAATGATTGAAACATTTATTCTTCTAAATCATTCTCATTAATGTCCACGTTTTAAAAAAGGTGTTACTGATTTATTTATATGGACATGAATGTCTCAAAATTAAAATTTCTTTTAAAAATTTCAAAGTGGTATTGGAATATTTGATTCAAAAATATTTTTTTAATATCTTCTTGATAAATAGTAATACTTTTAAATGTTTTCAAGAAAAATTGTATATTTATCTCAAATAGTTTTACTGATTATTTTCATCTATGTCAATATCAATCATTTTTCTTCATTAATTTTCATTTTTTAAAATAAAATCTTACATATTGAATTGAAAAAATTATGTTTTACTATGGATGTGCTATTTTTATACCATTCAAGGTTTGTGGTAAAAATATTGACATTTTTATGGTGGTTTTAGTAGGAATTTTTAGATTTTGTTTCAACAATATTAATATTAGAATGCATTGGACTTAATAAGCCATGGACATGGTCTACTATAGACCCTTGATGCATCATAGGTCTCATGAGTCAAACTAGTGTCTTGGCCCAAGGCCTTGAAAACATCATATTTGCAGTCTTGGCACAAGTCCTTGACTATGTGGTGATGATGTCTGGCATTATGCAATTAATTATAATGAAATTAGCTATTGATATTAAATTTCATTATTCAAAAAGTATAATAACCATGTGAATTATTAAATAGAATTATTTTATTTATATTTTCTATATTATAATAAATTTATGTTTAAAAGTATTGTGTTTTAGTCTATTAAATTGTCTTAAATGTTTAGGCGTATTTTTGAAAGTTTCCTCTATATTGTTTATTATTACTGGGCATCTGACCTCAGCCCCATATTATGTTTTACTTTCTCAGGATGCCAAGAAGTATATTATGTTTTATATTCTACTTTAATCCATGAGAATAATGAAATTTTCAAGAGATTATCGATGTTGTATTTTATGTTATAAATTATAATGTGATGTTTATGTATGTAATCTATTTTCCAAGACTGCTAAATGAATCGTCCCTTCGTGAAATGTTTCATTTTAATCTTCCCAATGTTTTCTAATAATGAACTGAATCTGGGTAACTAGGGTCAGGGTGTTACAGTCTGTATGAGAGGAATTTCAGTACAAACCATGGAAACTAGATTTAAAAAAAATATGATTAGAGAACACTACCCTAAGATAGGCTTTGAAAATTAGTATAGAAAAACATCCTTGAATATTGGTAATGTAGAGATTTTGTGAATTTTCTTGTGAAATACATACCTTTATGGATACGAGTAGGTAGAGGCAGCTCTGGCACAAATATATCTAGAGGTAAAACATGAAAACCCCGCTTTGAGCTAGACTCGAATGAGAACTGGTGCACGACAACGAGCCTTTCTTCACTATTGGTTTCGACACTCCTCTAGGATATTCTTTGGATAATTCACATTTTATATAAAAACTAATTTTAAGGATTTTAATATAAAATGAGAAAAAATAACCTTTGTTATTGCTAAGGTGTTTTAGATTAAAATAAGGTGTCATGATATTCTATAAATTATTTTATGACTATAATTAATCACACAATGCTTCATGGATGTAGTCAATGGATGGATTCCAAGGATTTAATGATAACATTGAACATTATGTAAAAGGGGTAAAGAACGTAATAACCCATGATTTCATAGTAATTTATTTTATTTAAAGTAATTTAATAGCTTCTGTTACACGTAACAATGAGTTCATGCGCACCACAACTTACCAAAATCATCATTAAAAAAGAGGTTATAAATATTATTAACTTAATTTTGAATGTTAGATACTCTATATAATTCTATAATCCATATTATGTGTTTCTTAGACATAATATATGAACAAATTCAATTATTCTGATAAGAGATTTATTTTTCAGAAATTGAAATTTTACCACCTTTTAATTGAGAACCCTTTTTAAATCAAATATTTTACACTTTTATATATTCAATTTGAAAAAATAAACTTTTTCTTTAGAAACAATACATAAAAATTCAGTTTGGAAAAATTTTCAGTAATGTTATGAAAACTTTCATATTTTGATGAATAGTTAAAAATATAATATTTTAATTGAAAACAAATTTTTTAATAAAAATTATTTATAGTATTAAATTATAAATTTGAATTCTTTTTATGAATAATTAGATTATATTTTTATCATTTAATCCAATTTCTATACTTTCATATAATTTTACTTTTAAATTGGACATAAACACAAATCAATCTTTTGATTGTTTTTACTTCTCAAAAACCTGCTTTCTGGTTTTGACAATGGGGATTATTTTTAATTTATCTAATACAACATATATGTTTTTAGTTTTTTATAATAGACATAATTTTTGAATTTGTAATATCAAAATTAGCTTTTCGTGAATTTTTGTATTTTTCTAAAAATATTCCATTTTTTATTAATAGTGAAAAACACTGCATTATTGTTTAAATCTGACTTTTTTTAAATAATTGTTATTAATTTAAATATATTTTAATGTAAAAATAGTTACATAATAACTATATTAGTACAATTTAATTCATTTATGTCATTTTATATTAATATTAGATAAATAAAATTTTATTGAACTTTTTACCTTCTTTTACCCACCTTCTAGACACATTTTCAAATTTTTCTAAAACATAATTTTACTACTTTTGTGAATTGATTTTCAAAAATATATGAGAAATTTTTGATATTATTATGTAAAACATGGTTTAATAGGATGAATGAAATTTTAGGTGAATAGTAACTTTTGAATTTTATTTACCACGGTTAAAAGTAAATAGGGTAATTAAAGGTAAAAATGATATTATAATTACCCTAACACATGTCCTAATTCTATTGGATAAGTTTAGTTCGACCAAAATTGACCTTAAAATATAATAAGATTCTTTTTTATCAACATGTATTATATTTGGACGTTTATTATATTTTATTTAAAGAAGAGATAAAAGTGTTAAATTGAATGTTTAATAACTAAAACATTTTTAATATAAGATTTCACATAATATAAATTCAACTATAAATATTCATTGGAAATATAAATATTTACTACATAATTGTATTTTATTTATAATTTTTATATATTTTATAAGTAAATTTATTTATGACAAAATGATGATGTGGTAATTACCTTATTAATGAAAGAATAAAATAATAGATGTTATCAATATTAAAATAACTTTAAATTGAAACTTTTTATGCATTCCATTAATTTGTTATGTTAATATTAAATTTTAGGGTTGATTTTTTTTATTAAATTAGATTTTAATGACTTTCAGAAAAACGAAATACTAAATCGTGTCAAAATTGACATAAATGAGTTTTTAAAATAAATACTATTTTATTAAATTATATAATAGTCCAAAAAATATAAGGATCTTTCAAAAGAAATATATAATGATAAATATTTCATTTAAGAACCAGTTGAGGTTATCTTTAATTTTTATTGTTATTTAATTAAGCACTTAATATTTATTAAAAGAAAAATTCGTTAAAGATAAAATATTTAACAAATAATAAAATAAAAAAGAAAAGGGAAATTTGAATAGCTAAACATTTCTAAAACCTATTGTATGCTAATATTTCAACCCATACCCACCTTATCCTCAATATAAATCCATTTGGAGCCATTAAAAACCAAATATGATTTTATAATAAAATAATATTTCATGCTTTTCCTAAAGTGACCCTCACCTCACTTATAAAAGGGTTCTTCCCATTCTCTCAAATTCACATATTCAAATCCATTTGTCTCAGATAAAACCTATTCAAATATCCTCAAAACTACCCTCACATAAACCTATATTTCTTACATTGATGAGAAATATGACCTATGGATCATTTTTAATCAAATAAAAAGGAAGCACCTGAAAAAGAGGTAATAATTTCACCACCTATTTCAAATATCTTTTCTTATTCCTATTTCTATCTCTTTGTTGTTTCCATACCAAAAAAACTCCAATACCTTCAAATTATTGTGATTTTATTATAAATATGTTATAACAATATTCATTATTCTATCCATCCTATGAATGACAGGGTCACCATATGTGTGTATGTATGGATTAACATCACCACATGGTGGTGTAGTTTGTTATTCAACACTTCATTATTTGAATGGGTGTAATAATGAGTTTAATTTATGTAAATAATAAATATTACATGTTAATTATTATTTATATGTGATATACCATCCAATTATATTTGAGTTAACCATCAATAAAGTGATTTTTTCCTTCCTGCATAAGTAAGGATTATTGTCTCCACAAATGTGATGAGATTCATTTCCCATCATAACCATTCAAAAAAAATCCATTTTATGATTTAAAATAATGTTTAAGAAATTAATATCATTATTAATATGAATCAAATACATCCTATACATAACAAACATTTCTTACATAACAAATCGTATAAATGAAAATGAATCAGCTAATACATGAAACAAGATACTTCTGAAATACTATTAACAAAGCAATATTAAAATATTACATATGATATCTTATTTTGTTGTTGTTGTTATTTTATAATTTATTACAAATTATTTAACCATTTTAAAGGAGGTTAAACTTACCCTTGACTAAAGTAAAGTATATAGTAAGGGGATTCATCTCACTTCTTATTCTTGTGAGTTTCATGCTATATTGTCACAATTTTCTTTTCGGTTATGTATATACTACCCTTTATTGTATTCTTTGTGTAATATACATTAATTTGTGGTTATTTAAATCATAATGTTATTCTCCTTATTTCATGGGGTGTATGTTTTATAAGTTACCAAATCGGTAAGGGAATTTCTATTTTTGATTTCCACTCATTGGGTTTTACGCAAACTTCATTGATTATTTTACACCAAGATTAGGCATGAAATCACTTTTTATTTATTTATGTATTAATTTTCAATCCCATTTGTGTGGATATACTTTTTATGAACATAATCACTACATTGATAAATTCACAAGTCATTGATATGAACTTGATAGGAGTAATCATAACTCAATTTACATTCATTGAGTTCAACATCCAAGCCATTAGAGTTGTTTTTACTAGAATATGTGGGAATGTTCTCTGATTTATTAACAATTAATATCCAATAATATTGAGTCTATTAATATTTTTCATAAATAATTATGTCATTTATTTATCCTTAAACTAAGGATACAGTCTTTATAAGGGATTTCCTCTTAATTTACATTCCATTGAGACTTCTTTGTTGTTATGTGCATATTCACTTTTAAAGGATGTGTATACTATATATAGACGTAGTATATCATTAATCACTTTATTCTTATGATATTATAAATTTTTTATTACCTAAATTATTTTTATTCAAGAATCTCTCATATGGTTAGGAACTCTAACTAAAATATCATTTTGAATGTTTTAAATATTTATTTTATAAATATTTCTCATTAATTTCCATGTTATAAAAATGGTGTTGAGGATTTATTTATATGGATATGAATGTTTTAAGATTAAAATTCCGTTTAAATTTTTTAAAGTGGTATGGGACATTTTAACTCAAAAATCTATTTCTAATATCTTCTTTATAAATAGTGAGACTCTTAAATTCATACACGAAAAATGGGATATTTCATACAAATAGTTTTAACTGATTATTTTCATATAAGTCAATATCCTTTATTATTCTTGATTGAGGTTGATTAATTATAATTAAATCTTCAACATTGTATTTAACGAGCTATGTTTGACTGTGGATGTGCTATTTTTATACCATTCATGTTTTATGGTTAAAATATTGAAATTTAATATGACATTTTTAATATGAATTTATAAATTATGTTTCTGCCATTTAATATGAAGAAAGAATTGGACTTATTTAGTGATGGGCATGGCCCGCTATACCCCTCTATGCATCTATAGGTCTCATGAGACAAACTAGTGTCTTGGAACAAGGCTTTCACAAAATATTTTTTAGTCTTGGAACGGGGCCTTGACTATGTTGTTATGATGTATGGCATTATGAATTCCATCATTAAAAAATTAGATACTGATATTACATGTTATAATTCGACTAGTAGAATCTCTTTGTGAATAATTAAATGGAATTATTTGATTTATATTTTCCATATTATACTAATTTTTATGTTTAAAAGTCTTCTGTTTTTGTCTTATTCAATGCCTTAAATGTTTTTGATTATTTATGAAGCTTTACTCTATATTGTTTATCCTTACTAAGCATATGATCTCACCCCTTTCTTATGTTTTATTTTCCTAGGAATCCAAAATGTGTATTATGATTTATATTAAAATTTAACCCAATAGAATAATGTAATTCTCCAAGGATTATTTATGTTGTATTTTATATTAGAAATTTTATTTTGAAATTAATGTATGTAATCTATTTTTCAGGACTACTAAACCGATCAGCCCTTCAGGACTAAATTCCTTGTAATCATTCCAATGTTATGTAATAATGGACTGACTCTTGGTAACTAGGTTCGGGGTGTTACACTATATTCATTTCAAAATTATTCCCCAATTCTTGTAATATAAAGATCCATGGATTCTATCTCTATTCATTAAGGGAATTAGTTAAAGACCAAATATTTTACTCACATTGCTGGTTTGGCCTGGTTTTCCCTTAATATTGTGATGAATACCAATTACAATCCTTAGAGGTTTCAGATGGTTTTTCAACATGACATATGTTCTATAATATTTGTATAGAATATTTTTTCCCATATATACATAGAGATTATAGTGTTGATTTTGGAGATGGATTTAGAGGGGAAATTAGGATTTGTTGTATGTCATCATCTACATATTTGTAGCTTCAGTATCTCATTAGGAAAGAAAATTAAGTTGAAAGAGAATATTTGAGGTTGTGGTGGTAGTTCTCCATAGCTTTCCTCCTCTATAACATTAGTAGTAACTAGTGTTTTTCTATTGATTTTATACAAATTTTTAATGATAGTTCACACAAATTTTTATTTCCCCCACACCAACAATGTCTTATAATTAATATATATTTCATGTCTATTATCATAGGTCCTTCCATGGTCTATCTTCTCCTTATTATAATTATGTTTCATAAGCTCTAAAAGGATATGTCATGTAGTCATATTATTCAGATACTATAGTGATCAATACATAGGACTGGGGAGTGAAACATGTGAACATTGTGAATGTGATTCCCATGGATGTATTTCAAGTCCCATATTTTGTGAGTGGTATGGTCTTTATTTCATATTCTTTAGAAAATTATTCTTTTGAAATGGGTTCCTCGTACACTTTTATTTCTGCCAATTTTTTTATATTTTTAATCTTTTAATGGGAAATATTTTGTTATTTATAGATATATATAGACCACTTTGAAATAATACAAAGAGGGAGATTCAATTTGATTCAGGTTCTCTTTCTATATTTAATGTTCAGTTTGTACATGTCATTCTAGTTCAAAATCTAGACATCTCTCGAAGTATCTTTCAGTTGGATTAGATTGTTTATCATTATTTTATGATTGATTGTTATTTTTTTGTGGGTATTTATTTTTTCTTGATTTAATATACAAATTGTTTTAGATAAATAGGGATTTGAGGACTAATGTTTCTTTAAATTCTCATTCGGAACAAAAGAATATGAAATCTATTTGTGAAGTCAAGATCGACAATTAGTAATCAATATCTTAAATTCCATTGGTGGTTTTAAATTTTATCAGGGATTGGCCAGAATATTTTTCACTTACTTATATTTAATGGTTTGTAGAATTACTTATTGAATAAGTTTCTAGTACCCAAAAAATCTGAAATCCTTCTAATCATATGGAACCTGAGGAGATGAATGAACTCACAATCTAGTTAAATCATCATTCAATGAATGGTTAAATTCATCCTATTGTATCTCAATTAGATTTCCCTATTTTATTTTCCATGAAGGTTGGTCGATCCCTCCAACTTTTCATAAATTATTAGAAGTTGAATCGGGTAAAAATCAATAATTATATCCTTTCACTATATCGAGGAACTTTTTGATCAATTGATGGGGGAAGTTTTTTCTTATGGAACTAAAACTTTGTTATAATTAAATCTTAGTTATAAAGTTTTATATCCTAATAATTGATTCTAGACCTAGGTATGGAATAATCAAATATATGATTATTAAATTATTCCGAAATAATACTCTAGCTATTTTTATAGATTTTAAGAATCTGATATTCCACCTGTTTTTTGAATCATTAATTGTAGTATGCTTCTAGAATATCCCTTTTTATTATAAATTTGAGGTAGAGCATGTCTATCATGTGTAATTGGCTTTGGGTATTTTTATGGATCATTGACATTATTTGATGTTATCAAAATATGAATTCTTGATCCAGGATGTGAAATTAGTGGGGAATATGACTTTAATACATTATATTTCAATTGATCCTGAGATGGTAAAGGACATATTTTCATGGGAGGAACCGCAGAACTACATTGAGATATGAAGCTTAATAGTTACGTAAGGATACTATCTATGTGTTTTTAGAGACTTATATAATATCACGTAACCATTGTCTGCAAGTACTAATAATGGATAAAAATTATTGTGGAATAAAATGTTTCAAATAGCATTTGATGAGTTCAAAAAGTCATCTACTTAATCCATTGTTGTGATCCCTCAAAAAGATCATAAGGTCTATGTGGTTTATTTTGATGCATCAGGTGCTATTCATGGATCTATGACTATGTTGTATGATCACAAAGTAGCATAATTCTCTCATCATCTTCAACCTCATGAGTATATATATCAAAATCATGATCCTTAACTCTTATATTTTATGAATTCATTTAAGTTTTAGTGACTATACCATCTATGTATAGGTTCAATATCTACTCTGATTATAAGATTTTATGTTATATTCTATATAAAAAATATCTGATCCTAAGGTAGAGGTAATGGGTGGATTTCCATAAGATGGTTGAGATTTTTAATCACCTACAATCATAAAAATGGGTTTGTTGTTGAAAACACTATCAATAATAATTTTCCCTCTCATTTAGTCTTATATTAGAAGGAGGAGTGTAATCTCATCAGATTATTCACTTAATTAAACAAATATGTGAAGGAGGATGAATCAAAAATGGTTTTAAATTGTTCTTATTAAGTCACAATCTCATTGAATCGATTCATCAAGAATTTGAGAATGAATTTTTTTATGAATTAGGTTTTCATTATTGTATTGTAAGGCCATTACTTGGTGGTATATTACACTTTAAGGGATTATTATCATAAATAATTATTTCATACCACCATTATCTTCTAGAAATTAAATGATGTAGGATTACTATAGATATTTATTGTTATTTCACCCAGAAACCATGAAGTTGTATTACAAAAGGAGACACCAATTCTGGAGGTAAGTTATAAAACATAACATAACTAATTTTGGGTCATATTATTATGTTTTCTGGTATATTAGTGATGAAAACCAAAATATTTATTTTTTCTTTAGACCATGCCATAACAAGTATAAAAAATATAATAGGGGTTAGTTTATTTAATTTTTAGACTATCATGAACTCCTTAAGGGAATAATATGACCTGGTTTTGGATTTATTAGATTATTAAGTTGGAAACAATATTCCCATAAAGGAAAAAACTATGGTATAGGACATGGGGAAAATTTATATAGAGAATATTATGAAGATTAATGGGGTTACATATGATATTATCTTATATACTGATCACTAGATTACCTCCATATTCTTGAAGTGTCTCTAGGAGGTGATGGAGATACTTTTCAAATTGGGTGTAACATACCATCCCAAGAAAAATAGGAAGATCAAGTATATTATTACAATATTAGATAATATAATTCCTGATTTTATTCACGATTTCAAAGAATTTTGGGATATCCATTTTTGATTGAATGAGTTTTATTATAAAAATAGTCCCCAATAGTATATCAAAATGAATCCCTTAAAATGTTGGTCTGATCATCCATATAATTATCATCATTGTTAGTCGATGTTTTGTGAATCATATATCATGGGAATAAGTATTGTTCATGATATATTTGTAGAGACCCTTATCTTGATGTACATTGACATTACATTACTTTTGCGGAATACTTAGTACATAACAAAAACACACACACAAGGATCGTAGTAGTTTAGTGTCTTTGGAAACTCGGAACGTAATCTTCTAATCCTGGTGAAAGATCTTCAAAATCTCCCACAAAGATCTTCCTTTTTTTACCTAAAACCTTTCTTTGTATCCTGGGGAAAAGAAAACATAAAAGGGTGAGCTCAAATGCTCAGTAAGGGTAAACAAAAGAAATATCAATCACATAATTTTCATAAGAACATAACATTTTTGGAAATCTTAACCTGCAAAAGAGAGCATAATTTCATAACATGGGATAAATCATAGTAGTGAAAATGAAACCCTTACTTAAAACATTACTCATTGTGGCATACACACATAATCATAGAGAATCATTTCTTGTTAGTCAAGACTCATTGCCAAGACTATCTTAGTGGACAAAGTCCCTTTCTGAATCGAGTAATCCTCGTTTCAGTCCTGTTTCACTGAACCGGTATAACCTACCATTCCAGCCATGTCTATCTCATGAGATATGAAATCTTTACCCAATGAATTGGAGGGAGATATAGGTCCCACCCATCTCTTAATGATACAATTCTTATGTGTGCCACAAAATCATAAATCATACATCATTTCATAACCCATGTAATAAAATGGGATTCTTAAACAACATGACATCATAAAACCATTCATATAAGATAAAGGAATTCATAAACATAATTCCATCACAACATAGTCAAATCAATGTAAAAATATGGATAGAAACAGAACCCTTTATTATCTTATATGGAAAATACTTTTGATAAAACACTTGAAATGAATTCTTGAGGAAAATATCCTTTCTTCTATAAAATCAATTTCTTTTCACAAAACATCATGCAATTTTAAAAGAAAGATATTTTATTGAAAATAGTCATGAAATCTTTTAGAGGAAGCTTCGTGAAAATAAGGCTTTATAAAACAGTATAAATCCGTTCGTGCCGTATAAGTTAAAAAAACATTCTTCGTACTTTTGTCGGAAAAGTCAAAAAAGTACCTCGTACGGAAAAACGACAAAAGATTCCTTTCATATTCTTTACTAAAAACTCACCTAAGGGTAAAATTGGATTTAAACTATTGCAAGTGGATGGAAACAATATTACATATTGAGGGAACATGGATGTGGATGATAAAATACACCCCAGTAAATACTTACGAATAAATAATCTCGGATAAAAATGAGATTGTGATATTTCCCTTACCTTAGGTCTGACTTACTTTGTAAGTGTCCGAACCTCCTGTATAATGATTTAAATCATGTTATTGACTTATTACAGAATCATATTCATTGTTATGATATCATATATGGTTCACTTATGACATTATATTACCCGTTCTTTTGTAAACTCCATGTTAAAGAAGCGTTTTGGGTAAAATCGTTTCATTTATCGTAGGTGTTTTGACTTGTTGTTCTTGACATCATTATTACTTATATCATGATTTACTTACTTCCAGAATATAAAATATTATTTATATATCATATATATTCAGTATACATATATATAATAGGTAGATAAATAAAATGAAAAACACCGTTCATGGAGACGGTAGTCCGTACGTACGCATGAACGCTGTTTTCCTTTCCTTATTGTCTTGAAATGGAAGTAAGTAGATGACATAAATATGTATATATATACATAAATCCAGTATCTTTATAATGTAATATATTTCATTATTATTTCTTATATATACTTTATAATCATTCTTAAATGGTTAACATGGAGAATGAATCTCATCGCGTCGTGGAGACGGTTGTCCGTACGTACGCACGAGCGATGATATCATTCCTATAAATATTGAATTGAATTGGAGTGGATTATACAATATATCAGAATCAATATGATGTTGTAATAACTATGTATAGTTATTCTTTACACCATTATACCCATCCATGTAAGGTGGTGGTGGAAAATAGATTACACCACGGCGTGGAGACGGTATTCCGTACGTACGCACGCGCGGTGATTTCTTTTTCCGTAGGATGGATAGATGGTGAAATAGGGTTGTTTCATACTTATAATAACATATCAGTATATGAGTGATACTGATGTTATTACTTCATAATGAAACAACCTAAGAAGAAGAAGTGGAAGAAGAAATAAAGATGAAAGAATTGGTAACGGTAATTACCTCTTCTTTGAAGTGCCTCTTTGAGACCTCCTCCTAGGGCACTAGAATTGGTCTTTGAGGAAGACCAGAACCTCTAGGATGTTGCTAGGGAAGTGGAGAAGAGATTTTGGCAGGGGTTGGCCGAGCTTGAGTGCTCAAATTGGTGTGAGGAGGAGGGGGAGGAGGTGTCCTTTTATAAGGGAGGAGAGGGGCACCTTAGGAATATCTCAAAATATTATTTTATATTAAAGTCAAAATCGGTTTATAATGGTTCCAAAGGGTCTTATTTAGAAGCTAAAGTGGGGATGGGTCGAAATCCTATCAACCAATAGGATTTGACAAGTTTAGGGTATTATGTTAACCTTATCAATTAGATTTAACTCTAAGTTAAATAATTTAACTTTTACCGTGTATTTTTGTTTTCTTTCACTATATGGTTAATAAACTTACTATAACATGCCAAACGAACCCCAAATTGTATATTATTAATACATATATCCTTATCTAAGTCATTTGGCCGAACCTTAGATTTTTAGGAATAAAATAACAATTATTAATATAATATTTGATTTAAAAACTATTTTGTGTCATTTTTGACACTATTTGATATATGATTTTTGTGAAAGTCATAACAGAATTATATGTTCGAACCAAGTTGATTAAAGCATCACTAATATATCATAGTAACCTAGAAAATTAGTGGAATGCATAAAAAATCTCAAATTACATTTATTTTGGTGTTTATAACATCAATTATGTCAATATTTCATTAATAAGATAATTACTGCATCATCGTTGTGTCATAAATAAATTAAATTATTTTATGTCTAAAAATTACAAATAAAATACCATCATGTAGGAAATCTTTTTAGATTTCTAATGAATATTTACAATCGAATTTATCTTATGTATAACCCCATATTAAAAATGATTTACTTATTAAACTTTGATTTTAACTATTTTAACCCTTCTTTAAATAAATTAATAATAAATGTCCTAATCTAATCCAAGTGGGCCTAAATGGTCATATTTTATTCCTAAGTTTGTTTTTGGTCGAATTACACTTGTCCAATAGAATTAGGACATGTGTTAGGGTAATAGTAATATCATATTTACCCTTAGTTACCCTATTTACTATTAACCGCGGTAAAAAAAAGTAAAAAGTTACTATTCACCAAAAATTATTTTCATCTCATTGAACCACATTTTAGTCCTTGATATTAACCGTGTCTGTCGGATTTTCGAAATTCCATTCACAGAGGCGGTAAAATTATGTTTTATGCAATATTCAGTTTTTAACCTACCACTTAGTGGTTTCACTCTTCATCAAAAATTGAAAGTTTTCAGAAAAATACCAAAATTTCATCCTAAGCTATATTTCATATTCCGAATTCAAAAATGAAATCTATTTTACCAAATTCATAACATAGAAGTTGCATTAATTAATTTTTATAATTAAATCCTGCTGTTAAAATAAATAGCGTGTTTTTAGGAAACAATATATATCAAAAGATTGACACTTGATTATGTCTGGTTTAAATGTGAAATTACAACCAATGACCAACATTGTATTAAATTGTAAAAATATATTCTAAATATACTTTAAAACCACTCAAATTAATAATTTATCACTATTAATTATTTCGATTGAAAAAGTTGTTTTTAACTAAAATTTAGTAATTTTCACTATTCATCAGAATATGAAAATTATCCGAAATGTACCAAAATTTCACCTTAGGCTAAATTCGATACTCCGAATCCAAAAATGAAGTTCACTTTGATAAATAAGATTTACATAATTTCAAAAAGTTGTTATTACTATTCATAACGGCTAGTTTTAATATTATTTTAATAGCATATCGTTGTTTAGTGAAACTCGGTATTGCGTATTACACACGCTATCGAGGAAGGTCGTGATTGCGTGTAATGCAAGGCAAGTCAAGAAGGTGTGTTGTGCAAGCTTCTTTTGGTGTAGCGTACAACACAAGACATTAATAAAATTAAAAAGAATATTTTTCATAAATTCTCGGGTTGTTACATTCTACCCCCCTTAAAATGAATTTCGCCCTCGAAATTCGTCGGGATTATAAATGGTTTACTATTCGAAAGTTTCTTTAATAGAAACCCACATCGTAAAAAGGAATATCAAAACCAATCTTTAAAAACAAAAGTATGAAACGTAACGGTTACCCAAATAAACTAATCATTGGGTTTCCACATAGGTGAAAATATGGATATGGAAGAGAAATCTAACCATCATGTTCTGATGGAGAGTGGTAGAGAACATGGCTATGGAAAAGCCAGTAATCACAAATCCATAGATTTGTGATGATATAAGGTACCATCTGATTCATCAGGTATAAGATCACTAGGACAACATTTTTGGTTTTCAAGATCATTTCCCTAAAGTTGAAAATTTGCTTAGAATAAATACTTACTTTATTTTGGGACAATCTCACTGTTGTTCGTGCCTTGAACAATTTCCACTTCATCTCTTAAATAAATGAAGTTGAATTTGTTATTCATGAAGTGTTAGCAGATCATGTGATAGAATGACTGTTCATTCCATCTGTCTCAAACAAAAGGTTAGCAAAAGTTATTAAATATACATAAGTCATTCTATAGTGAGATTAATCATATACGGTTCCTAAAATGGACTTATACATCATATATCATACTGCTTAATATAATAAAACTAGTTTCTACTAAACAGGGACTTCCTGTAGGCCAGTGGTAGGCGATAAAGGCCAGTCGCACTTCGGTTGTGGGTTCGATTCCTACAGCCTTGTCCGAAGCGATGGGCTGTCGCCCGTCCTGTAGGTTGTCCCTTTTTCTAAAACTACGTTACTATAACATCCCATCAATAATATCGAAAAAAATTTCTATCCTTAAACAATACTAACTTACGTCCAACACAATCCATTCCAATCTTTAGGCTTATCCATAATACTGCAGTCCACTCTCATAACATAGTGAAAACAATTACCAGAGATTTAATACTGTCGTTGATCCCCACATATCATAAGATATGTCTTGTTGGTCACATTCCAAACATTCAAAGTCCTTAATCGTGTATTCTCTTGAATACCTTAGTGAAAACATGAGTGCAGTTAAAAGTTAACACTTTCCACATACCAAAATCCTCAAAATTCTATATACTCAAACCATGATATCACTTAGTCCTTATATCAATCATGAGCTCATGAATATAATCAAACACCCCATTATCTTATTATTCCTTCATTGTGCGCATATCATCTAAATTCTAAAAATATCTGAATAACCTTTCATGGATAGTGGTACCATTAATCATACACTTTCATAACTCAAGGAAAGATAACAGTGTAACAATCCTTAGACGTCTCTTTATTCCATAGTACCATGAGATTTCTTATACAACATTACACATGATAAACATGTAATCATTCCACTACATTCTTAAACCATTGACCGAGCTTCAAAAATTCTTTCATCTCACATATCATTTGTAGTCTCTTCATCATCATCCACATAAATACTACCCATATGACCATACTGATTCTCTTCATGAGTCTTTCCCTTAGGGCATTTGTTTGCATAATGGCCATACATTCCACATTTAAAACACTTAACCATTTTTGATGTCGTAGCAATACCAATATCCTCATCCATGCTGTTAACCGACCCTTTTCCTTTGCACTTACTTTCTTTGTGTCCTTCTTTTCCACACCCAAAGCATCTTCCAGTTCCTTTGAAACATTCTCCTTGATGCCTCTTCCCACATGAATTACATAGGGGAAATTGAACTTTCTTTCCTCTATGATCATCATGAAACTCCATCTTTCTCTTATTAGTCGAGTCAGGAAACTTACCAAATTTTACTTTATTGATCATATTATGAGATTGCTGATTCGGCATAATAATGATCTTTGGACTTCCAAATCCCATTTCATTTGGTTTCTCATGAAGAATATCATTCCATTGTCCATCATATCCTCCATTATCGTGAATCATCTTGTTTCCAGCCATTTTCTAAAACCCAGAAAAGAATAGTGTGAGAGGTAAAAATCATGCTAGGGAAAACAACATAATAACGGGGGAGTACCTTCAATATCCAACATCTTAGGTTTAATTCTATGATCATTAGCGTAGTTCTAGTACTATAACTTATACGTCTACTTAACCTTAGGGACATCCCTAGACATACCGTAGAAATATCTCTAGGGATCTCACTAACGTTTTCGCATCCTAGTTTCCAAAGGTTGACTAAACCTTTCCTCTGATACCAACTGTAGAGACCCTTATCTTGATGTACATTGACATTACATTACTTTTGCGGAATACTTAGTACATAACAAAAACACACACACAAGGATCGTAATAGTTTAGTGTCTTTGGAAACTCGGAACGTAATCTTCTAATCCTGGTGAAAGATCTTCAAAATCTCCCACAAAGATCTTCCTTTTTTTTTACCTAAAACCTTTCTTTGTATCCTGGGGAAAAGAAAACATAAAAGGGTGAGCTCAAATGCTCAGTAAGGGTAAACAAAAGAAATATCAATCACATAATTTTCATAAGAACATAACATTTTTGGAAATCTTAACCTGCAAAAGAGAGCATAATTTCATAACATGGGATAAATCATAGTAGTGAAAATGAAACCCTTACTTAAAACATTACTCATTGTGGCATACACACATAATCATATAGAATCATTTCTTTTTAGTCAAGACTCATTGCCAAGACTATCTTAGTGGACAAATTCCCTTTCTGAATCGAGTAATCCTCGTTTCAGTCCTGTTTCACTGAACCGGTATAACCTACCATTCCAGCCATGTCTATCTCATGAGATATGAAATCTTTACCCAATGCATTGGAGGGAGATATAGGTCCCACCCATCTCTTAATGATACAATTCTTATGTGTGCCACAAAATCATAAATCATACATCATTTCATAACCCATGTAATAAAATGGGATTCTTAAACAACATGACATCATAAAACCATTCATATAAGATAAAGGAATTCATACACATAATTCCATCACAACATAGTCAAATCAATGTAAAAATATGGATAGAAACAGAACCCTTTATTATCTTATATGGAAAATACTTTTGATAAAACACTTGAAATGAATTCTTGAGGAAAATATCCTTTCTTCTTTAAAATCAATTTCTTTTCACAAAACATCATGCAATTTTAAAAGAAAGATATTTTATTGAAAATAGTCATGAAATCTTTTAGAGGAAGCTTCGTGAAAATAAGGCTTTATAAAACAGTATAAATCCGTTCGTGCCGTATAAGTTAAAAAAAACATTCTTCGTACTTTTGTCGGAAAAGTCAAAAAAGTACCTCGTACGGAAAAACGACAAAAGATTCCTTTCATATTCTTTACTAAAAACTCACCTAAGGGTAAAATTGGATTTAAACTATTGCAAGTGGATGGAAACAATATTACATATTGAGGGAACATGGATGTGGATGATAAAATACACCCCAGTAAATACTTACGAATAAACAATCTCGGATAAAAATGAGATTGTGATATTTCCCTTACCTTAGGTCCGACTTGCTTTGTAAGTGTCCGAACCTCCTGTATAATGATTTAAATCATGTTATTGACATATTACAGAATCATATTCATTGTTATGATATCATATATGGTTCACTTATGACATTATATTACCCGTTCTTTTGTAAACTCCATGTTAAAGAAGTGTTTTGGGTAAAATCGTTTCATTTATCGTAGGTGTTTTGACTTGTTGTTCTTGACATCATTATTACTTATATCATGATTTACTTACTTCCAGAATATAAAATATTATTTATATATCATATATATTCAGTATACATATATATAATAGGTAGATAAATAAAATGAAAAACACTGTTCATGGAGACGGTAGTCCGTACGTACGCATGAACGCTGTTTTCCTTTCCTTATTGTCTTGAAATGGAAGTAAGTAGATGACATAAATATGTATATATATACATAAATCCAGTATCTTTATAATGTAATATATTTCATTATTATTTCTTATATATACTTTATAATCATTCTTAAATGGTTAACATGGAGAATGAATCTCATCGCGTCGTGGAGACGGTTGTCCGTACGTACGCACGAGCGATGATATCATTCCTATAAATATTGAATTGAATTGGAGTGGATTATACAATATATCAGAATCAATATGATGTTGTAATAACTATGTATAGTTATTCTTTACACCATTATACCCATCCATGTAAGGTGGTGGTGGAAAATAGATTACACCACGGCGTGGAGACGGTATTCCGTACGTACGCACGCGCGGTGATTTCTTTTTCCGTAGGATGGATAGATGGTGAAATAGGGTTGTTTCATACTTATAATAACATATCAGTATATGAGTGATACTGATGTTATTACTTCATAATGAAACAACCTAAGAAGAAGAATTGGAAGAAGAAATAAAGATGAAAGAATTGGTAACGGTAATTACCTCTTCTTTGAAGTGCCTCTTTGAGACCTCCTCCTAGGGCACTAGAATTGGTCTTTGAGGAAGACCAGAACCTCTATGATGTTGCTAGGGAAGTGTAGAAGAGATTTTGGCAGGGGTTGGCCGAGCTTGAGTGCTCAAATTGGTGTGAGGAGGAGGGGGAGGAGGTGTCCTTTTATAAGGGAGGAGAGGGGCACCTTAGGAATATCTCAAAATATTATTTTATATTAAAGTCAAAATCGGTTTATAATGGTTCCAAAGGGTCTTATTTCGAAGCTAAAGTGGGGATGGGTCGAAATCCTATCAACCAATAGGATTTAGACAAGTTTAGGGTATTATGTTAACCTTATCAATTAGATTTAACTCTAAGTTAAATAATTTAACTTTTACCGTGTATTTTTGTTTTCTTTCACTATATGGTTAATAAACTTACTATAACATGCCAAACGAACCCCAAATTGTATATTATTAATACATATATCCTTATCTAAGTCATTTGGCCGAACCTTAGATTTTTAGGAATAAAATAACAATTAGTAATATAATATTTGATTTAAAAACTATTTTGTGTCAATTTTGACACTATTTGATATATGATTTTTGTGAAAGTCATAACAGAATTATATGTTCGAACCAAGTTGATTAAATCATCACTAATATATCATAGTAACCTAGAAAATTAGTGGAATTCATAAAAAATCTCAAATTACATTTATTTTGGTGTTTATAACATCAATTATGTCAATATTTCATTAATAAGATAATTACTGCATCATCGTTGTGTCATAAATAAATTAAATTATTTTATGTCTATAAATTACAAATAAAATACCATCATGTAGGAAATCTTTTTAGATTTCTAATTAATATTTACAATCGAATTTATCTTATGTATAACCCCATATTAAAAATGATTTACTTATTAAACTTTGATTTTAACTATTTTAACCCTTCTTTAAATAAATTAATAATAAATGTCCTAATCTAATCCAAGTGGGCCTAAATGGTCATATTTTATTCCTAAGTTTGTTTTTGGTCGAATTAAACTTGTCCAATAGAATTAGGACATGTGTTAGGGTAATAGTAATATCATATTTACCCTTAGTTACCCTATTTACTATTAACCGCGGTAAAAAAAAGTAAAAAGTTACTATTCACCAAAAATTATTTTCATCTCATTGAACCACATTTTTGTCCTTGATATTAACCGTGTCTGTCGGATTTTCGAAATTCCATTCACAGAAGCGGTAAAATTATGTTTTATGCAATATTCAGTTTTTAACCTACCACTTAGTGGTTTCACTATTCATCAAAAATTGAAAGTTTTCAGAAAAATACCAAAATTTCATCCTAAGCTATATTTCATATTCCGAATTCAAAAATGAAATCTATTTTACCAAATTCATAACATAGAAGTTGCATTAATTAATTTTTATAATTAAATCCTGCTGTTAAAATAAATAGCGTGTTTTTAGGAAACAATATATATCAAAAGATTGACACTTGATTATGTCTGGTTTAAATGTGAAATTACAACCAATGACCAACATTGTATTAAATTGTAAAAATATATTCTAAATATACTTTAAAACCACTCAAATTAATAATTTATCACTATTAATTATTTCGATTGAAAAAGTTGTTTTTAACTAAAATTTAGTAATTTTCACTATTCATCAGAATATGAAAGTTATCCGAAATGTACCAAAATTTCACCTTAGGCTAAATTCGATACTCCGAATCCAAAAATGAAGTTCACTTTGAAAAATAAGATTTACATAATTTCAAAAAGTTGTTATTACTATTCATAACGGCTAGTTTTAATATTATTTTAATAGCATATCGTTGTTTAGTGAAACTCGGTATTGCGTATT
Organism: Viscum album; assembly: GCA_963277665.1. NCBI lineage: Eukaryota > Viridiplantae > Streptophyta > Magnoliopsida > Santalales > Viscaceae > Viscum > Viscum album. Next base: position 451,086,286 of record OY728139.1, on the reverse strand, counting down.
ACACACGCTATCGAGGAAGGTCGTGATTGCGTGTAATGCAAGGCAAGTCAAGAATGTGTGTTGTGCAAGCTTCTTTTGGTGTAGCGTACAACAAAAGACATTAATAAAATTAAAAAGAATATTTTTCATAAATTCTCGGGTTGTTACAATATTGGTAAAGGTTTAGTTTATACGTCAATGATTGTTGTCAACACAATGATGGTAGAAGTCTTATTTGGTTCCTTGGTGCCATACCTTGGTTTTATCAACTAGTGAAATGGTTATCTTTAATGTCTTACCATGATTGGATCATTATTCATTAGGGAAGTAATTTAAACTATATCCAATATAATATAGACCAATAGAAATCCTTAAGGGGATCAAAATGTCAAAATAACTATTAGTATAATCATCATAGAAGACTCTTATTCCTGATTTTTCAGCACATCATAAATTATGAAATAATATATTGAACACTTATATATTCTAAATTTGGAAGAAGTAGTTATGAATCAAGATGTATTAATGGTTGATGAAACAGTTTTGATTATTGAAAATAAGGTGAATGTTAAATGTGGTATATCAATTCTATTTTTTAACATGTTATTTCACTACATATCACATACAAATGAAACATGGGAGAGTGAATCAAATATGAGGGATTAGTGGACTTATCTCTTTATTTTCCATCCTTCTTCTACACATATTGTGGGAATAAAAAGTAATATGTTGGGGTTTCTCACATCCCAACAAGAGGTATGTTGTATGTATGAGAATTGGGATGGTTTTTTCTGGGTTCAACATCTGTTGGATTGTGATGGAGGCCTAATAAGAGGTGTTTTGAATTTATTGATGAAAAATGGGATAGACTACCATGTGGACCAATAAATTTTCACAGTGGTTATTATTGTACCCCATGTGTAGTGCCCCCTCTCCCAATACATCACATGGTCAAGGGTATAGTATGTGTGTGATCTCATTTTACACTATGACCTATAAGTCCATACCACGGTGTGTATGAGGCTATGTTTTGTCTATAATTATATTGTTTTAAAATATACATATTTTTGGGGGTTATATTGGGCATATAGGGTCCATTGTAATCAAAACCACCAAATCCATTGTGGGATTCTATAGACTGAATTTGTGGCTATTTTAATGTTTTTTGCACCAAATTTGGCCATGTGATATTTAGCGATGTCATGCCACTAAATTGTTACGGTGTATATTAAAATTGGAAGGGATTATAATTATATTTTGACTTAGATTTATCTAATATAAATCCTATATTATTCAATGGAATTATATGGTTTTGAATTGTGTGATTTTGGGAAGAGTGTTGAGAGTTTGTTCTACTTTCATGTGACTGCTTGGGGTGATATTATTCTTCTAATTGCATTTTAGGATACATAACCCTTGATCTATTCTGGTTGTATTCGATAAAAATTGGTCTCCAAGCATTCTTTTTATTCAATAAAAGTGGTGTCAAATCTTTTTTTTATAATGAGAACTTTTATATGGATGTTTTTCTATAATTTTGACGATCCCATGAAAAAGGATTGATAAGAGAAGTACATGGGAGACTTTGGTGCTTTGTGGGTGTTCTGTGTGAGGACTATCAACATTTGGGGGGGGGGGAATCACACATTTTATTATTCCCCTAATACTTTAGTGGAAGTTAGAGGGTTTAAATTACATAAAATATTGAAGATTAATTGCACATCATGATATTCATATTCTCTTTTGTTGGGAATTATAGGTCTAGGTTTTGTGCTCAGTATTCTTAAATAAAGGTTGTATGATAAATGTTGCTAATCTAGACTTATAATACCCTAGTAAACATTTCCATTTTTCTTCTCTTGTGAAATAATTGTTTATATATCCTTGGAAATATGTGGAATGATTGAAATTATTCATGATGCATTTAAATATTGATTGGAATTTTTTTTCATTAATTTTTTAAATGGTTTATTTTGAAGGCCTTATAAACTTGCAAAAAGTGTGATTTTTACATGATTTTAGATAAATTGTGAAAATGAATTATATTTCATCTTTAAAAAAATAATTTAGTACAAATATTTTATCTTATAAAGGTTATTTATGGATGACTTAGCGTGACACCATAGGGACCAGTTTCTCAAACCCTGCACATACCATTTATTGTGTCTAGATTTTGTTTTATCTAATGTTGGTAATGGGAAGGTTCCCCAATGAGGTGATAGGTCTCCATGATAATAAGATATGGGGGATAAATAGGTAAAATATTTCACAATGAGATGGGTTATTAATATTTTTTTTGTAGATATATTTTTTCTATTTGTTTTTAAAAAAAAATTTCTTGGTACTAATTTTTTCCTCCACTCTTGTCTCTATTTTGGAATATTGGACTTCATTATCATATTTTCCATTTTTTCATTATTTTTTATTATGAGAAAAACATTCCAAAATATAGTTATTCATGCCTGGGAGTTTGTAACCATCCCATGGGGTTGTAAAATCTCATCAAGACAATCCATAGGCTGTATCAGGTGTACCATTCGGCGATGACTAGGGTCGGGTCATGACATTTCTGAATTCCTCTAACACAACAACAATATGACAAGCAGTGTCGACTAATTCATTGATGATGATATAATTTCAATGAAAATCAATTATTAATCTATACACAAATTATTTAAAATAAATATGTGATGATCATATCTGATGGGTTTTAAGTTTTTAATTCATGTAATTATGAGGTAAATTTTGAAGGAATTGATAAAAACACATTTTTGTTCATGGGACCGACTACATCCTCTATTCACTAAAACATTAAAATGGTTAAATTATAATTAGATCCAAAATTTTTAAAAACAATTATTAAATTTCAAGGAAAATTTAATACAAAATTTAGATAAAACCTGGGTAGTTGTCAAATATTTGTTAATTGAGTAAATATATATTTCTTTTCATTAATAGACCGACTCTTGAGTGTAATATATTATTTTATTTATTGGATTCAATGAAATGAATATGCTTGTATTTGATTATGGAATTTTACTGTTTATTTCCTTTTTTTCAAATTTCTATGGCCAAAATTATTTTTGATTTTAATCAAGGGTAATCTGACATAGATTTTAGGGTTTCCGATGTTTCATGTTAGAGAAATGAAAAAGGATTGATTTCTTATGACTTCATGAACAATTCATACATCATTCCCAATGATTCATATGTATTTAGAAGTATAATATGACTATATTACATCCAAGGCATATGACATTGGGTTTATCCAAAAAATCACAAGGTAATGAGAATTTCATAATACATTTTTTAAGGCTTATATGATATATCTATATATATATATATATATGACTTCATAGAATCCCTGCAAGATTTTTTCATTAACAACTCAATGATTCTTATGAGTTTTTCATGCTCCTATGACATTAAAAACCTATGTAGGTGGTTTCCATGATTTTTTAATGTGAGTAATAAGAAATTTATATATATAATTTATATTTTAAATATATATATGTGTGACATATTCCGTAATGTGATATAGTATAAAATATAATGATAAAACATTATTTCATTAATAAATAAATAAATAAATATATTCAATAATTAATTCCACTAAAGGCAATATTATATTGGGAAAATTAATTGAGATAAATAAAACTGATATAATTGGAAAATTTGACACATCTTGATCTAATAGGATTATCAAACTCATTAACAAAAGTATAAAAATAGAAATGAATTTTATTCTTGAAATATTCATTTTCAAAGTGAATGATATTATACCATTATATTAAAAGAAGTAATATATGAATGAGTAAAATATTAGACATATATAAGAAGTAAAAAAACTATTATGATTGTTGAGAAATATGAAAATTAGGAATTTTGACTCTTGGGCATTATTATCACCAATAATTCCACAATTATAATGTGACAATTAGAATCAATGTATACTAATAGTGATTAAGAAGACTAATTATATCATATTAGAGATAAAATTTCACCAACCAGTAGAATCATTCCTTATGAATCTAAATTATCAGAGATTGGGAGGGAGGTAGTTTCAATGGGGTTCACACATGACCTATCGCAGGAAGAGCCTCAATAATTGATGCTCATCCAGAGTAACCAATGAAAAAATTTCTAATTAGTATAGATAATCACTATATTAATGTTTCTTAGCCTCCCCATGAATGCCCCACCACTACACACCTTACACATAGGGTGTATGTCTGTATAATAAGTGGTTTTGTATCTAGTGGTTATTATTATAATGGCATAATTTTATTTTCTTAAATTAATTAATAGTTTTACCGGCCCCATTTCCATATTAACTATAAAAAGTACACATCAATATAAGATGAATATGATATATAAGTTATTATATACAATGAAAAAAATATGTTCAGAAAGTAATTAATTTCAAATAAAATACATTTTATGTTAATTTTTGGAATTTTATGTAAAATGTACTCCCATGAAATAATTGTATAAAAATGTATTTATTTAACTATAAATGATAATATAATATTAAAATTACATATATAAATTTTATAAGGGTCAGAAAGTTGTTTATGAAATAAAAATTATTATTTTTTAATAAATAATCATTTTTATTTAAATATTAAAATTTTCATATTTAGAAAACAATATTTAAAAAAATAAATACCATTTTTAATTCATCTTGTAATTACTATCTAATAGTTATGTTTTCATAATTTTTTAGATAGTCAAATTTTATGGTACAAATTAAATAGGACTTGAATATATAGGAAAAATGTGGACACTATATTAACATAAAAAGGATGTAATTAATTCATTAATGGAATTTCAGTTAAAAAAATTTTTTTCATTAAAATAATGTTTTTATATGATAGTATTATTTTTCCAAACCTATAAAAAACCTTTAAAAACATAAAATATATTTTATGATTTTAAAAACATTTCATTACAAACATGACTCACATTCACATCACAAAAAATATTATTTTAAGGATTTAATAATTAAAGTAATATAATGTTACAAAATAATCTTCCTAATCAAATATTATGGGAAAACCATGAGAAGTTCCAATGTTTTTAATTTTTTATAACTAGGCCATGAAGAACTATGTTTGGAAAATATTAAAGTACCTCATCACTTTTACGATAAATACCCAATGATTATCCCATTATAATTGTATAAAAATTCAATAAGTATAAATTTAAACTCATTTACCCTCTCTATATAATACCCATGATGTTTCTAAGGTCCTAAGGAACTCCTCCCTAGCATTAAGAAAAAACCTCTCAAGGTAAGGGTTCTCTCTCTCCTCCGTTATATTCAAGTACTTCCATTGTAATGTACCTTTTAATTATCAACTGATTATGTTGTCATGTGTTTATGATCCTTAAATTAATATCCAAATCTTTAAATAGAATTATAGGCTATATTCCTTACTCATTTTCCCTTTCTATAGAATTTATGATATCAAAAATATCCCTTCAATTTCAATGACATACCTTTGTGTTGGGAAGACCGTAGCCTATTTTGATTTAAAGGTATTCTCCAAGATATATAATTAAATCATTTATTAGAGATTCCCTTGTATTTCACATAGATTCATTAGTTACAGGATTGATATAATTAAATACATTATTAATTTATTTAATTGATTTGAAACAAGTAAAGTAATAATTGTGAATGATACAACATAGTAATGATCTATGGTGTTACTTAATGTTTTCATATCATGTGATACCATGTATGGTGAAACAAATGTTAACCCAGTAATATTATGCTATGATTTCTTGGTGGATAGTCTTGAAAAATTATTAAGATGTCACATTTTATATATTTTACACTTTTTAATGATACCATGATTTGGTAATTTTTTGTTATTCCCTGATTCTAGGTGAGTATGAATAATTATCTCCTATTTATATTATCATGATACGACTGTATAATATCTTATTTTAATCATCTTCATCCTACTCTTTGATTATTCCCTTATTGGGCTCTATATCTCACCCTTTTTCTTATGTATATCCCTAGGTCATCTTGTGTAGTATTGAGAGTTCAAAGGGAACTATGAGTTTATTATGATGTTTTAAATTTTAATTTTAATTTTAATTAATGTTAATGTTTTATGTATCTAATTTTCCAAATATAATAGGAATATTGTTTTTTATTAATTTAATATATGGTTATTTATGTCATAAATCATAAAGTAAACCTGATTGGGAATATTAGTTCTTATAATTTTTATTAGAGTGAGGTCTAGTTATTTTTTGGGATTAGTATTTAAAAACCCATAGTTAAAATAATAGGTATAAGTCTAAACATATGAAAACATCACTAAATTTTGGTATAGAAAATAAAATGTGGTTTTCATATAATTACATATTTGTTTGGAAACTAGTTTTTGGATAAAACTATGTCATAGACACACCTAGAGGTAATCACCCAGAAATATTTTGGTTGAGAATCGAATCTTTCATTAATAAGTGTATTATTATCTGAGCTATAAATACAAACCTTATTTGATAGTCTATGAGGAAATGACTCATCTAATTAAAATTCAATTTATAAACCATTATAAATGATTTAGATACAATTTTATATTATATAAATTAATAATAAATATATCATATTTGACCTAGGTTCAATCTTATAGATTCACAAGTTAGGGTATATATGTCATTCCTTCTATGTTAAGTAGTTTTCCAATATATTATCTTATTAAAACATGTATACTCAGCCAAATATTCGATTATTTTATAAAATTTTGGTAAATTTGATTAGTCATGTCAACAACATATCTTATGATAAATGTGATGATTTTCTGATTGAAATTTCTAATATTATGGAAGCATGTGTCACAAAATTCATTTTTGTACTAACATGACATATTCATGTTATGAGAAATAATGGAAATGGAATTATACTCCCTTCTTCCCCTATAAATGTGTATGTCATGGTTGATCCCATTATATAAAAATGTTATCTATATTTTATTTTATCCTATGATCCACTATGTATGAAGAAATAGATATAAAACAATTCAGGACATATTCTATGTCCTCAAATGATCTAAGAAAGAGACTTTCATACTCATTATTTGTTTCCTATAGGGATAAGCTTGTCATTTTCTAGACACTAATCAACAATACAAATTCAAAGGAGGAAACTAAATCCATTGATTGGGATGGATTTAATAAGATACATTTCAATAAAATTTTCCCTGCACATTACCTCATTTAATGAAGTGGAAATTACATGGTCTCCAAAAAAGGATAATGAATCTATATCTATTGTGAAGAAAATATCACAATAATTACATGATACCCCTATAACTTTATCATGGATATTGAAATTATTTTTGAATTATTCCTCAGTAGGACAATTAAAATCCTACAAAAAATATTGGAAATTATAGAATTCATTAAATATAAAGAAATTATTTGATATTCCCTAAAATTCAAGAGGTAAATTGTTGAATCCAAGTGGTTCGCTAGGACGAGAGATACGTAGTTAATAATGCTGATTAACTCTAGATCAGTATTAGAAAATACTCATGGTGGAATGATAATCTAACATAAATTGTTTCATAAGTGTGTGAATAAGATTTTTAGAAACTTTCTCAAGGGGAATTAAGGCATTTAAAAAGTGAAAGAGAGGGGAATCAAAAAAATTATTAAAAAACCATATAAATAATCCAACTAATCTGATGGTGTAAAATATTGTTCTGATCAATCTATATCCCATAGTATAATGTTTGAAAAACAAGGAACAAGACAACTATATAACCCAATTCTCTAATACAATATTACAAGCATTATAAACCTCCAAATACAAGGGAATGAGAGAGGTAATATGTTATCAATACAAATAAGGCATATCCTAATAATAAAGTGGGGATAATTGTGCAGATTATTTATTAAATAATATATATTGTACAATTTGATTAGTGTTCTAAACATTCTATCATATCATGAAATGTTTAATGATATATTTAATCACAACCTAAAAATATGGAGGTTTGGTTTTTAGAAAAAAATAAATTTGATAAATTAATGCATCAAAAGTATGTAACCCCACCTTATTTATTATTTATATTTTGAATACAATAGAAATCATTTCAAAACCCCTTTAAGATTAATTAGATGGTATTTTATTAATGGATTGTTTGTCTTTATATAGAGACAACAGCAATTTTTAGGAGAAGTAAATCACCATAATTTTCCCAAATCATCCCCCAATTCTATACAAGTGTAATGTTGAGGATAAATATCTTTTGGAATATTCTTATAATAGATGGATAATTTTTCATTTTAAGAAATTGTATCAAGCTCAAATGATTGATAAAAAGGAAAGTATCACTCTTAATTAGATGCCTATTCCAATAGAATATATTATATTTTTCTTGACTATTTTCTAGACCATTCGTATAATCGAGTGGTTGAGTTATCAATTAAAAATTTAAACGAAGATATGCCAATATTATAGACTTCCCATAGTATTCCTCTAATTTAATGTAAGTAACAAAAGATGAATCTCTAATAGAATTTATAAAAGGGGTTTTATACACCAAATTGCTTCACCGTGGGGTGCATTGGTCCTCTTTTTCCATAGGATTAATGTTCCAATGAATATATGCCTTGATTACCATGATCATAATAAGATAATAATAAAAGAATTTCCCATGTCATAGATTGATGAATTTTTTGATCAAATATGTGGGGTCCAAAACTTCTCTAAAAAACAATATATCTAGAATATCATCAATTAAAGGTGATGAAAGATGATATTACCAATAATTTCTTTAATATAAGGTAAAAATACTATGATTTTATACTAATAACATAATAACATAATAATTCTCTAACAATCATTATAAAATTATTTAATATAGCCATTAGAGGATAACACAAAAAAATTATGATATCTATTATACAAGATATCCACATATACTTCAAAATAAATTAAGAACATGATCAGAATTAAATTTATGTATTAATAACTCTAATAAAGGACAGGTTATATGAAAAGTATAGTAATTGTGAGTTTTTATGGTGAAATTATCATTATTAGGGAATGTAATCATAAGAAATTGGATATTAATAGATCCGTAGAGGATAAAGATGGTTAAAAAATGACCAAGAAAAATATTACCAACTGATATCCATAGTATATTTTAATTAGGTTTTCACTATCAGTATGTTTTGATAAAATTTTTCATGATTTATAAATATTCTATCCATGCTAACTCAAAATAGAGTGAAGTTCCTTGGTTCGGATAATTTAAATTTATCATTAAGGAGTTTAAGAATAAGACAATATCAACCCACATAATCACAGTACCACCTATAGAGAAGGATTCTTTATCTGTATTTATGATTTATATAAGGTCATATGTTGTTTCCTTGCAAAAAATGATAATGTAATAACTTATTCCTCTCAATAATTTATTGTGTTTTTTTATAATTATTCACAAAGTATAATTATTCCTCTCAATAATTTATTGTGTTTTTTTAAATTATCTATATGAAGTTAGGTATGAAGTTTATATGAACCATAAGAGTCTCAATTAGTCATTCACACAAAAAGAGATAAATATCTTCCAACAAATGTGGTTAGAGTTGATCAATGATTATTATTGTTTAATACATCACCTTCCTTGGAAGGTGAATAAAGTGGTATATTCATTGTGTGGAAAACATTTTATAACCTTAGTCATGATAAATATTGATAGAAATCTAATGTTATTGGATATGAAATGGACAAACATGGAGATCTTAAAAGAATGGACATCTTCTTAAATTTCTCAAATAATTACTCAAACATCCATTATAGAAAAGATTAATGAATATAAAAGGGATTGTATAGAGAAACAGAAGGTTGTGGTTTTAGTGAGGAATGTGATATCCATAAAATTAAATATTTATAACATTGGAGTTGAGATATTTTATATGAAACTATGAATATCCTTAGAGTAATATATAAAGAATGATCTACTAAATTATACTCACAAATATTCATTCTTCATCCACTTAGTAATCACAAAGTGAACTAGTGGGGGAAATATAATGGTTATGATTATATTATATACAAAAACGTTCCTAGTATGTATCCATGGGAAGATATAAAGGAAAAATTGAAAAGGGTTGTTGAAACCATTACCCATACATATGTGGAAATGGGAGAACATCACTATGGATTTTGTTATGTATTGTACAAATAAAACCAAATGAAATAGTTCCATATAGGTTGAAGTCTTCCATATTATAATGACATCTCATTTAACATCCATTAAACAAGATTTATCACACGATCATCTTATAAAGTTATGTACTAAATCAGTATTGACGCTACGTTGAAAACCATTATAGATTTTATGATATTTTGATCATTGATTCACCAAACAATTCTATAAAAATATCCAACATTATCTAAACAGAGTGTTTAACATTATTATGGTCTATCACCCATATATTGATAGCCAATATTAATGGAATATCTAAAAACATGAGGATACATTGAGATATTTTTCAAGTAACATGAATTCAGGATGAGATCCACATCATCGATTGGATTACTTCTTAAAAAATAATAGAATCTATTCATGCATTTTAATTGAACATTTTGCATCCCTCTATAGAAAGAAATGAATAACTCAAAAAACATAAAATAAATTCACTAAAAAAATCTATTTTTCCCTAAAATTATCAATGAAATTGTGGAAATTTTCAACTAAATTAAAAAATACATTATATCAAAAAACAATTGATAAAATATGTACTTTGATAATTGAAAATGAGACCTAGAGTTTGATGTTAGATATATATTGTTTTTTCATATATATCTATAAAATAGACTCGTGAGGTTTTTTATGGAAAATATATTTCCTAGGTATACTACCCCCTTTGATATTCTTGATTGTATCAGAGATGTGCTCTATTGGATATCTCCCATACCAAACATGTCTTAGGTACATGATTTATTTCATGTATCCTTTTGAGTAAGTGTATACCAGATTCCTCACATGTATTAAATCTAATGGTGGTATGAATCAAGAATGTTTCTTCTTATAAGGATCTTCATGTGATGATAATATACCATATAGATAGTTTTCTATGGAACTAGAAAAAAACACCCATTTAATGTTCATTAGAAGAACCATAAATATGATTAAAAAACAAGGGATTTAAGGGACATTATGAAATAAATGTTGACTCTTTTTTCAATATATTTTATCAAATAAAATTTCAAGGGTGATATTTCTTAAGATGGGAATAATTTGACAAAAAAGAAATTTATATATAATTTTCCATCAATATATGTATGTAAGACATATTTTGTTTGGAAGTATATTATAAAACAAATTGACAACACTTTATTTCATTAATTGAAAAAAATGTATATATTAATCAATTAAATCCATTAAAATCAAAAATATTATAATGGGAAAAAATGGAAAAGATAAATTAACTACAAATATAAATTTTGGATTATCTCAATCTCATAGTATTATTTCATTCATGAACAAAATTGTAAAAATGCAACATAATTTAATTAATGTAATATTCATTTTGAAAATGAATAATATTGAACCTTGATTGAAATTTTTGAAATATATAATTGAATAAAATATTTGGTATTTATTGGACGTAAAAACACATTATTGTTTATGGGTATTATGATCATTGGGAATTATGAATCATTCTAATTTATATGTTTTAATGTGACCATTATAATCAATGTATATTAAAGGTAATTAAGATAAATAATATATGTATGTGGGAGAAGAAATTGCCTCAATATGTAGAATCATTCCTTAAGAAAAACAATTATTAGATCTTGGGAGGGAGATAACATCACAGAGGTCCAAAATTGACCAAACCCATGAAGAGATTCTATAATTAAAGTTATAATGAATCCAAATGTGTTAAAAGTTCATTTTAAGAGAGATCACTTCTTGATCGATGTCAAATGAGCCACCCCATTACTGTTCCACAATCATAAAACATACTCGTATAGAATATTCCAGCATAATAAGGGGTTATATAACTAGACCTTACTATTTAATAGGATTAATTGTCATATTCGAATTGAAATAGTAGTTTACTAAAAAAAATTTCTTTATAAAATTATATAACACACCAAAATATAAGACCAACATGATCAATAGAATTCATATGAAAAGAGAACATAGTTTTATTTTTCAAAAATATATAATTTCAATAAATATATAGTTTTATGATAAATTCAAAATATTAAATAAAGGTTAATTTTATAAAATATTCTTATAAGATTACTTTTTGTATAAATAAAAAATCTAAAGTAATTTTTAAATGTCCCGTGTAATTTTTATAATGGCCAAAAAGTTTATTAAGTCATAAAAAATATTATTTTTTAATAAATAAGTATTTTTTTAAATGATAATATTCATATTTTTTAAAATAAAATTAAAAAAATATATTTTTTGAAATAATCACATCAATATTAGAAAATATTTAATTTTTCATAATTTTTTTGAAATTTTAATTTTTGGTTAAAAATTTCATATTATAATATTTATAAAATTTTCATGTTTTAAAATAAAATAATGTATTTTTATTTGATAATATTATTTTTAAAAACCTATAACATGACATAAAAACCAAAGAAATATTTTAATATTTAAAAAACATTTATTTATGAACATGAATCATTTCCATATAATGGTTGATAATTTTTAAATTGTCTTAATCATAAACTTATAAACTATTAAAACCCATTCCTTTAAAAATAAAATGGGAATCAACCATGAGAGGGACAATTTTTTTATTTTTTAGTTACTTGTTGTCAAAGGACTATATCTAGAAATTAATAATCAATCCTCTTTCTTTTACAATAAATACCCACTCATTCTGCCATTACTCTTCTACTTAACAACATGAAGAAAAAAATTCCTCCCATTTTCCCTCTCTAGATAAATCACTAAGAATTTTGGATATTCTAAGGAACAATTTTAAATTTTTAAGAATCAAATATTCAATATAAGGGTTCCCTCTATCCTATTTTACATTCAATCACTTCCTTTTTTTGAAGCCTTTTGATTCAAAATTTACTATGTTGTATTATGTTGAAAAACATTCCTTTAATATATAAATGTTTCAAAAATAATGATGTAAAAACATAATATCACATTTTCCCCTTCCATGAACTTTTATATAAACCTTTATAATACTAAAATTATCCATTTATTTTCCATGTCATTCCTTTATATTTCTAATACTGATAATAATTTTCATCCAAGGGAATTAACCTAGATATAACTATCATTATTTGATTGGTAAATTCCACATTTGAAACCAATATTAATTAATAATGGGAATAAAATAATGAAATATTTCTATATTTTATATTATTTTTGTGGAACATGTAATGTTCTACAAATGAGTTTACGCCCTGATAATTCTCCAATGCATTGGTGAAATGACCTAATAAATCACTATATAATTTATTTATGTAATAATTGTGATAATAGATTCATATAAAGGAATCACATAACTAAAATTAAATATTTATATATTAATAGAAAAGTATACTTTTATAATTTAGTCCTTAAATTAATGGTTTTAGAATGAACTAAAAATGTAATACAATCTATGATTAAAAAGTAATGAAATAGTATTAGGGAGAAGAATTTGTCCTCAATAAACTCATTTATCTAAGATTGGGAAGGAGGTATATTCAATTAGTATTAATATAAATGAATAAAACAATGAACTCAAAAAATTAGGGTATCAGAGATATTATATATGGAAGAAATTTATGCTCGAGGAAAATACCACAAGATCTATGCTTGCAGAATCACCACCCATGACTACAAATAGAGCATAAATAATAGTAAGATATTACATAGTGATATTTATGAGATATTTAAATTTCAATTTTGATCATATAATCAGGTATTTATTAATTTCCTATGTTACTTGTCACATGAATTTTACACATTTCAAAAAATTTATATTTAATGAATAAAATCCTAAAGTTTATTTTTCTATATATATCGTTTTTCATTATTATTTTTATTTTAAAATATAATACATGATTTTTGTATCCTAAATTTTGGAAAATTAATTTTATTTTTGTATTTATAAGGTTAATAGTATCTTTTTATTAATTAATTTTTTTTTTAATAATTTTATTTTTCGTAAATATTGAAAAAATAACAATATTACTAAATCCCCCAATTTTATGAAATTATAATAAGATAATATTTAACTAAATTATATCAAAACATTTTTCCCTAAAACATATATAAATTTATAGGTATAATAACTCATTTAATATTTCTATATTTTATTTTCAATACTAGAGTATATCATTTTCAAAAATAGGTAAAAGTTTACCCAAATAACTATTTATTCGCATATATTAAAAATGATATTTTTATTCAAATGAATGAATTAAATAAAAAATTGGGTTTCATACTTAAAATCAATATTATTAATTATTCTATAAGGTTAATTTCGTTTTTCACCATAAAATATGGATTACAAGACTAATGTTAATGACTATGTTAATGAAAAACATATTATTTTTTACAAATATTTATTAATATTACGTACATTATTACTAAAAAAATACAAACATAACTCTACTATATAGTGAATTTAATATAATGTTTTGGTATATATTAGAGATATTATTAACCATTAAAATAGTAATAATTACTAAATAAATTTAAAGACACTTTATGAACAGTAATGGGGAGTGACCGTAGAACAGTAAGGGACTTTGTATGATGTGATTGTCTTCAGATTGGACCTTGATAATGGAAATGATCAAATGGGTAGTGACCCCAATGATCTATTATAATTTTTACCCATTTATTTTTTTGGTCGTTGTCAATGGCTAATGAATGGATTTTATATTATTATGATCGTATCACATAATTACAATGGATTGTTCTATTGATTTTGATATGCTTACTTGGATAATGATTGATTATTGATGGTTTCCCACTCTTATGATTCATTTATTTTGAAATTATATTATTTTATAACAAGGAATATTATTTCTAATCTATGATAAATTGGTTGCAAACTTTTAAGTTGTAATCCTGATCTCATACACCTATGCTTAATATATGCTTTCTTATGATCCTCGATTGTTATCTTCAATGTTCTCCATTAATGAGTATATGAGGTCACCCATTATTATGTTTCCATTTTACCAAAGATATGATGACTATTTTTAAGAAAAAAATATCTAAAAAGTGTTCTGTTATAGAAGAACATTGTGTAAACATTTATGGTCCACAGACATGTATTATAGTGAAATTTATTAAATATTTATCTAAAATTATCCAATATTTATGTAATTTATACTTGGGTCATCTTAGATGGTATTTTATTACTTTTTACTTATTTTTAGATATTGTGTTAGTTTAGGGTATTATGATGTGAATAAAATTAGTATAGAACTTAAGAAAACATATGATAAATTGAAAGTGATATAAGGTGAACCACTAAGTAGAATAGGTTGGTAATTGCTTTTTATAATATTGTGTATCTCTAGAAATTTTTATTATCATATTATTTCTCACACTAATTATTCTAGCCTTATTCCTACACTATTTTTTGGGAATTAGTCAATGGATTAATCCAATAAGGATATTGTATATATAAATGTGTTTAAGAACATACTTATTTTCCACATAAGAAACAAAATGGAGTATGAAATAGAATGAAACAATAGGTTGAAATGATCACACAAATCATTCAACCTAGGAATCATTCTATGATTCCAAATGGTGAAAGGGTGTAAAATTTCCTTGTTGATCCTTTTATAAGGAATCATCATCATTCTATCAGTAGGCCATTTAATCCATTAGTTTACAATAAATTTCTTAGTGCCAGTGAAAAGATATTTTAGGTTCTCTAGAGCCTTAATCATGAAATTTTATTCATGTTTTTGTATTATTTATAAGGTGAAGAAAACCGATTATGGTATCTTGTTGATAATGTGAGAAAAGAGGGTGAACTTTTCACCTTAGGAAGGGTTTATGTTTTGAGGTTATTATTTCATTATGTCATTTCCCCAAAATATTCAAATGAAAATGATATAAGAAAACCTTTATATTAAAAATAAAGATGATGATTCTATTGGTACATATAAGAAAAATTAAACAATACATGTGAGGTTTGATTCTTTACTTGTAATTAAACCTGAATGAAAATTATATCTAATATTTAGTTTCATAAAAATAATTATCTTATAGGTTTGAGGCATAAAGTTATTTTATAGATATGGTGAAATTATTTAATGTTCTCTTAGGGTTATAATGGAGATAATAAATTCCAAAAATTCTCACTAGTTTTATAAGATGAAAATTAATAATTTTTTAGGAAATACCAACAATAAAACCCATTGAGGAAAGAAGATGAATATTACATTATGCTAGATGTGTGGAAAAAAGAATTGGGATATTATCCACAATGGACTGGTAAATTTTTCAGGAATGGAAAGGTAGGACATAAATCAAATTAATTTTTAAGATATATAAATAATAATGAAAATAAAACTAATGGGGAGAAAGATCATTTGAATAAACCACCCACAATAAAATGCTACAACTACATGGAGTGTATTAATTATGCTATCTAATGATAAAATCACAGGGTTATAGATGAAAATATGTTTTGAAGGCCTCTTAATCCAATTGATATCGAAAACTATCATGTTATCACATATTCCAATGTAGTACATAAGAACAAAGTGATGCAAGGTACCCATATAATCAAATCTATATTTATAAATTTCTTATTTTATTTTGGCGTTACCACTCCATTTTATTAGAATAGTATTATATGTTTATCATATTACCAGCTGAATTATTAGATTTTGTTATATCAGTGAAAACTCAATAAATCATGATGATAGCATACCATGTCGATAGCTCATCTCTAATATATGTTTTTGGAAATGTGCTTTCTAAAAGTCATGTGATTAAACCTATAGTTTAATTTGATATTATTTTGTACATGGATTGGATTTATTTATATTGAGACCATATAATTTTCTAAGGAATTTTACTCACATTTGATATTCTGAATCAACTTAGGATTATATTTTTGTCTCAAAAAATTGATTATGTGAACATTGTTCAGGAATCTAATGATGTATTTTCTGAATAAAATTATAGTATTCCCATGAATCATGATGTTTATTTACCATATAACTCATACCTACTAAGGAACCTATTTCAAATACTCTATATAAAATATACCCAATTAGGTCGTTGGAATTAAAGAGAAATATCTATAAGAATATTGATAAGGGATTCATACACTAAAATGAATCACCATTGGTTTCACCCATTATTTTCATTAATAATAAAGATTTATAAATATATAATTACATTTATTATCAATAACATAAAAGTATTAATATTGATAAAAATTAAAATATACACCATATTGATATCTTTTTTGGAAAATTTAATTGATCTTAATAATTTTACAACATTTAAATTCTTTCTATATATCATTTTTTGATGTTTAAGAAGGTTTATATGCCCAAAACAACCTTATTTTATGTGGTATGGTCATTATAAATTTTAGTGATTCCATTTAGAATTACCAGTGCATGTGATTTATTAATGGATTTTATAAAAAGTTTCTTTATAGATTTACAAGGATAATTTTTGGTAATTTTTATATATTATATTCTTATATATTAAAAGTGAAAGGAAGTGCACAAATATCATTAATGTTTTTTTTAATATAATTAGGAAGGATAATTTATATGGTAAATTTTGAAATTATGAATTTTAGGTATATAATGATTCATTCTTAGGTTTTATAATCTAAAGAGTTGGTATATCAATGGACACTTCAAAGAAAAAAGTTATTGCACAAAAGGATATGATCGAGAATGGTGATCGAGATCCATAGGTTTGTTATGTTTTATAGATATTATCTATGATTTTTGAAAAAACTTTCATATATATATAAAACTCATAACCAAGTTGAAATGAAAGGGATACAATTTCCATTGGATAGTTGAATATGTGGAAAATTTAAAGAAGTTAAAAAGGAGTTTGGTCAATACACCAATAGTCACAATACCCTACAATAGAGATGGGTTTTTAATTTACTAATATTCTTCATAAAAGAAATTGTTATTCATCTTAGTTATGAATTATATGGTTATTTCTTATACCTTATGCTAATTTAACATTCATAATGTAAATTACCAAAATCTTGATTGATATTTAGTGGTGGAAATTATTATTTTAAAAATATATTGGTATAATCATTATAGTGAAAATTTTGATACACATGATGATAATAAAAATATGTATTATATATTACCACAAAATGGATAAATATTCCATAAAGGTGATGGTTATAGATGAGTAAGGATTACAACTACTCAAAATATTTCCACCCTAGGAATGAGAAAAGTGTGGTTGATTTCCCAAGTGAGAAGGAGCATGATTGTTTTTCCATGATGAAGATTAAATCCTATTGAATTATTATGGATATATATATATTTTACCTTGATATAATTTTTAATGGACAAATACATTATATTTAAAATATAAATGTTCAACCATTCATCCATGTGAGGATTAAAGAGGAGAAAAGGGAAGATGTGGAACTATAGATGATGTTGAGCAATGTTCCTAAGTTAAAACTTGATTGGGATGTAATGATTAGAATAAATAATATATTTTGTGTTCCATTAATACTATATTTGAATATGAAACTATTTGATTAATGTCATAGTTTATTATTAAATATATATACTAGAATTATGAAATTTTATAGGGTGTTGGAAAGTATTGCATTGGTATATATAGAAAAGGGATATTGAAATGCATATATCTCATCATTAGGTATTCCAAAAAGATAAGGCTGAGAGATATAAGTCTATGGGGATGTTACAACCATTACTCATAACTGATTGTAAATGGGAAAACATCACCATGGATTTCATCAAATGACTCACCAAAACATCAATAGGGAACAACTATAGTTGTCTTATAGTTTACCATGTAAAACATCATCACATTTTATTACTATTACATAATATTTCACTCACGATCAACTCCCCATGCCATACTTTAACGAAATGGTAATGCTGCATGGAATACCACTCTCAATCATATTTTACTGAGATCCTATGATTATCTCAATGTTCTATAGATTTAATTAGTAATATTTTAATATATATATATATATATAATCTTTATAATTGAATATCATAAACATATACATGGTTAGTCTAAGAGGAATTTTCAAACCCTTGATGATATGTTGATATCATGTTCAATGGATTTCAATGGTTTTTACAAACAACGCCTTTATTTGGTTGACTTTTCCCACAATAAAAGAATACTTTCCATCATTTAAATAGATAATTATGAATCCCATTATGGAAGGAAGTGAATAAACCCAAAGAGATGGGATGATTTTAGACAAAAACCTATCAGGACCTATGTTGTCTGAGAAATTTATAGAGAATGTTAGATTTAATAATCAACACCTCAGGGTATCTGATAGACTACCAGATTGTTTTTATTATAATAATTTAAAAGATCTTGAATTTGTAGTTGGTTACAACATATACCTATTAATATATTCGTATAATAGGGTTTTTAAATTTGGAAAAATTGAAATATAATCCTTAGATATATCTTTCACGTTTATATTTTGGATCATACCGAGTTGGTTGTTTATCATCCAACACTTCCACGGAATCTCCCTCATGTTTTTGGATGTCTTCCTTGTATCTTGTAATAGGATGTTAATACATGATCCTTCACATGTACATAACTCATATGTAACATCATTATATCTTGATATATTATAAGAGTAACAAATTGTGGATATTCTACATCGAAGAGATAATGTTATATAAAATAGTATTACAAACCTTATCAATATTCTTTGGTGAAAATAGAAATTTATGAAAATTATATGGGAACTAGAGGATGTTGTGACATAGAGGTATCCTTTGTTTTTTTATCAAGGGTAAATTTAAATAGAAAAAATATTAATATTGGGTACAATAGAACACTCATATATTTATTGGTGTATTTTTCATTACGTATGTTTAAGGCCTTTTATATATTTGTTTGTACACAATGCCGTGTTTAAATGATCCACAATATCCAATTTGAATATTGTTATATAATGTGGTAGTTATCTCCTAAAAATTATATTGAAATATATTAATAAGACTAAATAAAATACGAATAATTATTTTCTACACATGTACAAAATGAATTCCTTTGTTATAAATTCCCTTCAAATGGAAATAAAATGATTTCAATGTAAAAAAAATTTCAAAAATAATATTTTTAATGGGAAATGTGATTTATCTTAAAAAAATAAATATTTAACTATCTATGAATGGTTTTAATGTAATTTTTATTTAATATATTCAATAAAATATTTTATCATTCATTTAATGGTTATTATTAATCCTAAAATGAAAATAAACTCTGTTTTAAGGTAAAAACAGATTTTTTCCTAAAAATGATTATATTTTATTCTATAAAATTATTTTATTTAAAATTTCTTAAAAATATATTAATTAAATTTGATAAAAATTACTTATTTTTAATCAATATTTTCAAGTTTATTAATGATGATACATTCATTATAAATTGTAACCATGGAAAAAGAACACCTCAGTTATGTTTAATAAGTGTTAACAAATGGGGTTAAACTAGAATAAATTTTTTATCATATCACTAAAACATGATTATATTTTATTAGTAAAATTTATTCCCACTATAAATATTCTAATATTAATGTTTGTTCTATCATGGTTACACTTTCAGCTCACAATTACTTTAATATATTTTAATTTTTTAAGTATTTACAAGAATTCTACTCCCCTCACATATAAAAGTGCACCTCTTCTCCTATTTTATCTACCCCATTAAATCCTTTTACAGGGACTAATATCTAAAAAAATAAATTCCCAATATATTTCTATATTATCAAAAGGTGATTATCATCCCAAAAGTCTCATCAAAGGATCCTTAAAATGTTTCTTAAAGGAGGATAACTGAATAAGATGTATATGTTCCTATTGATATTCTTCATGTTTATCTATTCATATACCAACGCAATATTTTCAATAATCATATTAGATTAGTGTAATATATATATTTACTATACTTATATGTTATTCATTTTTATTTTATATCCATTTTATATCTTCTTATCATCTATTGGAGAATGATGACATTGCTCGTACATACATGTGGACCCCAACCTCCATAAAGAGATGTGATTTTTTTTTATTTACTTCTGAAATGTATGGTCATAAGGGAATGCTGAATCTATATATATTATATTTATTATGAAATTATTTTTCTAAAAATTTAAATTATTATTTTCAATTATTTCATCTGAAATGTTAAAAAGTATAAAAATCATTAGTGTGTACGTATGGACTACTATCTACATGATGTGATACAATTTATTTTCCATAACCACCATATATGAATGGTTATAAAAGAGTGTATACTGAATTAATATGTTACGTATAAAATAATTTTGATTTTGGATATTATGAAACTATAAAATCTCATTACCATATTTTAGGTATTACAAAACCATTGTTTTGATCTCCTTTTGGTTGGGTGTTGTAACATGTAGTTTTTAGTGTAATTGGGAGAATCATGGATTCCAAATGTGGTGTTCATAGTTGGCTCAAGGTTAAGAGAAACTGTGTAGTCTGGACCGAAAAACCATGTGCCCTATAGCAATCCATAGAAAGGGGGCACAATACTTTTCTAAACTGTGCAGCTTGGACCTCCAAACCATGAAACATTAGAAATTGATAGTTTTTATAGATGAAACATGGTTTGAGAAATCATGTTCCCTCATAGGATAAATTCTTCACTATAATATCTATGGTTCATGGTTTGGTCACATGGTTTGTCTAACCAAATTTCCTTCCCGAGGTAACCATTCACATTGAAATATAATCCTCCAAAATCTTAATTAAAAAAATATAAACCTCTAGTTTATGTATCTAATCATCCCATTGGACCCAAACATATTTTTACATACTTATAAAACCTAAAGAAGAACATTATTCTTTTTCAAACCCTTTTTTTGTGAATGAAAGAATTATTTGAAGATAAGATCCCTCTTTGATAAGTGGATCTTCTCCCATGTGGATTCTTCTGATATGCTCTCCTTTCTTTCTTAGAAGTTGATATATCATCATGTTATTTGTGGAAATAATCTATATTTTTCATCTTGATTCTAATTTTTAATCTCCTGATCATATATCCTTCATTCTTCATTGTTGATCCCATTACGGGTGTGGTTTTTGTTTTCCATGATTAAAGGTATGTGGTTATATATGTCTTCGTCCTACATTTAAAACCTTAATTTTCATGATTTGTTTAATTTATCTCAAAATTGAATAATTAATCTCTGATTTGAAATGAATTGATGTGAAATTTTAAATGGAATGGGATATATAAAAATTCCACAATTTCAATGGAGTTGAAACTGTGGGATGGATTTTTAGGAATGACATATTCATTTTGGAAAATTTATTTATTAATAAATTCCATGATATAATTTATGATTTATTTGGATAAAAATTGATTAAATATTAATGAGTAAAACCTTTGATAGGGTTTTAATTCAAAATGCATGAAATAAGGGAAAGCATGTTATTTTATTTTGATAATAAAAATAGAATATTGAATGTTAAATCAAGAAATAGAAATTTAAATAATGATTTGATTTTAAATGAAATGATTTTCCCATGACATATTTATTAATTTATCACATCAAATCTTGGGTAATTTGTAACACCCCCAATTGATAAAGGGTTATATGGATTAATGATAAGTCTCATGTCAACAAGGTGCACCTTCCTTTTCGGGAGCCTTCCTGATTAGAACTCCACAGTTAAGCGTGCTTGGCCTGGAGTAGTGATCAGGAAGGGTGACCTTCTGGGAAGTTCACCAGGATGTGTGCGATTGTAGAAAAAGTACACTAGAAAGGACAACTGTTGGCCTGTGGGGACAATCATTAGTCAGATAACCCATTTAGGCATGTGGGTGGACCCTGGGGTGGTACCCACGTGTCTACGGGGGCAACTGGTGGTACCTTGTGGGCCAGGACCCGACGGTCATCTTAAGGCGGGGTATCTGTGCTATCACAGGGACAAGGTTGTCACATTTGGTATCAGAGCTGGTACCCACCCTTAAGTGCAATGCACTGCTTGGGTTGATATGTAGGGCCCACAATTAGGGTGTTGTGCTCTAAAGGGGGGGGGGGGGGGTGATTGTAACACCCCAAAATAATAAGGGGTTAAATGGCTTAATGATAAGACTTATGTCAGCAAGGTGCACCTTCATTTTTGGGAGCCTACCTGATTAGAACTCCATAGTTAAGCATGTTTGGCCTGGAGTAGTGATCAGGATGGGTGACCTTCTGGGAAGTTTCCAAAAATGTGTGCGAGTGAGGAAAAAGTACACTAGAAAGGACAAGTGTTGGCATGTGGGGACAATCATTAGTCAGATAACTCATTCAGGAATGTGGGTGGACAATGGGGTGGGCCCCACATGTCTGCGGGGGCAACTGGTGGTACCTGGTGGGCCAGGACCTGACAGCCATCTTATGGCGGGGTGTCTGTGCTATCACAGGGACCAGGTTGTCACATAATTAGTAGGTTATATTGAATATCATTATAGATAGAAGATGAAATTTTAAGTACATAAGAGGTAGTTTTGAGTTAGTTCCAAGACTAATCACATCATAACAACCCTTAAGTCACCATGGGTGTTTGAAAAATTCATATAGAGGAATTTTTTATCTTATTCTAGTCTCTTCCCTAAATTTTTTCAGTTTTTTGAAATCCCAATCTAGAATTCTCTTTGATGGAACTCATATTCAGGTATCATTGATATATGTGTCCCTCATCTATGTAATCTTACTGAAGCTTCTAGTAATTTTTTTATGGTTTGTATCAACATGCCTCTATGAAAAAATTTTAATTGACCCAAGGAGGCATATTCTAGTGAACCATAGTTAAAAAATACACCAGTGGATCATAATATTTTTGAGATAGTAGTTCATATTTTCCAATCACTACGGAATTCACTAATACACATTCCCATTCAGGATCTATGTGCGGAAACTTAAATAGGGGATTTTTAAAATCATGGTCAATTGTACCTCCACCATATTTCATCTTTATTATAGGGTTCTAATTATCCTAAAAAAGGATATTACTATTTCAAAAATAAAGAGTTTCATTTTTAGTTATGGGAAACAATTTATTTGATTAATGTAAATTGTGTTACCATTTATTGGAAGGGGACATCAGTATATGGTGGGTGATGATGGTTAATGTGAAGAATAATGAACTATTAGAATGGAAATAATTTATATTTAATTTCAACAATCAGTTCAATCTAGAATCCATGATTATAGAAAAATATATGGAGTTTCTTAATTTATAAAAATGTGATAAGTCCAGGACTCAATATGATAAACTCATTATTGAGGTATTTCAATTTTCTCCTAATATAGTAGATAATATGAAGCTGAAAGCATAATAATTTGATAGAGGATTTTGAGACAATATTTTATCCTATGATTCCATGATAAATATGAATTCTTATGATGATTAACTAGATAGAGTTTTGATGGATGATCAGAACTTGTATGGTATGTCAGGTTTTAATGGAGTTTTTTTCTCCAAATGGTAGTTTTCTGAGTTCTTTTAATGAAAAAAATGAAGCATGATGTGTCACATGGTGGGACTTGATAGATGGATTCTTCTATAACTCCTTTAGTGTCTGGAAGATCCCTTTGACTATCTTCTAGTATCACAAGGTTGGGTATTCAAATATATTTTACACTAATTAACCCAAGATCTACAGTTTATGTGGATGCTCAAGTATCTCACATAAGTTATGTTATATCTTTTATACACCATGAAGTGTCGTGAGATCCTCAATACCTCAAAGTACTTCAGTGAAATCATATGCTTAAATCATTAAGGGTTTACATCAACATGCATCCCAAATGATGAATCTACAAATAGTGGAACAGTATCCCTGGAGATGAAGAGAGAGTATGGTTTCGAGTGTTCTGATTATGTATTATCATTAACATAGAGTTATAATAGTAAGAATTTTATGGTTACCAACATAAAATTCATTATTTCATTTTTCAGAATCTGATTTATCATTATTATGTATTTATTATAAATTAAGTAATAATCATTTCAAAGAATATGAAATGTTTTCTGAAAATTTTTATTTTTTCTAAAAGACGGTTTAGTTTCCCTTTTCAAAAATAATTTAAAATTAATTTTTTCACATTTAGAAAATTATATTTTTAAAAATTAATTCTTGAAATTATAATATCAAAATTATTTTAGGTTAATTTTTTGGTATTTTCTAAAATATTTTATTTTTTGATGAATAAGGCTAAATACTGAATTTTAATTGAAAACGACATTTTATATTAATTTATCTATAAATTAAAATTATATATTGAATTGGTTTTAAATTGAAATTAGATAAATTATATATCAATTTAGGTCATTATAATTATTTAAATATTAAATTTTTAAACAAAGACATTGTAAA
Source organism: Viscum album (assembly GCA_963277665.1). Taxonomy (NCBI): domain Eukaryota; kingdom Viridiplantae; phylum Streptophyta; class Magnoliopsida; order Santalales; family Viscaceae; genus Viscum; species Viscum album. The sequence continues at coordinate 451,060,682 of OY728139.1, read as the reverse complement.
ATATTTAACATTTTTTTCCTAAAAACCCCACATTCTTATCACATCTGTGTGATTATTTTTAAATAAATTTTTTACGATTATATGAATTGATTTTTGAAATATATATTAAATATTTAAAATAATAATATTTTTTGTTTTATAATTATTTCAGATTGTATTTTTATCTAAATGAATTTTTAAATTATTAAAAATTTAGTTTTTGGTTAATGTAAAAATGGATTTACCGGTGTCTTATCTAAAGAAGATAAAGGTAAAACATTTCCTAAAAAAATTCCTACACCCATTGGATGGAAATATTTCTACCTTATAAAAAATAGGTTATATAGTTTCTCATTTGGGAATATATTTACATGATAAAATATTGTAAATATTTACTCTTTTCAAAACATTAACAGTGTGCCACTCACCTCACATATAAAAGGGCGCAACCTCTCCAACTTCTTTACAATATCAAATTAATTTTTTTTTGAAAATAGAAAGATAAATAACTTCAAAACATCTCTCCTAACATATTATAAGCCTTATTTTTTGATGAAATCCATCCTAGATAGTATTTTAGTGCAATCCTAAAGAGTATTATCTAGAAAAATGTATTGTTATTTAAATTGTGTTATTATTTTATTTATTTATCAGTGGCTATAAATTATTATTAAACCATGATGATATAATAACTCAGAAACATAAAAATACTATGATGTTTTTATAGTAATTTTATTACATACAAATATCTCTACTTCAGTCAAATGGGTTGCAAAATTATCATTCGTGGGTATGACGGACCACCTTTTCGTGAACCGATGTCATTTTTTCCATTAGTACCTTTCACTATGGGGTATGATAATGGATATAAAGTATATATATATATTATTTTTGAAATAATTATAAAAATTTATTAATTATATCATATATACATTTTTTAATTTCCATTCTGTTTTATATTTGATAGCATCACACTTATGTACGGGGGACTACTGCCTCATGAAGTGATGTGGTTCACCTTTCACTAATTGTTTACATGGAAGGTGATATGAAAAATGTCAGTGATTATTTTTTATATAAATTAAATTATTTTTATATTAATGAAATATTTATTATTCTTAAAATATAATAAATAACATTTTATTTCTAATCATTTCACTCAATGAATGATGATAACATCATTCTTATACGTGTGGACTACCAAATTCACAAAAAAATGTGAATCTATTTTAATAAAAAAAAACACCTGGATGAAATATATATAATTATATTTAAAGAAATATTATGGTATTTATGATATTATTATTATTATAGAATGATAAAATATTACAGAAATGATTTCCATCATGATGACTAAAAAATTGAAATATTACTCATGCGTACGTACAACCTACCATCACCATTATTATAACATTGTAAATTTTTAATAACCATATTTAATGATTGTTTTTAAAATTATATTTTTTTAAAAGCAATTATAATTATATCATGATTATTATTATACAAATGATATAAAAATATAATATATTTAGGATCTAGATCTTTTATGACCAAATACATGTAAGAAAACAAGGTAATTAACTCCCGAAATAATGAAAATAACAATAAATTATTAATGTTCTGGTGATAAAATTTTATAAAATGATCATATATCTAATCATAAATATTAATAAGGTTATATTATAATTTTAAAACATGTTTAAAACCACTATATAGTATATTATGGTACATTCCACCAAAAAGATGCGTGAGGTAAGGGACATTGCCTCATGATACATTATTTGATACATATTATAATGTTATGAACCAAATTTATTTTATATAGTGTATATACTAACCCTTTTTCATGTAATATCAGTATTAATTCATTGATAATGGTATTTTATGTATCGATTTAAATTATTTCCTATTATAGTATCTAAATTAAAAGTTACCACGAGGTAAAGAACATCGTAACTCAATTTTTTTCATAGGGTTATATTACTTCATAATATTTGATTTCCTAAAATTATTTGTGTAATGACATTTGAATTTATATTATTTTAATTCCATTTTTTATGTGTAATTATTTTTGTGACAAATAATTAATTATTTTATTAATTCTCACTTCAATTTTTTGATCTTTGCAATGGTTTACTTCACAATCTTATTTTGACTGGGATTGTTATTACTTGAATTTCTATTGATGGAAATTATTTTGTCATAGAATAATATACAATTTAATTTTTTTTCCTCTAGTAATTCATGAAATTTTTTATGTAATAGTATAATTTTCCACTCTTTATTACTTATAATTATTTAAAAATAATTTTTTTAAAAAAATTGACTTTATTTCTCTTTTTTGCTAGAAATCAGTTTTCTTCTAAAACAGTGTTTTCTAAAAATGTTTTCAGAAATGTCTAATGATTTTTAAATGATTAATTAAATATATTTATGCCCATTTATATTTTAAAAATATTTTTTTAATGAAATCTTAATTATTTTTTCATGAAAAATTATAATTTTCTTTATTAAATAATTGAAAGGAATATTTTTTTAACACGTATGTAATAAACAGAATTTAAAAATTATAGGAACACCTAATGTTTTTTAAACATCATACTTATGTTTCAAATTTTATATTCAATGAATACAATATTTAAATTTTTGAACATTTTTTTCAAATGATTTTCAAAATCAAAATGGATATTTTTCTCAAGAATGTTTTTAAAGATATTTTTACTATATTTCTCTTCAGAAATGACAACAACCATATATTCTTAATACAATGGGTATATATTATATTGATACAATCATCATTGTTCCACTAGATATTTTATGATCATTTTGACTTAGGAAAGTATTAACATTCACTTCCTTGATTCATTTTTTAGTCAATGACTTTCTATTGAATTATTAACATTCTTTCATAGATTAAATTCCCCCTAAATATCTATATTATTTATCATGGATATGTTTATTTCATAAACCATATATTATTTATAAATGATATTTTCTAAAATTATTTTTATTTTATTTATCTCGAAACATTTATAAATCCATATTCTTTACTCGAAATAGATATTTTATGATAAGGATGATTTTTAATAAATTTATAAAATTATTAAATATATAAAGAATTAATTGTGACTAAAATTATTGGTGTGGCATGGAATTATATATCCTCTCGATGCATCAAAATTTCTCATGTGACAGTCAAGTTAATATCTAATTATACAAGTATTTACTTGTAGTTTAAAATAACTTGTGAATGTTATTGATGGTAGATATATCATGTGTTTGAGAAATGATGTCCAATATTTAAATATTTCCTTTATTAAGAATTAATTTTTTATTATCCATGATATTTTCATAAGGATATTATACTTTTATACATTTCATTCTTAGTTTATTCATTAAATAGAATATGTAGTATGTTACTTAACTTTGCATATTTATTCTACCTTATCCAGTTTTTTTTCATGGCTTATGTTTTAAAATGTATACAATTATTTATTAATTATTCTATATAAATTAATTTTAAAGGATTTTGTGTTCAGTTATTTTCCCTACCATATTTATGATTCCTTATCCATTTATTTAAATGTCATGTGTTTTCAGTTCTTTTCCTATCTCTGTTGATTATTATTATTTATCCGTGATATCTTCCACAATACATAACCCTTATTGAGATTTTTAGATCACCCTAATTTTTTATCCTTTCCTTGGAATCTATGTAGTGTTCTATTAATGATATAGAAGAATAAGTTGGAGGGAATAATTAAAACATCGAAATAAAAAATGGTTTAATTTGGGAATTCAAATGTAAAATTGGAGCTATGTATCTATGTAGTTTAGAACGGATACTAAACCATTCTTACCATTAGTATGTGATTACTTATATCTTATTCCAATGTAATAATGAAGAAAATATCTTTGGGCTAGCGGTGTTGGGTTCACTACAGTTAGTATCAAATAAAGTTTACTAGAAACTATTGAAACTAGATTTTTGAAAACAAATATTTGGGAACATAACCATAAGATATATTTTTCAGATAAGTATAAAATAACCTCATAATGTTTTGGTGAGGAATATATTATTTATTATTCACTATAAATACCTTCATGTCTAGATACTATAAGTGTACGTGGTTCAAGAACAGAGGTACCTAGTTCTAATTACTCTAAAAATGGTGCATTGGTCATGACTCTATCATCACCCGGTGCATGAAAAAATGCCTTATTGTTCACCTGGTTTGACACTCTAAACGGATATTCCTCAAGAAGCTTGTATTTTCTTTACAAATAATCATAAATAATTTTAATAGATTTTGAAAATATATAAATAAGGTTAAACCTATTGTTTCATATATTGAAAATTTGGTTTTTAAAAGTAATGGAATAATTTTTATATCTGAAAAATAATGACATAATAAATGAATTTCAATGGAAAAAATAAAGTGTATGATTAAAGAAAATATATCTCATCCTAGGGATCCATTAATAGTTTATTGTAATAAATGTGGTGAACCAGGGTATTATCATTGTAATTTCCATATTCTAAATGATATACCATAGACCAAGCGAGGAATTATGTGGAAATAAAATGGATGCAATATTTATTTAATTGGGTTCATGAATTTAAATGGTGAAGTATCTTTTTTACCAATTTTATTTTGGTATTAAGAATCATGAAACATCTGAGGATTGTATTAAATCGTTAAAGAAAACATGTCTTCATTAACATTATATTTATTTATACCATCATGGGTGTATGAGTTGTGATTTATTATAAGTTCAATGGCTCAAATATTTCTTTGTATGATTTATTTGAAGGGATTCTACCTAGATTAAGGATATTTTGGGATAAATTTATGGAAATACTACCGATTATTTTAGTATACATTTTAGTGGAAAATTTTCTATGGAATAATTAATTTATATATTTATAGATGTATGTTTAATGTAATTAATAACATACAGGGTTATTTAATGACATTTAAAAAATAGTCAAACAATATTATTATACTTTTGATGAAAATAATTGGTATTAAAACCCTTAATAAAAATCATATTTAATGATTAATTTAATTTCAAGAACATCCATCATATTTTTTCTAACAATATAAGAATTATATTAACAAGGATTTTGAAAAAGGAAAACCCACATGCTAGGTGACAACCCAATATGTCTGTACATTTTACTCTTCATGAACACATAACTGAAAAATAAAAATGATTTAGAACCTACCACTAGTCTATGTAATGTTTTGGTAATAAGTCTTATTTTTTAAATAAATTATTTGAAAAATAAATATTAATTATAAAATAATGGTGGTATTTTTTGAGGTTTGCAGTTTAAATTATTATATTGGATAACTTTTGATAACCATTTTAGTTTTCGAAAATATTTTGAGATAGATGAAAACACCAATCACTCTTTTATGGGTCTTACGATCTATTAAAACTGAATTTCAGGGATTATTATATAAAAAAAATCATTTTTGGAAATTAAATTAGAATATTAATTTATAGATTAGAAATTGGTCAATGAAAATTTAATTTATAAATTTGTGATTAGGAAATATAAATATATCTATTATGTATATTTATTTATGTTATTAGATGGCAAAACATTTCCTCAACTTTAAGAAAATGTCCTCGAATGGTATATGTAATCATAAGACATTCATATAAAATGAATAGTAAGGTCTTTAATATAATCATAGAGTTATTGTTTTGATTCTATTAACATAACATTTTTCATTCTATTAATTGTGATCAATGAATTCTATCACTCTCTATGATTATTTACTCTTTTCATTCATGTCTATATCTTTACCTTCCACTAATGTTCTCCTACTCAAAAACCTAGTTATCTTTTATTCATCCTGACCATGCTAATTAACATTCATGCTTGTTAAGATGATGTTTTAATAACTATTTTTATTATATGGGTTTTCAAAAACATAATTTTCGATAATCGAATACTTGATTACAAATATCAAGATTAATTTTCAATGTGGTGATTTATTTTATGTGGGGGTATTAAAACACCCAAAAATTCAAAAAAGAATGAAATTTTATTTGATAGTGTATGTGACATAAAAAAGGAATAAATTACAAAAAATATATATTTCTTTAAATTTAATCAATTTAGTATCATTCATAACATGCAATGTTGGTATTACTTTTTTACATGTAACTCTTAGTTTAGCTTGCGTTACAAAGAATATCAAGTTGAGACGAAATATAAATTATTATTATTTAATTTAATAGTTATAACCTAACCATTGTAATGGATGGTATTAATAGTATTAACTAAAATATAAAAATTATTTTTAAACATTGATTATAAAAAATTAAGATACATTGAAAAAAAATGAAATGTTTTCATAAAAACATTATTTTTCTAAAATATGTTTTTATTGAGCATTGCACACATATTTTAAAATTCACGATTATAAAAAAAATTTAAATTAAACATAATAAATAATATTTATTTTATTTCATAATATCAAAATTATCTTAGGATATCTTCTTAGGTTTTCTATGATATATTTCATTTTTCAATGAACAGTGAAAATACTAAATTTTAATTGAAACTACCTTTAAATTTATATCATTTATAAAGATAAATTATATATTTAATTTGTTTTAAGGTGAACTTATATCAGTTATATATAAATTTAGGTCATTAAGATTATTTTGTTTTCTAATGTTTATATAAAAATTTTGTAATATTTTGAACATTTTTCTTTAAAAACCTGTTTTCATATCACATTTGTTTAACCAAATTTAAATTTAAATTTTCCAATTATTTGAATTTAATTTGGAATAATTGAATAAATATTTTTAACAATAATTATTTATATTTTATATTATGTTATCCTTAATTTGCGACCTAAAGAATTAGTGAAATCAGTAATAATTAATTACCACAGTTAAGGTAATAATGGAATTATTATAAGTTAATAAAAGAAGATAAGGGATAATAATGACATAAAAATATGTAAAAACTAATTTTATGACAATATTTATACCTTATATCTTATATGTTATGAAATATCCTCTTTGGGAATATTTTTTAATGATAACAACATGGGTATGAGTGAATCTTTTCAAAAAAATTACAAGTGTTCCAAAGACCTCACTTATAAAAGTCAACCACCTATCCTCTCTTCATCACAACTTCAAACTCATTTTTTCAGAAAATACATATCTGAATCACTTATAAAAAATACTTTTTTATCAACCAATATTCCTTTTTTGTAATAAATCCATCCTAGTAAGTATTTTGGTGCATACCAAAGGAGGATACACGAAGTAGAGGTAACATTTTTCAATGAGCATTTTTATTTTATTTTTTTCTCCATCACATTTAATTATTATTAAACCAAGATAATATAATTGAATCAATATATTCTATATACAATGATTTTAAAAAAACATTTAATTACAAGAAAATCCAATTCCATCAAATGGGTTATGAAATCAACATTCGTGTGTACGGCGCACTACCACCTCACAAACCATTGTCATTCATTTTTCCATTACCACCTCTCACGATCATTTATGATTGTTGATTTAAAGTATATTTATTATATTTATAAAATTATTATAATTTTGTAGTAATTATATAATATATTATTTTTTCTTTATAATCTTTAGTGGATATGATAATGAAGCTTATTTGTACGGCAAACTACTGCCTCGTGAAGCGATGCGAATCGTCTTTCCCTAACACATTACATGGAATCTAAATTTTTATATGTGATATAAATTAAATAATTATGACATTAATTACTTATTGAAAATTATAAAAAATGTAATTAATATTATTTTATTTCATAACATTTCACTAAATGAACTATAATGAGACATTCGTGTTTGTGTGGACAACTGCCTTTTCGAAAAGATGTGACACTCTTTTGATCACCACAGTCATGGATGATTTATATACATATGTTTAATCAAATTATATAACATTTATCATATTATGAAAATAATTTAATGATAAAATATTACTTACCTTCTTTCCATAAATTTCACTAAAAATGGAAATGTTACCCATTCATATGTTTGACCTTCCATTTCTATACTTGTAACAAAGTCCATTTTACATATCGGGTAACATGATTTATATAAAAAGTATAATTTATGTAAAATTGTGATAATTATGTCATTATTATTATTCATGTTATGATATAACTATATAATATTTAAAATAACATGATCTTTCATGATATAATATACATGAGATAACAAGATAATTAACATAGAAAATAATAAAAATAATAAAATGTTATAAATAAAATTATAATAAGATGTTTTAAAAAGATCATATATAATATTATAAATATTAATATGGTTTGTTTAATCATTAATAAAAGTACTAAATCCACTATTTATGTGGATAATGAATATTCAACTAAATGGAAGTGTAAGGTAAGGGACTTCATCTCAATAACCATTCATTAAGACGTATTCTAATGTTATCCTGATAATTTATTTTATATTTTTTACATACTGACCCTCTTACATGTAATATAATTATTCATTCATTATTCATGTTATTTTCTGTTTCTATTTGAATTATTTAGTCCCATAGGTTTTAACATAAAAGTTACTTATTGGTAAATAACATCATAACTCAATTTCTTTTCATTGGGTTATATTACTTTTCTATTTTTTATTAAATCAATGAGAATACCTCTTTTAACTGGGTAGAGGGAAACCCCTTACATAGCTCGAAGGCCTAGTGGGCTTGTAGCCCATTACATATCCTGTAGGCCCAAATATATGGCCCAATTCACATTCTGTGAATAGTAACCCACCTGTTACAGTACCCACACAGTACCGCCACTGTAATAGTGTCATGCCGCCGCTACAGTACCTGCTGATGAACAGTGTCACTGCTACTACAGTACTACTATAGTACTGCTACATTAACCTACACCCAATGGGTTTTGAAACCCCATTTTCATGTAGGATTACAGGGTTCTTACCACTAAGCCAAACCCCAAATAAAAAAACATGGTGTTGGGTAACGAGGAATTGGGTTGGCCTGCCCACCTGCGCGCCGCACGTCCCCAGTGATTCCCAAGGTGGCCAACCCTTGAGCTTAGGCTAGTTCTCTCAGAGTCGTGGGGACGAGAGGATTGCTAGAAAATGGTGCACATTTCTTTTGCGAGGACTCGATCCTGGAACCTCAACGACGGGAAGCCACCACCTTGAACCAACTCACCCAGCCCCCATAGGCTCTTATATTACTTCTCTATCACCTTTGATATTATAAGATTTTTTTCTAATTAAATTATTATTTATATTTCTATAAATCTAGTTGTTATTTTTTGTATTTTCATTATATACACATAATCGATTCATTATTAAATTATCACTTAAAATTTAAGATCATTTCAAGAGTTTATTTCAAAATCATATTTTGATCGGGATTGTTTAGGCTTGAATTTATATTTAAGGTATTCATTTGATTTTTTTAATAAACCATTTAATTTTAATCTACTATATTCATTAATTACCTTCTTCTAATAATAGTGTAATTTTTACACTTTTTGTTACCTGAAATTATTTATAATTTTTTTAAGAAAAACAGACATTATTTCTCAACTCGGTTAATAATTCATTTTCTTTGAAAATGATTTTTTCTAATGTTTAAAAAAAATGTTTTTGACAATTTTTAAATGATTTATTAAGTAAATTTTTACACATTTTAACTTCTTAAAAATTATCACGGTAAGATTCATTTCTTTTTCTAAACAATGAATATTTGGATTTTATTAAAATGTTAAGAGAACCATTATTTTATCATTTGCTACATTAATAGAATTTACATTATTCAAGACCACTCAAATGTTTTTTAATTTTTTTTATAATAGTAAATGGATATTTTCAAATAAAATTATCATTAAATGTTTTTGTGAACTATTATTTTTAGAATGTGATTTTCAAATTGAAGAGTATATTTTCCTCAATAATTTTTTTAAAGATCTTATTATGGTATTAATATTAATACCTGAAAAAACTCATTGTTATTATTATAATGGGTATATATTTTATTAATAATGTATTTATTATTCCCCTAAATTTTTTATGATCATTGTTTCCACGAAAATTATTGGAATTAACTTCCTTGAATCATTTCTACCATGATTAAATTTCCATTGATTTATTCTTTTTATTGTGGACATAAAATTTCTCCTAAGACATGATTTTATTTATCATAGATATGTTTTTTTAATAATCCATATATCATTTCATCATATGTTTTCCTAAATTTTATGTAATTTTCATATGTGAGGAAGTATTTAAAAATCCATATTCTCTTCACAATATGGATATTTGAAGGTAAAGAACATTTTTCAGGAATTTAATAAATTATTATATGTATGAGTAATTCTTTGGAACTATAGTGACAAGTGGGGATCAACATTATATATCCCATCAATTCATTAGTAATTATCATGAGACAGTCAATTTAAGATAGAATTAAACTATTTTTTACTTGTATATTAACCCTTCTTATAAATTTTTATGATGGTAGAGGTATCATATACCTGAGACATGACGTCCAATCATTTCCTTCTATAATAATTCCTTTATTATTATCCATGAGATTTTCACAATGATTTTTTCTCTGGATTAATTTCATTCTCTTTTTATTAAATTGATGGAATTTTTTTATGTTACTTACCCTTAAATAATAATTATGTATTATCATGATATTTAAATGGATTCTATTTTTATTTATATATATTGAAAATTGAATATTTCTTATGATGCTATTTAAATGGATTCTCTATTTAGTATTTTTCCATTTTCATATTGATTATTTATTATCCAGTTATTTTAATGGAATGTGTATTCAGTTATTTACATTTCCCTGTTGATTATACTTATTGATTCATGATAGCATCATGATTACATATCATTTAATAATAATTTTCTCTCACCATTATTTTTTCCTTTTACACTGAATCCATGAAGTTTACTATGATATATATGAAATTCTATTCTATAGTAAAAAACAATATTTTTGAAAGAAAAAAAAATTGTGGAAATTTTTGTATTCAAATATAATATGGGATCCATGTCTGTGTCATGTTTACAAAAAATAATGAACTATTTTTTTATCTAGCATGGATTTTCTATATCTTATGAAAATGTAATAAATTAGTAACTTGTATTGGGGAACTAGATTTTGGGTTTTTAGATATCACGACTAAGACTTATTTTATAAAAAATATAGTTTTCAAGAAAACAATTCAATTTATTTTAAATGAATCCTATTTTATTTATAATATATCAATAACCATTATTTTCACATTATATTTTGAGCTTTTCATACTCATTAATTTAAATTCTAGATTATAAATATATACTATATTATGGTACAATTAGACTCAGGGTTCCATGATATACAATCAGTCAAAGATATTAAGTTTAATGAAATATATTTTCTTTGTTTTTTAAGCTCGATGTTGTGTATCACATATTCTATAGAATACAATGTTATTCATTTATAATGTTAGATTTTTACAATACCTTTTAACATAATCCGGTGATTATAATCTCATACCAAATTTTTAACTACATGGAGGAATTTCTTGAATATTTTACTATTTATGGAACCATTTTGGAAGATGGAATTTAATATATTGAAAATGTTGAAAAGTAATTCATTTAGAAAAATATGGTATTAAACTTTGAAAAATGACTTTTAATGTGAAAAAATGGAATTATTTATGTCACCTAATATCTAATGGTTAAATCGAACATGATAAGGCTATGTTTGAAATTATTTATTTACTAAAAAACCCCATCACTAGGGGAAATATTAGATGTTATTTAAGAAATAATTGATTTTATAGAATGTTTTTATGGATTTTAGTAGAATTTCATTTATAATAACTAACCTAGTTAAAAATATCAAAGATTTTTATTTGATAATTCATATTGGATATATTTTACATAGTCAATGAATGAATTATCACAACCCCTATAATCTAACAACTAGCCTTAAAACTATGCTTTGCAATGTTCAGTGATTATCCAAACAAGGATGTGGGAGCATTATTGTTCAAAATGAGTGATTGGAATTCACATGTGATATTGTAAGCTTAATAAACTCTAGATAGATCTCAAGTTACATAAATAACAATAGAGTATGATATATTTTCTACTATTTTGGATTTAGATAAATTTAATTCATATTTTCAGGAATATAAAGTGGTTGTTTACTTTGATCATGAAACTGTTATGTATTTGGACAGAATGTATATTGAAAATAATGTATTATTGACATAAATGATAAATATCCTAGAATAAATTTGTGAACTCAAGGATAAGATAGGAAGTGGGAATTTAATAACATGTCACAATAGTATAACACTTCAAACAGCTGAGTTAAAAACAGAAACTAGGAGAAGTATCTCGGACTCATTCCAACGTAGAATGTTATAGAAAGTCACCCAAGTTCCCTATTATACTAATTTTATAATTTCAAAGTTTCCATTTATCTTTATTAATAATAATAATATTAAACTAAAATCTAAGATAATTATTTAGGTCATAGAGGATTGAGATATATATAATGTATATTTTGAATAAATGATTAAGAGACGAATCCCTATAGAATATGTTATGTATAATATGTTATTTTGTAAACACTTCTATTTAGAGGTTATCCTTGTCATCAATAAAAACCCATAAAATATTTTTAATAGGTTTTGTTTTTTCAATAAAATTTTAAAATTTCATGTGTTTTTTCAAAGACATGATAAAAAATTGAATTTATTTGAGGGGTTTCTAAAATCTTGTAAATTCCCCAAAAATATTCAAATTTTAATAAAATATTTTATGTATTAATATATGATTTTATTGGATAATTTTCAATATATTTTTTTATTATTATATATCTTATTAACAATAATCAATGATTGAAAAATAGGTGGAATAAAAACAACATAACGTGATGATTTAAAATATTTAATTAAATTTCTAAGATCAATTTTTTTTATTACCTTGGTACGTAATCTGAAATCAAGGAACACATTTTTGTAATAATATCATATAATCCCTTATAAAGAGCTACGATGTGAACCAAAATACCTCAACTCTATACCACTCATAATAAATGGGCAACCTTTACTCACTATTGTAGTGATAAAAAATACAAGAAATGACTGTGCAACCAAACCCATATGACTAGAGAAAAAATATTGAAGATAAAGAATGAGAATACATGATTTCTTTAAAAACCAGTAAGTATATCCACAACTAGAATTTTTAATTGAAAGAATATACACATGCCTATTAAGATATAGAAAAAAATCAACTTGAATTTGAATATAGTGAACCTTGAATTAGGAAATACTAGAGTGTAAATGATTATCCAAATTAAGGAAACGAAATTAGTAGAGGATGGAATTTTATGATAATTATTTATTAACAAAAAGATAAATATAGATCGTTCGATGGGGAACTTATTCATAAAAATTGTTTCATGTTAGGAATAAACTTTTCCTTTTCTCTTATAGTAATTTCATTCCTCGAAATATTTATTCTATGTAGACTAGAACAATTATATTCACAAATATATTTCTATTTGTTTGTGGTAAAATCAATGGATCTAAATCCTAACAACGATTTATGTAAATGGGCAGTATTTGAAGAATTTTTTTAATGTTTTTTAGAAGGGACTAATGATGAATTCCAAAATCCTCCCATGTGGTATTAATATTGTAATTCCATTATATCTTCCTTCCCTATAGTAGTATCAATATATTTTTATTATTTTGATATTTGATGGAAAAAATAACTAGAGTGTGTCTAAAATAACTATGGGGAAGAGGAAAATTTAACATTGGATGTAAATAATTTTTTAATGACTATTATAAAAGTTTCAAGTTGTTTTTTGATGTAATTAATATGAAACAAGTTATTGAAATATTGGTTTTAAGAATTGATAAAAAAATCTACATGTTGTTTTATTTTTATATTATAATTTTGAAGTGTTTTTTAGATTTGAAAATTTAGTGTTAATATTTAACTAACTAGTGTATAAATTCATGAAAGATTTAAAAATTTAACTGGTACTGAAATTGCTTTAAATGAATAAATTTTAGTGAATTTAACTATGATTTCCAAAAATCCAACTTTATAACTACAAAATGGGTTTTGAATGAAAAATATCCTAGTGGAATTAGTATAATATAGTAAAGAAATAAACTTTTTTACTTATGAATAGATGTACACAACATTGTTATTAATTTTAACATAATGGAGCCTCCCTAAAATATATTTTGATAGCTTACATAAAATTGAGTAAAATAAGCAGATAAGAACATAATTAAAAGTATTCCAATGTAAAAAAAGGAACATGTGTGTGTGTTTTTTAGCCATCAAATAAAATTAAAGGTATCTTATTTATTAAATACCAATTAATTTGTTCTATATCCTTAATATTATAGTTTTTATTAAGGGATAATTTCTATCATATGGTGTTTTAGTTCTAGATCAAGCTGCAGTACCTCAATAAGTTTAGTACGCAAGTCGTGGTAAAGAATAACATCAATAAGTGATTATAGATAAAGAGGATTAAATGATTTGGTAAATTTTTTACATTGATAATAAAGATTTTTTATTATATTATTTTAATTAAATTTTGAATGTATCAAAGATGTTTTAATATACACCATATAAAATGAAGCTTAAGAGGTTGGGATTTTGGATTGTTACACTTACTATAATATTAATTCCACTAATATCTATTCCTCATACAATTATGGATGAATCATTATTGTTTTTTGTTTCCTTATTGTAATTAAAACATGGATGATAATTATTTTTGATATATTTGTTTCAATTAATTTCTTATTAGTGTTGCAATATATGTGTTGGGGAGTAATGAGTGTTAGTATTTTCAAAATTTATGGCTAATTTTCATTTTAAAGTTACCCAATAATATATTTAAAATCTGATTAATAATATCATTTTTCTTACTTTATTGAATCTATATTTTAATTATAAAAATTAATTAAATCTTGATTTTAATGGTTTATTTTATTTCACGTAATTAATTGACACTATAACTTGATGTTTAATTCTGAAATTTTATTGTGTAACATATTTTATTATATGTTTCATTTAATAAATTCATTTTTATTTTAATAAGTGAAATACCACATTAACATGAAGGTTTTATTAGTTTTTAGTTTAGGAAAATATAACATTTTGGTTTCATATGACTTCCTAGGAATATTGAACGTATTTTCTTATATTTCATATGACTTCATCATTTTATATGACTTTATTCCATCTAGTGCATAACAATTTGGAGTAATAAAATAAATAAAAAATTCCTATGAATTTTTTAAGGCATTATAAAAAATTATATTTGATTTCTCCCATCATATAAATTCTTATAACACATTTAGAGTAGTTTGATTTGGGTATTGAAAACGATGCTGATTAAAAATCATGATATTTTATAAGGAAAAGAGTCTAGGTTTCTCACCTTGGATTTCAAACTGTTGAACCAAAAAAGGGACTCAGGAATAGTTCTATATGGCAGGAATTGTTCGTTATGTAAGGATAAATAAATTCCACTAGTCGATCAACCTAAATTGATTATACCATATTTTCTATATTTCATTTCATTTAATTTTAATTAATCTCTCTGGTGATGGAACACAACAACATTAGTGGGAAATCTAGAGAGATTCCCTCTGACATTATTATTGATTTGGAATTTTAATTTATTATTCTCATTTATTGTCTCTATGTGTGTGTTCTTTTTTGTATATCATTTAAGAATCCCATTATTTTATGAATATTAATTATTCTTCTCTCAATATTGGTTTTACACACATTGGATATGTAGATTCCATTGACAACTAATAATGGTGTGTAGTGGATTAATTCAATAGAAATTAGAAAAATTCAATTACTAAAATTGGTAATATAAGTGGGAAAAAATATCATTTCATTTCCATATATATTTCAAAATTACAAATGAGGGTGATCAATTATGCATCATATAGTAAGACATAGAACTGAAAGTAAAATGAAATAATTGTATAACTATAAGATGGGGAATTATCTTAGGATGGATCACTATATTTTAAAACTAAATTCCAACTGCTAATTTATTTTCTCTAATCTCAAAACACAATTTCATTCATTGACTGCACTGTAACGACAAATTCATTGGAAAACACACTATAAACACCCTCATCTCTGAAAATTACATGATTCCCACATTTCTTATATTTAAATTTTGAATAAATATGTTTTATGGGATCCCTGTGAAATACCCCTCATCACTTTAATATGTGGTTGAAGTTAATATAAGTAAAACGCAATGATGAATCATTCCTATCATAGTGATTTCATTTCCACCACGCCATCTTTACATATAAATAAGGATAATGAATCAATGAATAATTTAAAATAATTAATTCTCATAATTTTTTTAACATTACCGTAAATATGGAATATGTAGAGATTCAAGGGATGAATATAATAAAAAAACACATTGGTTAAGAACCATTTTCAAGGAATATAAGATTGTGTATATGTTTTAAGGAAACAATTTATAAATTATTATAAAATATTTATATAAATAATAAAAATTTAATTTTCATAGAGGGACATAAATTTAATATTTATTTTAAAATACATATATTAAATTAATCTAAAATGATTATAAAATACAAAAATAAATGACATCTTTATTAAAAACTCTTGATAATAATACAGATAAAAATTGATGGGAATTATTGAAAAGAGATTTCATGAATTTTGTCAAAGTTTTCATAAACGTAAATAATGTATTGGATTTAAAGTATTATTTTTAATCAAGGGATAAAAATTCCACTAAAAATATTTTTAAAATAAAATTATATAATAATGGAATCTAAATTGAAATAAATTTAAAATAGGATACTTTTTGATAAGAAGATATTTAAATGTATGAGTTTTCTTTATAATTATCATACGTTTTTCCTTGATAAAAATAATACAAAATGTACTACAAGAACATATATATAATATTATAAAAGATTGTTAATTAATATTAAATAACATATAGAAAAAATATTATGGTTAATGATAGAGGATGATATGTACATAGAGAGATACAGAGAACATAATCGTGTCTATGATAAAGTGCATCATTATGAAGAAGTATGGTATTAAATATAATGAAATGAAAGGTATATGAAGAAAATAAATTTATAAAAAAATAATTTAATGTAGTATTTAATACATTAAAGACCTTTTATATGAGATATAGTCATAATATAGGAAATAGAAAAAACCACTTTAAAAGAATAAAGATTTTTAGATAAACCATTACATAAAGTAGAAATATAAATTAGATGCCTTATAAAATGTTATATAATGAAATTATATTAAATAATTAACATATTTATAAATATTTTCAATATTATATCTTTATTATTATTCAACTATATTATTTTTATACCCTTTATTATTAATTTGATGGAATTTTTGTATATCATTTATTTTGAGGTTGTTCAGTTCATAATTAATTATATGATTTAATATAGTGGTAGTGGTCAATATTCAATATGTTATATTCCCATAAGTTCTATATTTATCATGTTATAAGAATAATTTTATTCAATAATCATGGATGCTCAATAATTTAGTATAAAATTACAATTCATAGAATCATTCTTGGTGAACTTTTTTATCATAGTTAAAATCACATCAATTTTTTACATTCAAAATCATTATTAATGTAGATATAATTTAACTAAAAAATAAAAATATGAATTTCTATTACAATTTATATAAAATAAAATCAAGAAATAAATATATAAGGGTATAAGTAAAAAATAATTAGTTAATAATTTAACATCAGTATTCACGTATCTAGGGTAAAACCACTATAGGTGAACGATGTTTTTAAAGAGTTTAAATAAAAATGGAAAAATAATAAATACATTATTTTTGTGATAACATTAGAGTTTAATTTATACAATATATTTAATTTTCATTTGATGATTTCATAGGTTACTAAATGGATAAATGGTGGAATTTAAATGAAAGGGTGAATCTATTAATTCCATTTTTAGACCTAGTATAATCCTTCGAAAACAGTTTTCATGATACTGAATTATCAAATTATCCTCAGTAATAGTTATTAGGAATGAAAATATAATTAATATAAAATTATTTAATCCTTTTAAAAAAATTAATGGATTTTATCGAATTTTAATATTAATCATGAACTAACATGTTAGAATTGGGTATTCAATATTTTGACAGTGTAACATGTTATTAAAAAGAGTATGCTATTAGGGAATAGATTCTCAATCCTAATTAATTGATCAAAATGAATAAATTATAACGATAATAGAACCATTTATGAAAAATAACATTGACTTTATTTTATTTTTTGGGGAAAAGATACTGAAATAATAATGAAGAAAGTGACATAGATACTTTACCTTGATATTTGAGATACCCACTTTGGAGGGAGCCTTAAATAATTAAAGTATGTTATTATTGGAAAACGACAGTCTAAAAGATAAGATATGGATAGTATATAAAGGTAATGTGGATGATATTTTGAAAATAATGTGTTTTCTAAGTGGAGAAATATATGTAGATTTGGGTTAGTTATGGAGACATGGGAAGAGAATTTTAGAATTAATTATTAATTATTCTATCATTTAGAAAAAATTATTTGAATAGTGTTCAATCCTATAAATTTTATATTTTTTTATCTGTTTTTTTTCATTTAAATTAATATCCATCCAACTTTATGAAAAATTGAATAAACATTAATAATAGTAAATAATACAATATCATTTGTTATCAGAATTATATATACCTTTTCTTTGAAATTTCAAATATATATTTAAAAATAAAAATATTCATTTAAAATTGAATTATTTTAAAACATAATTATACCTTAAATTTAGAATAATATTTTATAATCATTCATGTCATAATTAAATCATGAAGATTGCATAAAAATTAGCCATATTCTTAAAATTGTATTTCTTAACTACTCACTAAAAATAAAATTTTTAGAGAAAAATTTAAAATATTCAACATAAATTAATTTTGATTAGTAGATTAAACAAAATATTTATATAATATAAAATTAAAATTCTTAATATTGAAAAAATTGTTTTTAGACAAAATAATATAATATATTTGGGAACAATTTATTTAAAATAAATCAAATTTCTTTTATTATGATTAAATACATTTTTATTGATATTATTTCTTATTTATTATATGTTTTATAATTAATATTTTCAACCAATATATTTAATAAAATTCATTTTCTAATTAATAAGAATTAATATTTTCAATACACACTTTTAAAAATAGTATTGGTGTCCGTGGATTTATACACATTGATTATAATATCATGTTAATGACCATTTTACCATTCCAAAAAACTAAATTAAAATGGTTTCAAAAAATATGTGATAATAATACCCTTAAAATATGATTAATAAAACATTAATATAAATAAATTATAACTCAATAATATTATTTTTATTTTAAAATAGTATATTTAACATTTCAAAATGATTTTTTTTGAGTAATAAAACAAGTACATAGAATATAATAACGATCATTTTGAACTTAAATAAACTACTATGTAAACTAAAGAGGCTTGATAAAATAATTTTTCAGTGTATAAATAATATTTAATCATTTATTTTGACATATTATAGACATTAAATTTCATATGACATTAATATCAATGGTTGCTAATATTCTATCATTATGAATAATTGGGCCATACATATTCCTCCCTGAGATTACAACGACTCACGCAATATCTAATTAACTATAAAAAAATACAATTACATATAGAATATATTATATTTTAAATTTTTTTAATATCATTTAATAAAACCATTTTAAGAAAAAAAATATTTTTCATAATATTCTATTATAATGGAAATAATTTTTTTTGGGGAGACATATATTTAATAAATAAAACTAATTTAGTGATAAATATGAAAATATGTTTAATAAATATATAATTAAATTATGAAATGAATTTAACATTTTGATATATAATTAAAGAAATAAAAATTATTAATATATTTATTAAAATATATCAGATGTGAAATTTTACACATCTGGCACACCTATTGTGGGATACATAAAAATTTAATATTTTCCCAAATTTATCATAGTATCTAGCTAGAGTCATCCCTCAGAGATAATTTTTATCAATCACTCTCTAATATCTTAACTTATTATACCATTTAATTTTTTTTAAATTCGTTGAAAATTTTGGGTTTCATGTATGTATGAATAGCATTAAATGAATTAATGAAACAAATAATTAAAGGAAACACAATATGGGTCTAAAATAAAGAAATAGATCCTGGATTTACTTATATTGATTCCATATTTATCCATTTATATAGTTTAGTATCCATTTTAAAACACATTTCATCGTTCCTGAGCTACCATATCATAATTGTGTTATTAGTATTAGTGAACCATGGAGATATATTTCGAATATTAGGTCTCAACTCTTCCAATAGTAATGATTAACAATCACATATAAGTTGAGCATGCATGGGTATTGTAAACAAGGATCTATCATATGATATTTCATCCCTGAAATAATCCCACAAAATTATATGAAATGTATTCCAATATTTAAATGGTAAAGTAAGATTGGGAGGGAATATAATAAAAATTGTGAATGATCAATTATGTTATGGAATGTCACCACACCAATCCTCTACACATCTATTGCCTAACCATAAATAAATTAAATAATTACAAAAAAAGAATAGGTATTTGAAAACAATATAAAAACTCCCATTATATCCCTCATCGGGACAGATAATCAACTTTGTGATCATTGAAGATGTACTTTGGAAGAATACAAACAAGTATAGATAATATAAAAAAGAAATACTAATGTGTGTTAAAGAAAGAAAGGATTATATAATAATGTATAAAACCCCCTCTCTTATATTGTCTTAGGATAAAATATAAAACCCTACGATCCATAATTTAGGGAATAAAACTTTTAAATAGGTATAGGTAAGCATTATAAAAACATTGATATGGACATAGATAATTCCACATTCCAATGGTTTTATTAGTAGGATTCTTCCACTTAGAAATCACTAAAATTCACTGTGTTTAAGAGTATTTAAAAAATAATTCTGTGATATTTGACTAATATACATTATTATTCCTTGGATTAAAATAATAATTACAAAAATATATATAAGAATATATTTTTGGAAAAAATTAAAGAATAAATTCCAAGATTATTTAGAGAATTATCAAATAATTGAAAAGTTATATTTATGAATATTCTAAAGCCTTGAAAAATGATTCACAAATGATTCATGATAATTAAGGTTCACATATATGAAATAAATCATCCCCTTCACTTGTACATAACCCCCCTCATTGAATTGATTATGTTAAAATATGTATATCACTTCTCACAATGACTTCTCTTTATAATAATATAAATGTGATCTCTGATTCAACAAATTTAATCACACGCAAATCATATTTAATTTAGTGAGGTTTGATGTTAATCTAATTCATAAATTTTATCTTGATTTATTCTAACAGATTTATTTATTATCATCTTGAGAGGAATGGTGGATCATTTAAATTAGATGACATTGTGTATTATGTGACTCTTACACAACAAGTTTTCTATCCGGGTTAATCCCATGTAGGGATCACTTTGACAGTTGATTCTTATAGAAGGTAATGTTTTAATCAACCATGGTAATATCTATGAACTATTTAATCTTGAATAGCTCCATATTATCATGATTATTATTTAATTTTGGAGATGATGATGGTTTAATCTCATGAATCCCATAAGTAATCGCATACATGATCTATTTTTACAATTTAATCACATACAAGTGTTGATTTTTTCATTAATTCATATATTGGCATGATGATCTCATTGATGAATAACTCTCAACCTACAAAGAAATTTAAAAATAAATTTAAAAATATTATCATTAAAAATTAAATAATTTTTTTAATAGAATAAAAAAAATATAGTTTAGGCTATTTTTATATAAATAAAAATAATACAACTTAAAACTAAATTTTTGTTATTTTATCATAAATTAGGAACAATTTAGGGATTGATTACTTAAATTATTATAAAAAAGTAATAAAAATATATATTTCCCCATCCCCATAAATAGATTTCATATAAATAATTTTTAGAAATTGTTAATTACATGTTAATATATTCTACAATGACATCCATGGTTTTTCGAAATATTTTCATTCCTTAAACTATGCATCAATAGTTCATTATTTTTTCAATTATTTCACATGTATTAAATTTGATTATAAACTTTTTTTGGAATGATATAAATCAAATTAGTATCACATTACTCAATAAAAATAGAATATTATAATAATAATAAGTGGAAAAAGTATAACATTCCTTTGATGGATATATACCATAGATCATTTAATATATTAAAAGTGTATAATTTAAAGTCGAACAATAAATTTAAAACATTTTCTACAACAATCAGATACCATGGATCGTCTTCCCCATTGAGGATCATTATTAGTATAACTAGTCTTATAAGGTCAAAGAACCACATCAAAGGTGTAATGAAGATGTGAAATATAAATCCAAAATTAAAATAATGATAAATGTAATTTAAGTTGTAATAATGGAATGAATTTATTGTAAATAATGATAGGAATTTAACCTTTATATAGAGAAGTATTATCATTGAAAATATGGACATTATATATTTTACTATTCTTAATATAGTTGTTTTATTCAAATGAATCCAACAGGTTTGTTGAAGATGTATATTGTTAAAAACAAATTTAAAATAATATAATTCAAAAAAAATTATAAATAAAATTATCATATTCATTAAACAAATATAACTATTTATTATATATTATTATTATTATTAATGTATGATTGATATTCACATAAAGTTTTTATGTGTGTTATGAAAAAAATGGGGTAAATTTGGGTATGTAATGCATAACCAATTTAAACACATTTTTTCCCTCTCACTTCCGTAAAGAATCATGACCACTCAACCTTGATTATCACATTATTTATCCATTATTGTGAATTTTGTAAATTATAATTTCCCATGGAAAAACATTATTATATACTCTATATGGTTCATTTCACTCTATACTTTTATGCATAAAAAAGTAAATAAAACACCCATAATATTACTTCATTCACAACTATAACCTGGTTCAAGGATCATGTGATTATTAATGTGTTGATTCAACAAATCACAACAAAGATCACCACTCTTTAATGGTATTTTGGCTAGGTCACTCCTCACCTATACTCACTACCTTAAAATATTTAAGGTCAAATCACTATCATCAATGGATCACTTCTA
Source organism: Viscum album (assembly GCA_963277665.1). Taxonomy (NCBI): domain Eukaryota; kingdom Viridiplantae; phylum Streptophyta; class Magnoliopsida; order Santalales; family Viscaceae; genus Viscum; species Viscum album. The sequence continues at coordinate 451,037,295 of OY728139.1, read as the reverse complement.
GTTCCCATAACTTTTTCTCCTTTACTCACTACCATATTATGATCTCCACGTAATTTATAGACATTTAGGTCCCGCCAACAACATAATTTATGATGATTATGTACTTGAATTTATTTATAAATTCTAATGATGTCCACATGGTGATATTTATAGAGATAATTTAATCTAATATGGAACTAAATTCATCATAATTTTATATCTATATTTAGAATACCCTATTTATTTCACAACAAGGCCATAACAATTCTTCTCTTAAATATGTCTTTAATAGTTTAAAACCTTTTATTCTTCCTTCTGTCACCTTTTCTGGAAAACATTACATGGAGATTAAAAATATTCAATATCTCTAGTTCTCTTTTTTTATTAATGTATGTTTCAATCCTAATTTTTATAACATAGAGATTATATTCATCTAAATGAGCACATTTCAACACCATTATGGGCCATACAATACTACCCATAACTCTCCATTATTAACAAACTAATATAGATAATGAAAGTAATTTCTTCATGGTTGAAATATCTCTCTTCATTGTAGACTGAAATTAATTCTTAATTAACCATCTTGATGTATTTCTAAAATATCCCTTTTATTGTTTCTAGAATAATTTATTAAATTAATGTACCATGATTTGTATAGTATTAAATATTATTTCATATAAAATTTGGGTCAGTATATTTAATACATTGTGTTTATCCTATTGAAACAAATACCAAAATACATTATTTCTTGAAACGACAGTGGGTATATGTATTTTTGGGGAAAATACCTTCAAAATTCCCAACTCAATGAGTAGTTTTACATTTTTCTATTTGTCTATATAAATATTATATATAACCTCCATAATTTATGGAAAACATAAAATCTGTCGATATCATTATGCCCGTTTTGGGATCACTGTATCTGATTTCTAAAACATCAAAAACAAATAACCTACAATAGAGTTTTTTGGTGAAAAAAAAAGTTTTTTTAGAAATCGACTACTTCTATGATGTGGTACTCTTTGAAAGGTTGTGTTATCCTCCATACCATGCAATGTGGATTTGGGATACCCATTATTCACAGGTGATCTTCTAATTCTCCATAACCATCTCCATAGTGTGTTCTAACTCTCATGGTCAATTTTGAATATCATGTATTCAATGTAAATCATTTTTAACCACAACCATTAAAACACCATGAATTAGATTCACTATTGTATACAAATTATTTCGAATCCAACCATAAAATATTCTTTTCTATTTTTTATATTTAAAGAAATTATTTCTCAAATCATCATGAATTATATCATGTCCTTTACTTACCTTCTTCTAAGATGCATCAATATCATCTTTGGTTATTTTCTTAACCATGTATTATCATTATAGAATTACTTTTTACTTACATATTTCCTCTAAATATCTTCAATTGTTGAAGAATATTTTAATACCATAAACAACCATTAATCAAGATGTTGGAAACTATAAGGCCCCGACCTTAAACATTACTTAATATTGAATTAAATGAATAATTCACATTGAGGAACTTTTCAGGTTTAGAGATTTAGAGAATTAGATCTTAACTATTACATCTCCAAAGATTACAAAGTAGACACTTCTACTAAGTTTCCATAAAATAAAAACTCTTAAAAAGAAACTTGTCTAGTTCTATGTTTTAGACATCCTGACATTTCCTTGATCCCATCCTTGGCCCTGTTTAACTTTATATCATGTGAAAAACATTTCAAAAAAACTTTGGATGAGCATAAAAAGCTTAGCAAGGGATACACAAATAATGAAAACTGTTAGTTTTTCAAATCAACAAGTAAACCATGTATTCTTTATCAACGTAATACCTTTCACCTTTAGGAAGTAGTAAAAACACTTCACTGAATAAAATATAATTACATACCCTTTTGTAACCAAAATATTACCATAAAACCCATATAAAGAACACCTAACATATAAAGGTAACTTGGGACATAAACATACTTAAATGGAATAACCATACGGTCGACTTCCACACATACTTAATGGAATAGCCATACGGCCGACTTCTATACCCAATGCATTGGAGGTGATAACGTAACCACCCGTCCTGGTATTCACGGAACCACCCATCATATGGTTTATCACGTAACCACCTGTAAAATGTCCAAGTACCATCATTACGCATAAAATATTGAAAATATAAACATTTCAATATCAACATTTCATTTGCAATCACAATAAGCAATTCAATGATATTTAATTAAGCAATCCATTTTCAAAAACCATTTAAAATAGATTTTTGAATAAAAGTGTCCCATAGCACTTTGAAGATTTTAATGGAATTATAATTTTAAAACATTAATGTCCATATAAATAAATACTGAAAACCATTTTGAAGACATGGACATTAAGGATAATGATTTAGAATAATGAATCTCTAAAGCATTTAAAATGATATTTTTGTTAAAGAGTTTTTAACAAAATGAGAGACTCTTGAACACAAATAATTGCACAATAACATGTAATCCGAGCATTATAATATCATGAGAATAAAGGGATTCAGGTTATAATATGTCAATGGATATTACACACACCATATAAGAGTGAATTGGTGCATAACAATAATTAAGTCTCAATGGAAATGTAAATTGAGATGAAATCCATTATAAAGATTGTATCCTTAAATTAAGGATAAATATATCACATAATTATGTGTGAGAAATATAAATACACCTAATATAAGTGGATATTAAGTGTGAAACAATCAGAGGTAATTCACACATATTCATAGGTTGACATGTTCAAGAAGTACTGGTTGAACCCAATGAAATCGAAATTGGGTTAAGACGTTCCCTTGTAAAAATTCGACAGCCTAAGGGAGTCACTTCAAAATTTAGAAAATTAGTCTATGATAGAGAGAATGGTATCTAATCACATGGACATAAACTTTACATCAATAAGGATATAGAAGAACATATCGAACATAATAATATGTAAATTAAAAGACATAACAAAAGAAGTCTTTTAAAAAGAGGAGGGTGAAAGGTCTTCTTACCGAGTTGGGTAACTTTCAAAACGTACACCCCATGCAAGAAGGGTCATACAATGAAGATTTAAATACCCATAAATGAAATTATACTACACAAAGTGTATAATAATGGGAAGTACATACACCAATCAAAGGAAATAGTGGCAAACGTATCACAAATTTCACGGAAATAAAAGTGATATGAAAAATCCCTTATGAAAACTCGGTAGCCTAACGGCGCCACATAAAACTTCCAAAAATGGTTTAATGAGATCAAAAAGGGTCTCTCATCATATGAACATAAAAATTACAGTAATAGTAATATAAAAGAACATCCCCAAACATAATAAAGATGATATTAAAGGAAATTACAAAAAATAGAGTGCTTAAAAAGAAAGAGAGAGGTTGGATCCATTACCTTGGGTCCGACTTGACTCGATCGTTCTTTAACGTCCTGAATAATAAACATGAGTTAATTTACAGTTTCTTAAGAAACTTTTTCAAGTTAATTATTCCTTTATATCACTTATTTCCATGTTATAATCATTATGTAATCATTTATGTAAATAATGTTTGTTTTGTCGATATTTGGTTCTTAAGTCAAAAGTGGACTTCTTACAATTACATGATTTGCGTGTTGTCAAAAGTTCATCATCCCCAGAATTATATTCAGGATTTAGATATCATATATATAATATATATCCAGAATATATAGGTATTTATAATATTACATAATCATTTAGAGTTAAGAAATAAAATTCACCGTACATGGAGACGGTAAGTCGTACGTACGCATGAACGCTACTTTCATTTCTATGTCAAATTAATGGAATTAAAACCAAATGAGAGGTGTGTATATTTTAATTACAGAATTATATTCATAATTTATAAGTACCATAAATAATATATAATAACTTTAAATCCATCCATTATACATCCCAGATATGGGATTAACGAATAAAATCACTTTGAGGGGGCGGTAGTCCGCACTTCCTAAAATGAAATTATCGTGTTTACCCACAATAGAAACCATAAATATAATGCCCCGACCCCGTTAGCCCGGTTCCGATGCTTCGGTTATGGTGTGCAATTTATTTCGTACAAATGAAACAAATAAGTCACACATCATAACCCATCAGGAAGAACTTTCTGGTTTAGATCCTGAAGAATCAGAGACAACAGCTTTGCTTCTTTATTTCTGAGCTAAGAACAAACATCCAAGTCTTGGAAGGGATCTATCAACCTGTAAAAATTTAACATAAAACATAGGGTGAGAATTGAAATACTTAGTAAGGGGTTTTTGAAAATACATAAATACAGCTTTTGAAAACTACATTGAGAAATACTTTTCCATACTTAGAAAATTTCTTAAAAGAAAAACATCAAGACTAAACAAAGGTTGATACACCAGAGTTAAAGTACTTCATACGTATGCACTAAAACACTTAGCGGTAACTCACTTAGCAACCAAGATAAGCATAATAATAAAAGGCATGGTTTGCACGAAGTAAAGTGTCCATAAACAGGAAAAGTGTGTATGATCAAGAAGATGAAAAAGTCATCAGAGTCGCGCACAAGCGCATCATCTACACAAAATATGCACATTATAACATGTTAATTTAAATACAACATTTGAAATGAAGTTCTGGAAAAGAAATTGGTCATGCATCAACATTGCCATATCATATGTCTTGTGTTTCTTTTTTTTTATCTGATACTCTTAGGTAAGGTTCTATAACCAAGGTTATTCCTCTATCGGAATAAACGCTAGGTTGGTCATAAACAAAGAAATGTATGCTGAAGGACTCATGGTTTCTGTGTCAAGGCCTTGTGCCATGACCTAAGGGTAAAAACCCAATCTGACTGTCTCGAGAACTATCGATGCATCGAGGAGCTTACTTTTACCGGTCTCTAACCCGGAGGGCTTACTTTAACCAGTCCCCAACCAGGAGGGTTTTCTTCTTACCGGACCCCATTCCGGGTAGTCCCATACATTTCTCACATGTTGATAGGGTCAGATATTTAAGGTGTCCCATACCAATTTGAATATTTAATTTTCATTTCATATTACCCAAGGTGTCCCATACCACTTTGGGTAATACCATTTTCATTTCTCATTACCCAAGGTGTCTCATACCACTTTGTGCAATTAGTTCTTAGTTCCTCTTCATGTTGAGTCATATGCATGAATAATATTAATAAGGTAACAATTACATAAATGGTTTACAAATACATGATATGACAGATAAACATGAAAATATGGAATAAAATAAGGCATGGTTAAGCAAGTATACTATGTGTGTAGAACAATTATTTAAGCACATAAAATGATGAATGTGTGAGACTTGCTCCCAAGGTTTATTAAATGATGAGTTTCTAAAATTCCAGTGCATGGAAAAGAACTACTTGGAATTAACTATTGTACTTCATAGGTCATAGTACTTGCCACAGATCTTCATCCGCTAATAATTACTACTGCATGCTTGGTATAAAAATAATAAACACTTGCAATCTTTAAAATTCCGACACTTGGAAATAAACCACTTTAAAAATAATACCTTTCATTAATTATTATTCTTCTCTGGTCATAGAATTTTATGTTACACTCTTCTCACTAAAACTCACTGCAACGAGTTTGGTATAAAAATAATAGAGGATTTCTACACATTAAACTAACCCTTAAATCCACATCCTTTTAATGCAAGCTTAAAACAGGCATAAGCATATCCTTAAAAAAAATCATAAATCCTTTCAAAGGTGACATTAATCAAGTTCATTGGTGTACCCTTAGATACAGAAATATAAAGCAGCATAGGCAAGCACTAAAATCCTACATGCAGAAAAATATTAATAACAATTTCTTGAAACTAGGATTCCAGATATTAATCTTAAAAACACATACATACATAGAGATATATATACACAAAGTATATATATATATATGGGGTTTCTCATAAATTAAACATGGTTCACTTGAAATCTAAAACCTCTGACAATCTATAATTTATTCAGTTTAAAAAAAACAAAACCTTATGGGTTTTAAATGTTCATGAAACTATAAATATATAAAACTTCAATTTCAACTATAACATGTTTGCTCCCAAACCAAAGACCTAGTTCGCATTAAAAAAATATTTTACAAGAATAATTATTCATCTCTTAAACTTCAAAACTGATTTCCATTCCGATACATTACCTTACATAAAAATATAGTTATATAAATATATACGGCTTACTTAAAATCCAACCTGTTACGAATTGATTTTAGAAAAACCCTTTTGAAAAGCATAATTCTTGGTATAAAAATACTGAATAATCTTGGATACCCTAAAAAATGGGTTTGAGTGATGTATATACATATGTATATACTTATATATATATATTCAAAACCATAAAAACACCATACACTTGAGTTTTAGGTTTGTAAAAAATAGGGACATTAAAACAAACTTATAAGTGATATCCATTTTTATATCACGAAGGAAACACCCCTTGAAAAATTGTTCAAAACCGAAGAGTATGAGTTGTATATACGTATATATATATTGTATATATTGTGGGTATAATAGTATAGGTTTCCATAAAACATGAAAACACCCTTAGAGTAGAGTACTCTTCTTAAACCGAGGGGTTTGCATGTTGAATATATTCGTATAACAATAAATCGGATATGTATACACATATATATATATATAAACCGAGTATATATAATGTTTTAGCTTAAACTGAAAAAACACTAAAACACGCTTACCTCGCTTGAGGATGAAGCTCGAGACATGGGTATGCTCGCTGGTTTGCTGGGAATTTAGGGGAGTTGAGGAGGAGAAACCGCCCGGAGTTTCATGTGGAAGGGGTGAGGTTTATGTAGAGGTTTTCAGCACAACTTGGTGGCTCGACCCAAGGGTTATCCTGGTGTAGAGGAGACGAAGGTACAGCGCCCTAGTAGGTGGGGGTGTGCGAAGTCAATGTGAGCAGTGGGGGGAGGCGTCTCGGGCAAACCATGTCTGGTTCGCGGGTCCCTGGCGCGAGGTAGAAGAAGGCGTGGAGGGAAAAAACGGATGAGATTCGGCCTTGGCATGATCGGACGGCTATGGTGTATTGAACGTTTTTAAAACACAACAATGGCAGGGATCGACCAGGGTGTGATCGAACGGTCTAGGCAAAAAAAATGCGGGGTCGGGATGGCCTGGGTTGCATGTTTTTTTAAAAAAAACAGTTTTAATAACCGTTTAAATTATACTCCTTCACAATATATATATATATAATCGGTACATTATAATTTGGAATTTTTATAAAACATAATAAGTACTTTTAACTCATAATTTTCAAATCCAAAAATCCCATTTTAGTTTAAGTAAACAAATGATACTATTTGATATATCTATTAGTTATTTTATTTTAAAAAAAAAGATATATTTTTAATACCACACTTTTATATCTACTAGGATATTATAACCATTAAAATCCAATTTATAACTTACTTCACTTGTTGATTTATACAATTATGTTTAAAAGACCTATAGTTTTTTCTCTAATTCAAAACACATATTTTTTTAGAGATCCGAAAAAATACATTTTTCTATTGTTGTTGATACCCCGTTCGACACATTTTAAAATACCATGTTTTCCACCATATAAATATCATCATGATCAAAATAGAATCATTTACAAGAATAATATTTTATTTTAATAATTGAAGATATAATTCTAATATTTTGTACATATTAAAATACTGAAATACCATAATATTATAAAAGAGTTATAAGGACAAAATTTTATAAAAAACAGCACTTAATCCCTTGGAACCCAACGGTCAAAAAAAAACGGTCATATTCCTTTTATAGGACCATTATAAAAGCAAGGGGTAGGTTGTTTTATATTTTCAAAACACCGGACCCTTGGTGGATAGCTCTCCTCATACCTCTGGTGCTGAGTGCATGCGCGGTGATTCTGGCGGTTATACTTTTCACACTGATGGATCCTGAAGATGACGACTATCCGATTGCCCGTGTTGTGGTTCTTTGTAGTCTTGTTGTGGCCGTGTTAGGTCTTGTGCAGGGTACTTTCAATTAGATGAGTCTTGTTGTAATGTATCTTTTAAATATATAACAGTTTATCGTTTTCTTCATGTTTGATCTCTACTCGAATTCTTTGTCAACACACAAACCATAAAATAAAATAAAACAAGATACATCATTGAAAAGCACAACATTGTTTACTTGAACCAGTTTATAAAACCTGGGGCTTTACATTATCCCCCTCTTAAAATAATTGCGTCCCCGCAATTCGATCGGTGTACAAACACTGACTTACTCACACAGCTTCTCTGACACCCTTGGTGATGTCCCTTTACCTCCAAGGCCCATGGAAGAAGTTACTATTCAACTCAATCCCCAGGGCTGAACAGAGCTTGTGGGTCTCCTCTTCCCAAATACATTTTTGGCAAAGTGGATTGTGGTTGAAGCCAAGCTCCCGCTTGATACAGGTGGTTTTCCAGAGATGGGAACGAGTGACATCAAGCTTCGCGACATCCGCTTGGATTTGGTTCCTAAAGATCTCTCGAACCATCTCATAATTGAAGGATTCTAGGAAGGATCCAAAATCGTAGAGCTCCCCAAGCATGCTGAAGCACAGGATTTGGTACATAAAGACTGCGCGGAAGTCCAACTTCTTTGTAGCTTCTCCAAATGCCGGGAAGGCCAACCATTTATTTGTTCAAGGTGAAACACAGGAACAGTCCCTCATAGTACTTCCCTTTCTTTTTATAATTCTCAAACAGCGCAGTATCCATTAGGTTATACACAACTTCTGACCCTCGGAAGATTCGAAGGACATTTGAGCTTTTCGATATTTCATAGAGGGTTTTGCACGTGAGTCGTAAGTTAACAAAATGTTGCTAACATGTTGAGAAGGATTTTTCCACAATAGTCTCTATGATTTCTGTAGGGAGAGTCAAGAGTCTAGGCGTGGTTCGCTGTCTTTCCATCTGAGAAGTTTAAGAACAAACCCAACTTAGTAAAACATTATTAATGTTTTTGTGTTGTCCTAATTTTCCAAGGATGCCTAAAACATTCCTCTGATACCAACAATAACGCCCCGACCCCGGTAGCCCGGTGCCGGTGCTTCGGTTATGGTGTGCAATTTATTTCGTACAAATGAAACAAATAAGTCACACATCATAACCCATCAGGAGGAACTTTCTGGTTTAGATCCTGAAGAATCAGAGACAACAGCTTTGCTTCTTTATTTCTGAGCTAAGAAGAAACATCCAAGTCTTGGAAGGGCTCTATCAACCTGTAAAAATTTAACATAAAACATAGGGTGAGCATTGAAATACTCAATAAGGGGTTTTTGAAAATACATAAATACAGCTTTTGAAAACTACGTTGAGAAATACTTTTCCATACTTAGAAATTTTCTTAAAAGAAAAACTTCAAGACTAAACAAAGGTTGATACACCAGAGTTAAAGTACTTCATACGTATGCACTAAAACACTTAGCGATAACTCACTTAGCAACCAAGATAAGCATAATAATAAAAGGCATGGTTTGAACGAAGGAAAGTGTCCATAAACAGGAAAATTGTGTATGATCAAGAAGATGAAAAAGTCATCAGAGTCGCGCACAAGCGCATCATCTACACAAAATATGCACATTATGACATGTTAATTGAAATACAACATTTGAAATGAAGTTCTGGAAAAGAAATTGGTCATGGATCAACATTGCCATATCATATATCTTGTGTTTCTTTTTTTTTATCTGATACTCTTAGGTAAGGTTCTATAACCAAGGTTATTCCTCTATCGGAATAAACGCTAGGTTGGTCATAAACAAAGAAATGTATGCTGAAGGACTCATGGTTTCTGTGTCAAGGCCTTGTGCCATGACCTAAGGGTAAAAACCCAATCTGACTGTCTCGAGAACTATCGATGCATCGAGGATCTTACTTTTACCGGTCTCCAACCCGGAGGGCTTACTTTAACCAGTCCCTAACCTGGAGGGTTTTCTTCTTACCGGACCCCATTCTGGGTAGTCCCATACATTTCTCACATGTTGATAGGGTCAGATATTCAAGGTGTCCCATACCAATTTGAATATTTAATTTTCATTTCATTTTACCCAAGGTGTCCCATACCACTTTGGGTAATACCATTTTCATTTCTCATTACCCAATGTGTCCCATACCACTTTGGGCAATTAGTTCTTAGTTCCTCTTCATGTTGAGTCATATTCATGAATAATATTAATAAGGTAACAATTACATAAATGGTTTACAAATACATGATATGACAGATAAACATGAAAATATGGAATAAAAGAAGGCATGGTTAAGTAAGCATACTATGTGTGTAGAACAATTATTTAAGCGCATAAAATGATTAATGTGTGAGACTTGCTCCCAAGGGTTATTAAATGATGAGTTTATAAAATTCTAGTGCATGGAAAATAACTACTTGGCATTAACTATTGTACTTCACAGGTCATAGTACTTGCAACAGATCTTCATCCGCTAATAATTACTACGGCATGCTTGGTATAAAAATAATAAACACTTGCAATCATTAAATTTCCGACACTTGGAAATAAACCACTTTAAAAATAATACCTTTCATTAATTATTATTCTTCTCTAGTCGTAGAATTTGATGTTACACTCTGCTCACTAAAAATCACTGCAACGAGTTTGGTATAAAAACAATAGAGGATTTCTACACATTAACATAACCCTTAAATCCACATCCTTTTAATGCAAGTTTAAAATAGGCATAAGCATATCCTTAAAAAAATCATAAATCATTTCAAAGGTGACATTAATCAAGTTCATTGGTGTACCCTTAGATACAGAAATATAAAGCAGCATAGGCAAGCACTAAAATCCTACATGCATAAAAATATTTATAACAATTTCTTGAAACTAGTTTTCCAGTTATTAATCTTAAAAACACATACATACATAGGGATATATATACACAACGTATGTATATATATATATGGGGTTTCTCATAAATTAAACATGGTTCACTTGAAATATAAAACCTCTGACAATCTATAATTTATTCAGTTTAAAAAAAACCTTATGGGTTTTAAATGTTCATGAAACTATAAATATATAAAACTTCAATTTCAACTAAAACATGTTTGCTCCCAAACCAAAGACCTAGTTCGCATTAAAAAAATATTTTACAAAAATAATTATTCATCTCTTAAACATCAAAACTGATTTCCATTCTGATACATTACCTTACATAAAAATATAGTTATATAAATATATACGGCTTACATAAAATACAACCTGTTAGGAATTGATTTTAGAAAAACCCTTTTCAAAAGCATAATTCTTGGTATAAAAATACTGAATAATCTTGGATACCCTAAAAAAATGGGTTTGAGTGATGTATATACATATGTATATACTTATATATATATATATTCAAAACCATAAAAACACCATACACTTGATTTTTAGGTTTGTAAAAAATAGGGTCATTAAAACAAACTTATAAGTGATATCCCTTTTTATATCACGAAGGAAACACCCCTTGAAAAATTGTTCAAAATCGAAGAGTATGAGTTGTATATACGTATATATATTTATTGTATATATTGTGGGTATAATAGTATAGGTTTCCATAAAACATGAAAACACCCTTAGAGTAGAGTAATCTTCTTAAACCGAGGGGTTTGCATGTTGAATATATTCGTATAACAATAAATCGGATATGTATACACATATATTTATATATAAACCGAGTATATATAACGTTTTAGCTTAAACCGAAAAAACACTAAAACACCCTTACCTCGCTTGAGGATGAAGCTCGAGACATGGGTATGCTCGCTGGTTTGCTGGGAATTTAGGGGAGATGAGGAGGAGGAGAAACCGCTCGGAGTTTCATGTGGCAGGGGTGAGGTTTATGTAAAGGTTTTCAGCACAACTTGGTGGCTCGACCCAAGGGTTAGCCCGGTGTAGAGGAGACGAAGGTACAACACCCTAGTAGGTGGGGGTGTGCGAGGTCAACGTGAGCAGTGGGGGGAGGCGTCTCGGGCAAACCATGTCTAGTCGCGGGTCCCTGGCACGAGGTAGAAGAAGACGTGGAGGAAAAAAACGGACGAGATTCGGCCTTGGCATGATCGGACGGCTGTGGTGCATTGAACGTTTTTAAAAACACAACAACGGAAGGGATCGACCAGGGCGTGATCGAACGGTCGAGGCAAAAAAAATGCGGGGTCGGGATGGCCTGGGTTGCATGTTTTAAAAAAAAACAGTTTTAATAACCGTTTAAATTATACTCCTTCACAATATATATATATAATCGGTACATTATAATTTGGAATTTTTATAAAACATAATAAGTACTTTTAACTCATAATTTTCAAATCCAAAAATCCCATTTTAGTTTAAGTAAACAAATGATACTATTTGATATATCTATTAGTTATTTTATTTAAAAAAAAGATATATTTTTAATACAACACTTTTATATCTACTAGGATCTTATAACCATTAAAATCCAATTTATAACTTACTTAACTTGTTGATTTATACAATTATGTTTAAAAGACCTATAGTTTTTTCTCTAATTCAAAACACATATTTTTTTAGAGATCCGAAAAAATACATTTTTCAATTATTGTTGATACCCCGTTCGACACATTTTAAAATACCATGTTTTCCACCATATAAATATCATCATGATCAAAATAGATTCATTTACAAGAATAATATTTTATTTTAATAATTGAAGATACAATTCTAGTATTTTGTACTTATTAAAATATTGAAATACCATAATATTATAAAAGCGTTATAAGGACAAAATTTTATAAATAACAGCACTTAATCCCTTGGAACCCAACGGTCAAAAAAACGGTCATATTCCTTTTAAAGGTCCATTATAAAAGCAAGGAGTATGTTGTTTTATATTTTCAAGACACCAGACCCTTGGAAGATGGCTCTCCTCATACCTCTGGTGCTGAGTGCGTGCACGGTGATTCTGGCGGTTATACTATTCACACTGATGGATCCTGAAGATGACGACTATCCGATTTCCCGTGTTGTGGTTCTTTGTAGTCTTGCTGTGGCCGTGTTAGGTCTTGTGCAGGTTACTTTCAATTAGATGGGTCTTGTTGTAATGTATCTTTTAGATATATAACAGTTTATCGTATTCTTCGTGTTTGATCTCTACTCGAATTCTTTATCAACACACAAACCATAAAATAAAATAAAACAAGAGACATCATTGAAAAGCACAACATTGTTTACTTGAACCAGTTTATAAAACCTGGGGCGTTACAATAAAGGTATGACACAAAAGAAAGATAAAGAAGCTTAAGTAAAACATAAAAATATTATATATCATATATAAATATATTTACATCTTAATTTCCACCTTTGAAGGTGTTATATGAGTGTTGAACAATCATCGTTTCGTGAGACAGAAATTCTCCATCCACAGAAACAGTATGTTCTTTAACAATTAGATGTAGGTGTGTGTAAGTGTATCTCGAATGATTCTTAAAAAAACTTCCTAGTATATTGAGAATATTGTAGTTGTTACAAAAGAAAATAATAAAATGAGTTTAGGGGGTTGGAGAAGCAAAATAAAACAAAAGAACACAAGAGAGGACACTATCTTTAAATCGGGTAACTCTCTTTGATTTGATCTCAAAGGCTTCCTTGGAAAGGATTATGCTAAAAGTGAGGCTTCAATGATGAAGAGCGGTATGTGGAGAGATGAAATGGTCAGGATTTGGCCGATCCAAAGGCTTGAGAGGTGTGGGTAAGGTTGTATAGGTGGGGGCCTTTTATAAGAGGAGAGTAGGGGCACTCTTGGAAAGTAAGTAAATGTTACTTCATTTTAGAATGAGATTAGGATTTTAAAGGTCCCAAATTAATGTTTTTAAAGGATAAGGTTATAAGGGTCCTAAATCCACTCATCCAATAGGTTTTGGGCATGTTTAGGTCTTAGATTTTACATTATCGTTCCATTTTATTTAAATCGTTAAATAATGAGGTAATTGTTGCATCATCATGGTGTCATAAATAATTTAATTTAGTTAATGTCTAAAAATTATAAAAAAACTACTATGATGTAGTAAATAGTTTTAGCTTTCCAATGAATATTAATAGTAAAAAATATGACTTGTATAACCCCATATAAAAATTGTTTTAGTAAAATAACACATGTTTGTGACATTTTAATTTTAACATTAAATAAAAAGGTATTAATGTCATTTTCCTACCAAAGTGGCTCCATGGGGTCCCAAAGTTGACCCATGGATTGTCTTGGTCGGCCATGACACATAAAATGAGGGTAGGACACATTTCTAGGTCATTTTATTTTATTAAAATATTATTTTTATCTTAAATTACACTAATTACCTCTAATCGTGATTAATAAACTTAAAAGTTACTATTCCCCAAAAAATTATTTTAATCCCATTGAACCAAATTTTACTTCTTAATTAAATCCATGTATGTCATATTTTTTAAATACAAATCACAGAAGTCGTAAAGTTTCATTTAAACGAAAAATCAGTTTCTTTAACTACCACTTAGTGGTTTCACTATTCATCAAAAATTGAAGTTTTTCAAAAAAATACCAAAAATTTACCCTATGCTATATTTGATATTCCAAATTCAAAAATGATGTCTACTTTAAAAAATTGAAAACATATAAGTTACATTAATTAATTTAATAATTAATTCCCGCTGTCAGAGTAAATAGCATGTTTTTATGAAACAATAAGTATCAAAATATTGACACTAGTTTAAGTCCAATTTCAAGATGAAATTAATTCCAACGACCACTATTGGATTAAATGGTAGAAATATATTCTAATTTCACTTTGAAACCAATTCAAAAGATAATATAATCATATAAATAAATTAGATTAAAAAGAGGTTTTGAATTAAAATACAACATTTTTCACTATTCATTAAAAAATGATCTTTATCGGAAAAATACCAAAATTTTACACAAAGTAAATTTTGATGTCCCGATCACAAAGAAGAATTTTATTTTGTCAAATATAACACATAAAATTGTCAAAAATTGTATTTAAAAGAGGTTCTCCATCAAAAGGCGGTTAATCGACCTTTTAAAGAATATTAGAATGTTTACGGTTAAAATTGCATTCATTCACATTTTTAATCCTCTAACATTTATCATAAAAAGTAAAAATATTTGGCAAACATATATAATCATTTTGTAGTTAGTTCCCGTCATTATAACAACTAGGTGTTTACATAAAATAATTTTATTATTGGAGTGCAACGTAAGATTTCAAAGGAACTTGTTTTTGCATATTGGGTAAGCCATCGAGCATAGCGTTCCCTTTAAATTAATATTAACATTTTTTTCAAAAATAGGGATAATTATAAAAATTTCATATTCTTTATTTACCTGGGGTGTTACATCCTTCCCCTTTTTGGGAATTGCGTCCTCGCAATTTTAAAATTGGTCTTAGAAACATCATTGAAAGTCCCACATCGGAATAGGAGTTGGTAAAACAATCACTTTAAAAGAAACAAAGAGAATTACAGAGGTCACCTGAGTTAACCCACACTAGGATTCCATGTAAGAAAACATGGAAATGGAGGAGAAAACGTAGGGTCATGTTCTGATGGAGAGTGATAGAAAACATGTTTATGAGAAAGTTAACCACAAGAAAATCACAAACTTGTGATGGGTTAAACGGTATTCGATTCCCCAGTAGGAAAAGTTAATAGACAACATTTTTGTTTTAAGTTGATTTTTATTGAGGAATTTATTCATAAGGAAACATAATTACTTATCATGTTTACTTTTAACTTTTATTACATTTCTTACACAAACTCATATTTTCTCCAAAAGACGAGTATTTAGGAAGACTTTTTCACATTAAGAGTACTATAATCAACATCTATAGAATCACCTAATCCAAAAAAGAGAACTATATACTTCCCATGTCTTTAGACTTTAACCAAAACCAAAACCAAAAAGGTTAGTACACGATCAGATATTCCAGAAAAGGATAACCCTTTATAAAAAGAAAATCTATTCTTAATCTCCAAAATTTGTTCAACAAAACCTAAAGTTCAATGAAGACCATAAGTAAACCAAACTAAGATTGAAACCCAAATATTTGAAGGATTTAATCACATAGTCTTCCAAGTTAAATCGTATCATTTATCTCTAAACAACATCAGTTTCTCTTAAAGTATCGTATTGAAAAGTAATTAACCTAATCTTATATCCTCCATGATAGGTTAATAATTTTCATAGATAAACCAAAATCAACTTACTCTTAATTCATAAAATCATCTAACTAAAAAGACGTAGTCAAACTAACCAGGGACTTCACGTAGTCCAGTGGTAGGCGATAAATACAAATCGCACTTTGGTTGTGGGTTCGATTCCCGCAGCTTTGTCTGACGCGACGGATTGTCACACGATCTGAGTGTTGTCCTTTTTCCAAACAATATAATTCTCAAATCATTCCCCAAAAAGAGATAAAATCATCAAAAATAACCATAACATACTTTAACCTCAATTTTATCTCATGCCTTTCACTTTCCATCATAACATATAGTAACCCATAATTACCTCAAAAGTAAGGATCATAAAAACCCACTTGGTTCTTTATAACTATGTCCAAAAAATAACAGATAACTATTCCTTGAATAAAATTTTCTTATATCAAACATCAGGGTTACACATACTATAAAATGTTTTCTAATGTAACCCAATCATCAAAAGAGACTTAATACTCATAATAATTTCACCATAACTCTTAATGCCCTTATATGTTGACTTCTTACTCATTCAACATTCTTCATGATCCATTAACCATTCCTTTCCAACTTATTCTGAAATACTTCTTTCCTACAAACAAAATCATGAATCATATCCTAAGATTCCAAAATAGGAAAACAAATTTTATGAAATAATCCATACCTTTGACTGGTCATTGTCAGTTTCTTCATCCTCAATCGGAATGGCATTAGATATTGGTAAACAAATATTTGTACGATCTTGGTGATCTCATTCCTGAAACTTCTTCATAGGACATGTGTTTTCATAATGACCATACACCCCACATTTAAAACATTCAATTGATCCCTCAGAAAGAACTTCTTTCCATTTCCTCGAGTCAACTAGATGCTACCTTTTTCCATGGCTGGTTCTTGCTTTATGACCTTCATTTCCTCATCTATAGCATATTTCTATCCCTTTGAATCATTTTTCTATGTGTTTCTTTCCACATATTTGACATATAGGTTTTTTAACACACTTACCTTTATGATTATTACATGTAGTTCTATAGGGATTTGTTTCTTGCATATATGATGCCTTAAAGAAATCACCATGGTTTAGGTGGTCAATCATGACTCCAGATAGTTGGTTGAGGATAAACACACGAGCTCTCATTTAAGCTCCCATATCATTCAGTTTCTCACTCAGAAAACTGTCACAGTTTCCTTCACATCCACTGTTACTTTGGTGCCTGCTAGATCCAGCCATTTACTAAAACCAAAAAGGTCAGTGTGATCATATCGACAAAACCATCATGTACTAATGAGGAAGATAAAAACTAAGATATACTTACTCATTCACTTTATCTAAAACTAGGACTCTTTCTGAAATCATAACCATTATGGTAATGTCACTTATGCTTATAGAATACAGTAACCTCTAAAGTGATCTAAACCGACCTTTGATACCAACTATAAGGCCCCGGCCGTAAACCTTACTTAATGTTGAATTAAATGAATAATTCACATTGAGGATATTTTCAGGTTTATAGTTTTAGAGAATTAGATCTTAACTATTACATCTCCAAAGATTACAAAGTAGACACTTCTACTAAGTTTCTATATAATAAAAACTCTTAAAAAGAAACATGTCTAGTTCCATGTTTTAGACAGCCTGACATTTCCTTGATCTCATCCTTGGCCCTACTCAACTTTATGTCCTGCGAAAAACATTTCAAAAAAAACTTGGGATTAGCATAAAAAGCTCAAAAAGGGATACACAAAGAATGAAAACTGTTAGTTCTTCAAAGCAACAAGTAAACCATGTATACTTTATCAAAGTAATACCTTTCACCTTTAAGAAGTAGTAAAAACTCTTCACTGAATAAAATATCATTACTTACCCTTTCGTAACCAAAAGATTACCAGAAAACCCATATAAATAACACATGACATATAAAGGTAACTTGGGACATAAACATACTTAAATAGAATAACCATACGGTCGACTTCCACATAAACATGATGGAATAGCCATACGACCGACTTCCATACCCAATGCATTGGAGGTTATAACGTATCCACTTGTCCTGGTATTCACGGCACCACACATCATATGGTTTATAACGTAACCACCGATAAAATGTCCAAGTACCATCATTACACATAAAATATTGAAAATATAAACATTTCAGAAACAACATTTCATTTGCAATCACAATAATCAATTCCATGATATTTAATTAAGCAATCCATTTTCAAAATCCATTTAAAAGATATTTTTGAATCAAAGTGTCCCATACCACTTTGAAGATTTTAATGGAATTATAATTTTAAAACATTAATGTCCATATAAATATATACTGAAAACCATTTTGAATACATGGACATTAAATATAAATATTTAGAATAATGAATCCTTAAAACATTTAAAACGAAAGTTTTGGTAAAGAGTTTTTAACAAAATGAGATACTCTTGAATACAAATAATTTCAGAATAACATGTAATCCGAGATTTATAATATCATGAGAATATATGGATTCATGATATAATATGTAGAAGGATAGTATACACACCATATAAGAGTTAATTGGTGCATAACAACAATGAAGTCTCAATGGAAATGTAAATTGAGATGAAATCCATTATAAATATGGTATCCTTAAATTAAGGATAAATCTATCACATAATTATGTGTGACAAATATAAATACACCAAATATAAGTGGATATTAAGTGTGAAATAATCAGAGGTCATTCACACAAATTCATAGGATGACATGTTCAAGAAGTACTGGTTGAACCCAAAGGAATCAAAATTGGGTTATGATGTTCCCTTGAAAAAATTTGATAGCCTAAGGGCGTCACTTCAAAGTTCAGAAAATTAGTCGATGAGAGAGAGAATGGTATCTCATCACTTGGACATAAAATTTACCTCAATAAGTATATATAAGAACATATCACAACATAATAATATGTAAATTAAAAGACATAACAAAAGAAGTCTTTTAAAAAGGGGAGGGTGAAAGGTCCCCTTACCGAGTTGGGTAACTTTCGAAACGTACACCACATTGAAGAAGGGCTATACAATGAAGATGTAAATACCCATAAATGAAATTATACTATACAAAGTGTATAATAATGTGCAGTACATAAACCACTCAAAGGAAATAGTGTCAAACATAGCATAAATGTCATGACAATAAAAGTGGGATGAAAGATCCTTTATGAAAACTCGGCAGCCTAACTGCGCCACTTAAAAGATCCAAAAATGGTTTGATGAGATCAAAAAGGGTCTCTCATCATATGAACATAAAAATTACAGTACGAGGAATATAAAATAATATCCCCAAACATAATAAATATGTGCTTAAAAATGACATAAAAGAGAGTGCTTAAAAAGAAAGAGAGAGGGTGGATCCCTTACCTCAGGTCTGACTTGACTCGATCATTCTTTAACGTCCTGAATAATAAACTTGAGTTAATTTCCACTTGCTTAAGAACCTTTTTCAATTTCATTATTCCTTTATATCACTTATTTCCATGTTATAAGAATTAGGTAATCATTTATGTTAATAATGATTGTTTTGTCGATATTTGGTTCTTAAGTCGAAAGTGGACTTCTTACAATTACAAGTTGTTCATGTGGTCAAAGGTTCATTATATCCAGAATGATATTCAAGATTTGGATATCATATATATCATATATATCCATAATATAAAAGTATTTATAATATTAAATAATAATTTAGAGGTAAGAAATTAAATTCATCGTACATGGAGATGATAAGCCGTACGTACGCATGAACGCTACTTTCATTTCTATGTCATATTAATGGAATTAAAACCAAATGAGAGGTATTTATATTTTAATTCCAGAATTATATTCATCATTTATATGTAACATAAATAAAATATAATAACTTTAAATATATCCTTTATACATCCCACATATGGCATTAACGAATCAAATCACTTTGAGGGGGCGGTAGTCCGCACTTCCTAAAATGAAATTATCCTGTTTACCCACAATAAAAACCATAAAGGTATACCACAAAAGAAAAATAAATAAGATTAAGTAAAACATAAACATATTTTATATCATATATAAATATAGTGACATCTTAATGACCACCTTTTAAGGTGTTATATGATTGTTGAACAATCATCGTTTCGTGAGGCAGAAATTCTTCATCCACAGAAACAGTATGTTCTTTAACCATTAGATATAGGTGTCTGTAAGTGTAGCTCGAATTATTATTATAAAAACATCCTAGTATATTTAAGATGCTGGATTTTTTACAAAAGAAAAGAATAAAATGAGTTTAGGGGGTTGGAGAAGAAAAATAAAACAAAAGAACACAAGAGAGGACACTACCTTTAAATCGGGTAACTCTCTTTGATTTGAGCTGAAAGGCTTCCTTGGAATAGATTCTGCCCAAAGTGAGGATTCAATGATGAATAAAGGGATGTTGAGAGATGAAATGGGCAGGGGTTGGCGAACCCAAAGGCTTGAGAGGTGTGGGTAAGGTGGTAGAGTTGGGGCCTTTTATAATAGGAGAGGACGGGCACTCTTGGAATGTAAGAAAATGTTACTTTATTTTAGAATGAGTTTCGGATTTTAAAGGTCCCACATTGCTTTTTTTCGAGGATAAGGTGATAAGGGTTATAAATCCACCAATACAATAGGTTTTGGGCATGTGTAGGTCTTATATTTTACATTATCATTCCATTTTATTTAAATCGTTAAATAATGAGGTAATCGCTGCATCATCATGGTGTCATAAATAATTTAATTTAGGTAATGTCTAAAAATTATACAAAAAATACTATGATCTAGTAAATATTTTTAGCTTTCCAATATATATTAATAGTTGAATATCTGACATGTATAACCCCATATAAAAATTGTTTTAGTAAAACAACACATGTTTGTGACATTTTAATTTTAACATTAAATAAGGTATTAATGTCATTTTCCTACCAAAGTGGCTCCATGGGGTCCCCAAGTTGACCCATGGATTCTATTCGTCTTCCATGACACATCCAAGGAGGGTAGGATATGTGTCTATGTCATTTCATATTATTAAAACATTATTTTTACCTTAAATTACACTAATTACCTCTAATCGCGATTAATAAACTTAATAGTTACTATTCACCAAAAAATTATTTTAATCCCATTGAACCACATTTTACTTCTTAATTACAACCATGTATGTCGGAATTTTGATATTCAAATCACAGAAGTGGTAAAGTCTCATTTAAATGAAAAATCGGTTTCTTTAACTACCACTTAGTGGTTTCACTATTCATCAAAAATTGAAGTTTTTCAGAAAATTACCAAAAATTTACCCTAGGCTATATTTGATATTACAAATTCAAAAATGATGTATATTTTAAAAAATTCAGAACATATAAGTTACATTAATTAATTTAATAATTAATTCCCGCTGTCAGAGCGAATAGCATCTTTTTGTGAAATAATAAGTATCAAAAGATTGACACTAGTTTAAGTCCAATTTCAAGATGAAATTAATTCCAAAGACCAATATTGGATTAAATAGTAAAAATATATTATAATTTCACTTTGAAACCAATTCAAAAGATAATATAATCATATAAATAAATTAGATTAAAAAGAGGTTTTGAATTAAAATACAACATTTTTCACTATTCATTAAAAATGATCTTTATCGGAAAAATACCAAAAATTTACACAAAGTTAATTTTGATGTCCGGATCCCAAATAAGAATTTTATTTTGTCAAATATAACACATAAAATTTTCAAAAAGTGTTTTCAAAATAGGTTCTCCATCAAAAGGGGGTTAATCGACCTTTTAAAGAATATTAGAATGTTTACGCTTAAAATTGGATTCATTCGCATATTTAATCCTCTAAAATTTATCGTAAAAAGTAAAAATATTTGAAAAACATATATAATCATTTTTTAGGTAGTTCCCGTCATTACAACAGCTAGGTGTTAACATAAAATTATTTTCTTATTGGAGTGCAACGTAAGATTTCAAAGGAACTTGTTATTGCGTATTGGGTAAGCCATCAAGCATAGTGTTCCCTTTAAATTAATATTCACATTTTATTCACAAATTGAGATAATTATAAAATTTTCATATTATTTGTTTACCTGGGGTGTTACAGAAACACTCAACTTCATGTCATCAAATCCAAAATTTCTCCACCATTTAATTTTTCAAAAAACCACTTCATGTCAAAAAAATGCCAAAACAAACCACTATGGTTCATACAATTTACACATTTAGATTTCGTTGACAATATGAGACATCTTTTCTATTTAAAATATTATCCCTCTTCATGAAGATAAATTATCTTCTTTAAGGAAAAATATATATCAAATCAATCCTGAGAAAAAATTAATTTTACATTTTTTCCACTCTGGATAATTAGATCCTATACCCCTTAAAAAATAGGGAAATTACATTTAATAAAATAATCTATTTTGAATGCAGTCAACTCTTTCAACTTTTAGGTAAAATTTCTCCCCCTTAATATTTTGATGAAACACTAAGATATATTAAATCCTGTCATGATTATCGGGTGGTATTATATGAAACATTCCATCATTCAAGTAATTGGAAAATCACTTCAACTTTGTCATCAACCCCTATTAACTATAAAATAATCTATAAACTATTTGGGAAAAAATTTCTTTGAATTCATAACTCTAGAATAAATTTTCTCATACATCTATACCTTCTCAAGAGAATCACAATGTGAATTTATCACATTGTACTTGATCTGCTCAAAAAAATTTCTAATTCTACTAACTCAAGTCTCGGTATAAGAAATGTGATTTTTTATACACAACACTAAGGTTTTTTATGTCACTCTGGAATACTAATGAATTTATTAGTAAGGAAAATTTTGAAATAAATTGTGATTCCAATTGAAACTGATACTCTTCCAAGTTTTCATATACTTCATCAAGATATAGATAAGGATGAAATTATTTTAATTTTGATCACTAACTCCCCATGATTAATCTTCTATTAACACTAATATTCATGATTAGTTTATGGGTTCCACTTATTGAGAATATATCTTCATCCGATTTTCTTTTGGTATCCTTAATATCAACATAATTCATACCACATATTATTATCATTATTTGTAAATTCTTGTACTTATTTTTAAAAAGAATATGTTCTATCTAAAATCTATATTAAATTCAATAAATACCCTTTTATGTATGATTCCAACTAATATATAATTAATTTAAAAAAACGAAACTGTTATCACGTTGAATCCCTTTTCTATACATGTTTTAGATATAATTTTTTTCACAATCACACACCTTAAATATTGATACAAATGGGGATTTTAATCACAACCTACCCTACAAGATTCATACATTTTCCATCTCTAATAGATTTTCATTTCGATTCACAAAAAAAATATTTTTAGATAACAATAAACCCATGGTCATATATCCCCTTAATACCTCATATCTTTAAAATAGTTTGAAACATCAAAAAATATGGTTGGAGAGGTTATCTTATGATTTCTTATGTAAAGGAATGAGGATGTTCAAGTTCAACAAACCCATTATTTTAAAATATTCATTTTCCTTATTCTAATTTTTGTAAATAAATTCATTCACATCATCAACTTAATCATCATAGTATCTATTCATTTTACTCACAAACCTCTAAACCAATGTTTTCCTCTATGTAAATATACTCACAGTCTTCTCTTCATATATATGAGCCTTTTCATCCATCCTTCTCTTCTTTTTTCTACAATTTTCGAATCGACCCCACTTAAAAAAATCATCTTGTTTTATATTTCTAGTGGATCTTTCATCCATATTTTTTTTCT
This sequence comes from Viscum album, assembly GCA_963277665.1. NCBI lineage: Eukaryota > Viridiplantae > Streptophyta > Magnoliopsida > Santalales > Viscaceae > Viscum > Viscum album. Next base: position 451,013,200 of record OY728139.1, on the reverse strand, counting down.
ACTAAATACATGTTCATTATAACTTCATCCCATTAATTTTTTTGGTTTTTATGACTAATTTTGAATCACTCTACCTTGACTTCCATGAGTTCCATCCCGGGAACCTTCTTGTTGGATGGGTTAATATCTACTTCCACATCTTTTAGAGGTGGATGGACTCATGTATTCTGTTTCCATATTTTATTTCATTTCTTCCATATGATTATTAGTAGATATTTTGGGTCATGATACACTTATCATTGATTATCATTCTTTTCATCAAAAACATTGAATCTATTTTCTATATTTAAAACCCTTCCTCTTAGATAAAATCTTTCATTATATGTCATATATTTGGATAGTCTCCTGATAGAATGTATAAAATTTTATGTATTATACCCATTATAATATCTCTCTATGTGGATGATAATTTAATAACAAATTAATTTATTATAATAATTATAATTCATGTTGTATTTCGTCGAACAATGTTTTGGAACTGATGGAGTTCTTCAATCCCTTTTGGGATTTTGGGATTTAAATCACACACACATAATGTTACCAATTATTCCTTGATAATAAAATTTTGTTTTCACATTATTTTCTTGATCATATATTCAATATTTTCCATGGAACTACTCTTTAATTCTTGATTCTGGATATATAATTTTTTTTATTGTTGAGGTTGCGTTTGGTGTGATTTTCATCTTCTCATTTTATGTACTTATCTTATCCTACTATAATTGTTATTTTATTACCTTTTACTTCGAAATAGAATCCATATTTTTTATAATTTAATAATAAACAATCCTATATTGTTTTCATTATTTTATTTGGAAGAATGATAATTTCCATCTACTCATTCTATGTGTATATATTTTTTATTATCTTTCAGTAATGATATTTAAGGATGTTAATTTTTTCTGGAATCTTTTCTCCCATTTTAATTATTTCAAAATTCACTAAAACAAATTCTTTCCCATTATTTTTATTCTCAAAGGAAAATTTTTCAATCATCATATAGTAAATTTCTTGAATAACATTCCATTAGACCAACTTCTCCCATAAGGCTATGATTTCCTCTTGTCCACTACATGAAAAAATTATAGATTATAATATTGATATTTTTTCCAACTATTCATCACATATCATTCTAGATCCGTAATCGATTCTGAAATACCACATCATTTCCCTAAAAAATATTAAAATTATATAAAAAATTTGGTTAAAAAATTACCTTCACTGGATAAATAAATTTCAGAGTTGAATTCCTATTATTCATTTTTTTATTTACATTAGACATAATGGAATTTTAATTTGACCAATATTGATTTTAAAAAAAATATTCAAAAAATATTAATATGTCCTTTAATATTTGCAATGATCAATCATCTTGGACATAACATCTCTAGTCTAATTTATTAATTCTTTTTTTACTAATATGTCAAGCTAATTATTTCATTGAACTGTTTTAATGGTAAAACTATATCTAATTAAAATAATAATTCATTCCTCTACAAATCATCATCGATCTATAAGATGTTTTTTAATGTATTAAATTAAAACATTTACCCATATTTTGAACTTATTTCTATCCAACAATGGGTATTTCATGTCAAATTTCATTGTTCAAAAACTTCTAATTGAGACAGTGAAAAAAAATCCAACAAAATAAACCTACCCATTAATACGAATTAATAATCCCAATCAGGGGATTTAGTGAGATATACACTAAGAGTGGGGTGAATCATCTTATGTAATTTTTATGAAATTTAAACATATTTTCCCTTTACCTCTCACTACCTTATAAGATCTTGGAATCTCATCCATTTTTTAGTTAGAAAATTAATAAAAAGAGGAAGAAAATATAAATGAGTCTTGACCCATGCATGCACGCCCACATAGATGAAATAAAAAAACATTAAACAAATGGATGTTGGTAACTTTGTCCATTTGTGTAGAGAAACAATGGAACAATATGACCCTGTTGGAAGCATAATAAAAACCAAATACGATTTACCACAACAACCAAATAACTCTCTAGAGCCTTGCCTTCAGAAAAAATATTTGACAACTCAAATAGATCAATGCCTATTGGTTTTCCCAATGTATCAGTTCCTAGAAAACAAGTGCTTTGGTCTCAGAGTAGGAATCACTCTATCCCCTTTAATTTTCCGAGCATCCTTGTTCCTCATCCTAATATATTTATTCGCAAGCTTTAGAGCTTTCACCTTATGGGTAGAGTCCTTGAAGCCCTCTACTAAGACAACCTCAGTCAAGCGCCTCAACCATCATTTAATATTATCATAATTTCTCTTAAATATCTATTAATTTATATCAACTAAGTGTTCTTTTAAATTTTTCAAGTATGAATTAACAATGTAAATAAAATACAAAAAAATATTGGTTCATCGCAATGGTCTTGTACAAGGATTATGTGATCAACATTCTGTCTTTATATAAAATCACTATAATGCTCAATTATATTCAACGGGGTTCAGATCAGGTCACTCATCATAGAGGATCACTTCCTTATAATGTTTATGGTTGAATCACTATAACCCAATTCTCAGTATCATCTCATTACCCTTGTTATACTTCATTCATTACCTTGAGAAGGTATCCAAAATTTTTATGGACATGTTGGTCCCTTCAACAAAAAAATATCCATTAATTCCATCCATATATGTATTTATATTCCCTAGTGATTTCCAACTGTTTCTCTTCATAAAATAGCATTGATATCCTCTTGAATAACCTTATTCCTATTTTAAAATAAATATTTTTATTTCATTATTCACTATCTAGTAGGGGCGTCTCATACCATCCTTTGTAAAATCCATAAATGGTTGTGAACCTATACTTTTTCCTTTCATACCAACATCTGGACAACATTAAATAGTTATTGAAAATATTCAATATTTATAGTTCTCTTATTTTTCTTTAGTAGATTTTGTTCGTCCATTTTAATAGAAATAGATTATGTGTATGAAAACCACCACTAGTTATCATCATTATAGGCCTTCAGAAACCACGCATACTTCCCCTTGATTTCAGTCATCATGTAGTCAATGAAAATTATCAATACATATTTGGATTATTAGACAAAATTATAGTGTTAAATTAATGATTAATTATTCAACTCGGTGAATGATTTTAATATCCCATCGATAACTTCATGAATCATGTCATAAATTCAAGAATCATGATGTATGAGACATTAAAGAACCTTTTATGCAATTAAAGAGTTATAGTCTTCATTTTTAGTGTTTCTCCCACCAAAACAATCCACTAAAATATAATATATTAAGAAACCATGGAGTGGATAGGGTATTTCCAAGAAATAGACTATTTAAAATGTTTGTCTCCAAGAATTGTTAACCATTCTTACTTTATCTATTGACATATGAAATACTACCTTCATTTTCTATATTAAATATCATCCCTAAAAATTTCACCTCATCCATTTCAAGATCACCAGTTCACATATTTTAGTGTTAAAAATCACCATAAAGTACAATATAATGACAAACCACTTACTGTTTCAAATTAAAACAAATTATAACTAGAAAATGCTCCTATTTTGATGAATATCTTAGCCATCTGCTAATGAAAACCCCATTTTTGGATACCCATTTTTCATAGGTATTCTTCCAATTATCCCTAACCGACTCAATGTCATGGTCCTCCTCACATTGGCATTTTTTCATCACTATGTCTCACATGTTATAAATCTTCTACCATGACCACTAAAACACCTATATTTAAATTCACTATTTCACCAAAGTACTCTATATATCAAGAATAGGGAATACCATGAAATTTATTTTTCTATCCCTCTTAATTTGGTAAACCCCTTCGTAAAACGAGATGAATTATAGTGTGGACTACACCTACCTTCCTCTATGATTAATCCATCATTTATTTGGTACTTATCTCAACAATTTAGGGTCCTCATAGAATTCCATTGCACTAAAGGATCTCCTTAAGATATCTTTACAGTGGTTCTGACTCTTTTAACATCAAGGACCACCTCTAATAAATGTTTTTTCAATAATTTACCTCTTCTAGACAATCCCAACATTTCTCAACCACTACATCTTTTAAAAAACCACATATTTTGAATAAGTCTAACACAACCCTTTGGGATTCCAAAAAATATATGATATATTTATTAAATTTAAATAATGTTTTAATATCAATGATTTGATAAAATAGATTTTTTATGTAATAATTAATTAATTTTAATGTTATTTGGTAAATAATATTTAATAGTTACATTTTTCAAATAACTAAAGGACCGCAGGACACCCTGAGAGGGGAGGGGTGAATCAGGGTGACAAATTTTTCTTTTAATGCGATGGATCTTATTCCCACGTTGGTAGGAACTTGTTGAACCAGCATGATGAATATGATCAGAAAGAAAACATTCACATGCACAGAGAAGACACATCACTTTTTACATGGTTTACCACTAAGGACTACATCCAAGGAGCATACGCCGATAAGTTGTCGATCATACCAAATTCCACTAATATTCACTAAATGTGGATTACAAAGGTTCGGAAACAGTCACTCTATCCCAGGCTCACTGCCTTTACAAAGGTTCAGGGATAGCTTACTGCTTCCATCGGGTCACTCCCACTGACTCCCCCTGGCTCATTCCCCATGGTGAAGTCACACCCGGTTTATAGACGTGAAGGTCTCTTCATCATTGCAAAAGAATGCATCCTATATTGAATGTAGATGCTATGTTGAAGTACAACTTTCACTCGTATACTAATCCCACTTTTCACTGAAGATATCAGGCAATCTTCTAGTTGTCATGTAGCTCCAAAAGGTCCGGCCTACAACAACCTCACCCAGCGTGCTTCTCCATGTCAAGCGCACAGGTCCCAATACGGCGTGCAATACTTCGGCGCGCAGGTCCAAACTGGAATGCAAATATCAACTAACCACATGTGCGACACTTCCTTCCTCAACTTCTAACCTGTGCGACTCACTTCCTTTCTTGCCCAAACTGCCTTGGGCGCACAACCCACAACCGGCGTGCAGCTTCAAACACTGGAACGCAAGTTCACCTGCACGACCACACACTACTTGCGCGACTTCCACATCTGTGCGACGGGAGCTCGAAAAATATCTAAGTCTTCATCTTCTTTCATAATGAGGAGGGGGTCCTCAATTTATAGGAAAATTGGACCCCCTGTGCGGTGGCGTGCAAGTCTTCCCTCTGCGCGTAGGTTCTGGTGTGCATCTTGTCCTCTCTAGCCTCTATCACGATACTCACTTACACGACCACACAAATAATTGCGCAACCTTATTTCCTTTTCTATAATTTTAAGTTATGATCTTGAAAAACAATAGGCGCGCAAGTATCCAATCATCCTAGGCATCAGCGTGCAAGTCTCTTCACGGCGCGCAGTTCACTTACACGACCAGCCCAAAACTTTTGTGGCCCTTATCCCATTTCCATTTTAACTTGTTCTGATCTTGACAAACATATGGCACGCAAGATTCCTCTCCATCAAGTACAAGGTTCGCAAGTCTCTTTTCCAAAAACACTTTTCTCTATTTGTCGATTTTCATGAGCAATTATTTTGAAAACACTGGGAAACAACACCACCTTCAATAATGTTGTCTTCTTGAACTGTATGATATCTTTTCTGGTACACATTCTAAAATTCCACTAAGGATTGACAGAAAACGTAAACAATACTCCAAATCATGCATAGAAGACCATGGTTCCAATAATTTCCCCCTTTGGTTTTGTTGTCAATCAGAAAATAAATTCAATATATCTCCATACATATGAAAACCAACAATGCAAGAATCAACTCAGACAACAATCTATGTCTACGTGAGCAATGCTCAGTGTAGAAAACAAGAGAGGAAGCTAGAATTGGGTTCCCATGATTTGGAATCTTCAATGACGCCCAAGAATCATTACATGACCAATGTATACTAATGTTTTATTTCTCATTCTTCTCATCATAGAAGCATTACTTGCCTGAATTTATTCCTTTCTCCCCCATTGACAATAAATCCAAGGACCAGTAATATGTTCAACGTTCATCTCAAACCATACTCCCCTTGGATAGTATCACCCCCATAAACCTGCATCACATCCATAAACAGATAAAAACAGTTATCACAAACGGGGATAAGGGAATTGGGTAACCTCCTTATGCACTGAAAGGTGGCTGAAAACCAAGGTTCAACCGATGCTTCTCAAACACAGCCACTGACAGTGGCTTGGTCAGGATATCAGCCACCTGCTCATCAATTCCAACATGATCCATTCTAATCACCCGTGTTCAACTTTTTCTTTGATAAAGTGATACCTGATTTTGTTATGTTTCATACGGGAATGATGAACAGGATTCTTCGTAATGTCAATTGTGCTCTTTTTATCACAATAAATCGCCATTGGTTGCTTTACCTCATCACCAATATCTGTTATTTGTTTCTTCATCCATATCATTTGAGTGAATGCCTTTGTGGAAGATATATAGTCATCTTCAATAGTACTAAGAGAAGTACTTTCTTGTTTGTTACTCATCCAGCCAACACATTTCTGCCCAATATAGAAGGATCCACCACTAGTGGACTTTCTGTCTACTACATCACTAGACCAATCCACATCAGAAAATGCTAATAATTCATTATCCCCGCCTGCATCAAAATATAACCCAAAGTTATGTGTACCTTGAATGTACCTCGTGATTCTTTTGACTACAGCCATATGTTCCTCCTTTGGAGTACTCTGAAAGTTGGCTGCAAGACATGTGGCAAAGACAATATCCGGCCATGTCAATGTCAGGTACAGTAGGCTCCCAATGATCCTCTTGTACCTGGTGGGATCAACAGAGACCCCATCCTCATGCTTTCCATGTTTAGTTCCAACTACAATAGGAGTTGACATTGGTTTGGAGTCTTGCATATTAAACTTCTTCAACAGCTCTCTTGCATACTTTTCCTAATAAATGAAAGTGTAATATTTCTTTTGAATCACCTGTAGCCCCAGGAAATATGTGAGCTCCCCAATCATAGACATTTCAAATTTTGACTTCATGTGATTGGAAAATTCATCAACTAATTTTTGCCTATTCACACCAAATATGATATCATCAATGTAGACTAGAACCATGAATTGATCTTTTGGATAATTCTACACATAAAGATTGTGATATACTCCTCTTTGTAATTCCAGCTTCTTGATATATGAATCCAGCCGCGAGTACCACACCCGTGGTGCCTAATTTAAACCATATAGAGCTTTCTTCAGTTTGCAGACCTTTGTTTCATCAATACCTAAAACAAACCCCACTGGTTGTTCAATATAGACTTCTTATTTGAGTACATCATTCAAGAATGTTTTCTTGACATCCATTTGATATACTCTATATCCTATTTGGGGTTCTATGGAAAGGAAATGCCTGATTGACTCCCATCTAGCCACTGGTGCAAAGGTTTCCTAGACATCAATGCCTTCAATCTAGGAGTATCCTTTACATACCAGTTGTGCCTTGTTTCTGATGACACTTCCATGCCCATCAAAACTTATTTTTGAAGATCCATTTGGTACCAATAACATTGTGACCTTTGGGTCTCTGGAAAAGATCCCATGTTTGAATCATGTCAATCTGATCTAATTCATAATTCATGGCTTTCACCCAAGATTCATCATTTTTAGCTTCTTCAAATGAGGATGGCTCTATAACTGACAGAAATGCAGATTGCATGTTATTACTCATCCTTCTTGTTTGAGTGGGTTCACTCCAGTCCCCAATTATGTTGGATGGATCAATCTCATCTCTTCGATTTCTCCTGAGAGGTTTAGTGTCATTCTCTTCAGCCATAGTATCTTCTTCAGATTCTTTTTCTGAGTCAACATCATGATATGACTACTGAGTGTTTTGTACAAATTTATCTATTTCTGCATTTGTATTTTCTTCACGTTCACTTTCTTCATGACTTTCTATCACATCATCATATGACGTCCTAGAAGAATTTGTGGTTTTCTATTCAATTGTCATAAAATCACTGCTTTCTAAAATCCATCCTGAACACTTGTTGAAAAATTTGTAGGCTTTTCTGTTCATTGAGTAACTGAGGAAAATTACTTAATCTGCATTGTCTCCATACTTCCCTTGATTTCATTCTTTCTTCCTAATGAAGCATTTACTTCCAAATACACAAAAGTATTTTAAATAGGGCTTTCGTCCATGCCACAATTCATATGTTGTCTTCATCTCACCCATATAAAGTCGTCTTCGATTTTGAATGTACACTACATCATGAAAATCCTCTTTCCAGTAATGTCGTGGAATACGGCTCTCTATCAACATAGTTCGTTCCATGTTGTTCACCTATCGATTCCTACGTTCAACAACTCCATTTTGTTGTGGAGTTCTCACAATAGCTACCTCATGCTGTATCCCATGCTTCTTTAGATAATTTTCAAATTCAATGGAAGTGTATTCTTCTCCATTATCAGATCACAACACTTTGATTGTTCGTCCAGTATCATTATCAGCAATTTTCCGATATGTTTTCATGTAGTCAAGGACTTGTCGTATCATGTGGATGACCATCACAGATGCCATTCTATTGTAATCATCTATGAAAAGGAAAAAGTACCTTTCTCCATGAGTTCTAGCAACATTTATCGGGCCATATAGAACTGTATGAATCAGATCAAAAAGGTGAGATGCCCTTTTCTTCTTATGCCGATATGAACTGTAGACCAGCTTCCCACGAATGTAAGAATCCCAAGATTTTTCACGCTCACACTTCAAGTTGGGAATGTCCATGACAATTATCAATTTTGATATTTTCTCCATGTCTTTTTTATTGATGTGTCCTAGTCTCTGATGCCACAAATTTTTTTCTTCTTCAACAATCATGTAACAGACATTTTCTTCACTATCAACCTGATACAAGTTGCCTTCTGTTCTGCATTGCTTCATAAGTGAATTGACTGTCTTTCCCTTTATAGTGAAGCATTTCTGATTAAAAGTAACTATAAGTCCCGAGTCACAGAGTTGACTCACGCTGGGGTGATTATGACGTAGGACATCTACATAAAGGACACCAGTCTTCTTTAGTTCTCTATTAGCTAATTCAGTACATCCACTCCCTTTGATTTTGAGAGCTCTATAATTACCGAATCATACTGTACCATCATCCTTCCTTTTGATATCCATTAACAGGCCGACATTACCTATCATAAGAGATGACCAATCGCTATCCAGAATCCATGTACTGTTGTTCTTTATAGCTTTTAGGGCCACCTCTGGAAGGTTGGATTTCTCAATATTCTTCTTTTCCTTCCAAGAGAGATTGGATTGAGTATATAGTACCGATGGCCTTTCAATTATCTCTTCTGCATACCCAGGTTCTTCATAGTCGAAAACTTCTTTGAGAGGAGAGAACCTGTTTGAGAGAGCAACATTGTCAGGTTGTCGATACTTGACTTGTCTTGAACATTTTTATGAGGTGTACATGTCCATTCTCTTCCTGCAATTAGTATCCTTATGACCAAAGTTAGGACAATGATAACAATATACATAGAAATTTTTTATTCTATAAGAATTAGGATATGAATTTGTTCTTCTTTGTTGAACTTATATATCTTCTCTATTCAGATATCTTCTTGCCTCTTCACAACATGACATGGTATGGCACAGATAGACACAAAACAGACACTTCATGAGAGGAAATATCTTCTCACTTGAATTTATCCTCATACATTCTACCTTGGGAGAATAGTTAGACTTTCTGTCATATCTGTATTTTTGAGGATTATTTTCAGTTCTCCATTTAGTTTGGATTGAGGGTTCCTTTTTCAGCACTTTAGGAAATGTTTCAACATGTTCAACTGTCATCTTATCTTTCTTTTGGATCTTTTCACTTCCAGCAGTTGATGTCTCTGATTCACAGCCTATTCCACTCTTTCCCAAGCAAGCGGGTCTTTGATCACTCAATATTTTTCCAACCCCATCAAAACCATACTTGGCTATTTCCAGTAATTCTGCATCTGAGAATCTTCCAAACTGTATTTTCTTCCTCGATTCTTTTGGAATTGATTCAATCTCAAGTTTAATCCTTAGTGTAAAAACTTCCTCCTCAAGACCCCCAGTAGTCTTTGATTTTTCATCTACTCTGGAGGTGAGGTCATTGATGACCTTTTCCTGCTAATCAATTCTCATCTTCAGATCCACTACATCATCATTGATTTCAATTATTTTAGATTGTACCTCCAAAAATTCATCCAATTATTCAATTTCAGCTTCAAGTTGATCAACGTATTCTGTTTATTCTTCTACAATTGATTTCGACTTATTTCAACTCTTACATTTAGTCATAAGCTAACTAACAGTATCCTTAAGTATCATTTTAGGATCTACACACGTTCTCAGTTGTTTTTCTCCACCAGTATCTTCTATCTTTTCAACAGTGGTCATCATGGAAGAATGGTTCCATGTTTTGAATTCTAGTTCTTCTTCATCATAGAATTCATTATCATCTTCTTCCTTTTCACAGACAAAACTCATCCTTTGAATTTTCTTTCCAGATTTGAAGTCTACCTTTTTGAAGAACCTTCTATGAGGCTTCTCGAATCTTCCATCTTTACTATCTTCATCATTGATCTTCCTTAAGGACTGAGAGGCATTGTTCCCAACTTTTCCACAACAAAAACATGTGAGATGTAACTTGTAACACCTCGAGCTTCCATGATACGCTTCTCATTCAATAATGTAATAGCTTGCATTGTACGCAACATCGAGTTCTAACACACTACAACTAATCAAAGTAGCCGTTATAAATATTAATAACCACTTTTTAAATTTATAGAAATTTTATATTTCAAAATGGACTTCATTTTTGTATTCCTAATATTGAAATTATCATATGTTGAATTTTTTGTAATTTTCTGAGAACTTCAAAATTTTTATGAATAGTGAAAAATACTTAAAACAACATTTTAAATCAAAATAATGTATATTGATAAGTTATACTATTGATTGTTTTTCAAGTATAATTAGAATATATTTTTACCATTTTAGCCAATGGTGGTCATTATAATTAATTTCACTTTGAAATTGGACTTAAACAATTGTCAATCTTTGGATATAAATTGTTTCTTAAAAACACGCTATTTGTTGTGACAGCGGGAATTAATCATAAAATTAATTAATGCAAATTATATGTTTGTAATTTCATAAAATATATATCATTTTTTAATTCGGAATATCAATTATAGCTTAGGGTGAAATTTTGGCATTGTTCTAAAAAACTTCAATTTTTGATGAATAGTGAAACCACTAAGTGGTAGTTAAATAACTGATTTTTCGTTTAAATGAAATATTACCACTTCTGTGATTTTATTTTCAAAAATCCTACATACATGGTTGTCATTAAGAAGTAAAATGTGGTTCAATGAGATTAAAATAATTTTTTGGTGAATAGTAACTTTTAAGTTCTTAATCGCGATTAGAGGTAATTAGTGTAGTTTAAGGTAAAAATAATGTTTTAATAATATGAGATGAACTTGAAACATGTCCTACCCTCATTTGATGTTCCATGGGCGACCAAGACAATACATGGTTCAACTTGGGGACCCCATGGAGCCACTTTAGTTGGAAAATGACATAAATATCTTTTATTTAATGTTAAAGTAAAAAATGACACAAACATGAAATGTTTTACTAAAACAATTTTTAAATAGGGTTATACAAGTCATATGTTTTATTATAAATACTAATTGGAAAGCTAAAAAGATTTCCTACATCATAGTATTTTTTTATAATTTTTAGACATTAAATAAATTAAATTATTTATGACATCATGATGATGCAGCGATGACCTCATTATTTAACGATTTAAATAAAATGAGAAGATAATGTAAACTCCAAGGCTTACACTTGTCCAAAGTATATTGGATGAGAATATTTAGAACCCTCATCACCTTATCCTAGAATTATACAATTTTGGGACCTTTAGAATCCGAACAGCATTTTATAATAGAATAACATTTCATTACTTTCCAAAAGTGCCCCTCCTCTCCACTTATAAAAGGCCCCCACCACTCCCACCTTATTCACACCATAAAGCCATTTGGCTCGGCAAAACTCTTCCCAAATACTCTCCCAACATCCCTCACTTACTCCTAGAAGCCTCAATTTGGGCAGAATTCTTCCCAAGGAAGCCTTTGGCTCAAATCAAAAAGAGTTACCCGATTTTTAAGGTAATGTCTTCTCTAATGTTGTTTTGTTTTATTTTGCTTCTCCGACCCATTAAACTCTTTTCATTACATTATTTTTTAAGAACAACAGTATCTAAAATATACTAGGATGTTGTTATAATTTGTTTTACACTTACACACACCTTCGTCTAATGGTTAAAGAACATACTGTTTCTGTGGGTGGCGAAATACTGCCTCACGAAACGATGATTGTTCAAATTCTTTTAACACCTATAATGGTGGCCATTTTGATGAAACTATTTTAATATATGATATATATATATTATGTTTATGTTTTCCTTATGCTTCTTTATTTCTCATTTATGTCATACTTTATGATTTCCATTATGGGTAAACGCGATAATTTCATTTTAGGAAGTGCGGACTACCGCCCCCTCAAAGTGATGTGAATCGTTAATGCCATATGTGGGATGTATAAAGGATGGAGTAAATAATATTATATATGATATTATACTGGAACTATATTATACCTTTATATAATTATTATTTCATTCCATTAAATACGAAATAGAAATGAAAGTAGCGTTCATGCGTACGTACGGCTTACCGTCTCCATGAACGGTGCATTTCATTTCTTACCACTAAATGTTACGTAATACTATGAATGAATGTATATGCTGGATATATATGATATATATGACATCAAAATAATGAATATAATTCTGGATATAATGGATATTCTACCACATAAACAACTTGTAATTATAAGAAGTTTATTGTTGACTCAAGTACCAAAGATCGACAAAACGACCGTTATTATCTTAAATAATTACATAATGTTCATAACATGGTAATAAGTGATATAAAGGAATAATGAACATAAAAAAGGTTCTTAAGTAAATATAAATTAACTCTAGTTTATTATTCAGGAGGTTAAATAACGGTCGAGTCAGGACAAGACGCAAGGTAAGGGAATTTCTTAACCCAACTTCCATTATTTGGGTTAATCTCCTACTTTCAAATTATGTCATGATATTATTATTTATTATTTTGTATTATTTATGTGTACCTATAGTGAATACACATAATAGATCTATTTTATTTTAAAAATGATCTTTTTAAGGACTTCGTCTCAATATCCTTTCATTGAGGCATATTTGGTTTTATACACAACTTTCTTTTATATGGTGTATAAACCCCTTTGACATTTACGTTTATTCAAAAGGAATCTTTTTTATACGAAGCGTTTTACTAAACAACAAAAATGGAATGTTTTTCTTTCCGTACTTATGCGGCGACAACTACTTCTCGTCCGTCGTGACCATTATTTGAGTTTCGGCTTCCTCTGCAAGCCATCATTTTTTTAATGAAAAATAAATACAAAGTTCTAACTTTCTTTTATTTTTGTATTGAAAATGATTTTGAAAGCGTTTTTATTATATCAATGTGCTGTATTGATATCTTGTGATTGATATGTGGAAATGTTATGTTTTATTTATGCATGTTTTATGTGATACGATTATGTTATGGTTTATGATATGTTTAAACTTATTCATATGAGGAATTCATTGGACTTAATAAGTGACGGGTGGAGCCCGCTATAGCTCCTCGATGCATCGGTAGGTCTCATGAGACAACTAGATGTGGAATTGGCCGAGTCCCTTTCCCCATTTGATTTGTGATTTTGTCCGAGGCCTTAATCATTTTAGACGTCTTGGCCGAGGCCCTGACAAAATGTTTCAGAATGTCTGGCATTATGCATTCCATCATTATGAAAGTGGTTATTGATATTGCATGTGATTATTCGACCAGTAGAATATCCATGTGAAGAATTAAATGGCATTATCTCATTTTACTTTTTCCATATTATGTTGATGTTCATGTTTAAAAGGCTTTTGTTTTAGTTATACATTTCCTTAAATTTTTATGTTTATTTATGAAAGCTTCCGCAATATTGTTATCCTTACTGAGCATCTGAGCTCACCCCTTTCAATGTTTTAATATTTTCCAGGATGTGGAGAAGTATTTTATGAATGACCTGCAGGGATAGTCAGAAGAGGATATGAGTGTGGACTATAAATACTTTGTTATTAGTTTTTCACTTTATGATGTAATGTAACATTTATGAATGTTTCTAGTGTTTCCAAGGCTACTAAACTAATCGGTCATTCGAGACTTGATCTTTTGTGATCATGCCAATGTTACAAAGTAATGTACCGACTCTGGGTAGCTGGGGTTGGGGCGTTATAGTTGGTATCAGAGAAAGTTTAGTACTAACTTTGGAAGCTAGATTTAGATAAACTTTTATTAGAGCACATAGCCCGAAGATAGACTTTAACGATTAGTATAGAAGAACTTCCTATAATTTTGGTATTATAGAGATTTTGTGAGTTTTCCGAGCAATACGTCCCTGTCTGGATACGAGCAAGTAGAGGCGGATCTGTCATAGATGTACCTAGGGGTAAACCCCGAAAACACCGCTTTGAGCTAGACTCGAACGGGAACTGGTGCACGACAAAGGGCCTTACTGCACTCTTGGTTACGACACTCCTGGGGGATATTCTTTGGATAATTCTCATTTTCTTTATAAACCACTATGAAGGGTTATGAGTATATACTTCCTCAAAGAAAACATTTTTATGGATTATATCCATAAATAGTTCAATTTATGTTATGTATCTTACAAGTATGGAATTATGTATTTTGATTTATAAACTAATATAGTTTATGCCATTGTTTAGAAATGGCACCTAGTGGAAGGAATGGAAACCGTATCAATGCACGCACTCCGTGCAGCGATTGCCCTCCTGCTCAAGATAATTATTGGGGAGATGGAGATACAACTGGTGCTGATCAACTTATTACCATACTGGGACAACTCACTCAGGTTATGAATAATAACCTTACTCGTATGGAGCACCCTGATCCAAAACATGGAGGATCAATGTTAGACCGCTTCATGAGGCAACAACCACCATCATTTAATGGGGGTACAAATCAATTAGTAGCTGAGCAAAGGATAAACTCCTTAGAGAAAATATTTCATGCCTTGGGGAGTAGTGAAAGGGAAAAGGTTATCATGGCAGTTTACTGCCTCACTGGAGATGCTGATCAATGGTGGTCATTGATTCAAAACACAAAGGAAGATGATGACATATCGAATATGGAATGGAGGGAGTTCAAAAATCTTTTCTTAGAAAAATACTTTCCTCATGACCATAGAGCGGATATGGAAAGGCAATTTCTGAGTCTGAAACAAAAGGAGGATGAGAATGTCGCAAAGTATGAGGCCAACTTTACAAGGTTAGCGAGGTATGCTGCAGATTATATACGTAACCCAAGAGGTAAGATTGATTGTTTCCTTGATGGGTTAAAACCATTTCTCCATCGAGCTTTAGTATCACAATCGTTCTCAACATACGAAGATATTGTCCCATGTGCTACCAAGACAGAAAAGGAATTCTCTAAGTCTTATGACAACAAAGTAAAGCAAGAGAAGAAGAGAACGGTGGAACAAGAGACAGATAAAGGGAAAAAGGGACAGAAGGATTTTCCATTATGTGATAATTGTGGGAAGAATCACCCTGGTTCATGTCTAAAAGGAATGGGAGTTTGTTATAAATGTGGGGAAAAAGGTCACCAGGCGCGTGATTGAAAGGGAAAGAAAGTGGCTATCAATGTTGAATGCTACAATTGTAGGGAAATGGGGCATTATGCAAATGAATGCCCAAAGAGTCAGGGAAACTTACCTCAGAAAAGGCCAAGGGATCAAGGACAATCTTATGCTGTTACTACAGTTGAAGCAAAATAATTAATGTATTGGTGCCTTTGGACTCATGGATTATATTCTGGTTATTAGAATAATGTGATATATATATATATAAGGATTGTACTGCAGTACTTGTTGATTTCAGTAAAGTTTTAATATGATGAAGGTAATTATATTTTTAGTATGTGACAATAAGAGAAACATTACTTTGTTTGGGGAATCTGATAAATTGAGTTTGGAATTAAGAGACCTTTTAGAGAAAGTCTGGACATAGGTATTTTGGATAACTATAAAGGTTGGAGTGGATTAAGTTGATTTTTGGATAGTATTGTTTATGGTTAAAAATTTATGAAGATTATTTTTGAATATTATAATACTATAGTTTTAGGAAAAGGACAACCTGGTAGGGTGGGGAATAACCCATCGCGTCGGAAAAAGCTGCAGGAATCAAACCCACAATCATAGTGCGACAGGCCTTTATTTCCTACCACTAGCCTACAGGAAGTCCCTGGTTATTACAAAATAATTTTACTAATCTGAATGGTATGTGATAACATTTGTAACCTTATACAATTAGGATAAGTATAATATTTTTGAGTTCTATTATCTTTTTGAGTGAAATATGAGTTGAAGGTTGAAACTCTAATTGTAAAGAATAAATATATATATACCTATCTCTTATTCAATGAATAAATTAATTCTTAAACTTTAGTAAAGGGATATTAAAACAAAAAAATGTGTTATCCTAATATCTTATGTCTTGTTGAACAGATGATATTTTAAATCAACATAGATTGAAGTCTTTTAGGCCCTCATTTTGACAGTTGATTGTGATTGATGACCTTAATCACTCCCTACAAATATTTACGTTTTTCCTCCAATTATATGTCTTTAATTTCCACCAATGTTCTCCTAATCGAGATCATAATTGGGTGGTGACTTTTTCGTTTCCCTTTCCCTCTTATTAAGGCTAAATTTTATTAATCTTATTTCTGATGTGGGTTTTCCACAAAGGTATTTTCTCTTTTCAACCTTTTATTTACAAAGAAAAATTTCAAATTGCGAGGTCGCAATTTATTGAAGGAGGGGAGAATGTAACACCCCGAGCTTCCATGATACACTTCTCATTCAATAATGTAATAGCTTGCATTGTACGCAACATCGAGTTCTAACACACTGCAACTAATCAAAGTAGCTGTTATGAATATTAATAACCACTTTTTAAATTTATATAAATTTTATATTTCAAAATGGACTTCATTTTTGTATTCCTAATATTGAAATTAGCCTATGTTGAATTTTTTGTAATTTTCTGAGAACTTCAAAAATTTTATGAATAGTGAAAAATACTTAAAACAACTTTTTTAATCAAAATAATTTATAGTGATAAGATATAATATTGAGTGGTTTTAAAGTATAATTAGAATATATTTTTACCATTTTATCCAATGGTGGTGATTAGAATTAATTTCACTTTGAAATTGGACGTAAACAATTGTCAATCTTTTGATACAAATTGTTTCTTAAAAACACGCTATTTGTTGTGACAGCGGGAATTAATTATAAAATTAATTAATGAAAATTATATGTTTGGAATTTCATAAAATAGACATCATTTTTGAATTCGGAATATCAAGTATAGCTTAGGGCGAAATTTTGGTATTGTTATGAAAAACATCAATTTTTGATGAATAGTGAAACCACTAAGTGGTAGTTAAATAACTGATTTTTCATTTAAATGAAATATTACCACATCTGTGATTTGATTTTCAAAAATCCGACATACATGGTTTTCATTAAGAAGTAAAATGTGGTTCAATGAAATTAAAATAATTTTTTGGTGAATAGTAACTTTTAAGTTCTTAATCGCGATTAGAGGTAATTAGTGTAGTTTAAGGTAAGAACAATGTTTTAATAATATGAGATGAACATGAAACATGTCCTACCCTCATTGGATGTGCCATGGCCGACAAATACAATCCATGGGTCAACTTGGGGACCCCATGGAGCCACTTTAGTTGGAAAATGACATAAATACCTTTTATTTAATGTTAAAGTAAAAAATGACACAAACATGAAATGTTTTACTAAAACAATTTTTACATGCGGTTATACAAGTCATATTTTTTATTATAAATAGTAATTGGAAAGCTAAAAAGATTTCCTACATCATAGTATTTTTTTTATAATTTTTAGACTTTAAATAAATTATATTATTTATGACATCATGATGATGCAGCGATGACCTCATTAATTAACGATTCAAATAAAATGAGAAGATAATGTCCAATAAAAGGCATACACTTGTCCAAAGCCTATTGGATGAGGATATTTCGAACCCTTATCACCTTATCCTAGAAATATACAAGTGTGGGACCTTTAGAATCTGAAAAGCATTATATAATAGAATAACATTTCATTACTTTCCAAAAGTGACCCTCCCCTCCACTTATAAAATGCCCCCACCACTCCCACCATATTCACACCTTAAATCCATTTGGCTCGGCCAACCTCTACCCAAATACTCTCCCAACATCCCTCACTTACTCCTAGAAGCCTCACTTTGGGATGAATGCTTCCCAAGGAAGCCTTTGGCTCAAATCAAAAAGAGTTACCCGATTTTTAAGGTAATGTCTTCTCTAATGTTGTTTTGTTTTATTTTGCTTCTCCAACCCCTTAAACTCTTTTAATTCATTTATTTTGTAAAAACACAAGTATCTACAATATACTATTATGTTGTTATGATTTTTTTTACACTTACACACACCTTCGTCTAATGGTTAAAGAACATACTGTTTCTGTGGGTGGCGAAATACTGCCTCACGAAACGATGATTGTTCAAATTCTTTTAACACCTATAATGGTGGCCATTTTGATGACACTATTTTCATATATGATATATATATTATGTTTATATTTTCCTTATGCTTCTTTATTTCTCATTTTTGGAATACATTATGATTTCCATTATGGGTAAATGCGATAATTTCATTTTAGGAAGTGCGGACTACCGCCCCCTCAAAGTGATGTGAATCGTTAATGCCATATGTGGGATGTATAAATGATGGAGTAAATGATATTATATATGATATTATACTGGAACTATATTATTCCTTTATATAATTATTATTTCATTCCATTAAATACTAAATAGAAATTAATTTAGCGTTCATGCGTACGTACGGCTTACCGTCTCCATGAACGGTGCATTTCATTTCTTACCTCTAAATGTTACGTAATATTATGAATGAATGTATATACTGGATATATATGATATATATGACATCTAAATCATGAATATAATTCTGGAGATAATGGATATTCTACCACATAAACAACTTGTAATTATAAGAAGTTTATTGTTGACTCAAGTACCAAAGATCGACAAAACGACCGTTATTAACTTAAATAATTACATAATGTTCATAACATGGTAATAAGTGATATAAAAGGAATAATGAACATAAAAAAGGTTCTTAAGTAAATAGAAATTAACTCTAGTTTATTATTCAGGAGGTTAAAGAACGGTCGAGTCAGGACAAGACGCCAGGTAAGGGAATTTCTTAACCCAACTTCCATTATTTGGGTTAATCTCCTACTTTCAAATTATGTCATGATATTATTATTTCTTATTTTGTATTATTTATGTGTACCTATAGTGAATACACATAATAGATATATTTTATTTTAAAAATGATCTTTTTAAGGACTTCGTCTCAATCTCCTTTCATTGAAGCATATTTGGTTTTATACAAAACTTTCTTTTATACGGTGTATAAACCCCTTTGACTTTTACGTTTATTCAAAAGAAATCTTTTTTATACGAAGCATTTTACTAAACGACAAAAAGGGAATGTTTTTCTTTCCGTACTTATTCGGCGGCAACGACTTCTCCGCCGCCGTGACCATTATTTTAGTTTCGGCTTCCTCTACAAGCCATCATTTTTTTAATGAAAAATAAATACAAAGTTATAACTTTCTTTTATTTTGGTATTGAAAATGGTTTTGAAAGCATTTTTATTATATAAATGTGCTGTATTGATATCTTGTGATTGAAATGTGGAAATTTTATGTTTCCTTTATGCATGTTTTATGTGATACAATTATGTTATGGTTTATGATATGTTTAAACCTATACATAAGAGGAATGCATTGGACTTAATAAGTGACGGGTGGAGCCCGCTATAGCTCCTCGATGCATCGGTAGGTCTCATGAGACAACTAGACGTGGAATTGGCCGAGGCCTTTTCCCCATTTGATTTGTGATTTTGGCTGAGGCCTTAATCATTTTAGACGTCTTGGCCGAGGCCTTGACAAAATGTTTCAGAATGTCTGTCATTATGCATTCCATCATTATGAAAGTGGTTATTGATATTGCATGTGATTATTCGACCAGTAGAATATCCAT
Source organism: Viscum album (assembly GCA_963277665.1). Classification (NCBI taxonomy): domain Eukaryota; kingdom Viridiplantae; phylum Streptophyta; class Magnoliopsida; order Santalales; family Viscaceae; genus Viscum; species Viscum album. The sequence goes on along the minus strand of OY728139.1, from coordinate 450,992,833 downwards.
GTGAAGAACTAAATGGCATTATCTCATTTTACTTTTTCCATATTATGTTGATGTTCATGTTTAAAAGTCATTTGTTTTAGTTATAAATTGCCTTAAATGTTTATGTTTATTTATGAAAGCTTCCGCAATATTGTTATCCTTACAGAGCATCTGAGCTCACCCCTTTCAATGTTTTAATATTTTCCAGGATGTGAAGAAGTATTTTATGAATGACCTGTAGGGATAGTCAGAAGAGGATATGAGTGTGGACTATGAAGACTTTGTTATTAGTTTTTCACTTTATGATGTAATGTAACATTTATGAATGTATCTAGTGTTTCCAAGGATACTAAACTAATCGGTCTTTCGAGACTTGATCTTTTGTGATCATGCCAATGTTACGAAGTAATGTACCGACTCTGGGTAGCTGGGGTCGGGGCGTTACATAACTTCCCTTTGAATTTCCATTTTCCATTCTGGAACATCTTTACAATGAGAGAAAGAATTTATTTTTCTTCTTCATATTCACTGCTACTATATTTTGTGATTTTCAGTTTATCCATGGCCTTGAATTCCATTTCCTTGCTCACATGAGTCGTAGCATCTTATGGTTTGACTCTCATTTCATATGCTACCAAGCTACTCAGTAGATCATCCAGAGAATGTTTGGAAAAATATCTTTCCTCAAGAGCTGACACCTTTGAATTGTACAGAGGTGGAAGCCTTTTTAATATTTTCTTTACAATATCAATGTCTTTTATTTCTTCTACTAGACCCCGAATTTCTCCAACCACTTCATTAATTTGATTGAAGAATGAGTCTGCATTCTAGTCTGGATGCATCTTCAGATCATCAAACCGATTTTGCAGCACTTGTAGTTTCGCCTCATTCACTTTTCTCTCTCCTTCATAAATATTCTCATGTTTATCCCACAAGGATTTTTTTGAGGTTCAATTCATCACCTTTAGGTATATTTGATTAGAAAGGACTGCAGTGAGTGCATTTTGTGCTTCATCATATGCATCAAGAATTTTCCTATCTGTTTCAGTCATTTCCAGGCCTGTTGGATCAGTGACTTGTATTCCTTGTAGAGTAGAAAAAAGAACTTCAATTCCAAGAGATTAGATGAGATCTCATTCTGTTCTTCCAATTCTGAAAATTACTTCCATCGAAGTGAGGGACTCCCCTGACAGTGACTGCATTCTCCATGACGATAAAGGATAGATTCTACACTAGCAACCTCCCACTGATACCACTTGAAGGAACCCAGGACACCCTGAGAGGGGAGGGGTGAATTAGGGTGACAAATTTTTCTTTTAATGTGATGGATCTTGTTCCCACGTTGGTAGGAACTTGTTGAACCTGTATGATTAATATGATCAGAAAGTAAACATTCACATGCACAGAGAAGACACAAAACTTTTTTCTTGGTTCACCACTACAGGCTACGTCCAAGGAGCATACACCGACAAGTTTTCGGTCATACCAAATTCCACTAATCTTCACTAGCTGTGGATTCCTAAGGTTCGGGCACAGTCACTCTGTCCCAGGCTCACTGGCTTTACAAAGGTTCAGGGATAGCTCATTGCTTCCCTCAGGTCACTCTCGTTGACTCCCCCTAGCTCACTGCCCTTGGTGAAGTCACACTCAGTTTATAGACGTCAAGGTCTCTTCATCATTGCAAAAGAATGCATCCTCTCTTGAAAGTATATTCTCTGTTAATGTCAAAATTTCACTTGTATACTAATCCCCATTTGCACCGAAGATATTGGGCAATCTTCTAGTTGTCGTGCAGCTCTAAAAGGTCTGGTGTACAATAACCTCCCCTGGCGCACTTCTCCAAGTTTGGTGTGCAGGTCCCAATAGGCACGCAAGTCTTCAGTGTGCAGGTCTAAACTGGAATGCAAGTATTGACTAACCACCTATGTGAAACATCCTTCCACAACTTCTAACCTACGCGACTCACTTCCTTTCTTGCCCAAACTACCTTGGGCACGCAACCCACAACCGGCACGCAGCTTCAAGCACTGGCGCGCAAGTTCACCTGCACGACCACTCACTACTTGTGCGACTTCCACACCTGCTCGACGGGAGCTCAAAAAAATATCTATGTCTTGAGCTTCATTCGTAATGAAGAGGGGGTCCTCTATTTATAGGCAAACTGGACCCCTTGTGCGGTGGCACACACGTCTTCCCTCTGTGAGCAGGTTCAGGTGCGCAGCTCATCCTCCATAGCCTCTGTCACACTACTCACTTGCACGACCACACAAATACTTGCACAACCTTCTTTCTGTTGCCATATTTTGATGTTATGATCTTGAAAATAAATAGGCACACAATTTTCCAATCCTCCTAGGAATTGGCGTGCAAGTCTCTTCATGGCGCGCAGGTCACTTGTGCGACTAGCCCAAAACTTGCGCAGCCCTTATCCCGTTGCCATATTCCCATGTTCTGATCTTGAAAAAAATATGGGGCGCAAGTTTACTCTCCATCAAGTACACGGCAAGCAAGTCTCTTTGCCAAAACTTTTATCTTCTTAAACTATATGATCTCTTTGATGGTACACATTCTGAACATCCACTGAGGATTGACAACAAACACAAACCATACTCCAAATCATGCATAAAAGGCCATGGTTCCAACAATAACTTCTTTTTATATATTGGGAATCATTATCTTAATGTTATTAACCACAACTAAAGATTGATTTTATTCTAAATATATTTTAAATATATATTAAAAATTAATTAATATTCATTAAATTGAAACTTTGAGTTCATTAATATAAATGAATTATTTTTTTATTTAATGATATATATTTCCAAAGATTATTATTATGAATTATAAGTGATTATATTAAAATTAAATATAATTAAATATAAAAATTAATACTAACAAAATAATTTTAATATATATAATTATAATATTAAAATAGGGTAAAATGATTATAATAGTTTTTTAAAAAAAATTGATTTACCAGTGTAAAAATTAGTTACCATTGTAAAACAATTATTTTTTCAAAGATATATTTTATTATAATTTTTTTTTAATTTCTATATAAATTATTAGATTAATGTTCTATTACAATAATATTATCTTCATAAATATAAAAAAACATTTAACAATACTTTAATTATTAATTTATAGGAAATAAAAAACACTTAATGTATAAATGGAAATTTTAATGAAAAAAGCTTTTTTTCCAATATATCACATATATATATTTAAAAACTACTTTTTAAATATTTTAAAATTTATTTATATTAAATATATTCAAAATTAGTATTAATAACAATGAAATTTAGTAATATTAGTCATCTTATATTTAAAAAATAATAATTATCATGTTAAATAATTAAGCAAGTTTAAAAATGAAAAACAAAATATTTAATCCAACTTAGAATGAATTATTCTATACTAATGTTACACATATAGAATCTATTAGAATATTTATATCTATTAAATTATTTCCCACATTTATAAGCAACATTTCTTTCCCTAACTCAAATAACTCCCATGTTATACTATTTTTACCCTTCACCTACCTTTGGTTTCCTATGAAATGATATTGTTTTTTACCAATAAAAGTATCTAAATTCCACCAACTACAAGAAACACATGTTTATAGAATTTTCTTTAAAAAATATTAATTATAAATCCCACTGATTCATATTCCAGTTTTGGAAGCCCTTGATTATAAGAATGTGTCCCATGTCCTTTATTTCCATGAGTCCATTTAAGAAATGTTTCAATCACTCCATGTGTGTATTATCTATTATCTAACATTTACTAACATGTCATTCTTATCCAACCATCATCCAAAAATACTCAATGTATATTAATAAAATTAAATTAATATCATTAGTATACATAGAATTTATTATTTTACTGTGAAAACAATTATTTATTTCCCTCCCATCTATTGTGAAATGATAACATACTAGTGTTATGTGAAAAATAGTTCTTATATTCTTGACATATTAAATTTTTCAACATCACCATACACATATCATTATAATATTGTATTTAATGAATAAAAATTATATTTACAACATTAGTTTAATTCAGTAAAGTATGATTAGGAATTCTATTAATATCTAAACCATTTTTAAAATACCACCTTTTGTTTATTAAAATTTAACAAAAAGATACAATCAAAGATTTCATATTCAAGAATAAAATATATATATATTATAGATATACATTATAACATTATTAATTAATATGAATAATAAATTATAGTACCATAAATAATATTGTAATTATTTACTCGGTATCAGTTTATGTAGATCAATATCGACATTAAAAAACAAGTTCAAAGTAATGAAAATTACTAACATCTAATGATGAAAATAAAAAATAATGAAATTATAAATGAATAAGGAATGGTTATAGTTAGTTATAATAAAAGATAATATATTTTAATATGGATCTTGAGTAATTAATTAAGATTTTTATTTTATTATATGCAGGTTTAGATATCATCTTAGTGAGTGAAATCCATGTAATGGTTTTGTTATCTCAACTTTCCTTCATTAAGATATACTTCATATTTAGTACATGTTTTATTTTATATGGTTCACATAATAAAAATATATGAATGTAAAAATTAATTGAATAAAAATCATGGAATTTATAAATGTATATATGGTTCCCTCTTTCAATGGGTTTTCATTAAATGTTCTCCAAATCCGTAAAATGTTTCATTATAATATCATCAAAAAGTTTATATTATTATGAAAAAGATTCGATATACGTAAATAATATAGTATTTCTCTTTAAAACCCAAGAAAATAGTTTTATCCTCAATTGTTTCATGGTTATTCATTTAATCCATACATTTCAATTCCCATGTGGTTTAAAATTCACTTAATTTGATGATTGTAAGGGAAACTGACATTACTTCTTCTTTTCGACTGGTAATATTTCTCATCCATGTCAAAATTATTTATTAAATTTTACGGACATAATTAACTAGTTATTTATGATTTCTTTATGTTTTTTTAATGTCCATCGCTCCTATTATAAAATGAATCTTCAATCAACATTTTTGGTTTGGTCATTTTTGGCCAACATTGATCTTCTTTATAAAGTGTGAAAGGGCTCTAATTTTAAAATGATTTACATAAAAACACATATCCCTAAATCCATCATTAGTTTTATATAAGTAAATTAATCTGTATGTTGTCATGTTTTCTAGGTAAATATTTTTTACATTTCTTTTATAAATTATTTTCTTAAAAGGTATCAAATAGTTAATAGTTATTTCTTATTCTTTGTCTACATTAATTGTAATGCTCTTGTATAAGAGTATTTAATTTATATAAAACTCCTCATTGATTATTTTATTTAATAGTAATACGATAAAATAGAACAATGTAGACTAATTATATCGATGGATTATGGTTAAATTTTATAGATATTTCAATAAATCTAATTTCTTCTTTATCGGTCAATTAACCTATGATGAAATTATGTATGACTTCTATTTATTGTGGAAAAAATATTTTGGGTTCATCATTATTTGATGAGGGAGTATATTATATCCTTAAAATGAATTGATTAATCTTATATATCATAAGATCTCAAAAGGTTATAGGTTTAGTCGGGACAAGACTAAGGGTATGTTGGGTGGTCATCCAATGTCCATGGGTACAAGTGTGGTAAGACAAATCCTAATAAGGTAAACATGTGGTAATCTGAAGCCTAGTATATTATGGATATTTGAATGGACTAGTCCTTTAATTTATTTATGTCTTTATGGTTTTATCTGGTTTTAATTGAGTTATCATATTCATTTTATGGTTTTATATTACACATTAATATTCGATCCAGGTCACATATTATTTACTCATAAAAAATTTCTTCTATTATGAAAATATCCATATGTATTGATCCATAGTTTATAATCCATGATTTATTAGGTTTGATATGCTTATGATAAGTTCATGTACTTTTTATATGTTTTTATACTAACATGTGTATCATATACTCACTTATGATATTTTATTGATGACATTCCTTTTAACCCTTATGAACTATATAAACTCACACTTTACAATATTCAGTTACCTAGGTTCTAAAGCAGAATATTATGTATGATATGTCAAGAAGGGTTCTATATGTTAATAATATTAATGGAATATAATGAATATGTTTTAAAATAAGTTGTTTATGTACATAATCTCTAAATATACAATCTCTTTAGGTTTTAGGTTGTGATATATTATGAGATGAGTAGGATATTAATTTAAAATTATGTAATATAAATGAATGAAATGATTGTGTCTTCATATTTGTATTCGAATATGGGTTTACTAATTTTGTGTATTAGTCTAAGAAAACATTAGTGAAAACACTACGATTAATTAAAAATATTAGAATTTTTATAATATATTACTACAATATATAATGTGTGGATTCCCTGAGATGGAACACTTGTTTGTATAAAAAATTATTTTTATAGGTTCTAGAATAGATTCAGCTATGCGTAATAATCTCCAAAAATATTTGTCAAATATTAATGTGATATTCACTAGATAAAAAACATATAGTGTTAACTACACACCTAGTTTGAAACATTTTTGTGATATGTTCGGATTGATTCACAAACTTTATATGAATTATTATAAAGTATTTGAATACATATTTAGTTTACGTTAAATAAATTGATAGTTTTTTATGATGGAAAACCTTTATTGAAACCAAGATACTCTTAAGATAGGTTATAAAATCCATTTATCAATCACTTATTTTATGATTAGGGTTTCCTTTTATAATTATTTTAATTTAAGTATTCACATTACTCCAATTTAAATTCTTTAATGAAGTTTATTGAGCTTGAAGGATTATTAAATAATTGGGCTTGACAAATAATGTTTTGATTTTCCAAATAAAAAATGAAACATATGGTGATATAGATTGAAAAATCAAGAAATTATTTTTAACTAGCTATCTCGAGTTATGGTGAATAGAATAATCCAAAATAAATTTCAAAACACAACAAAAATGATATAAATGGATATTCATAGAAGTTATGGATATAATAAATATGAAGGAATAATGAAGAAATTTCCTATTTATAAATTATGTTTTGGGAATTATTCATGTGAGTGTTTGAAATTAATAAGAAAATGCATCAAGTGTGGGTGGATTGGTCACCACGATTTAAATTATCACAATGATTTGAAGTGGTAGTTTGATAAGATATATGAGTTTTTGTTCACAACTAATGCTCCAACCATATGTCAATTATTAAAATGAACAGATTTTGGATATTATACAAATATATTCTCTTACCCAAGGAAAAATAATAATAATATATTCCTATAATCTCCAAGGACAAGGGACTAATTAATTTCTTACGATATAACTACTATCAAAGTTGATCATAATAATTAATGTACAATTATCCTCAACTATAAATTTGTAAATATCTTATTGGATTCTAGTATTATTCACTCAATAATTTATATGAAGTTTTTTAATATCATAAAATCACCACCCTAATTCTTTGATAATAAATCAATTGGAAAAACATCTAGATATATGATTATCATAACCCAATATTATGTCTGTAAGAATGTGATTTGTGAAAATATTTTTATTCCACCTAAAAATGATTTTTATTTTATTTTCATAATGTAATGGATACCTTTATATAGACTCCATATTAATTTAAAATGTAGAAAAATTATATTTATATTTACAAATAAACCTATGATAATCAATCATTACAATGATCACTATTTACTCTCTCTGAAAATTAATTCTATTTTATGGGGATTAATACCGCATCGTGACAGATATTTAGCGCAAATTATTGGAGAGAAACTAAATATTTTTAGTACTATTACTAAGAGGTAAAATATCTATTTCATAGTCTTACCTATGAAATTATGTTAAATATATCAAATGAAATTTTATCTTCATTCACGTATATCATTTAGATAACATTGCCTATTTTTAATTGTATTTGGTAATTAAAATTGTGAAGAAAATATTTTTTAAGGTTGGAAGAATGTAACACCTTATGTTTTAGGAAATATATTCTTTCCTAAAATCATGAATCTCTAATTCTTAAAAATCTATTTATATTACTTCCTAACAATGAAACATGAGCACAAAATCTTTTATACATGATATGTCTCAAGATAAAAAAAGATAATTTATCATAATAAAAAATTAAAATTACGATGGAAAACATGAATAACTATGGATTGATTGTAATATATCATGGATGATTATATATATTAAATATGTATAAATTAAATTTATAAAATTAAAAGAAAAAAATAACATCTTAATAACGAGAAGATGTTGTAGATTAACTTTTCTTGTGTGATTCTACATTATTATAGCTAAAACTATAATGAGAATGAACAACATCAAAGGAGGATGATATTTTTGAAATAAACATGAATATTAAGGGATTAACAAGTGTTATTTATGTGGTAACAATGGAATTTATTTATTTGAAATAATTTTAGTAATATAGTCATTATAAAGGGTTATAGGTTTATTTCCAAAATAGACAGTGTAAATATGATTTTTTAGAATATTTTCATTGGAAATTAATGTATAAAATAGGTTTAGTAAATTTTTGTATTGTTTTTAACAAAATTTAGAAAAATATAATTTTTTAAATAATATGTAATGAAATATAAAAAATTTTCTAAAAATATTTTTATATATCAGACATTATTATTTTTAACGTATAGCACGATATATTTATAAATTTTTATTTAAAATTTTAATATCATTGGAGTGATAAAATAAATATTATATATAAACATAATTAATTTTAATGGTATGTGGTCATGATTTTTTAAAAATGACATTTGTCAAACAACTATTTATAAGTGTGGAGTATCATTATCTAATAAAATTAATAAATATTTAGCACTAATTTTAATTTAAACTTATTAAAATTATATATAGTAAAATATATTAAAATTCAAAAATAAGTTTTTTAATATATGGTTAATTAGAGTAAATTAATTTTATGATCAAATATATAGGTTCCTTAATACTGTTTTTATACATTATACGTGCTTTTATTAAAATTAATTTCTATTAACAATAGATATGGATTGAAATTAAATTTTTATCATATTTTTTATGATAAAATATTTTTTTTAACAATTTTATTTTATATTTTATCATAAAAATATGTTACCCAATAAAATATTAGTTAGCATGGTATAAAGAACCTTTCAATAAAATTTATATTTTTTTTAAATATTAACAAAATAAATTGATCTATTATTATGAATTTAAAATGTTTATAAAATGTATAAAAAATATATTAAGATTAAAATAATATTTAATTGATAGAAATTAAGAATAAAAACACTTAATCGACATAAAATAAATTTATACAATTTTTTTCAATATATACTTTATTTTCATGTAAATGTAAATTTTATTCTAAATTTAAATTTCATTAGATTAAATAGAATCCATAATAAAATTAAAAATTTCAAAACTCTGTAGGTGGAGTTTTCTTATATTACCTAGGGTTTCTACATGCTTGATAGGTTTTGGGTGTCTTATTAACATGTCTTAGTCGTATGCCTGACATGTCTGGAGTGTCCGCCTAACATGAACTGTGTGTCTATCTAACAAGGTTGACATGACTCGTGGTGCATTTAATTTTTTAATAATACATATCTAGGGAATAACACATGATCTTAATGACATGACGGAAGGACTCTCGCATAACACAGATGACACATCTGAGGGTCTTCAAGTTATCGACATGAACATCTCTAAGGGTATCACATGACCAAAGATGACATGTCGTGAGGTCGTTGTCTGATATAAATGGCATGTCTACGGGATAGTCTCATGACCCAGATGACATGTTTGAGGATCTTTCACATGATCATTGTAGACATGTCCAAGGGTTTCATGTGATTTGGGATGACATGTCAGAAGTCTTTCACATGACTTGGTTGGTATGTCTGTAAGGTTTCACAAGGCATGGATGAAATGTATTGAGGGATTCGAAATCCCTGGCTGGTATGTCTAGTAGAATTCCCAAGACTATTTTGGCATGTTTATGGGACTTCACATGACTCCGATTACATTTTCTGGTTCTGTTCTATGATTTGGTTGACATGTTTTGGTGTCGTCGCAGAATCTGGATAGGTAATGCAAAGCCCATGATGCCATCCCATGAAAATTACATATCTTCATTCCATATTTTTTAGTATTTATTGGTTATATGCCATCATTTATTCAGTCATTAGCTTTTTTATGTTTGGTGTGAACAAGTTTACTTGAGTAAGGTCCTTCACATGACATGTTTTATGCACCAAAAGTCAATCACATGACCAATTGGGTGATCATAGAAGTGATTATTCTTGTTGCGTAATCCCATTGGTATTCTCCAGATTTTACCTGTTGAAAGTCTATTCTGATCATGTGGCTTTCCACCCTGAGAATGCATCTCTTATGGGATCTTATGTGTTTATGTTCTATTCAAAGGGGGGAATTTTTAGGCCTCATAGACCTTGTTCTACAGTACCTAACATGATACAAATCTCACAAATATGAGATCAATTTGATGGATAGATTATTTCATCACACACTTCTCATGATCCTACATTGGGGAATCCATGGTGTGGTTTGATAAATAGTGACTGTCAGAATACACTTTATTCATCAAGTTTATTGAAACCTATGCTCATTTAAGGGATTTGTTATCATCATATTGATATAGAAAAGATTCTACATGATATCTGGATGTCATGTCAATGAGTTTTCATGAGGTCAATACTCTTGTCTAACAGGTATTCATAGGACCAAGGGATACTTTTTGGGGGTCATTCTTTAGATCATGTTTGCTAATTAGAGGCCACTTGTGAGATAATGTTTTCTCATTAGAGGCCACTTGAAAGATCATTACAGATCAAATAAGTTGAAAAACACCTTCACATGAAAATTAGCATATATTCCCGTTATGAGAGGCTTCTTCCTTTTCCAAGTATTATACTATTTTTTGTAATAATTCCAACTGTTCCCAATGGTTTTATGTTAGGGTGTCTCACAATTAGCAATGGATCATGAAATGACATGTGAGAATTACCATGGACATTCACTCTACATGTATGTGGTGAACAATATGATCAAATTTACATGTCAGAGGGAATCTCGAAGACATAGATGACATGTAAGGGAGTCTTTGTGATTTTAGGTCTCTTGTCAAGGAGGATTTCTCATGATCAAGAATAATTATGTGGCAACCTTTATGAGATCATGGTGTCTTGTTAGATAGATTTCAAAGGATTAAAATGGAATATCAAAGGACCTCATTGTGATCTATGTTGATCATAAGAGGCACATAACCACTTCACAAGAAATATATAATATCTTTGAAAACATTAATTTTTCACTTTTTTAGTTTTAATCTTTATTTAACAAGGGGATTCGGGTGATTGATAGGTATTTGTAACCTGTTAAGTCACATAATCATAGGATATCATTGGGAATCCCTCACATGGTCAATATATTTTCTCTAGACACATTTGTAATAATGGGAGGCATTTTAGTGGGGAATTACATGATTATGAAAAGATCATGTGAAATACATGACCTGTTCGCATGACCATCCATGGGTCATGTGATCAGATGTCATATTGGGGGTTACACGATTTACGTGATGAATCCACATGATCTCTATGTATCGATTACAATCCATCATTTTAAATATATAGAAAATAAAAAAAAATTATTCTGGTACCTCTTTAAATCAATAATTTATTATGCCTATTTGGTGGGTGTTAACAAATCCCCCCCCCCCCCATGGGTGAGGTATGCATGGAAAAGTACTCCGTTCTGAGGTGAGTAAATACCTACCTGATTCCCTGAGGCCTCCACAGATTAGTGTCTAGAATATAGTTTGGTCAAATATTTGATCTTTGGTATTCTATAGAGAATTGAAAAATTAGGTTTCTAAGGTAGATACTCATTCCACCAGTGATGTGAATTCCTGAGCTCTTTGATTTCTCTTATCATGTGACTGCTTCAAAAGACTTCACCAAAAGAGCCATTTCATAAGACCTCTTCATAAGAACCATCAACAATACCACATCATGATATTAGATCATGTGTTCTCTCCATGAAATTAATTTTTTTCATTAAATGAACTATTAATGAAATTATGGTAAATATTTTGATCCTTAATGCGTGATTTTAGATACATAGTTTTTTCATTTTCCTTTCATGATATATTGAATCTGTCATGTGATAACTTGATCATTATGTGGAATGTGTGATCATCTAAGAATAAAGTGATCACAAGTCATATAATAGATCTCATTAAGAATGGATTCTCCATGATTCATGCTATTTGAGAGGCCTATATCAAGTCATGTGATCAAGAATTCATTTAGGGTTCATACAATTCAAAAGATGTTGTTCGAACCAAGAACCTATTCTATTATAGTTCCATAGTAATTTGATATATTCTCTTCATTTTTTATAGGTGGATTATAGTCTACACAATAATGAATGGAAGGACAATCTAGCAGTAGTGTCTCATGAAAATTCAATTCTCATAATTGTGGACTATAGTTATCATTATATTGATGAGTAATCATAGCCAATCCTAATAAACCTAATTGGAAAAAATCTTAGGGAATATTTTATCTTATACTCACAAAATTTTATTGTTTAGGTCTCAGAGGTTATACACCCACCCTTCCGCTATTTTCATCTAATGTGCCTCTTACATGGGTCATGAGGAAATGCAATACCTTCAAAACAAATATATCACATATGGGATACTTTATGGCTATGAAAAAACACCCATATGGATACATGTTGAGGTTTATGGAAACAGACTTTGGAATTATTCATCATTATTATGATTAAGAAATTCATAAGTACTTTATGATTATGATGAAATCTATCACAAACTAGAGGTTCATATGGTTTCTTGGTTGGGACCTTCGATTGGGAGAGAACATTGGCATGGATTGGGGCTAGCCATTCTTGGTGTGGTAAATCGCTTCTATATTTTCCACAAACCATAAATATTTTGGGATATATGATGCCATATAGATTTCATAAAACATTTTATATTTTAATAATGCTTGATGGTTCTCTTAGTAAACCAATGGTGTTCAAATACACATATACTCCATATAAAACATAGTGAGGTGGAAATCAATATCATTTTAATCGAGTTGAATTTTGGCGCAACAATTTTAGGAGGGATGAATATTGAGTTTATTCCTCCATAATCTATGTGGGATGATGCAGATCAGACCTCACACCTTCCTAGAGAGCTGATCAAGATTTCTAATAAGTCCCTTGGAAACTCTCAACATCATAAGAAATACAACTCATTCAAGAAATGGGTAGGAAATTTTATCTCATAGGTACATTTTTAGAGAAATCCCAAGTGGTTGAAGTCTTATACCAAAATAGAGATTTCTTATTAATGAGGGTTCTTATTGACCCAAATTTTAAGATGGTGTTTTTACCAAATTAGGGTGGGAGGTTACTCATAACATTGATTGATCCATTCAGTTGGCCAGTTTTATGGCCATGTACCAAAGTGGGTACCTACTCCCCTACAATGGATAAGGGTTGATTTAGAGTTCTCCCCATTATGATGGTGAATTTTATGGATGAAGGGAGACACATTCGGTTATACATTCTTATTTTTGTGAAGTTATACTTCATAATACACCACATTTATAGGGGGATATTCAAACATAGAACATATGATTCCTTCTATGATCTATGGGAATGGATGGGAGAATTCTTGAGTGACTATGAATACCTGAGAACCTATATTATTTTTTGGATATTATTAAATAACATTATATAGTGTATCATTTTTGGGAGGGAAATCACATTAAAGGACTTGGAAATCAGGGCCTTCTTGAGTCATCATGGATGCTTCTCTTCCAAACCCTATGAGATTCCCACTAGTACTATAACTGAAAATTGTGAGGAATGACCTGAATTTCATGCATATAGGATATAATCCATGAAGGTGAAAATTATACCCATATCGATGGGATAATTCCCTATGAATGGTATGAACCCTATAGGTTCAGTCATCAGTTTTAGTTCATTTAGAAAAAATAAACTTCCACCCATCACAGTCAATCAAAAAATCATCCAATGGTGTTTTGCCGATTGTAATTAATGTTCACTATATAAGAGACTCGATTCTATAAAAAACTAATTTAAATGATGTTGATATTTGTATTTTGGGATAATATAATGATATCTATATCCACTCATATCAAAAGAGAAAATTATCGATATCAATACCCGAGATTATGATGTTTCGGCAAATCACTAAATAAAATCGAGAGCCCAGTAAAGAATATTTGTTTGAGCGTACCAACATCCTTGGTAATTCCTTGAAATAAATAGATATATTTACCATTAATTTTTTTACCTATATAAGTGTCTAATAGTGTGGTTGTGTTCAGTGGGGAGAATTTTATTGAAGCCATGCCATCACTTTTATTTCCCTTTCATTTCATCAATGGATGATTTGGAGTTAAGAGAACTAAGATTTTGATCTCCAGATAATACTTTATTCGGTAGAAAAAACATTGATTTATTTCCATGTATAACTTCTCCCATATATTTCCCCTTCAAAGACCATCCCACCAAGGTTGAGGCATTCCTTCGAGACCTTGATGCGATGGTGGAATGTGTGAAGATCAAAATCCACTACATGACTTTTGTGTGGTAGATGGTGTTTCACTGGACGATAGAGGATTCTATGAATGAACGTGTCAATCCCATAACCAAAAAATTGTAATATAGATCTTTGTACCATATTCAAAAGGATATGGTGTTATTACAGACATACTGATCTCTTTTGTGTTTTTATTGATATAGATGGAAGATGTAGATGACCATCCACTCCTAACACCCCTGTTATATTCTTCCAGGGGTACAACTACTGGGGATAACTAAGGTGCTGACCAGGGAACTGATGATGATGGTTCACCTACTCAATTAGTTATGATGAAGGTGAAAACATCCATTTATAAGGTTTTACTTTTTACATTTCCATCAGCTCCATCATCATCAACAACAACATCATGCACTTTTGGGTTTCCTTCGTTGGAGAGGATGGGGAAAGAAATCATTCCAAAATATTTGATAACCCTCAACCATAATCCTTTTGTAATATTTAGACTTTACTTATTTACATCTTCCATAACATTTTAGTAAATCGTTATGGTTTTTCAGAAAATTGAAGGTCCCTGCCAAACCTTCATGGTGGAACATACATATTCTCCTAATGATATTAGTGTGCATAATATTTCTCTAGTAGAACCTTATCTACTGGTATTGACAAGTAAGGATTTAGTGGTGGTCTAAGTGTTGGATTAATTAGATCTAAAACCTTCTTCTAAAATTCTATTGTTTGATCCCTTTAACCTCACATGGGAAAGAAAATTTATGGAGGAGGATAATTCTGGTATCTACTCAGATACAATATTAAACTTGATGAATCCATCTTTTGGAGAGGGTGGGAAATTATTCTAAAAAAATTCACAGTTCACCTTGTGTCATGTTGTATAACATTTATTTTACTCGTTCATCCCTTTAAGGTGGTGAGAAATGAATACCAATAAGGAAAAAATCAGTGGTTCAACCTACCCACTCGTCACAAGAGAGATTCCATTCATCAATGAACAATGGGGTTGGGGTGATAGATATTGTCATAAATGATTCAAATAAAGTTTTTTTTCCAACATCGATTACACCCATTTAGTTTCTATATAAAAATATCATTTACATGGTTTCTGGTAATCCATTGTGTCTATTATTATAGTATATTCTCCTCAGATCATGGAAGTTCCAATCCCTTATTCCTTAGGAATCCCTCCAATTAAGTAATCCAATGTAGCGGATGGATCCATACATACCTAGTCAAATTTAGAGATATTCATTCCTTCACTGAGGGAATTAGTCCTCTAGTATATTCATATTTCTATAATGCGCTTAATTAAACTGTCAAGGTCTATATCACTCTATCAACTAATGAAATGGAATGTGTAGATGAATATTTGGCACCTAATTTAAAATCCATATTTAGAAGATCTGAAGGACCAACTGGGTCATTTTAGGATTATTTTTACCACCCTAGACAATAATGATTTGAACTATACCAATATTTAAGCTCTATTGAAGGATGTGATCTCCATGGGTGAGACAAGGTGTGCCCTTGAATTAATAGTAGTAATGAAAGAGGCATCATATTTAGTAAAAAGAAGTTGGGATGAGGCCATTAATGAAGCTTCTTAGTGTTCTATAGAGGCAAAAATATCACTGAAACACGATCATCATTGGGATGGTTTAACATTGACATTATAGTATAAAATTAGTCGTCTTGAGGAATAGTTATCTTATTTGAGGAATACACTATAAATATTGGTGAAAATGTGTTGTAGAAATAGGTGTTTCAAGACCCAGTGGAGAAGGATAAACATGTTGTTCATTCTAGGGTGGAAGAATGGTAGCTATTTTCAAAGGAAAAACTAAATCTATTGACTAATTACACCAATCCATTACATATATGTATCAGTAGTCAATGGAGATCAAGGACTCGCCACTTCACAATAAATACAAATCATTCAAGAAATGGGCAAGAAATTTTATCTCATAGGTCCAATTTTAGTGAAACCTTAAGAGGATGAAGTCTGGTACCACAATAGATTTTTCGTAATGATGATGGTTCTTATAGACCCACATTTTATGATGGTTTGTTTTCCAACTGAGGGTGGGAGGTTACTCCTAACATTGACTGATCCATTCAGTTGGTCAGTTTTATGGCCATGTACCAAAGTGGGTACCTACTCTCCCACAATGGATAAGGGTGGAGTTAGAGTTCTCCCCTTTATGATGGTGAACTATATGGAATGAGGGAGACACATTCGGTTAGACATTCTTATTTTTGTGAAGTTATACTTCATACTACACCACATTTATAGGGGGATATTCCCACATATAATTTATGATTCCTTCAATGATCTATGTGAATGGATGGGAGAATGCTTGTGTGACTATGAATACCTGAGAATATATATTATTTTTTAGATATTATTAAATAACTTTATATAGTGTATCCTTTTGGGGAGTGAAATCACATTAAAGGACATGGAAATTCGATCCTTCTTGAGTCATCATTACTGCTTCTCTTCCAAACCCTGTGAGATGCCCACAAGTACTATAACTGACAATTTTGAGGGATGAACTGAATCTCATGTGTATATGATATAATCCATGTGGGTGAAAATACAACACATATTGATGGGATAATTCCATGTGAATGGTATGAACCCTATAGGTTTAGCCATCAATTTTAGTTCTTTCAGAAAAAATAACCTTCCACCCATCACACTCAATCCAAAAATTATCCAATGGTGTCTTACCGATTCTAATTAATGTTCACTATGTAAGAGACTCGATTCTATAAATACATTCATTTAAATGATGTTGATATTTGTTTTTTGGGATAATATACTGATATCTAGATCCACTCATATCTAAAGGGAAAATTATCAATATAAATACCCGAGATTAGAACGTTTCGGCAAATCACTAAATAAAATCTTGAACACTATAAAGCATATTTGTTTAACCATACGAGCATCCTTGGTAATTCCTCGCAAAGAATAAATACATTTACCATTAGTTTTTTTTACCTGTATAAGTTTCAAATAGTGTGGTTGTGTTCAATGGGGATAATTTTATTAAATCCATTCCATCACTTTTATTTCTCATTCATTTCATCAATGGATGGTCTGGAGGGAAGAGAACTCAGATTTTGATCTCTAGAGAATACTACATTCAGTAGAAAAAACATTGATGGATTTTCATGTATAAATTCTCCCATATATTTCCCCTTCAAAGACCACCCCACTAAGGTTGAGGCATTCCTTTGAGACCTTGATGCGATGGTGGAATGTGTGAAGGTCCAAATCCACTACATGGCTTTTGTGTAGTAGATGGTGGTTCACAATATTATAGAGGATTCTATGAATGAAAGTGTCAATACCAAAACCAAGAAATTTGTAATAGTGATCTTTGTTCCATATTCAAAAGGATATGGTGTTATTACAGACATACATATTTCTTTTGTGTTTTTATTGATATAGATGGAGGATATAGATGACCATCCACTCCTTTTATCCTTGTTATATTCTTCTAGTGGTATGACTAATAGGGATAACTGAGGGGGTGACCAGGGTACTGATGATGATGGTTCACCCACTCAAAAAGTTATGATGAAGGTGAAAACATCCATTTATTTGGTTTTACATTATACACTTCCATCAGCTCCATCATCATCAAAAACATCATCATCCACATTTGGGTGCCCTTCCTTGGAGAGGAAAGGGAAAGGAATAATTCCAAAATATTAGATAACCCTCACCCATAATATTCCTCTAGTAGAACCATATCTACTAGTCCTCTAGTAGTAACTCGTTATGGTTTTTCAGAAAATTGAAGGTCCCCGCCAAACCTTCTTGGAGAAACATACATATTCTCTTAAGGATATTAGTGTGCATAATATTCCTCTAGTAGAACCATATCTACTGGTCCTGTCCTGTGAGGATGTATTGATTATCTAAGTGTTGGATTAATTAGAACTAGAACCTTCTTCTAAAATTCCATTTGTTCATCCCTTTAACCTCACATGGGATAGACCATTTTTGGAGGAGTCTAATTCTGGTATCTACTCAGATACAGGATTAGACTTGATGAAGCTATCTTTTGGAGAGGGTGGGAAATTATTCTAAAAAATTCACAGTTCACCTTGTGTCATGTTTTATAACATTTATTTTACTCATTCGTCCCTTTAAGGTGGAGAGAAATGAATACCAATTGAGAAAACATCAGATGTTCAACCTACCCACTCATCGCAAAGAGAGTGTCCATTATCCAAAGAACAATGTGGTTGGGGTGATAGAAATTGTCTTAAATGCTTCAAATAATTTTATGTTTCCAACATCGATTACACCCATTTAGTTTCTATAGAAACATATCATTTACTTGGTTTCTAGAAAACCTTTGTGTCTTTTATTATAGTACATTCTCCTCACATCATGGAAGTTCTAATCCCTTATTCCATAGGAATCCCTCCAATTAAGTTATCCAATGTAGGGGATGGATCCATACATACCTAGTCAAATTTAGAGAGCTTCATTCCTTCACCCAGGGAATTAGTCTCGTGGTATGTTCATATTTCTATAATGGTCTTAAGTAAAGTATCAAGGTCTATATCGCTCTATCAAATAATGCAATAGAACACGTAGATGGATATTTGGAACCTAATTTAGATTCCCTATTTAGAAGATCTGAAGGACCAACTGGGTCATTTTGGGATTATTTTTACCACCCTTGACAATAATGTTTTGGACTATACCAATATTTATGCTCTGGTAAAAAAAGTGATCTCCCTGAGGGAGAAAAGTAGTTCCCTTGAATTAATATTAGTAGTGGAATAGGATTCATATTTATTAAAAAGAAGTTGGTATGAGGCCTTTAATGAACATCCCAATGTTTTATAGAGGAAAAAATATCACTGGAACATGATCATCATTGGGACGGTTTAACAGTGACCATTAGAGTACAATATTATTTATCTTGAGGAATAGTTATCTCGGTTGATGAATACACTAAAATTATTGGTGAAAAATGTGTTGTAGAAATAGGTGCTTCCAAACCCAGTGGAGAAGGATAAACATGGTGTTATTTATAGGTTGGGAGAATAGTAGCTAATTTCAAAGGAAGAAATGAAATATATTTACCAATTACACCAATCCATTACCTATATGGATCTGTAGTCAATAGAGCTCAAGGACTCTTCTATGTTCATGTTGTAAATGGGCCTATAGATGCATGAATTAGTATTTATTTCTGTATCTATGGGAGGGAATTCTGTATTTTGAGAACCCCACCCCCCTCCCCCTCATGTAATAAAGAATATATATTCAAAACATTAAATTTCATTTTCTTGTTTTAATTAATTTTTTATTTTCATGAAATGTTTTTGATTTGATATCGTCTAGATCATGAATTCTAACCATCCATTGTATAGTACCATATACACCAAAACTATAGGATTTGAATGCTTAAATGATAATAGATTTACCTTGATAATTGATCATGAATACCATCCAACATGAGATTCCACTTTAAAGTATCTACTATGATTATCTTGAGATCACCTGGTATAAAAGGATATTTTTTGTGAAATATATTTCTTATAGGGTTAATGCTCTAATTTTTTACTGTGTTAGTGGATTTAGTGAGAATAGATTGTTTTTTTATGGAAGAAAAATTATCCCTACAAGCTTTGTTTCTTTCTTGGTATTTATTTCCCATTATTTTTCTTAAATTTTATATGGGGGAAGCATAGAGGGCATGGACTTTTATTTTTCTCAGACTGCCCTCTTATAGGTTTTTAACGTGAAATGTTTTATTTCATTAGATTTTCTAGGATGTAAATATTTTCTAGATCACACCAATTTTATTTCCATCTAGCAGAGACTCGACTTTTTCTAGGGTTCTATTTTTAGGTTTTCATCCTAGAGAACATTGTTTCTATTTTAATTGGATACATTTTTGTCTTAAAAAATATAAAAATTTTGTGTTGTAGAATAGGGTCTTCCATCTTGGACCATCTAATGAAAGTAATATACCATTAGTTTAGAGACCCAATCTTAATGTACATGGACATTACATTACTTTTGTGGAATAATTAATACACAATAAAAACAGACACCAAAGGACCGTAATTGTTTTAATGTCTTTAGAAACATGGAACATAATCTTCTAATCTTGGTGAAAGGTCTTCCACATCTCTCATAAGAATATTACCCTTTTTTTCTTACCTAAAACCTTTATCTATATCCCAGGGAAAAGAAAACATAAAAAGGGTGAGCTCAAAGGCTCATTAAGGGTAATCATAGAGAACATAAAACATTCCATAAACATTTGAACGTAAAAACATGAATATGAAAAAAATCTTAGCAGTACATAAGACATAGTTCATAAAGGAACATCAATCGTGATAAAATAGCATGGGAATAAAACATGTAATTTTGGAAAACCATTAATCACATGATATGATTTCCATATTAGCCAAGGAATTGTTGCCAATACCGTCTTATTGGACAATGTCCCTTACTGAATCGAGTTCACTCCTTATTCTAATCCTATATCACTGATCCGGATTAGCTTACCATTACATCCATGTCTATCTTATGAGATATAAATATTTACCCAATGAATTTGAGGGATATATAGTTTCCACCCTTCTCATAAAGAAATCATTCTTTCATGTTCCACAAAACAATCATAAATCATTCATCATAACCCAAAGAATAAAATGGGTTTCATAAGAATCATCCCATAATAACATAATCCATATAAAAAATGGATATCATTTTATCATAAACATAATCAAACCATGTAAATAATAGATACATTATACTTGAATAATAAAAATTCTAAATAATTTCATCTTATATGGAAAATAGTTTTGATAAAACACTTCAAATGAATTCTTGAGCAAAATATCCTTTCTTCTTCAAAATCATTTTCTTTTTACAAAATCCCATGAAATTTTAAAAGAAATAAATTTTGTTTAAAATATTCATTAAATCTTGTAGAGTAAGCATCATTAAAATAAGGCATTATAAAATTGTAAAAATCGGTTCATGCCATATAAGTTAAAAAAACATTCTCCCCGTACTATTACCAAAAAAGTGAAAAAGTACATCGTTTGGTAAACAAAAGAAAGATTCCTTCTATAACACAAATTAAAAGTCAAAAAGGGGTAAACATGTATTTAATACTATATTAAATAATATTATATACTTAATGAAAACATTTTTATGGACATGAATGAAAAATATAACCCCAGTAAATACTTACGTATATGAATTCTCAGATAAAAATGAGATTGCAAAATTATCCCTTACCTTAGGTCTCATATGCTTCATACATATCTAAAAATACTTTATAATGATTTAAATAATGTAATTTACTTATTAAAAAATCATATTCATTGTAATGATGTCATATATGGTTCACTTATGACTTTATATTACCCGTTCTTTGGTAAATTTCATGTTAAAGCGACTTTTTGGGTAAATTGGTTTTATTTATCGTATGTGTTTGGACTTGTTGTTATTGATATTATTATTACTTATATCATGATTTACATACTTCAATAATGTAAATTATGATTTATATATCATATATATTCAGTATATATATATATTAGATAGATAAATTATATGAAATACACCGTTCATGGAGACGGTAGGTTGTATGTACGCATGAATGTTGTCTTCCTTTCCTTATTGACTTGAATGAAAGTAAGTAGATGTCATATATATATATATATACATAAATCCAATTGCTTTATCATGTCATATATTTCATTATTATTCATTATATATACTTTATAATCATTCTTGAATGGTTAACATGGAGGATGAATCTCATCGCATCGTGGAGACGGTAATCCGTACGTATGCACGAGTGATGATATCATTCCCATAATTATTGAATAGAATTGGAGTGGATGATATATTATATCAGAATAATTATTATGTTATAATAACTATATATAGTTATTCTTTACACTATTATACCCATCCAAGTAAGGTGGGGTGGAAAAACAGATTACCCCACGACGTGGAGACGATATTCTGTACGTACGCATGCGTGGTGATTTCATTTTCCGTAGGATAGATAGAAGGTGAAATGGGGTTGTTTCATATTTATAATAAGATATCAGAATATTATTTAAACCGATGTTATTAATTTATAACTAAACAACTAAATAAGAAGAAGTTTAAGAATAAATAAAACCTGAATGAATCAGTAGAAGAGATTACTTCTTCATTGACGTACATCTTTTTGGATTCCTCTAAAGGCACTAGATTTGGTATTTTGAGGATACCAAAACCTCTATAATGTTTCTATGGAAGTTTAGAAGATAAATGGGCAAGGTTTAGCCGTGCATGATGGCTCAAAGTTGTGTGAAGAGAAGAGGGAGAAGGTTCCCTTTTATAAGGGAGGAGAGGGAAACCTTAGGAAAAACATAAAATATTATTTTATAATAAAGTCATATTCGGTTTATAATAGCTCCAAATTAATTTATTTTAAAGATAAATTGGGTATGGGTCGAAATATTCTTATCCAATAGGTTTTATACAAGTTTAGGTAACTATTTTAACCTTATCATTTAGATTTAACTCTATGTTAAATAATTTAACCTTTACCGTGTCTTCTTGTTTTCTTACAATGTATGGTTAATAAACTTACTATAACAAGGAAAACGAACCCCAAGTGGTTCATTATTAATATATATATATATATATATCAGCTTATATAAGTCATTTGGCCTAACATTAGATTTTTTGCAATAGAATATCAATTAATAATATAATATTTGTTTTAAAAACTATTTTATGTCAATTTTGACACTATTTGGTAATTGAATTTTGTAAAAATCATAACAGCATTATTAGTTAGAACAAAGTTAATTATAGTAATACTAACATGTCATATTAACCTAGAAAATTAATTTAATTCAAAAAGAGTCTGAAATTACATTTATTTTGGTATTTATAATATCAATTATTTTAATATTTTATTAATTAGGTAATTACTGCATCACCATTGTGTCGAAAATAAATTAAATTATATAATGTCTAAAAATTATAAATAAAATACCATTAGGTATGAAATACTTTTATTATTATAATGAATATTTATAGTTGAATTTCTCTTATTCATAACCTTATATTAAAAATATTGTAGTTATTAAACATTGATTTTAACTATTTTAAATATTCTTTAAATAAAATAATAATAAATGTTCTAATCTTATCCAAGTGGACCTAAAGGGTAATATTTTATTCCTAAGGTTTTTTGTTCGAATTACACTTATCTAATAGAATTATGACAAGTGTTTGGGTAATAATAATATCATTTTTACCCTTAATTACCCTATTAACCTTTAACCGTGGTAAATAAAAGTAAAAAGTTACTATTCACCAAAAATTATTTTTATCTTATTGAACCAAATTTTTTTCCTATATATTAACCGTGTCTCTTGGATTTTTGAAATTCCACTAATAGAAGTGGTAAAATTATGTTTTATGTAAATTTTCAAATTCTCCTAGGAGGTGGGTAAAAGACGGTAAAAAGTTCAATAAAATTTATATATATCTAAATTTTTTATAAAAAGACTTCAATGAATTACATTGAACTTATATAGGTATTATTAATAAACTTTGACCTAAAATAAATTTATATGAAATAAATATTTATTTAAATAAAAACTCGGTTTTTAAATAGTAACCCTGTGTTTTCACTATTCATAAAAAATTGCAAGTTTTCTGAGAAATACCAAAAATTCACCATAGGCTAATTTCGATATTAAGAATACCAAAATGAGGACCATTTTAAAAGATAAAATTTATAGAATTTCAAAATGTGTGTATTATTATACATAAGGGCTGGTTCATAATAAAATTATAATATTGTCTTATTTAGTGAAACTAGGTATTGTGTACTACACACGCTATCGAAGAATGTCTTGATTGCGTGTAATGGAAGCCAAGTCAGGGCTGCGTATAGTGAAAGCTCCCTTTGGTGTTGTGTATAACATAATCAAAACATAATTCATTTATACATTAAACTAAATCTATACTTAATGTTGCGTAGAATGATTTCCATAAAAAGAACTTGAAATTCTGTGTAACACGAGCGAATAATAGTGTTGTGTATGCTGCAAGCTAATACGGTGTTGTGTTTAGTACAAGATAATATTTGTGTATTTTATAATAGAAGACATCAAAGAAATTAAATACAATATATCTCATAAAATCTCAGGGTGTTGCATTCTACCCCCCTTAAAATGAATTTCTCCCTCAAAATTTGTCAGGGTTATAAATTGTTTACTACTTGAATGTTTCTTTCATAGAAACCCACATCATAAAAAGGAATCATAAATAATAATTTTAAATACTATGTATTAAACATAATAGTTACCAAAATTCACTTATCACTAGGTTTCCACATTGGAGAACATAGGTGAAAATACGGATATGGAAGAGAAATATAACTGTCAACTTCTGATGAAGAGTGGTAGAGGACATGGCTATGAAAAATCCAACAATCAAAAAGCCATAATTGTGTAATTATCTAAGGTACCATCTGATTCATCGGATATGAGGGAACTATGAAAAAATCTTGGTTTTCAAAATCATTTCCCAAATGTTGAGGAATTTTTTAATTAAAAGAAATACTTACTTGATTTTGGTATAATCTTACCGTTGCTCGTGCCTTGAAAAATTTCCAATTCACCACTTAATGAAATGAAGTTGAATTTGTCTTTTGAAAAGTGTTAGCAGATCATTGGATAGAATGATAGGTCATTCCATGTATCTCAAACATAAGGTTAGAAAAAGTTATCAAATATACATAAGTCAATCTATGGTGAGGTTAATCATATATGATTCCAAAAATGGACTTATACTTCATCTAGCATAGCGCTTAATAAAATAAAACTAGTTTATACTAACCAGTGACTACTTGTAGGCCAGTGGTAGGAGATAAAGGCATGTCGTACTTTGGTTGTGGGTTCGATTTCCGCATCCTTGTCTGACGCGACGTGTTGTCGCCCATCCTACAGGTTATCCCGTTATCTAAAACTACACTATTATAACATTCTAGAAATAATATCGAAAAAAGGTATATCCTTAAACAATACTATCTGATGTCCAACATAATCCATTACAATCTTTAGTCTTATCCAAAATACATATGTCCAATCTCATAGTATAAAGAAACGATTACAAGAAAGGTCACATAACAAGAATGTGAATACCATCATTTATCCCCCATATATCATAAGATATATCTTGTTGGTCACATTCAAAAATGTGAATACCTTATTCATGTATTACCATAGAAACTTAGTGAAAACATGAGTGCTGTCAAAAGTTAACTCTTTCCACATACCAAAATCCCAAAATTTCTATATACTCAAACCATGATATCACTTTGTCCTTATATCAGTCATGATATCATTAATACTATCAAACATATCATTATATCCTTATCCATCCATTATGCACATCTCATCTACCTTCCAAAAATATTTGAATAACATTTCATGGTTACCAGTACCATTCATCATATTCTTTCAAAAACTCAAGAAAAGACAACAGTGTAACAATCCATAGATTTTTCTTTATTCCATAGTACCATACATTATTGTTGATAAACATACAATCATTCCACTACCTTTTTAAACCATTGACCAAGCTTCATCATTTTATTCCTCAACACTTCTTTCATCTCACATATCATTTGTAGTCTCTTCATCATCATCAACATAAATACTACCCATATTACCATGTGAATTCTATTCATGAGATTTTCCATAGTGAACTGGTTTGCATAATGCCCGTACATTCCACATTTAAAACATTTAACCTTTTTTGATGTCATAGCAATACCATTATCCTTGTCCATGTTGTTAACTAAACTTTTTCCTTTACAATTGCTGGCTTTGTGTCATTCTTTTCCACACCTAATGCATCTTCCAGTTCCTTTGAAACATTCTCCTTGAGGCCTCTTCCCACATGATATACATGAGGGAAAATTAACTTTCTATCATCAATGATCATCATGAAACTTCGTCCTTCTCTTATTAGTCGAGTCAGGAAACTTACCAAAGTTGATATTATTGATCATATTATGAGATTGTTTATTAGGCATAATAACGATTTTTGGACATCCAAATCCTGTTTCATTTGGTTTCTCATGAAGAATATCATTCCATTTTCCATCATATTCTTCGTTAACATGAATCCTCTCGTTTCCTGCCATTTCCTAAAACCCAAAAAGAATATTATGAGAGGAAAAAATCGTACTAGGAAAAAAACATAATGAAGGGGTAGTTATTTCAATCTATAATAGCTTAGGTTTAATTCTATTATCGTAACTATAAATCTAGGAATATAACCTATACTTATACTTAACCTTAGGGACATCCCAAGACATACCTTAGAAATTTCTCAAGGGATCTCGCTAATGTTCTCGCATCCTAGTTTCCAAAGGTTGACTAAACCTTTCCACTAATACCTACTATAGATATCCAATCTTTACTTACATGGACATTACATTGCTTTTTCGGAATAATTAATACACAATAAAAACAGACCAAAGGACCATAATAGTTTAGTGTCTTTGAAAACTTGGAACATAATCTTATAATCTTAGTGAATGATCTTCAACATCTCCCTTAAAGATCTTCCTCTTTTGTTTTCATACCTAAAACCTTTCATTATTTCTTCGGGAAAAGAAAACATAAAAAAGGGTGAGCTCAAATTCTCAGTAAGGGTAAACATAGGGAACATAAAACAATCCATAAACATTTAAATGTAAAAACAAGAACAATAAATAAATCCTAGCAGTACATAAGGCATAGATCATAAAGGAACATAAATCGTGATAAAATAGCATGGGAAAAAACATGTAATTGTGTCAACCCATTACGAACATGATATGATTTCCATATTAGCCAAGGCATTGCTTCCAAGACCATCTTATTGGAAAAAGTCCCTTACTGAATCAAGTTCACTCCTCATTCCAGTCCTGTATCACTGAACTGGATTAGTATATCATTTCATCCATGTCTATATCATGAGATATAAATCCTTACCCAATGAATTGGAGGGTGATATAGGTCACACCCATCTCATAATGAAATCATTCTTTCATGTTCTATAAAACAATCCTAAATCATTCATCATAACTAAATGAATAAAATGGGTTTCATAAGCATCATCCCATCATAACATAAACCTTATAAAACAAATGGATATAATTTTACCATAAGAAAAATAAAACCATGTAAATAATAGATAAATTATACTTGAAACATAAACATGCTAAATAATGTATAGAAAATAGTTTTGATAAAACACTTCAAACGAATTCTTGGGGAAAATATCCTTTCTTCTTCAAAATCATTTTATTTTTACAAAATGCATTAAAATTTTAAAAGAAATTAATTTTGTTGAAAATAGTCATGAAATATTGTAGAGTAAACTTCATTAATATAAGGCGTTATAAAACTGTAAAATTCCATTCACACTGTATAAGTTAAAAAGAACATTCTCCTCATACTTTTACCGAAAATGTGAAAAAGTACATCCTTTGGTAAACAAAAGAAAGATTCCATCTATAACACAAATTAAATGTCAAAAAGGGTAAAAATGACTTTAAACATACATGGAAGAATATTAAACACTTTATGAAAACATATTTATGGACATGAACAAAAAATATAACCCCAGTAAATACTTATGTATATTCATTCTTAGATAAAAATGGGATTGCAAAATTATCACATACCTTAGGTCTGATATGCTTCGTACGTATCTGAACCTCCTGTATAATGATTTAAATAATGTCATTGAATTATTAAAGAATAATATTCATTGTTATGATATCATATATTGTTCACTTATGACTTTATAATACCCATTCTTTTGTAAATTCCATGTTAAAGCAGCGTTTTGGGTAAAATCGTTTTTTTTATCGAAAGTGTTTGGACTTGTTGTTATGGATATTATTACTACTTATATAATGATTTACTTACCTCAATAATGTAAATAATGTTTTATATATCATATATATTCAGTATATATATATATAATAGATAGATAAATTAAATAAATATGTCGTTCATGGAGATGGTAGGTCGTACGTACGCATGAATGTTGTTTTCCTTTGCTTATTGACTTGAATGGAAGTATGTAGATGAAATATATATATACATAAATCCAGTAGAATTATCATGCCATATATTTAATTTTTATTCATTATATATACTTTATAATCATTCTTGAATGGTTAACATGGAGGATGAATCTCATCGCGTCGTGGAGACGATAATCCGTACGTACGCACAAGCGATGATATAACTCACATACTTATTGAATTTAATTTGAGTGGATGATATATTATCTCATAATCAGTATTATGTTATAATAACTATATATAGTTTTTATTGTCACCATTATACCCATCCAAGTAAGGTGGTGGGGGAGAAAAAGATTACACCACGGCGTGGAGACGGTATTCCGTACGTACGCACACGTGGTGATTTCGTTTTCCGTAGGATGGATAGTAGGTGAAATGGGGTTGTTTCATATTTATAATAACATATCAGTATATTAGTGATACTTATGTTATTACTTTATAATGAAACAACTAAAGAAGAATAAGTTGAAGAAGAAAGAAAACTTGAATGAATCGGTAGAAGAGATTACCTCTTCTTCGACGAACCTCTTTTAAGCTTCCTATTAAGACACTAGAGTTGGTCTTTTGAGGATACCGTAACCTCTATAATGTTTCTAGGGAAGTGTAGAAGGGAAATTGGAATGATTTTTCCGAGCATGAAGTCTCAAATTTGTGTGAAGAGAAGAGGGAGGAGGTTCCCTTTTATAAGGGAGGAGAGGGTCACCTTAGGAAAAACTTAAAATATTATTATATAATAAAGTCATATTCGGTTTATAATAGCTCAAAATTGATTTATTCCTAATATAAAATTGTTATGGGTCTATATCCTCTCAACCAATAGGTTTTAGACAAGTTTAGGTAACTATTTTAATCTTATCATTAAGATTTTACTCTAAGTTAAATAATTTAACCTTTACAGTGTCTTCTTGTTTTATTACATTATATGGTAAATAAATTTACTATAACAAGAAAAAAGAGCCCCAAGTGGTTCATTATTAATATATATAAGCTTATCGCAGTCATTTAGATGATCCTTAGATTTTTAGGAATATAATATCAATTAATTATATAATATTTGTTTTAAAAACTATTTTAAGTCAATTTTGACACTATTTGGTAATTTATTTTTGTGAAAATCATAACAATATGATTTGTTCGAAAAACGTTAATTAGATCAATAATAACATGTCATATTAACCTATAAAATTTGTGGAATTCATAAAAAGTCTCAAATTACATTTATATGGGTATTTATAATATCAATTATTTTCATATTTCATTAATTAGGTAATTACTGCATCACCATTGTGTCAATAATAAATTAAATTATTTAATGTATAAAAATTAAAAATAAAATACGATTAGGTATGAAATATTTTTATCTTTATAATTAATATTTATAGTAGAATTTATCTTATGTATAACCCTATATTAAAAATGTTTTAGTTATTAAACTTTGATTTTAACTATTTTAACTCTTCATTAAATAAAATAATAATAAGTGTTCTAATCTAATCCAAGTGGTTCTAAAGGGTAATATTTTATTCCTAAGGTTGTTTTTGGTCGAATTAAACTTATAAAACAGAATTATGACATGTGTTAAGGTAATAATAATTTCATTTTTACCCTTAATTACCATATTTACTTTTAACCGTGGTAAATAAAAGTAAAAAGTTATTTTTCACCAAAAATTATTTCTATCTAATTGTACCACATTTTACACCTTGATATTAACTGTGTCTCTCAGATTTTTGAAATTCCAATCACAGAAGTGGTAAAATTATGTTTTATGTAAATTTGTAAATTCTCCTAGGAGGTGGGTAAAAGACAGTGAAAGGTTTAATAAAATTTTTATATATCTAAAATTATTGTAAAATGACTCCAATGAATTACATTGAACTTATATAGGTATTATGTATCAATTTTGACCTAATATAACTTTAAATAAAAAAATAATTCTTTAAATAAAAACTATGTTTTTAAATAGTAACCCAGTGTTTTCACTATTCATCAAAAATTGAACGTTTTTAAAAAAATACCAAAAATTCTCCCTAGGATAATTTTGATATTCCAAAACCAAAAATGGGGTCCATTTTGAAAGATAACATTTATAAAATTTTAAAAATTTGGTATTATTATTCATAACAGCTAGTTTATAATAATATTATAATAATATCTCGTTTAGTGAAACATGGTATTGCGTACTACACATGCTATCGAAGAAGGTCTTGATTATGTGTAATGCAAGCCAAGTTAGGGCTGCGTGTAGTTAAATCACCCTTTGGTGTTGTGTATAACATAATCAAAACATAATTCATTTATCAATTACACAAAATATATATTTAATGTTGCGTAGAATGATTTCCACAAAACAAACTTGAATTGTGTGGAAAACAAGCCAAGAATAGTGTTGTGTATACTGCAAGATAATACGTTTTTGCATATAGTACAAGATAATCTAGTTGTAGTGTATAATAGATGACATCAATGAAATTAAATAGAATATATCTCATAAAATCTCGAGGCGTTACAGTTAGTGAAGTAATATTATTTCTTCAGTTTAATTTCAGCAGAAATGACATGTTATGTTGTGTTTAATTTCATGCAGTGAGGTGGTATTCTATACAGTTCAACATAATGTTATAAAGATATATTTTGTATAGTTTAACATCATTTGTTAAGGGAAAAAAATGATGTGCAGTTTGATGTATTTATATAATGACATATGATGATATAATGTTTATATTTTTTCATCTATGACTTCATAAAAAAATAGGATAGGGAAAAACAAGTTAGGGCTGATCCAAAACACCCTAAGGTTTTATGTTCTTCTATGGTGTTGTTGAAGAAATACAGATTTTAGTTCATTTTTTGGCAAAGAGGAGACGCGTAAAATTTCTAGGTCAGAGGTCCTTATGTGTGGGTCCATTGGTATCCATGAATGGTCAATAAATGAGGATCCCTACTCCTTTATAAGGGCCATGAAATATTTATAATGATTATCGTAGTGGTAGGTTAAATGTTAAGTAAGATGATTCCAATAGGATAATTAGAATATTTGTTTTTTAAATTGGATGTCCAGGAGCTCCAATAGATGAATATGGAATGGGGTATACATACGGTTGTGAACGAAAACACACTAAGGTGTTGAGTTCCATTGTAGTGGTATCGGGTATCACGGGGATAAGAGTTCCTTTCTTTCTAAGAGTATATGCCTCTAGTTAGTAGGTCATAATCCCTAATGCACATGCCCATATGGATAATATGCATGGTCAAGTAAAGGTTATTCCTTCTATTTTACAAGGGATGTAGAGGATTTGTGAAGATTAAAATGTTTTTATTATGAATTGTGTATGAAGAAAAGAGTTATTCAATAATGGTTTTGGCACCCTAGTATAGTATAGATTTTATTTGGGTGGCTCAGGCCCTACTACAAGTGGTTTTGAGTCATATGTTGTGGGATATAAAATGGTTCGGGAATGGATTATCTCATTCCTTCATTGAGAAAGGGTACAATACCTTGTGATATAATGTTGAGGATGTTAGATCAACATAAATATTCTAATTATGGGGATTTTAAATTAGGTTCAAGGAATATATGAGTTAACTATAGGTAGAAATTGGTGGGTATAGGTTAGCCATTGGTAGTTGTGGACACCCATATTCTACACTGTTAGGACAATTACTTTATGATTTAATAGGGTACTTTCTAGGACCATGAATCCCCTAGGAATAATCTTTTTTTAGGGTAAAATTTTCTAGAAAACATAAGCAGGGTCCTTTTGGATAATCCATTCCACGTTACCGGTTTTTTATTGGGATAAACCATGATCTACAGAGCCTAGGGTCCATGGGATTCCATGAGAAGGATATTGAATTGATGAAATGGTGTTTTATCTAAGACTGCAAATAAATGAAAGTGTTTCATGGAAAACATAATATTCAAAAAGGGTTCGAGCACCATAATAGTTATGTTGCAACCT
The DNA here is from genome assembly GCA_963277665.1 of Viscum album. Classification (NCBI taxonomy): domain Eukaryota; kingdom Viridiplantae; phylum Streptophyta; class Magnoliopsida; order Santalales; family Viscaceae; genus Viscum; species Viscum album. The sequence continues at coordinate 450,960,035 of OY728139.1, read as the reverse complement.
AGTGAAGATGTTATCATAGAATCGATATGTTAGAAATAATTACTCTTCCTTAATTGATATTTCCTCACCCAAATTAGAAAATATGTTGGTATAAGTAAATTTGTTCTCAAACTACATAGATGTGGCTAGAAGATATGGACCCACAACATCCACCCCGCACATATAAAATGGATAGGAATATTTACATGTATGATTAAATTAAATGGATTTAAGGATGAAGTTTGCATGAATATGGCATGCATGACATTTCTTGAGGAACTCTACACATTCATGTGTCATTTTTTCTATTAGATACCAATCCTCCTAATTTGTTAGTAGATTATAGTACCTGATTTATGAGCACATTAGGAACCTATATGGAATTATATTATGATGACATGAATATCTCCTTCTACTATGAATATGAGGAGGATTCCATTAAATCCTTATTTATTGAGAAATGTTTTCTCATTTTTTCCATCCTAACGAGTATGGTTCACTTCTTGGAATCGGGTTTATTCCATATTGGAATGATATAATTGGAGGTTCCATTTTGTAGGTAATAAAATATAGGATCCATCCATCCGAGGGTGATTATCAGTTCATCGTGATCCTGGGATGTGTTGAGCTGATTGATTCCCTCCATGTCATAGTGAATTATTGATGAGATCAAACATTGGTGTTTGATGCTAAATACCACCTCATTAAGAATAATATTAGAAAATACCATAGAAATATTATCCATAAAATTATCATGATCATTTTTTGATTTATGGACATGATGATATGTGGGTTCAAAATGGAACTCTACTATCATTTCTATGACATAACCAATGAGAGTGGCCAATTCTACCTTCCTGAAGGAATATTCACCATTGATTTACTGATCACTAGCCACAAATATTTTTTGATGTTATAGTAGACTATATGTATCAATAAGGATAGTCTCATTTAATAAATTATGGATTTGTATTCTTCCTCAAAATTAGTGCATCACTCAGATAGTGACAAAGAGAATGGAAATTTAATTTTTTCAGGGAAACAAATACAACACTTTGACCAACCTAATTGATCATTGGAGTTTCCATCCTTTTTCTAATAATAAATTTTTAGTAAACTCGTAAATACATATCTTGTGATTTGGGAGTGTTATGGTCACTTAAAAACTCTTTATCTGTAAGTTCAGTGTCTATTGGTGTTCTTTCTAGTGCTGGGTGTGCCCTAAAGAAATCAACCAGGGAATGACCTTTAACTTCCTTCAATGAAACTAATTGGATGTCAAATTATCAAATAATAACTTCCCATTGGTCCAAAGTCATAGTTAACATAGTATATTTAAGTAAGAACTTGAGAGGGTCAATACATGAGACTAGGTGGAGAGCACTGAGAGATCATTCTATCATAGACACAAGTAAGATGAGAATCATTCCTTCCACCATCGACTTTATGAACAATTAGTGAAACAAGTAATACTTAATATTTTCAAATACTTCTTGGTAGTCCTCATCCTATTCTTAGGTGCCTACCTTTTTCATCAACATTCTGAAGGGAATATATTTTTCTACCATGTTAGAAATTAAATGTTGAATGTATGCTTTGTTATATTGGATTACCTGAAGTTCATTGAGATTTTGGTAAGGTGAAATTTCAATTGTTGAAATATTATTTTCTGTATCGACCTCAATATCACAGTGGTGTACCAAATATCCATGGAACTTCCAAAATGTTATTCAAAATGTTAACATCAGTGGATTCATCTCCATAGGATGATACATCAACTTGTTGATGATTTTTTTAATGATATGTGAGTTTATCACATCACTTTCAGGATTTGATTATATGTTTTTAAATTTATCATTATACTATTCATAACAATAAGTGATTAAATACCCAATGCATGGAAAACTAGTATGTGGTTTAAATAGTTTTTTAATAAAAAGGGCATAACCTAATAGAAAAATATCTTCAATTTTTCTCTGAAGTTGGTTGATACCTCTTCCTCATGGGCCATCATTATCAGATTATGCCACAAATACATATTCTTGAAGGGAAGGTCTTGGAATCTAGTATTTTCATTGAACAAATATTATTTGATTAGCAGTTGGAAATTTTTCTTTAGGAAAAGTCAATTAATGTCTCTGAAATTGATGAAAACTCTGACATTCCAGTTCTTTTTCTATAGGGACGATGTTAGTGATCTATTTTTTGAATTTCACTTCATGAAAAAATATGGATTTGATTAAATTTTCAACATCTGATCCTACATTAGTATTATGATATATATTCTTCCTCATGTATTCCTTCTAGAAATCCCAATGTTCCTCATGTTGTTCTTGTTGATGTGTCACCACATCATAATTTTACCTAAGACATTATTTATGATTCAAGGAGAACATGTATCAGTGTTTCTTTAGATATGAAATATACATCCTTTGGTACATGAGAGGCATGTAGGAACTAATCAATATAAGTTTTAGTTCTTATTTTGTTCCTAGATTCACCTTCATTATTTTTTCGATGGTGGAGGAGATGCCTTCCTCTAATGTGGGAGGCGAGTTTCTAAGGAAAACCTCTTCTTATTCCATATCCAAGTCATTGGATGAATTTTTGGACATGGTGGATAATCTAAGGGAATCTCTAGAATTTTCTATATACGAGAGTTCATGGGTTGAAACATTGTCATCCTAATCTACTAGGTTAATTTCATAGATATTCTAGGGCTTATTAATTTCCTTTATACTGTGATTGGGGACATGCGGATACTGGAAATCATGGATTAAGTCTACTCCCTCAATTAGGTTTATAGGTATTAGATAATCATTGTCGATCATACACCATTATACTTGAAGGATACATCCCAAATCCATTGGGATCCATAGAATATATATCATCTTCCGTTATTGGTTTTTTCTATCCCTTTGATAGAATATCACTTCAACATATATAATTTTGTAGGACTTGAAGGGGACATGAAACCATGAAGTATGTAGACCATCCCATAGATTGTGTATTTTAAACACTAATGAAATGTTAAAGGTACCGCCATGTGGCTATGAAGTTAAGTTCTTCCGATAATTATATTATTTGTGGTTTCATACTAGATTACCATGAACTCCAAATTATATTTGACATCCCCAAACAAATATTTGAGTACGATCTTTCTCAGATGCCTTTGCACAATCTTATCGTACCCTTGAATAGTTATTTTGGTAGAAGATAATTCCCCCTCACATTATCCCAAACATTTTAGGGATGGAATAGGAATGAGTTTTATCCTTGAAACATTTTCATTCAAATCCCTTTGGATACTAACATTGTCGATTTTTCTTAAATAGTATATGGGTATTATATGTTCCTTGATGACTACTTCTTGATCATGCAATGTGAATGAGGATGTAACATGAAATTCCAATATAATTATCTCCACTTGATATAACTCGAATGTAAAAACATATATCATGAAATCCTATAGAATTTATAAGGCCTTAATGGGGGAATCTATTAGTTTTTTTGAAAGATGCAGTATATCTGGGATTGAGATTTTGGTAGGGACCACCTCCAATTGTTTTAAAATGTCATAGTTCGGTTCTAGAGCTTTTCAAATCTCAAGGTATATATTCTCACAATAATGTGGATTATTAGTCATGTATTTTGAGTTGGATAAGAACGGCTCTTGATTAGAGGTTGAGGAAGAATCTTCTACTAGTCATATGTGTCACATCATCTTTCACCTTTATCTAGGATAATCATAAAATTGTACCTCCTCTATTTTGCAGTGTAAGATAACTGGGCTTGGACAATCACTGGAGGTTTTTTAGGAATCTCAATGTTTCTTTTGGGATTTATATAGTGATTTTATATATTTATCATCTACATATATTTCCTTAGTGGTGAGTTGAAAGAAATATTATTTTTGACCATGATTGTAAAATCCCATGTATCCTTGGATCCTATTTCATTTACCTCAAGCTCCTGTATGGGGGACTCATATATATATGTGTATTATTCAATGGAGAGAGGTTCTATTATGTGACCTATGTTAGAATACCCAAAAATAATCTATTTATCCAATGAGAATTCCATTTGGTATTGTGGTGCCCATACTTTCAATGTTTAAGGAATGAAGCCTGCAATAGCTAGATCTTGTTTGAGACTTATTTATAAACCATCATCTTTTTTACATTCTTACGTCCAATGATTTAATACACTTATGGGAGTTATATTTTATTTTTTCTCCCTGAGTGATGGGATATTTATTGGTTTGTGAAGATATTATCTCAGGGAGGAATGAGCTCAGTCAATAGTATTTCAAGTCATCTAGTTATTGAACATATATACATACCTGGATATAACCTCATTCTAGTTACCCTCTTCTTATGGTTGGTATATAGTTTCACAGGTCACCTATACTGGGGAATTCTCTAGCATTACCTATCTATAATTAATCATTCTATATAGAATGTCTTTGATAAAGAAGAAATGATGGATGGTGTGAATCAGCCTCCTTTGGAAAGGTATGCAGTCATATGATTAGTGTGGTTGACCTCATTGGGTTTCCTAGGATTTGATGGATTGAGTATGTTATTCTCTATTTTGAACTGAACTAACAGGGTACATGATCATTTTGGAAGGAAAAAACATTTTTCATTTAATCCTCAAATCATGGGTGACTATAATCCCAATTTTTTTGATGTGGGTGATTTTTTTACTTCTACCACTCTATGATAGGAACTATATAATTTAGATCATGACTGGGTAATTTAATGGGAACTATTATTGTTTTTTGGTAGTGATAGTCACTTCTATACAATGTTTCATTTCCAATTTCGAGGACATGGACTAATATTTATCTTCAGTCTGCTGATTGGAATATTCTAGAAATATTTTTGTACCTACTACTCATATAATCAACCTGGACACTTCATCAATATCAATGTGGATTTCATATCATCCTGAATATTTCCAAATTAGAGTTTCAATGGTTTTTCGTGTGAGAGATAGATAATGGGTGAATTGATTAAGCCCTTTTAATTGGTGATGAAATCAGAAACCCAATCATTTTGACATTGTTTGTAGTTTGTGAGGTTTAAGATTTCCATAATATTTAGTTTATAGCTAAATTGATAATAGAATTGTTAATGAAGATTTTATCATACCATAATGGATTCTACTAGATGTTTTTCGTAACAAAAAATGTCGGAACTTCTATAGTTTGATCAAAACATCTCATATTGGTCTCAACATGCGGGTATCAAGTGAATATCATCGCGATACATCAGGAAATGACATGAAAGATATGGTAAGCTAGATCTCATAGGTTATCAATTTTTGAGATATTATGAATTGTAAAATTGGGTGGGGGGATAAGTTTCACCCACCCATTTGGGGTGTGGATTATTATTATGCCTCTTAGGTGCATTCTAGTCATCCATGGATTTCATTTGAACAAACATGAATTTAATTAAATTGATAATTTAAAAAGGCTCCACTGTCTTGGATACCTCTAATATGTAGGTAGTGGGAACATCATAATTAGGATGCTCTACTTTCATATCACATTGAGTCTCAATCTGTGCTAGTACTGAATTATCACCCTAAAATGGGAGATGGTGTCCCCATAATGGATGGAAGTTGAAATCATTTTAAAATTATTCAATTATATATACTATTTTCCTTGATCTAGGTCATTTATAATGCTATGATTCCAACATTTTAGGTTTATTGTATGTCCCATAATGTGTGGGAGGAGTTATATTCACCTTTTTCTGAAGGAAATACCCCAGTGGGAATGTTTCCCCTAAGTAATTCTTCATTTTGATCTCTGTGATTTGTATCTCATTCTCATAATGTTCCATTAATTTATCCATGGAAAGCATTTTTCTACTTCTAGGTGGTTATTGGGATTTAGTGATGACAATCCCATTATCATTGGTGGTGTTCGTCCATATAGGTGGAAATTCATTGTTTAGAGGTTCCATGTTCACGCTCCTTCTGTGATTTTGTGTTCTAGCAGCCATAGTATGTGTATCCAGATCACCCTCATCTATAGGTATGTTTTGAAAATTGCATCACTATTATTTTTCATGTAAATACACATCATATGTTGTTCTTATGGGGATGAATCTCACTTGTGTGTATCAAGAAATGGTTGTTGTCACATTTCTATCAGAACAATAAGGTGATTCTTCACCACTTACTCCTCATTTCAGTTTTTAAGAAAGGTCACCTTTCTATACAATATCTGTATTGAACCATTTTGGATTACGACCCATACATGGCTTCACTGACTTTTTTGTATGGCCCCAATCATGGTCTATGAATAATAACTTTGTCATAGTTTTGGATTGTGTTTGTGGAATAGGCACTGAATAAAAATCATATAACTCACTGTGGGAGGAACATATGTTATTTTGACAATTAATATTTACCTCCCTACCTAGAGAATATTGATTTCTTCCATGGTAATGATAATGATGCATATTCTCCCATCCCCATGTTCTGGAGACTATTTGGGGACACTAATGGCACTTGTTGATCCTACTATTGATGATTTGATAAATTTAGTTCATGATATACTGACTTCAAAGACATAATTTTATATATAAATTCACCTAAACCTATGAGATATGGTTTATCTAGAGCTTCCACTAATTTCTCTAGGACCGTCTTGGGGTATGAGGAACCCAGTGATGGATATTGAGAAAAACATTCCCCCAGCCACATGGACGAGGGTCAGTTTGTAGATCTCACTAATATTTCTTAATTCCTCTCAGAGTTTTATGACTGAAGGGGTGGAGGGGATGGATAAAACTCCCCGATTCATATGGGATGATTCCACTCCAAGATGGCTGTTATGGTAGGTGCTACTATGATCTATTTGATTTGGTGCAATTGCGATCATATATTATCTGAGTGCAGTGTAGTCCCGTGATTGGATTCATTTTCTATGTGATATTTCATGTATACCGATAACATTAGATTCCATGTCTAAAATTAATTACCATATTTACCAGGGGTATAGATTAGAAATATATTGGAAGTATTCTATATCCGTATGTGATGCCTTTTCATATTTAAAGAATGGGTATTTCATCATATTGAGCCACTGGAACATGAATTACCTTGTACACTAATTTATCCTAAAATTATGAAATTACAGGATAACGTACCTAGATTCATATTTTTATTTATAAATATTAAAGGTCAACACACTATTTTCCCCACCCTTGGATACATACATTGGATGGGGCTTTGTAAATTAGTCAATAGTGAGTTTTTATGATATGAAGAAAAACACACCATAGGAATTTATCACGATATTCCATACATGGGTGTTAAAATATGGATAATGTGGCCCTGTATATTTGAAAACTGTGTTTATTATAGGTCTAATGGTTACCCTCATATCTTAGATATGGGATTTGTCTAGACGTGAACCACTAAAGAGTTTACTACATATGTTTCTCATTGATAAGGCATGTTCTCATTCTCTAGCTCATATAGGATCTCATAGTGATATGTGTCAAGGGGAAATTCATGTTTGGGTGGTTTTTTATAGATAATTCTCCTAATACATCCAATTCAGCCTCTTCTTAATTATAGTTTTATGCCTCTTCCTAGTGAGATGCCAAATAGTTCTTCTTTTCATCTTTTAAGGAAATTAGTGAAGCGATATTGATAGTTTATGGTTCACTATATACGGTGATCTCTAGTGTATTGATTTCATCTATATATGTTGGTTTCTGAGTTTTCGTTACCTCTCTATACATAGGTGTTTGGGAAAGTGGAGGATTTACTTTTTTGAGAGAGATATCAACATGAAGAGGTTGACAATGGTGGATTTCAAGAGTATAGACCTTGTGATCCATATTTGAAATACTATTCGAGGGAATATTTAAGTAATGATCACATTATTCTTCAGATGAAGTGTCGATAGAACCTTGGGGTGTTGTTGATATGCATTGAACAACCTCAAGGATTGTTGAATTGAGCAGATCAAGGATTTGTTCCTCATTCTACATCATAGTTAGAATATTACAACCTACATTTTAGGGTGGTGTAAAGACTCGCAATGGAAATTTTTTCATAAATACTTTGTAATTTTACAAGTACGAATTTTCTAACGGCACCTGATTCTGAGGCCCGGTGTGCCCGGAATCAGTTTTTGAAGTTTAGCTCAGCTACGTTCAGTAAAAGAACGAGTGGGTTTTTCTATCTTTTGAACCAGTGCTGGGAATTGAAATCTGAAGGTACATAAATAAAATTTGGTGGTGCAAAAATTTTATTTTATGAGGTGGGGCCCACATGAGCCCCATCCTTTTAAACCCCCCACTAATTATCTATTGTTTCTTTGACAACTACACACATTTATTGTGGTGGAGCCTTCACACCTCTCTCTTCCCATTAATTATGCCAAATCTGGTAATTAATGTCAGAGTTAATTTAATTGGCACCGTGTTGGAATTAATGAGAATTGCATGACAATTTTATTAATTGGTGAGCCACATTTTAAATTTTTCATTGGAGAAACCCTTTGGGAAAAGTCTATGGTGAATTAAAAAGGTAGGTGAACCAACATCGACGAAGAATACCCCCGGAGAAGAATGCGAAGAACGCGAAGTATGCAAAGATCTTCTTCCTCAGATGCACCTCGACGTCAAGGAGCCTATGTCGCCATCGACAACGACTATTCCTCCATCATTGATGGAACGACACCGTTCTTCCATGACGCCCGTCTACCGCGACGCTCATCTTCCGCGGATCGACGACGTACGACAACAACATCGAGGTAGGAGGAATTTGATTAATTCTTTTATCTGATTTAAACTCACGAATATGGTGTTAAAATTGTTGGGTGATGTTTGAGCCACTAACGTTGTGGGTACGGATTAACGAACATTCCCAGACCCACCGTTATTTTTGTTCTTGGTGCACTGGGTGTTTAGCGATGACGGAACAGGACAGCAATGGCGATTTGGGGCCTTCAGAGTGGAGTTCGGATCCCGAGATGACCGCAGGCACAGACAGGAGGAAAAAAGGAGAGCCAGAATGACTCTAGTGGCCAGCGGAAGACCTTGGCAGTGTGGGGCGCCGGTATGGCAGCGCCGGTGGCCCGAGGCGGCGGCGCCCCGGCGCGCCTCCGGTAGAAGCCCACTGCGGCATCAGCCGCGGCGATGAGGGGAGGATTCAGTGGCCCCCGCGGGATCCGGGGGAGACCGTGGCACCATCCTGGCTCTACGTCTGCGGAACAAGGGCCCCCCTGCTCGGCTCCATGGCCGAGCCCACGCACACCTTCCCCCAGCCGGGCCACGAAGGGTTACGCGGACCGAGCCGTGCCTTCCCGGGACAGACTCGGTCAGGCCGACCCATGAGGGGTTGGGCCGAGTCGGATCGGGCCCAGACCCCTACTTCGGACCATTTTCGGTCTTTTTCCCATAACATGAGCTAGAGACCTCCGATTGACGCACCATCAGTTGCGTAGAAATACTTGGATAGAGACAGTCATTTCGGTATATTACACTCAAGGTTTAAGCAAAGTTTGTTTACAGCCGGGTTGGTTCGAACCCAAAACTAACTGGGCCCCTTGAACGTAATAGCCAAAAACTCTTAAACTAGGCGTCCGATTGATGCATCGTCTGTCGCGTTAAGTTTATTTTGACAAGACGGAACTTGGGGATACATCAACTATAGACTTCCTGACAGTTGATGTATTGAATCTCTCTTGCTCGAGGAGCAGACCCTCCTAGAATCGAGCGTGCTATGTGCGGGAACCCTAGAGGTGGATACAACTGCATCGACTACCATACTAGGATCCTCCATGGGTTTGATGACGACGTCTTCCATACTAGGATCCTCTGTGGGTTCGACGAAGAGGACATCCATACTAGGATCCTCCGTGGGATCGACAACGACGACTACCGTACTAGGATCCACTTTGGGTTCGACGATGACGTCTACCATGCTGGAATCCTCTATGGGTTCGACGACAATGACTTTTCTACTGGGATACTTTGTGGGTTTGACAGCGATGACTACTGTTCTTGTATCCTACGTGGGTCCGACAGTATTTACCTCTGTACTTGTATCCTTGGTGGGTCCGATAGAGTAGCTGGTCTTGTATCCAATATGGGTCCAACAGCTTAGCTGGTCTTGTATACTGTGTGGGTCCGACAGATTTGATGAATCAGTGACTACATCTGATCATCTCTATTTATACGAAAGATGTATACCTGTGTGAGACGAGTCTTGACATTAATCATTTTCATAGATGTGATTGACTTGTTTTCTTGTGTGGACTGGGTTGTGCCTGGGCTCGAGAGTTGGAGCCGAATTGTAATTGATGACTTAGGTAAATGTATGGACATATACCTAAGTAGAGTCGGTTGATACTTTGTGATTGTATATTTCCTTTGCGGTTTATCCTTCATGGATTGTGAGAGGTCTTCGGGGGTCTCAGTGTCCCTAATGAGTGTCGTATAATCACCCCTACATGGGATATGCCCACACTACATTATGTTGAATGCAAAAGACGGATAGCACTGACTGAGGTGGAGGATTGTGGATCAGGACAGTACCTGGAGTTATACCACTTTGCGGGACGTACACGGAGTGGACGACCGTACCCATGGAGCTGAAAAGACTATATGTACCCACCATTCAGGCGAGATTCCCAGAGGATGACTCAGTGTTGCTATTTCACCTTACTATTGTTGTACCTTCTTTTCAGTTGTATTGTACTTTCAGTTGGGTTTCTATACAGGACCATTTACCTTTTCAACACTTACTTGTACCCCATTTTACTTTGTATTTACATCACTTGCATACACTATTGTGTTTTTTTACTCTATAAAATAAATTCCTTCCCTTTTATCGGGGTTTACGCATTTGGTTCTAGTCTCCGGCCCCTGGCCTATGGAAGGCGGGCTTAGGGTAGTCACGTCACGGGCCTCGAGGATGGTTCGTGACAAATTGGTATCAAGGGAGTCAATTCTACCACATAACGCAGGACTCTGATCTTTCCTTTCAATGAAGAAATAGTGTTAAGAGTATTTAGTGTGGTTTTCAGTCCAGGGAGTCCAGTGTTGGTGCGGCGGCCGACGTATCCATACACCAGTACCCTAACCTCAAATATTCGACTCAGTGCACAAAAACACTAATTATGAGTGTGTGTTTCAAAAGTTTTATTTGTTATTAATTTGTGCCATCTCACCAGGTATATTGTTTGACTGTGGAACACCTGTTTCTTTTCAGGATGGCACCACGAAGGCAGCCAACTAGGGTTCCTAGTTACCAGCGAGATGGCAGCCCACCGACCGACGAGCCCTCGGTACAGTACCCCATCACATCGGAGGCACTAGCATGACCACTACCAGCTGAGCCACTGATGCTACCAGCCCAAGCGGCGGAGAGTGAACACTGCCTGAGCATGTTCCAGGAGTTTCAGCGACAGAGGACACCCAGGTTCCGGGGAGAGTCGGAACCTCAGGTAGTCCAGGATTGGTAGGAGGTTGTCGTTAGAGTCTTCAGATTGGTAGGGACACCATCTGACCATATGGTGATCCTTTCCGCGAGTCTCCTGCACGTTAAAGTAGGTAGATGGTGGATCCTAATGCTCTAGGTTCACGAAGAGTCATCTCTAGTTTGGATGGACATCGAGAGCCTCTTCCTCTCATAGTTTGTTCTAGACAACTTTTGTGCGGTGCGAATCCAAGAGTTACTTCATTGCGGCAAGACAGTATGACAATGGCTCAGTACTCGGCGTGATTTAATGACCTCTTGCGCTACTCCATGAACATTATGCGTGACCCATTCTTCCGATCCCAGACCTTTGAGCAGGGACTGGGGCATGAGATTAGAGCTTTGATGATTCCCCTCTGCATCCCGACGCAGACAGGGGTGCTGGAGTGAGCCCTTTTAGTGGAGATATTTCTTGCTGAGAAGTCACCAGTAGCGAGACCCACCACAGGGCGCCACGTAGGGGAGTCTTCTACAGCCGGATGTAGAAAGATGTCACATGGGTCCAAGAGGACTAGGCCATTAGGTGGGAGACCTCAGGATAGAGGTTTAGTTGTGCGGGGAACACGAAACAGAGCCAGCCTTACAAAGAGAATATAGTGTTATACATGCGGGGGGTTGGGCCACAAGGCTCATGACTGCCCGACCCGTCATGCATATGAGCAGTAGACAGTAGAGGGAACTCCCAAGCAGACTCAGAGGTTCGACCATGGTGGTCTACAGGGAGTAGGCGGAAGAGGCAGAGAAGCTGGATGAGAAATGGGTGGTGGAGGACGTTTTGAGGCTCTACCACCACCACCCCCAGGAGGTCCACCTCGACCACAGGGTGCTGGCGGGCAGAGGCATGCTCAGCTCCAGGCAGCGGAGGATTATGACCACTATGCACCTGAGATTATTCGAGGTACTATTTGTGTCTAATCCACCCTTTCTGTAGTTCTTATAGACACAGGTGCGAGTCGTTTTTTATTGTCACTTCCCTTGTTCGGAGTACGGAGATTCCGATGGAACCGTTGGCTCGATCTATATGGCTAGAGACTCCTACGGGAGCAGACTCGACGATTACGCACTGTTGCCGGCAGTGTGAGCTTACTCTAGGAGGCGAGAGCATCAGCTGGGATCTTCTTTTAGCTGCGTCGAGGCCTTACGATGTCATCTTGGGCATGGATTGGTTATCTATAGTCCATGCTCATATCGACTGTATTAAGCACAAAGTGTGGTGTGTCTGCACATATGGGAGCAAGTTCACCTTCACCGGTGAGAAGGGAGTCTTTTATAGCGTAGGACGGGCTTTTGTAGAGGAGAGGGCAGTCGATCACACATCAGTTGGCTAGTCTCATCCTAGGAGCAATTGATGTAAAGTTTCTGAGTTTTCCTATTATGGTGGATCAGTATGCAGACGTTTTCCGGATGACGTTCCAAGACTGCCTCCTCACAGAGAGGTAGACTTCTACATTGACCTTTTCCCCCGGACAACACTGATATCCACTCTAGCATATATGATGGCTCCCGCCGAGCATCGTGAGATGCAAGTACAACTGTTGGATTTACAGGGAAAGGGATTCATCTGGCCCAGTGTTTCACCCTAGGCTTCTCCAATTTTATTCACCAAAAAGGCGGATGGGAGCTTACGACTTTGTGTCGACTACCGTCGCCTGAATCAGGTGACCATGAGGATCAAGTATCCACTTCTGAGGATTTATTACCTCTTTGATCAGCACAAGGGAGCACGATGGTTCTTGAAGATAGACATCAGTTCAGGCTATCATTAACTCAGAGTTCAAGACGAGGATGTGCAGAAGATGACCTTCAGGTGTCAGTATGGCCACCACGAGTTCATAGTTATTCCCTTCGGTATAACCAATGCACCAGACGCGTTCATGAGTCTCATGAACAGGATCTTTCATCCTTACCTTGATCATTTTTTCATAGTCATCATCGACACAATACTAATTTACTCCACTATAGAGGAGGACCACTCCTACCACTTTCGGGTTGTACTGGATACACTCAGAGAGCACCAGTTTTATGGTAAGCTCTTGAAGTTCTAGTTCTAGATTCGAGAGGTTCACTTCATGGTGCACGTCATCTCAGAGGTAGGAGTTGATGTAGATCCTGCAAAGATCGTGGCAGTACTTTCTTGGGAGCCACCCATGAGCGGGATGGAGGTGTGTAGTTTCCTAGGTCTAGTTGGATACTATCAAAGATTTTTGCCAGACTTCTCTTGAGTTGCAGCACCGCTTTCAGCATTGACGAAGAAGGGGAAGCCCTTTGTTTGGTTAGATAGATGTTAGCAGAGCTTTCATGAGCTGAGATAGAGATTGACCAGTGCGCCCATATTGAGGATATCAGAGGAGGGTGTTGGGTATGATGTTTACTGCGACGCATCAGGGACCAGACTCGGGTGTGTCCTAATGTAGGAGAGGGTAGTGATCGCCTATAGTTCACAATAGTTGAGGAAGCATGAGCAAAACTGTGCTACCCTTGACCTAGAGTTATCAGCAATGGTCTTTTCCATGAAGATGTGGCCGCACTATCTGATGGGCGAGCACTTTACAGTTTACTCTGACCACCAGAGTCTCAGGTACATCTTCTCGCAGAAGGACCTGAACCTCAGATAGTGGAGATGGCTGGAGATCCTCTAGGACTATGACTTTGATATATTCTATACTCTTGGGAAGGGGAACATTGTGCCTGATTCCCTCAGAATGATATCGGGCGTTCATCTACTTAGAGAGGCGACAGAGCAGTTAGCCACTTTTTAGATATACTTCATGTATAGTGATGGGGCAGCCTTTCTACAGTCCCTCACAGTCACTCCTCCACTACTTCAGCAGGTCAGAGAGGCATAGTGTGGGGACGTTGATTGTGTGACTCGACGTGCTCATATTTCCATAGTGTAGGCACCTGATGGTTTTTTTAAGGAGGAGATCATGTCATCCTCTTCAGGGGATGTACCATGGTACCAATTTCACTGTAGGAGGATGTACTAAGGGAGTTTCACAATTCCCCTCTAGCAGTACATCCAAGAGTGGAGAAGATGTACCAGGACCTCAGAGGATAGCACTGGTGGCTGGGTATGATGAAGGTTGTAGCACAATTCATTTCAGGATGCCTCACTTGCCAGTAAGTGAAGGTGGAGCACCAGGGACCTACAGCTTGGTATATCCCTTAGTGGTTTTGGAGTGGAAGTGGGACAGGATATCCATGGATTTCATGACGGGGCTCCAACGTACTTCCAGAGGACACGACTCCATCTGGGTGATCGTAGACCGACTCACCAAGTCATCCCACTACCTACCGATCAGAGAGTCGGGTCCATTAGAGAGCTTGGGATGCCTCTACATTCATGAGATCATATGGATTCATGGTGATCCATCATTTGTCTTATCTGATCAAGATGCTCAATTTACTTCCCGGCTTTGGAAGGAGTTGCAGGAGGCTTTTATGATGCAACTATGCCTGAGCACTGCCTTTCACCCTCATACGGATGTCCAGACAAAGAGGACCATTTATACAATCGAGAAAACGCTCCACACAAGTGTCCATGACTTTGGCTGCAGCTGTGAGGATCACATACCCTTGGTGGAGTTTGCGTACAACAATAGCTACCACTCCACCATCGGGATGGCACTATATGAGGCACTGTACGGCCGACCTTGCAGATCACCTCTGTGTTGGACTAACCCTGGGGATTCAGTACTTGTAGGACCAAAGATGGACCAGACTATGATAGAGAAGGTACAGATCATCCAGGAGTGGATGTGGACTGCACATAGCAGACAGAAGTCCTATGCTGATAGGAGGTGGAGACCACTGGAGTTCGAGGATGGTGACCATGTTTTCGTACGGGTCTCAAATTGAAGTGGATTACAGAGATTTGTTTGGGGCGGGAAGTTATCACTGTGCTTCATCAGACCATTCCAGGTCCTCATCAGGGTAGGCGAGGTGGCTTACCGCCTAGCCCTTCCACCTCAGTTGCTTCGGGTGCACGATGTCGTTCACGTATCTTAGTTGAGTAGATAAGTGCACGACCTGACCCACATCATTGATCATGGGGAGATGGACATCAATGATGGGGAGACATTTGCAGAGGTCCCGGTGGAGATCAAGGATCCATAGGACAAGGTCCTATGTGGATAGTCGATTCCTTTGGTTTGCATTTGTTTGCAGTATGAGAACCTCTAGAAGAGAAAATGGGAGCGGGAGGCTCAGATGCATGCTTAGTACCCTCTTTTATTTCCCATGTTTATGTTGTAGCTTTACAGGGACGTAAAGCCCTGAGGTGAGAGTAATGTAAATACTCTGAAATTTTAAGGAATTTTTTTTCATAAATACTATGAAATTTTAGGAGTACACAGTTTCTGACAGCACCTGATTCTGAGGCCCGGTGTGGCCGAAATCAATTTCCGAAGTTTAGCTCGGCTACGTTTAGTAAACGAACGAGTGGGTTTCTTTATATTTTGAACTGATGCTCAGAATTGAAATCTGAGGGCACCAATGATCTCGCAATTCTAGTATGTTCATAAAGGGAACAATACCACAGTTGCTTTTTCAGCGGATCGAAAGATAATTTTTGGGGATTATTCCTAAAATTAAATAAAATTTGGTGGTGCACAAATTTTATTTTGTGAGGTGGGTCCCACAAAAGCCCCAAATTTTTAAACCCCCCATTAATTCTCTGCTATTTTTTTGACAACTTCATGCATTTATTGTGGTGGAGCCTTCCCACCTCCCTCTTCCCTTTAATTATGCCAAATCTGGTAATTAATGTCAGAGATAATTTAATTGGCACCTCGTTGGAATTAATGAGAGTTTCATGACAATTATATTAATTGGTGGGCCACCATTTTCAATTTTCATTGGAGAAACCCTTTGGGAAAAGGCTCTGGCGAATTAAAAAGGGAGGCAAACCTACATCGACGAAGAACACCCCTGGAGAAAAAAGCGAAGAACGCGAAGAATGCGAAGAACGTGAAGAACACGAAGAACGCAAAGAATTTATTCCTAGGACACACCTCGACATCAAGGAGCCAATGTCCCCTTCGACAGTGACCCTTCCTCTATCATTGAGTGAATGACACAGTTCATCCATGACACCCATCTACCACAACGCTCATCTTTCGTGGACCGACGATGTATGACAAGAACATCAAGGTAAGTGGAATTTTTTTAATTATTTTATGTTATTTATACTCATGAATAAGGCGTTAAAATTTTTGGGTGATGTTTGAGCAACTAAAGCGGTGGGTACGGACTGATGAACAAGTCTGAACCCACCGGTATTTTTGTTCTTGGTGCACGAGGTTTTTAGTGATGACGAAACAGGACCACAACGGTGATTTGGGGCCTTTGTAGTGGATTTCAGGTCCCGAGACAACCGCAGGCACAGACAAGAGCAAAACACGGACCACCGGAATGACTCTGGTGGCCCGCAGAAGTCCCAGGCGGCACGGGTCGCCTGCTCAGCGACGCCCCAGCGCACCACCGGCAGAAGCCCGCCGCGGTTGATGCCGCGGAAGTGACCTGAGGATCCCGTGCCCCGCGCTTGATCCAAGGGAGACCGTAGCCCCCGTGGGATCTGAGGGAGACCGCAACCCCCATGGGATCCGAGGGAGACCATAGCCCATGTGGGATCCCAGGGATACCGCGTCCCGTTGGGGATCCAAGGGAGACTGTGGTGCCAGCCTAGCACCGCATCCACGGAACAGGGGGTCGCACCCCCCTGCTCGGCTTTCTGGCTGAGCCAGCGCACCCCCCCCCGGCCAGGCCGGGGAGGGTCACGCAGACTGGGCCACGCCAGCCGGGCTGGGCTGCACCATCCCAGGCTGGACCCGGACTCGGTTCGGGCCGACCAAGGGGGATTGGGCCGGGTCGGACTGGGCCCAGACCCCCACTTCGGACCATTTTCGGTCTTTTGCCCATAACATGATCTACAGACCTCTGATCGATGCACTATCATTTTTGTAGGAATCCTTGGATCCATATGGCCATTTCAGTATATTACACTCAAGGTTTCGGAAAAGTTTGGGTATGGCCGGGTTGGTTCGATCCCGAAACCAACCGGGCCCCTAGAATGGAAAATCCAATAACTCTCAACGCAGTCATCTGATTGACACACCATTTGTCACGTTAAGTTTCTTTTCACAAGACAGAACATGAGGATACATTAACTCTAGACTTCGTGACAGTTGATGTATCGACTCTATCTTACTCGAGGAGCGGACCCTCTCGGAATTGAGCGTGCATTGTATGGGAACACTAGAGTTGGCTATGACTACATCGACTATCGTACTAGGATCCTCCGTGGGATCGACGATGACATATTCTGTACTAAGATCCTCCATGGGTTCGACGATGATGAATTCCATATTAGGATCCGTTGTGGTTTCGATGGCGATGACTACCGTACTAGGATCCTCTGTGGGTTCGATGAAGACGTCTACCGTGCTGGAATCCTCTGTGGGTTCGACAACAATGAATTCTATACTGGGATCCTATGTGGTTTCAATAGTGATTAATACTGTTCTTGTATCATACATGGTTCCAGCAGTATTGACCTCTGTACTTGTATCCGTGGTGGGTCCAGCAGAGTAGCTGGTCTTGTATCTTATGTGGGTCTGACAGCTTAGCTGGTCTTGTATCATGTATGGGTCTGACAGCTTAGATGAATAAGTGACTACATCTGATCATCTCTATCTATAAGAAAGATGTATACCTATGTGAACTGAGTCTTGACTTCAATCATTATCATCGATGTGATTGACTTGTTTTCTTATGTGGAATGGGTTGTGCCTGGGCTCTAGAGTTGGAGCCGAGTTGTAATTGATGACTTGGGTATATGTATGGGAATATACCTAAGTAGAGTCGGTTGATAGTTTGTGATTGTATCTTTACATTATGGTTTATCCTTCGTGGATTCATAGAGACCTTCGGGGGACTCGGGGACCCTACTGAGTATCGTATACTCACCCCTGCACAGGCTATGCCCGCACTACGATGTATTGAATGCAGACGACGGATAGCGCTGACCGAGGTGGAGGGTTGTAGAGCTAGACAGTACCTGGAGGTGGACCACTTTGCAGGACGTACACGGAGCAGACGGCCAGACCCGAGGAGCTGAAGAGACTATCTGTACCCACCCTTCAGGTGGGATTCCCAAATGATGACTCAGTGTTGTTGTTTTACATTATTGCTGTTGTACCTTCTTTTCAGTTGTACTGTACTTTCAGTTGGGTTTTTATACTGTCCCATTTACCTTTTCAGCACTTACTTGTACCCATTTTTACTTAGTTTTTACTTCACTTTCTTACTCTGTTGTGTTTTTTTACTCTATAAAGGCAATGCCTTCCCTTTAATCAGATTCTACGCCTTTGGTGCTAGTCGCCAGTCCCTACCATATGGAAGTCAGGCTTGGGGTAGTCATGGCACGGGCCCCGAGGACGGGTCATGAGAGGTGGAGTAGAGATATGATCCTACATCATGATGGGTTTTTAATATATTGATAATTGTATTGTGAGGAAGGAATATGATCCTGTAGTTGAGAATTTATTGGAGTATACTAGTGATTTTTTGTATTATCGACATCAATATGATCCTTCCAATGGGTTGTCTCCAGAATATGTTGGTCAACCCAAGCTGAATTAGGGATATGATTAATGTTCAAATATTAAATCCACATCAACATATGTTGAAAACCTCTGGAATGGGAGAAGATAAATGGTCCTCCTCAGATACATCCTTTGAGGTATGTTGGTGTTTTCTCTCAATAGTTGAAGTAACGATATGATCCTGACATTTGTGAGCTATTGCAATATGTTGAGTAGCTCTATTTGTTGGGATATGAGACTTCTCTTAGTTAGTTTCCATATTTTCCTTAATAAACATGGTTTTATTCAAGATATGAGCCCCATATTAATCTTTGGAATAAAACATGGACTTTTTGATAAGAATATTAGCACATCCTGAGGCATGTAACATAATAAATTGGTGATCACTAGATAGAATGGATATCAAATTTTGCTCCTATTCCATTGGGGTATCATTTTTTACTTTTATCAAATGAATGATAACCTCTATTGAGAAATATTCCACAACTACTTGGGGATCCCTGGTAGGAACGGTGATATGAGTTCGGTCTTATGCCTCTTCCTTTATTAGAATATGCTGATAATCCACTAGGATAAGAAAAATAACATAAACCTTTTGTTTAGTATAATCTTATTCATAATAATCATTGAGATGTTATAATCTATCTATTGGGATAAGAATATTTTTATATCCTTGTATATGTACCAGTTTTGGAATAAGTCGATAGAGTTCTTCAGTTGTTCATATAATGTAGTGTCACTTTTTTAAAGTGTGAGTAGGAATGTTGGAATTCAGATTTTCAGTTCCTGTAATATACTATTAGCTATAATTTATTAATTCAGGGATATAACCCACTCATATACTCCTTATTCCATTGAAATATTTCGATGGTCTTCATGTGGGGGGAAGTCTATGTGAATCTTCTATGGATCATGAATATGCATGCCGACTTGTTCCGAATGAGAAGGGGTGTGAACCTTTTGACTTGATACCATTAGAATATGTCGATGTTATTATTCACTGAAATTGGTTATATTATATCACTCCCATTTATCCATATATTTTTTCACCTAATAGAATATCCTTGGTACACTTGAATGAGTGTCTTGGTGTAAATTTTTCGATTGGTTCCCTTATAAAGTGAGTATGGGGCACCGATGGGATGACGCTTGTGATGGCAGTAGGGAAGATCCCTCTTCTATATCCCTTTAACTGACATAGATAAATTAACTCATTGATCTACCTCTCTCTGATATTTAATGATCTTATTTTCTTTCTTCGAGGATACGTTTCAAGAGTGATTGGTTGTGGAAACAGGTTCCACTAGTTTCACTACAACATAACCTACATGGAAAATATTTTATGTATTCGGTATCTATATACCTTTATGTGTATCTTTATGGGTTGGGATCATACCAAATTAGTGGTATTTTAGAACCATTATTCTCTCTACATGAAGGAAAATGGGTTAGGTGTGTGAGTTGTTTTGTCCTGTAGAGATTGCAGCTGTAGGTGTGGTTCCAGAACATTATCTCAATGAGTACTTGATCTAGGGTCAAGGTGTTATTTGTGGGAGTAGTATCAAATCACAAAGTTAACAATGGACAACGTCCCTGATTTTTTCATCATTGCAAGTATTAAACATGATCAATAAAATATAGACAAGTTACAAAATTACCCTTTCTAATTACTAGTTTTTCCATTTATTCAAGTAAATGTTTCTCCGAGATAATGGAATTATTTCATGGGAAGCCTAGTTAAAAATAATTTCATGTCAGGAGTACAAATATTTTCAAGTAGGAGACACAAAACTAAATTTTATAACACATGATCAACTGACTATTTTTATCATTTGAGTGATTCATATTGGGATCACCTTTTTTGTTTCCATCGAAATATGGCATAATTATGGTTATCACATTTCCTCATAAGGTTTTATGTATAATGTTTATATAGATTTTTTATTCCTTCATTAAATGCTTTCTAATTGTGTTCACCATATTTGTTTTCACTTGAACGATTGATTATGGGGGTTTAATCATGGTTGCACAATCATTCACATCAAATATTTCATTTTCACCTTTTATAGAAAACCCCAACATATCACACATCCATAATTGGTTACATAAATTCTTTACAAAGGAAGGTGTTCATTTTGTTTTTTATACCAAATGTTTATTAGTAACTCAAATTTTATAAGAAGATGGAATTTTAGGATCATTGCACCCTTTTGGGGGGATAATTTTCTATTCCATGAATCTCTTATAGATTTAATATACGTTTTTCAATATATTATAAATCCCAATACTTGACTGGTTACCTTAACAAAATGAACTGGTGTTGAATCCTTCTATATATAAAGGGGGTTATATAAATGATACATTCTGTTTTTATCAATTGTTATCAACAAATTTCCTATCATTTCATAGTAATGATTAGATTCTTATATTTTGAATCCGTATAACTAGGAACTATGGAGTTCACTTCCAACTAGGGTGGTGATTGATATTTCAAGTATGGGATTGGAACTTTATGAGGCATCCTATTTGTCTTGTTAATAATATGAATCAGAACACATATAATTCATTTAAGTTTGATCCATACAGTTTAAAATCATCTAAAAGGGACATATTTGAGGACCCTTATATATCAGGTATAGAGGTCAAGCTCTAGGAATGTGTCATATATATCCTACTTATAGCAGGAAGTAGATTCATTGAATTCTAATCCTTATTTATCCCTCTATGTTTTAATGATAGATAAATAATTCTTTTGAGGGTTATTCCCATCAGGTTTATCAATATGGGAATGACTTCAAGACTTACACTAAGGTGGATGATCTTGTATAGGGGAAATTGTATCATGAAACTGAATTGGGATTACACACTAAGGTTTCCCCAGCATTGAGAAATTTATAATCTGAGAGATATGATCATTGAAAATATCTATACCCACGTGATTCATGCTTAGTGAGACAAACAAGGGACAAGAAAAAATTAGTATCACTAAATATGGGTACGATACTTATGCAATTGGGAGACCCTTGGGAATTGTTTTATATAGAACTTGGTCCTTGAGAAGGTTTCATAAGTATTCTGGTTATAGAAGGAATCATATTCCTCATTGTTCAATTTGATTCCCATTCTATTTATCGATGATAAAAATGATGAACCCATTAGAGATTTTGAGTTCCACATGTTATTGTGTTTAGGATGTGGTGATACTGGCACCAAGTTGGATGAAAAATTGGATATCAAACCTTAAAATGAGGTCATACATATCCTATTTAGAGACGGAATTAGAGTCCCTATAATTTGGTTTGATGTGTTGTAACACACTAAGATTTTGTGATTTTTTTGGATTTAATTTAATATTTTGATATTTTCAGTACCCAAAAAAATAAATATATATTTCTTATTATTTTATAAAACCAATAAGTTTGGGATAATGTTATATGAACCACCAATGGAATCTTGCGCTACATGAAACACTGACATGACTTGTGTTACATAAAACATCGATATTCTGTAAAACAATGCATTACTATTGTTATTATTTAAATAAGTTGTTTATAATAGATCCATTAAACATATAATGTAAATAGTAATAAATGAATTTTAAATATTAGTTATAACAGTTTTGAGAATGAAATATATAATTTTTTTGTAATTCCTTTATATGTTTAAAACTCCTATTTTCTCAAATGAACTGTTTTTCAAAACTCTCTATGAAAAATAATAAAATTAATTTTAAAACTCATAGAAATTGATTTTTATTAATTAAAAAACATTTTTTATTTTGGAATATCAAAATTAACATAGATAGATTGTTTGGTATTTTTCTAAAAAAATCAAAATTTAACGAATATTGCAATTATTGCAATTTTGTTTAAAATATGATTTTTTTCATTTAAATAATTGTTTTATTTTAAAATTATTTTAAAGGAACAATATATACATAATAAATATATTAGTCCAATTTAGGAATTTGGAATCATTTTTATAATATAAATATAGATTAAAAATTATTGAACATTTGAATGTCTCTTTTACCCGCCATCAAGCCATATTTGCATGATTAATAGAAAATTAAATTTTACCACTTTTATGAATTGAATTTCTAAAAATGGAAACACATCATTTTAAACATTCTAAAAATGTGGTTTAATAGGATGAAAATAATTTTTTTGAATAGAAACTTTTTGATTTTTATTTATCTAGGTTAAAGTTAAATAGCTTAATTAAAGGTAAAAATAATATTATAATAATATAAAATTATCCTAAAACATTTTTTAATTTAATTAGATATGTGTATTTGGTCCCTAATAATCTTTAGGTCAAATATTATATCCCTTTTACTCCACTTTTGTAAGATTAATACATTTGTAATATTTTAGTTAAAGAAGAGTTAAAAATATCATTTTCAAACATTAAAAATTAAATATTATTTAATATACTATTGAATAGAAGAAAAATTACACTATAAATTTTCATTATAAATATGTGTAATTTACCACCAACATGATAATTTTTCTTTATTTTTTTAGAGAATTAATAACTTAATTAATGGATTGTATAATAATGATGTAGTAATTTTCTAGTTAATTCAAATATTAAAAAATGATAATAAAAATATCAAAAATATTAATAATTTGAGTTAATTAAAGAGATACATGATTTTTTTATAGATAATATATAAATTCTAATGACATATTTGAATTATTTTTTTAAAGTTATCATGTTTCAATGAGTTTTAAAAAAAATAAAATATGGAATAGTATCAACATTGACATAAATGATACTTTTAAATAAATAATAATTAATTAAATTTTATAAAATTCATAGAAATATATGGTTTATCCAGTAACTTCAAAAGTGTCAGAGATGTAATAAATGGTCCAATTGGGGTTTTTTTTGGAATTTTATAGTAACTATATTGACCCTATAGTGTAATTAAACAAGTTTTCACTTTAAAATATAAATTATTTAACTAAGGGTTAAAGCCAAAATATAAGGTTAATTTTAGGAACAAAATGTATATAAAATTCTTTGGTTGAGGGTGTTTAGATGAATACCCAATTTACAATCTAAATAACTTAGATTCCATCTATTTTAACTTAAAAAATATTTTATAATAAATTAACAGTATCGGAGTTCTGAAAGTTCCCCTCCCGCCTCTTATAAAAGGGAACATATCCTTCTCTTTAATTCAGGAATCTAAAGACATTTGGATTAGACAATACCTACCTATTTCTCCTCAAACCTTACCTACATTACTTCTAGATCCCTTCCCAAGGGAATAACAGAACTCAAGGAATAATTTTAGTACAAACCAAAAGGAGTTACCTGATTAAGGGTAAATGTCTTCTCTTAAGCAACTTTCCTTCATTTTCCTTCTCTACCCCTCTACTATCTTTATTCCATTATGGTATCAAAACACCAGTATCCTTAATATAATATTATTTTTTTATTCTAATTAATTGACTAATACTTACACACAACCCCATCTAATGGATATTGTACATGTTGTTTCTGAGTACGATGAACTATTGCCTTACGAAATGATGATTGTTCGTTTTTTTCCTTTACCAAAAATCATCGTGGGAATTATGATGGAAAATCCATATATATGTGTTATATATAATATTTATTATATCTTTAAGCTTAGTTATTTCATTTTACAACACATAACTTTTTAAATTTCCATTTTATGTTTATACGATAATCTTGTTTGAGGAAGTGTGGACTACCGCCCCCTCAAAGTGACATTATTCATTCACACACCATGTGGAATGTGTTAACAATGGATTTAGTGAACTTATATTTCATATATGATATAATAATGATACTTTAATAATTTTATATATATACATACATATATATACATATGTAATTTACATACATTCTTTCTATACGATAATTAAAACAGAAAAAACGTTCATTTATATGTACAACTTATCGTCTCCATGAATAGTGTATTCCATTTAATAAATATTTATGATATAGATTATTCTAATATAAATGTACAGGATAAAAATTATATTTATGTCATGATTTAAATTCTAGAATAATGATATAAGTATAAGGACCAATGATATAATAAATTAAGACACATGCAACGTACAAAGCAATTATTACCCAAATTGAAACCTTAACATATGATAATTAAAAAGAGGGTAATATAAGGTATTGATAAAACTATATATGGTATTATATTTAATAATATGATTCTTTAATATAATTAAAATAAACATATATTTATTATGAAGAAATTTTGTTCGAGTATGAAGAGATTCAATATACAAGGTAAGGGTATTCTTGTCTCAACTTTATTTATTTGAGACACACACATCATACAATGCTTGTTTATTTTACATGGTGTATATACTTAACAGGATTTTATTTTATGAGTTTTATCCAAAAGATTCAGATATTTCCAAATTCTTATAATTTTATTTTTTACATGGGTAATACTATTCAATTTTTTATTAATTGATGAGTGTTGATTTCACCATCTCTTTGATAGTTGGGATTATTTCATTTTAAGTATTAATTGGGTAATATTTATCATCTATTTCCATGTTTTCTAAAAGAATCATTATTTTTTCATTATAATATATATTTTTAAAGTTATATAACCCATTTTTTACTTTTAATACACATTATTGAAGGAATATTTCTTTCATTCTATAAATGAAGTACATTTTGACTTTTCATGTTAATGTATGAGAAGAATGTTTTATTTTAACTTATAAAGCATGAATTGATTTTTATGATTTCATAATAACTTATTTACTTGAATCATTCCTTAAATGTTTTAAAATTTATTTTCAATGAAATTATTTTCATTAAAAATTGTGCAGTATTTTAAGAAAATAAAGCTAGTTCAAAAAAATGGAATATTTTCTTCAAGAACTACTTGAAACGATTTTCATGATTCATTTGTATATTTTAAATTTGGATTCAAATTCATGATTTTTTAAAAGGTTTTATGTTTTAAAAAATATTTTAAGTAAAACTCTTGTTATAAGTGATCTTTCAAAATCCTTACCCACCTATGATGACATTTTTTATTATTTCTCAAGAATACTATACATTTTCTTTATCTGAATAGTTTCTATTTTGATGGAATTATGTTTAATAAACCCAACTTATTTTCATGGGTTATGATTTTGATGAAATTATTATGAAACCTATATATTTTCATTATGATCATATATGATTACAGGTTTTTATTCCCATTTTGTTTCATGGGTTATGTTTATGATAAATGTTGTATGACTTGTAGAACATGTATGTAAGATTTAATTATATGATGTATGTGACCTATATCTACATAAAATTCATTGGGTAACGATTTATATCTCATGATATAAACTAAGATTCTATTCTAAGTGAACCTTGACTACTACGATGGTCATGGGAGTGAACCATGACTACTTAGATGGTATGAAGAGTGAACTCATACTACAAAGATGGTTATTAGAGTGAAACATGACTAGAAATATTGTATAGGGAGTGAACCCATTCCACTAATATGGACATGGAATTGATTCCTTGTCTACTATAGAAATCAGTATATGCTTATGAGTTTCCCACAAACCCATTTTTTTCCTATATTATGCTTTCCTGCCCTATGTTCTTTGTTTCTTTATGATATATTTCTTTATAAACTCCTTTATTTATTCTCTTTTTCATGTATATAATATTTTATATGTAGAGTATGATCTTCTATTTTAATTATATGTTCTCATACCCTTATTATCATGACCATGCTTACATATCTCCCTCATTTACCCTAACGTAGCATTTGAGCTCACCCATTTCTTATGTTTCCTATACCTAGCTTACAAAGAAAGATTTTATGTAGAAGTAATAAAGGTTTATATTTTTATTGGATATATTTAAGATCTTTCACCATGATATAATTTTTTTTTCAAGTTCCAG
Organism: Viscum album; assembly: GCA_963277665.1. NCBI lineage: Eukaryota > Viridiplantae > Streptophyta > Magnoliopsida > Santalales > Viscaceae > Viscum > Viscum album. Next base: position 450,933,009 of record OY728139.1, on the reverse strand, counting down.
TGACACTAATCTATTACTGTCATCAGCCATGTATTACTATAGTGTAATGAATATTCATCTAAAATGTTGTAATATCCATATATTTTAAGTATATATAGTTATAATTGGTATCATTGGAAAATTTTATTAAACCTTTTGAAATTATGATGAGAAAAATATAGTGAGATACATATGTATATATCTATGGATATTTCTTGCAATGTATCTAGGGATAAGTATAAGGATGATTCAACATTCTGGAAAATTTCGTAGAATTTTGGTAAAGTATACAGTGAGTGGGTTCCTAGAAATAAGTCCATATCTAGATATTTTATGTGGATGTGGCTCAAGAACATATCTACTTAGGAGTAACAAATCTAACAAGATGTTTTAGGATGGACTCAGGATAATCTGGTATACGACAATAGTCCTTGTAGCAAACCTGGTTTGACACTCCTAGGGGATATGATTTGGGAATTCAGAACCCTTCCCAGGCCATCATGATGTATTTAAAAGGTTTTTGGTTAAAATTAACCTTGTATAAACTTGATGAGTCATATTTTAATAAAGGTGTCATAATTTAGACCTCATATACGTTTTTTTCATTATTATTTGATTCATTGTTGGGATAGTGGTTTCTAACTCATTTCTTATTGGTTTTAGATAGCGGAGGGAAGCAGAATGATCAGGATTTACATTGAGTATGATAGAAAATCTATTGATGAGTAGTCAAATGGGTTGATCACAAGATTGAGGGATGTTGTGATCATTACTAACCATTTTTCAAGGAACATGATTTACAATGTGTACCTTAACCAACTCTTGCACTCACCAAGGGAGATAAAGAAGAAGATCAATGGGAGATTTGGTAATGCAGACCAGGGAGAAAAGAAGAATAAATTTCATTTGTTTCATGAATGTGGAAATAATAACCTATGTAATTGTCTTATAAGAACATGAAGATATATTTACTATATAAAATAAGGAAACATGGAAAGTGGTTGTAAGTAAAAAATGAAGAGTTTGGATAATGGAATGGATAATAATATTGACCACACTATGATATCGTCAAATTTTAAGAGTTTTAAGTGTGGATAAAATTATCATTATTAAACCCAATTCCCCAAGATGAAGGATCATTATGGGAACCAATAATTTTATTTTAGTAATGGTTACATTAATGATTATAGAGATACTAAAGATGATATGTGAAAGGAAAGAGGAATTATGTAATATTATAAGGTGTCATTGTTAATGTTTTAATGATGAATTAATAAAAGTTTTTATATGCTGTAATTCAAAAATTATTTTCTAGAATTAATTTTATAGTATTGAGGAATAATGAAAAATCTAGGGAATTTTTCACTATATTTTTTACTTAAAGATTTTAGAACATATGTTGAATGGTATTGATTACCATGAAAAGTTATTAGGATAATAAAGTTATTTTATTGAAAAATACATGATTCAGGGAATAATATACCATAATATGAGCATGATGTTGAGATAATTATATATGGATAAAGTTACGTAGGATATGAATACGTATATTGGATGATACTTGTTACCTTGGAATTATAACAGGATTTATTGAAAAGTGGGTTATGTTATAATGGGTGAAGTTTACATCCTTTTTGACATAAGAATAAGGAATCATGCATGTTTTCAATAAGTATGTATGGAAAATATAGTTATTACCATGTTTCAAGATAATACTTGATTAAGGTATTCACATGTTTGGAACGTGAAAATAGATAACTATATTTTGATATATGGGAGATAATTATTAATCTGATTAAGTGGAATTATTTCTAATGTTTTGAATTTTCAATATTAAGATGGATTGTGGGATTATCCATTTATAGAGAGTTGATGTTAAACTTCAGCTAAGTCTACGATATTAATGTACATTCTCACCATAGTTAGATTATACATATTTTAAAACATGTGATAACCATTTTTTTGAAGATATATTGAATGGAATATCATTCTTCTCATGATTTTCAAACACTTCAAGATTCAAAAATTAAGATTATTTCATGAAATAAGAGATAAATTTGAAATTGATCGTGGAACAACAATGAGTGAAGTTATATTGAAATAAATTAACTATATTTTCGGTTAAAAAATCATCAACATTTGGAAAAGAAATCGTGATGTAAAAGTGTGCCATGTTATCATCATTTTTTATATCAATGGCATCTTTCACACTTCTTTAGTTTATGATTTTTTGATAATAAACTTTCTCTGGATCACCAGCTTTATTGTGATCCCTGATATTTATCAATCTCTATGATTATTTATGGTCTTCCTTTTTTCCCAAATCACCACCTATGTTCACTTATTTGGAAACCTAGTTATGATTTACTTTTGGTAACTATTATTTTCCAACAATATATTTTTAAAAATAATGTTTTATAATTCATTTTTATGATGTGGATTTTTAGGACTGGAAAATTTTAGTTTTAATCATTTTATAACCAAATTGAATTTCATTGGAGGAAATCATTTTAACAGGGTAGAATGTAACACCATGGGATTTTTGAAAAAAAATAAATTTTATTTTGTTTTTATTTTCAATATACACACCACTGAATATAGATTTTTATTCTTATATAAAAGAAATATGTTTGTATTATGTTATATGAAACACCAAGGGAAGATTTCACTACATGCAACACCAACTTAGATTGAATTACACGAAATGCCATGTTTTTATGAAACAACACATTACTATTATCATTATTTAAATAATATAGTTATCACTAAGCCATTAAAATTTTAATATAAATTTTAATAACTAATTTTTTAATTTTTTTAATAATGGTTTTGATAATGAAATAGATAATTTTTGGTAATGTCTTTATATGTTTAAAACTCGTATATCCTCAAATGAACTTATTTCCATGTCCCTTTGTGAAAAATAATAAAATTAATTTTAGACACTCATAGAAATTTAATTTTATAAAGATAGGAATTATTTTTAAATCCATAATACCACAATTACCATAGGGTGAATTTTTATAATTTTTCTGAAAAGTTTCATTTTTTTCGAATAGAGAAATTACTACATATTTATTTGATAACAGACTTTTTAAATTAAATAATTATTTTAATGTAAATTGATTTTAAATTCAGAATAGATAAATAGTACATATATTAATCTAATTTATGTCCTTAGAATCATTTTTATTAAAGAATTTTTAGTAATCAAAATTTTACTGCTTCTCTGAATTTAATTTTGAAAAACGGACGTACATTGTTGTAATCAGTATGAAAAATGTTATCTCATATGATCAAAATAATTTTCGGTGAATATTAACATTATAATTTTATTTACCATGTTTAAAGGTAAAAAATAATAATACAATAATATAAAATTACCCTAAAACGTGTCCTGATATAATTGTATAAGTGTTTTTAGACCCTAATAGACCTTATGTGAAAAATATGATCCTTTTTATGCTACTTATTTTCGATTATGACATTTATTATAGTTTATTTAAATAAGAGTTAAAATTTTCATATTAAAACATTAAAAATATTTATATAGGGTGATTCATAAAAAAACAGTGACTGTAAATATTAAATAGAAATATAGAAAATTTATATTCAATGTGGTAATTTATATATAATTTCTTAGAGAATAAATAACATAATTAAAGGCTTGAATACTAATGATGGGGTAATTTTCTATTTAATTGGGACATTAAATATATGAAAATAATAATATTAAAATAAATATAATTTGACTTAATTAATGACATCCACTAATTTTATAGAAAACATAAGCATGTTAGAGACATATTGGATGTATTGGATAGAATTTATCATGTTGGATTGGGTTTTAAAAAAATAAAAATATTGAATAGTATCAAAATTTATACAATGATACAATAAATTTAAATACTGTTTTATTAAATGTCATAAAATTCATAAAAATATAAGGTTCTAGAAACTAATATGGATAGTTTCCATGATTTAATAAATGATGCAACTGGGGTTCTTTTGGCATTTTATAGTAACTATATTAACCCTATAGTTTAAAAAACATGTTATCACCATAAAATATAAATTATTTCACTAAGGGTAAAATCCGAAAGAAAGGGATGATTTTATGACCTCAACATGTCTAAAATTTATTTCTTGAGGGTATTTTGACCCATCCTACTATTATCCTAGTAAATAAATCAATTTATAATTAATTTAAATCAAAAACATTTTTAAATGGATTAATAGTTTTGGTGTTTTAAAAAGTGGCCCTCCTCAGTCTTATAAAATGGAATCGCTCCTTATATTCTATTCACACCTCTCAATACATTTTTGTAACACACCAAACAATTTTAATTTGTAATAATAATATTTCATTTATTATTATATAGACATTGTTTAATAATAGTGATTTTAAAATAAGAATACTTCCAGAATAGAAAAATACCTATTTTATCCAATAAGAATATTAAAAACCTTACATCGCCATATGGCCAAAAGAACTTCACTAACCTAGAATACCTATTTAGATACCTATTAGAATCACCATGAGTCTCCCAAAAATCACAAATAGACCAATAAAATAGTGAGATTCTTTAGGGTCGGTCGTAATGAAGAACATTATGGAAATAACAATAGTCACATACTGATCATCAAGTGTATATAGAGAACCATTTCAACAAGTTGTTTCTAATGTTTTGAATACCATAAAATATATTTATAAGTCCTTTTGTAACATTTTGAGGACATTTGATTCCTTATATTACCATTGGTTTTGCAATGGTTATAAGATATAATAATCATTATGTGTTTTTAAGAATTTTGTTTATTCTATTTAACATGAGTATTTTGAATATTTTAAGTATTTTATGTATTTTAAGTATATAATCATTTTAAATGTTCTAATTATTTGAGTATATTAATTATTTTAATAACATAAGGGTTTTAAATTTTTTATGTAGTGTTTTATTTATTAAATATATTTTTTCAAGAAGACATAAAGAATACCTCTCTATGTATTTAAAAATGATTACTTATTTATCCTTGATAAAAATAATATGTAACCAATTCATTTATGAAGATATATATATGTTTTAAATATTTTATAGTAATATCCATTATTAAATAACTATATAGTTTTAATTAATGGTATAATTTTTTAAAATTATATTAACCATGATGATTATCCTAAAATGAATTAAATCAGTAAGGTTTTATTTTGATCATATAGTAGTTTAAGGCTTAAAAATAATTTGGAATAATGTTTTTCAATTATAATTAAAATTCATATGTTATATATTATATATATATATATATTATTGTGTATATTAATGTACCAAAGTTTAAAATAAATTTGGAATGATGTTTTAAACTTATAAAAATAATTACATTGTTTAATAAAATTAATTATTGAAAAATTAATTTATATTTTCTATAGTTTTAGATATGGTTTATTTTTAAATGTTTGGGTTTATAAAAGATATATCACACATAGGTAATCCATGTTGCTGAACTTATAGAGGAAACTCGCATTATGATTTTTAGAGTAGGTGGCCAAGACTGGACCCCTTAGCCACAACACATTCTTTCATGTAAGGGTATGTATGTGTGTCTATAGGCACACTTAGAGGAACCGAGCAACACGCTACTGTGTGTGGTGGCACATCGGCAGATTTTGGGTACAGAGTGTGCCCATAGAGATGTGAAATAGTATGGGGTGGTATCGTGGAGGGGGAGAGGGAATTCTGGTGAGTTCATTTCACTTTGGGATTATAAAGATAGCTCAAAAACCTCCTCATTACAAAGTGGGACGATGTTTTCAGTGGTGATCGAATATTTGCCATTTGATATCACTGCTTGAGACCTAGACTGCATGATTCAACATCAGTTTTGGAACTCCATCACTGCAAATTTATGAAATTTTTTCTCTGGACCATCTGATCATTGGTGTGGTTGATCTCGATCACTCATCAAATTTTAAAACCATGGTATCACTACAGCTATTCAATCAGATCAGTTGTGTAATCTCCATTGTTCATCCATTTTAAAACACGCAGCTTTCCCACAGTTGTCCGATCAATCCCACGATAGATCACATCCACCCATCCATTTATAAAATCTCAAAAACATCCATAGTCGTCTGGTTAGACTTTTTTGATATGGAATTTCCATCCTTTTTATGTGTCTTCTTGTCGCTTCTTCTTCTTTGTCTTTCCAAACCGTTGGTGAGACCCATAGTTTTTACTTCTTTTCTTCTTCTTCTCCCAATATCCCCCACCTCTCTTAATACTAGCCCTTGATTTCTACCCATAATCCTCTTATGGTCTTCTTTTATTATTCTCAATTCCCCTCTTTTATGTTTCCACAACATTACATCGGTAAATATATATAATAATATAATCATCAATTATCTTATGTTTGGTTTTAATTATAGTATTAAACCAGTTTGTATTAGTCTATTTTTGGAGGACATTATTTATATTTTATTTATAAATCATGTTGTATAAAATATACATACAAAGCCAATATACACCCTAAACAACACTTGTAATTATACTATATTCTTTTGCCTCAACTCACTAATGTCTTCTACCTAATATTGACTCTCCCTTGAATCAGAGTAAGGGATCATTTTTATTCACATACAATTTGAAAACCCAATTTATCTATTTTTATGTTTCATAGTTATATTTATATGTTTATAATTTATTCCTAACTCATTTTATGATTTAAAAAAATTATTATCTTTGATAAACTGATGTATTAAGTAATAAAACACATATAAAAGGTAACAAAATTATCTTTGTTTTAAATTTGGTGTAAATATATTTTTAAATAATATTTATTTATATAAAAAATAAATTCAATTTTTTGATTTTTCGAATGGAGATCATTTTTATATGATTTTTATAAAACATTAAATACATATATTATTTTAGTTCATCTGGTTTTAATATGAAAAACAGGTTCTTACTACTTTTCTGTATATGGTTATACATATATTCTTTTGTTTATATAACAAGTCCATTCTGATATTATGATTTCCAAATGATATTCATTCTTAGATGGTGTTCATGATACATGTTATACATAAAAGTGTTCACTTTGTTTTTTTAATTAAACCCTATGTATATTTATAAAACAAACCTAATCAGTTTTTATTATTTTCAAACGATGAATTTTTTCTTTAAATAATTTTCTAAAGTACATGTAAATCATGTATGAATCAACTTGGATTTATTTAATTATACGAAAAAAACATATATGTGCACATACAGTTATGTATATATATATATATGGTTTTTTAATTAGGTTTTTATAAAACATATTTTAATAATTAATTATGTATTTGAAGTGTACCACATTTATAAGGATTTCTTAAACCTTGTTTTTGGTTTTGTATATCCCAAACATGCACTTTCTGTATATTTATATGGTTATATGTAATTTTCAAACCCACATGTATACATATATGTATTTTAATATTTACTCCTTAAGTAGGTTATAGGATTGTTTTCATGTTTAAGCATAAATAAATATATATATTCATAACCACATGTGTTTAATTATTTATTTTATTCTTAAATACTTCACATGAAATAATACATATTTTATATTCCAATTTTCTACAAGTAATTCCTTTAATTATTCATGTTTATGATTTAATCTATTTGGATTTAAAAATTATTAGTGCATGGTTTAAACAAAAATAACACGTATATCAAATTCATATCATGTAAATCATTTCATGAAAATATTCACATTCATGTTTAATACAAGTGTTATTATTTTATGTGAAAGCCCATTATTTTATGTGTACACTTTCTTACCACATGTGAAAAAGTATTTCATTTTATTCTATGCATGTCACTGTTAAATATGATGTAGCCATAAGATAATACTAATAAATGTAGTCCTTTTTACATTTATTGCATAATTTTTTTTTGTTATGAGTATGTATTCAAAAGATTATTCATTAATAATGTAATTCCAATTTACTATGGGACACTATGAATATAATACCATACTAAGACATATGAGTAATGTATTGGACATAAATGGTGTGAAAGGTGTGCCCAAAATTATACAGTGCTCCAATGCATTAGGTAAAGTGATGAATCTTCTAAGTTAAAGTGAAATTATATGTGAACCTGAGGGTATATTTTTTCACAACTATGTGTTTTAATTTACCACAATTATGTTGGGTTTTTACCCGCATTTTCTTGGCATGAGGCGTTGAAAGAATAATGATGTACAATATTAGAGAAAGGCCTTGACAAAGTCTAAAATTATACATTCCCTCATTTTTTATTAGTATATTACCATACATATCATAATTCAACTAACAGAACATCCCTTGGTTAATAATATTCTATTATAATGTTCATGAATTCATATGGCATGACTATATATGAAAATGGAATGTTATACAAGGAAAAGGTATCTAAAGAAAATGTTGCAACTACCAATCCAAGAATTTCATGTTTAGTGCTAAGTTAATCATGGAATTATTACTAATGAAATTCTATTTTAGAACCTTACATGTCACTTTTTGGGTTTGTTTGATAAATTTATGAGCTACTAATCATTCACACATTCTTGTACATGGATGTTCCTTCAGATTTATGTTTTACCTGATGTTTTTAAGTAAAAACATATGATTCTTGCTTTATAGGTTTTTCTGAAAATTTTATCAAGTAACCTCTGAAAAAAGGTGATGACATTCCTCTTGAAGTGCTATTTTCCTCTTAAAAAATGTTTGTGTTTATTTCAATGGTTGTTGTTTTAAAAATAAATTAATTGAAATTGTTTTAAAACCACATACTGGGCATTCTTATGGTCACCCTACATTTTCAATTTATTTTACACTGTTTATTATATGTTTTCAATGCTTTGAGTTCTCTTATTTAATAGCAACAATGTGAAGCATGACTTTTTCATGTCTTAAGAAGAAATGTATCAGCAACATCTTGTTTTCCCAAACCAAAACTGAAACAATACATTGTAATGGAATGATATGTGTAACTTTTATATTCATGTTTATAAGAGAAATTACACACCATGTTACAGGCACTGAATCTGGGCTTTTGGGGTCGGGGTGGCTATAGTTGGAATTAGAGGACCAGTTTGTACAACTCTATAATATAGGAACAAGACCAAAAAAATAATTCCTTAATGGTTTTTTTTTCATTCATAATATTTTTAGATGGCAGGTGAAGGTTCAACAACAAATCATTATTCTCATCATTCTAAAATTATAGAGACCATAATCACCAAGTCATGTTAATAAGACTATGAACCCTTTGAAAATATTCATTTGACATGCAAACACCTTTACAATGTATCCAACTCTCCTTGTGTACTTTATCACCATTAAGGACCATGTCTAGACTATTTCCCCATGATGCATGCCCAATTTCCATCTTATGCACGTCGGGGGAAGTACTATGGGGGTCATATTAAATGTTTCACTCTAGATAAAATCTTTGTGTTGGGAAAAAATCCCTCAAGGTATCATTGCATCATTTTTTAGGTGATTGTGTTTGTTGACAAAGAGGACAACTGTGTTGTGATTGTTGGCAAAGAATACTATGACATACAAATTTGTTTACAAAGGGGATTTCAAGGTGGAATTTCAAGTTCAAGAGCTCTGGTCAATGATCCATGATTGATTCGAGAACGTCGACAAAGGAATAGATGACCTGTAGGTGGTATAAAAATAATAGATACAAGGTGGCACCGTTTTCCAGTGTTTTCCAAATTTTTGGGCCTGAAAATCGAGAAATGGAGAAAAGTGGTTTTGGAAAAAGTGACTTCTGTGCCATGTACTTCCATGATAGGAAAGTTGCGCGCCTAGTGTTTTTCAAGATCAGAACATGGAAAAATGGAAAAGGGATAAGGGTCGCACAAGTGTTGGGTTGGTCGCGCATGTAACCTTCGCGCTGTGAATTAACTTTCACGCCAGTACCTAGGAGGATTGGAAACTTGCACGTCATATGTTTTTCAGGATAAAAACTTCAGAATATGGCAAAGGGAAGAGGGTCGCTCAAGTTTGGAAGTGTGTCGCGCAAGTGACTTGTAGGGGAAGAGACCTGCGTGCCGAGACTTGCACGCCGAGAGGAGACTTGCGCGCCATCACGTAGAGTGACTAAATGCCTATAAATATAGGACCAACCCTACTCATTTTCAATGGAGTTCAATACTTAGAAAAAGTAGAGCTCATGTTGTGCAGGTGTAGAAGTCACACAAGTTGTGGTGTGTTGCGCAAGTAGGACTTGCGGACAAGATTTGAAGAAGGGCGATTGTTATTTTTTTACGCCAATATTGGTTTGGGCGTAAAGGTAAGTGTGTCTCGCAAGTTTGTAATTAAAGAAGCTAGTGTCGCGCAAGTGTCTAAGGTGGACATTCTCGCCGATAATTAGGCAACGGATTATACTTGCACGCCAAGTAAGGTTGATTCCCTGACAGTATTTTTGGGCTGTGTGGAATCTGGAAGTTTTCCCGATACCTTCGGTGCAATGAGAGATTCATCTACGTGTGAATGTTGGACTTCAAAAGAAGATCCACATACAACAGAGTATGTATTCATTAGAGATAATGAAGAGACCTACAAGTCTATAAACTGTGAGTGGATCCTTTCCAGAGCAGTGAGAAAAGGAAGAGGAAGAATGTGATCCTCTCCACCGGTAGTGAGCCAGAGAGAGATAAACAGGGAGTGACCCTTGGGAAAGTAGTGATCTGACCCTAAACCTTATAAAGGCAGTGATCCTAGGATAGAGTGACTATGCCCAAACCTTGTAATCCACAGCTAGTGAAGATTAGTGGAATTTGGTATGACCGATAACCTGTCGGTGTATGCTTCATGGATGTAGTCCTTAGTGGTGAACCAAGTAAAAATTAATGTGTCTCGTGCTTACTTTACTTTATGTTTATATTGTGCAAGAATAAAGAGAGAGAAGAGTGTTTATCTTAATAGAGAAACAATGTCAAAACAGGATTTAATTTTTAATTAGTTATACCCTGATTCACCCACCTATCAGGCTATTCAGCATTGTGGACCTAACAATTGGTATCAGAGCCAAAGGCTGATATTAGTTCTTCTCTCAATGGAGGTCACTAATCATAAGGGGATTCTGATCTTTGACGGATGTAATTTTCATATTTGGGAGAATCTAATACAACACTATTTATGATCTTTGGGAATGGATATGTCTTCAACCACTATACATGGTATCACAACTAATATTAATAGTGGTGAATTATCAGAAGCTGAGCATATAGAGTTCGATCTTGATTCCAAAGAAATAAATGCATTAGGTTGATCCCTTTCCAATCCCATCTATATAAAGGTTATGTCATGCAAAATGTCACATGACATGTGGAAAAAACTATGGAATATATATGAAGGAGATACACAGGTCAAAGAGACAAAGCTGCAAGTGATGTGGAATAAGTATGAAGATCTAATGATGATCTCAAATGAGTCTATTGATGCATTTTTTGACAGGGTAAATATTGTTGTGGAAGATATACGAGGACTTGGTGAAGTCATTGAAGACATAAAGACCGTAAAGCATGTCTTGAGGAAGCTTCCACCTCGGTTCAATCCAAAAGTTTCAGTACTAGAAGATAATGATCCCAAAGAGCTGACACTAGTCAATTTGCATAGTACCTTGGTTGCATATGAGATGAGGAATGATGATAACAAGGCTGTGGAAAAGGGAAATTCCAATGAAATGTAATTTAAGGCCATGAAGAAGCTCACTATTGAAGATTCTCAGGAAGAAGAGATGGATGATGTTATGTCATTCCTTTCCTCAAATCATCAACGAGGAAAAGGAAAGTTGAAAGAGAAACTTCCACTTTCATGCTTTAGATGAGGAAAAGTTGTTCATCTTGCTGCAAGATGCCCCAAAACGTTTCAAGAAGAAAATGATGAAGATGATGTTGAAAATACTAAGAAGAAATCTTCAGCCTATGTGAAAGGGAAGAAGCAGTTCAAGAGAAATTTATTCAAGAAGAAGAATCTTATTTCACAAGAAAAAGACAATTCAGATGAGTCTAAGGATGAAGAGTTTGAAGAGTTTTAAAATTGTAAAGATCATGGACAAAATGCATTGGTGGCTATTGTTGGTAGTGCTCAAGAAAAGGAATAAACCGACACTGATAAAGAAAGAAGAAAAAATTGAAGGGAGAGTTGACATGGAAGCTAAATTAGAAGCATCTCTTGAAGAGATAGATATTTGGAGAGCAAAAACAAATAAAGCCAAAAAGGTGGTACATGATTCCAAACTCTACATGAAACAGTTGGAAGAATAGAATTCATAGCTAGTAAAAGAAATATAAAACCTTAATTATTTGAGGCCAGGGAGGAAAAAAATGTTAATGAGCATAATCTAAAGTTGGAAGAACAGAAAAGGGAGATCAATGGAATGAATAGAAAATTGAAAGATCACATCAAGCATATCGAATATATTGAGGAGGAAGTTTTCAGTCTGCGGAGAAAATTCAAAGACCAAGAATAACCTTTAATTCCGAACACATTATTGGTAAAAAAAGTTATTAGGAAGAATGAAAAGATAAATGAGGATCCTAGTAGTTCATCAGGGAAGAAGTAGTAATTGGGATCAGACGTTAAGGGTGTTTCAGGGATTAATAAGAATCAAACATCTGTTACAATTGAAGTCAGACCAAAAGCACCAGTCCCAAGATTGATGGTTGATTTAGGCACAAAGCAGAATCATAATATTCAAAGATCCCAAGGGGAAACTAGTAGTGTTGAAGTACCATGAAGTTATGCACCATATATTAGGTGTTATTATTGTGGGGAGATGGGACATTCATAGTATGTGTGTTCCATAGCCAAGAGATATCAAAGGGAATAAGAAAAAAGGTGGTAGTCAAATAGAGAATGGTTTTCCAGAACATATTTCGAAGGACACTGTTTTTGGTGCAGTGTATTTGGGCACATGGCTAGGTACTGCACTACAACCATATGGAGGAATGTGGAAAAGAAAAATAAAAATGTTTGCAAGAAGTAGATCAATAAACCAACAGGTGAGTAAGAAGTGAAAAATAGATTTGTAGTATTGCAAGATGAAGCTGATCCCTCACACTCTAGTGAAGATCATGTTCTTAAAACAATACCTATTATGAAGTCAAAGACATGGATCAAAAAGAAAAAGGAAGAAAATGCAGTAGTTGCGGAAAGTTCCCTTAAAGCTTTAGATCATTCCAGAATATGGATCCTTGGCAGTGGTTGCAAATCCCATATTATAATGAACACGAATCTCATTACATGCATAAAATATGACAAAGAAGGAGTTGTTGAGTTTGGAAATGATGAAGGGATGAATATTGTTGGTTCCGGAAAGGCCAAATTTGGGGGAAAAGAAATGAGACGTGCTGATGTCTTGGTAGTAGAGGGTATTAGTCATAACTTACTCAGTGTCAGTCAACTATGTGACTCTGGGAACTATATTCGATTTACCAAGAAGATTTGTGTTGTCAAAGAAAAAGATGAAGCAGTTGTTCTACAAAGAAAAAGTACAAAGGGAAATCTTTACTGTGTATGTGGCTAAGAAGATATGTGAATTTTATCTAGAGGAAGAAAACTAGCAGTGGCATAAGCGACTTGGTCACATATGCCAACCATTTATAGAAGATCTTGTAAAATGTGATGCTTCTAGAGACCTTCCCATACAATCATGGGATCATACTCATACATGCGATTCTTGTCAACAAGGGAAGATCATCAGAAAGACATATAGGACAATGGAAGAAAAATAAACTAGAGTTCTTGAATTGGTGCATGTTGATGTATGTGGACCTATCTCACCGCGAGCCATAAATGGGCAAAGGTACTATGTCCTTTTCATTGATGATTATAGCAGAATGGCTTGGGTATTTGTCATTACCCATAAGACATAAGAGTTCAGTTGTATCATGAAATATAAGAGGGAATCAGAAATGATGCTTGGGTAAAAAAATTTATTGTTTCGTACAGATAACGGTACAGAATTCACAAACAGTCAAGTGGAAGACTATCTCAAGAAACAAGGGATAAGGTATCAAGTTTCATTAGTGAGAACTCCCCAACATAATGGAGTTATTGAAAGGACAAATCATATCATAAACAACATGGACAGAATAATGCTTATTAAAAATGACCTAATAGAGAAATTTTGGAAGGAATCAGTTTTGACATAGTTCTATATTTTAAATAGGTCTCTATTGTTCCCAATGCAGGGGAAGACTCCATATGAAATGTGCTATGGAAAGAATCCAATGCTGAAATACGTTTGAATCTTTGGGAGTAAGTTTTTCATTCTCAACAAAGAAAATAAAAGGAAGATTGAGTCATGGGGAGATGAGGGAATATTCCTAGTCTACTCAGGAAAAATCAAAGCATATTAATGCTTCAACAAAAGGCTGGGAAAAATTGTTGAGAGAATTGATGTCACTGTAGTTGAAAATGAACAGAATACTCAACAACCTAGTGACCAGTTTCTGGATGAATGTTACAAGGAGGTTAGAAACACAGGGGGAGTAGAAGTGGAAGAAGCTAACTCAGAAGAAGATTCTGATGATGAGCAAGAGGAAAAAAGTATGTGTCTTCAAGGAAACCAAAGAGTTGAGCTGAAATTGAGAAGAAGAATGTCATTGGTGATCAGACAGCTCCAGTTCAGACAAGAATAATTAAATCATTACAACAAATATCGTTTTTTTCTCAGGTGGAGCTGAAATGTTTTTCCTATACAGTTAAAGAAGAAAACTGGGATCAGGCTATGAATGAAGAGCTTGATCAGATTGAGAAGAACCATACATGGGAGATTGTTTCGAGGCCAGTAGACAAGAATGTCATTGGGACTAAATGGGTCTATCGCAACAACATTAATGATTATGGAACAATAATTTGGAACACAGCACGACTAGTGTTCAAGGGATACTCCTAGATAGAGGGAATAGATGTTTATAAGACATTTGCACCGGTTGCAAGGTTGGAGAAAATTAGATTATTTTTGGCCATAGAAGTGGAAAAAAAGTTCAATGTGTTCCAGATGGATGTCAAATCTACATTCATGAATAGATTTCTGGAATTGGAGGTGTATATTGAGCATCCATATGGTTTTCTCATTCATGATGATGAGAATAAAGTCTGCAGGCTAAAGAAGAAGTTGTATGGGCTGAAACAAGTACCAAGGGCATGGTACTCGAGGCTTGATCAGTACTTGAAGAAGCATGGTTTCCAGTGCAGAGGAGTTGATTACAATATCTATTTCATCAAAAATAGTAATCGAATGATGATGGTGTTGGTTTATGTAGATGACATAATATTTGGAGGATCAGATGAAGCTCAGTGCAGACAATTTTCCGAATTCATAAAAAATGAGTTTGAGATGTCAATGATTGGTGAGCTAACATTTTACCTTCGTCTACAGGTGACACAAGGAAGGAATGGAACAATCATTTCTCAATCCAAATATGCCAAGGATGTTTTAAAAAGGTTTGGAATGGAGAATTCCAAGGCTATGAAGACTCTGGTCGCTACCCAGATGAAATTATCAAAATATGGGGATGACAACGCTGTTAATATCACTGAATATTGGAAAATAATTGGATGTTTGTTGTACTTGACTGCGACAAGTCCTGATATTGTTTTTGCCACATGCCAAGCAGCAAGATATCATATTAATCCCCTGAAAATCCACATGATTTCAGTGAAAAGAATACTTTGGTATATCAAAGGCACCATGGATTTAGGTTTGACATATAGTGACAAATATTAGACAGATTTATTGGGATATACTGATGCTGACTAATCCGGATCAGCAGATGACAGAAAATCAACGTCAGGATGTGCATTCTATCTTGGTGGATTGTGTATTTCTTGGCTATGCAAGAAGCAAGATTGCATTTCACTGGTCACCACGAAATCTGAGTATATTATGGCCACTCAAGCATGCACACAGTTATTGTAGATGAAGCAGTAGCTTGACGATATGGGAGTTGTAGTGAAGTCTACGATCGGAATCCAGTGTGATAAATTAAGTGCTATAAATCTCACTAAAAATCTCATCCATCACACAAGGACAAAGAACATTGAGATAAAGTATCATTTTATCAAGGAGAATTTTGGGAAGGGAATCGTGAAGTTAGAGTATGTGCCTACAGAGGTACAAGTTGCAGAATTTCTGACAAATGCCTTACCCAAAGCAGCTTTTGAGAGATATACACTGGCACTGTGAGTTCAGTCGACTCCCCACACTTAAAATAGTGTGGATTTGGGACCCCCCTCTTCCCAAGGTATGATGTGTTTTTACCTAATTTGTTGATATGTGTTCTCTACTCTGTTACAGACTACAAAGGTGTGACCTTTGGGTTCATTGACAAAGGGGGAAAATAGCGATTGTTCAAGGAGGAGAAAGTGTGTCTATTTGAGAAATCATGAAAGATATTGGAGAAGCTGTTAGGTGGAGTATCCAGATAGGGGGATTTGAACATGCTTAGCCAGAGCTTAGCTTGTAAAACATAGGAAATAGGGCTAAAGAGGTTTTGAAGCTGACAAGAGTTGAATCATTGAGCAGAAAGGGGGAGAGTATTAAATTTGAAGATGCTAGAAGTGATCGATCAAAAAATAGATATCATGATAGCTGAGGATCGTGATGAAAGCATTAGAGTAATGTTGGAATGTGGTAAGAATATTTCCATCAATTGTTATCTGTTTCGTAAAAATTGGTATCAGTTTGGTGAAAACATTGAGTATCAGAGATGAAGTGATTCATTGATGAACTTTTCATTTACTCTTGTTTCTCACGCTGAGCATTTCTCATAACGGCTTATAGTATGTGTTAAGTAAATCCTTGATATCTATCAGGAATACCAATGGGCGAATGGTGGATGAAGAAATAACGATGTATCATTTTATGGAATAGTTATAAACAAACCCAAAGGGGAAGATTTTGGGGAAAAAAGCCCTCAAGGTATCATTGAAGCATTTTTGAGGTGATTGTGTTTGTTGACAATGTGGACAACTATGCTGTGATTTTTGGAAAAGCAATCCATGACATACAAATTTGTTGAAAAAGGATATTTCATGGTGAAATGTCGAGTTCAAGGGTTGTGGTCAACGATCCACGTTTGATTCATGAATGTCGACAAAGGAATGGCTGATCTGGAGGCAGTTTTAAAAGAAAAGATACAAGGTGGAGCCATTTTCCAGTGTTTGCCAAATGTTTTGTCCAGAAAATCGACAAATGGGAAAAATTGGTTTTGGAAAAAGAGACTTGCGTGTTGTGTACTTTTATGAGAGTAAACTTGTGTGCCTAGTGTTTTTCAAGATCGGAACATGGAAAATGGAAAAGGGATAAGGGTCGCGCAAGTAACCCGTGCGCTGTGAATTGACTTCCGCGCCGGTACCTAGGATGATTGGAAACTTGTGCGCCATATTTTTTTTAGGATCAAAACTTCAAAATATGGCAATGGAAAGATGATCGGACAAGTTTGGAAGTGGATCGCGCAAGTGACTTGTAGGGGAAGAGACCTGCGCGCCGAGACATGCGCGCTGAGAGGAGACTTGTGTGCCGTCGTACAGGGTGACCAAATGCCTATAAATACAGGACCACCCCTCCTCATTGTCAATGGAGTTCAACACTTAGAAAAATTAGAGCTCCCATCACGAAGGTGTGGAAGTCGCACAAGTGGTGGTGTGTCACGCAAGTAGGACTTGCACACCATATTTGAAGAAAGGCGATTGTTGTTTGTTGTGTGCTAATATTGGTTTGAGTGTAAAGGGAAGTGTGTCGTGCATGTTTGGAATTGAAAATGCTTGTGTCGCACAAGAGTCTAAGGTGGACTTGCGTGCTAGTTGTGACTTGAGCTCCAATACTTGCACTCTAGATTAGACTTCCACTCCATGTATGGTTGATTCCCTGGTAGTGTTTTTGGGCTACGTGGATGTTGGAAGTTTGCCCGATACCTTCGGTGCAAAAAGAGATTCATCTACGAGTGAAATTTGGACTTCAAAAAAGCATCCACATACAACAGAGGATGTATTCCTTAGAGATAATGTAGAGACCTACAAGTCTATAAACTGTGAGTTGATCTATTCGGGAGCAATGAGCAAAGGAAGAGAAAGAAGGTGATCCTCTCCACTGGCAGTGATCCAGAGAGAGAGAAACATGGAGTGGCCCTTAAGAAAGCAGTGAGCTGACCCTAAACCTTGTAAAGGTAGTGGGCCTAGGACAGAGTGACTATTCCCAAAACATGTAATCCATAGCTAGTGAAGATTAGTGGAATTTGGTATGACCGATAACCTGCCAGCGTATTCTCTATGGACGTAGCTCTTAGTAGTGAACCAAGTAAAAATTGATGTGTCATGTGCTTGCTTTACTTTCTGTTTATATTATGCAACAGGAAAGAGAGAGAAGACCGTTTTGCTTAACAGAGAAACAATATCATAACAGGATTTAATTTTTAATTAGTCATAACCTGATTCACCCCCCCCCCTTTCAGGGTATTCAGCCTTTTGGACCTAACACTTTGTATCCCTATGGGATTTCCAAGAAGCTGCAGATGCGGGTGACCACCACATAGATTATATGTGTTACATTCGCTCCTAATGTAACATCCCAGGTAAATAAATAATATTACATTCTTTGGTTTATCAATATTTGTGAATAAAATGCTAATATTACTTTATAGGGAATGTTATGCTTGATGGCGTACCCAATACGCAACAACGAGTTTCTTTGAAATCTTACGTTGCACACTAATAATATAATTACATTATAATAGTTAACGCCTAGTCATTATAATGGAGGGAATTAACAGAAATAACTACAAAATGATTACATATGTTTTTTTAAAAAATTTACATTTATCCAATAAATGTTAGAGGATTAAAATCCAATTGAATCCAATTTTAAGAATAAATACTCTAATATTTTTAAAAGATTGTTCTACCGCCTTTTGATGGAGAAATTTTTTTTAAAATCTAAATTTGGACAATTTAATAATCTCTATTTGTCAAAATAAACTTATTCTTTATTATTTGGATATTGAAATTTACTTTGGTTAAATTTTTCGTATGTTTCTGACAATGTTCATTTTTTTTATGAAAAATGAAAATATTCCATTTTACATCAAAACTGCTTTTTCATCTAATTTAAATATATGGTTAGATTATAATTTTAATTGGTTTTAAAGATTAATTAGAATATTTTTTTACAATATAATTCAATGGTGGTCATTAGAATTAATTTTACTTTGAAAATGGACATAAACAAGTGCCAAGCTTTTTGTAGATATTTCGTCCAAAAAACCCGCTATTTGTTTTGACAGCGGGAATTAACTATATGATTTATTAATGAAACTATTATTTTTTGAATTTGGTAAAATGGACATCATTTTTGAATTTTGAATATTAAATATATCTTAGGGTTAATATTTGGAATTTTTCTGATAATTCTTTTTTTAATGAATCGTGAAAAATACAGTTTTTAATTCAAAACAGCCTTTTCATCCAATTTATTTATATATTTAGATTTTAATTTTAATTTTTTTTTAAAATATAATTGAATTATTGTTTTATCAATTAATACAATTTTGTTCATTGGATGTAATTTCACTTTTCAATTGGATGTAAAAACAAGTCAATATTTTGATAAATTTTACTTCTTCAAAACACGTCTTTTGTTTTGACAACAAGATTTTTTTATAAATTAATTACTAAAATTTATGTGTTTTGAATTTGATAAAATTTACTCCAATTTGGAATCATATGGTCCAAATTATTTAATTATGACTCTTTTGTTTATGGATATTATGAATAGTAATGAAGGTGATTATATTTAATTATCGTGTTTAATTAGTAATCGGGTAATTAAGGGTAAGAAAATAATATCATAAAAAAGTAAAATGACCCCAACATGTGTCCTAATGCTATTGGTGGTGTCATGGCCGACCAGGGGATGCCCTTCGCCAACCTTGGTACCCCATGGAATCACTTTAGTGTGATAGTGACCTTTTATCATATTTGTTTAAGGAAAGGAAAATGTAACCAAAGTATGTAACACCTAAGTAAAATAATTTTAATTTTGTCTAAATAAATGCTATTTTAGATTATAAATATTCATTGTAAATATAAAAATATTTCCTACATCATAGTATTTTTTAATAATTTTAAGACATTAAATAAATAAAATTATTTATGACACCATGATGGTGCAGCAATTACCTCATTAATGAACGATTTAAATAAAATGAAAATATAATGTAAATTCTAAGACATACACATGGAATAAACCTACTGGATGAGTATATTTAGAACCCTTATCACCTTATCCATTAAATATATCAATTTGGGACCTTTAAAATCCGAAATTCTTTTAAAAATAAAGTAACATTTCCTGACTTTCCATGAGGGCCCCTCCTCTCCTCTTATAAAAGGCCCCCACCTCTACCTCCTTACTCACACCTCTCAAGCCTTTGGATCGCCCAAACCCTACCCATTTCATCTCTTGAAATCCCTCTCTTTATTATTGAAGCCTCACCTTAGGCATATATCTCTTCAAGAAACCTTTTTGGTTCAATCCAAATGGAGTTACCTGATTTAAAGGTAATGTCTTCTCGTATGTTCTTTTGTTTTATTTTTCTTCTCCAACCCCCTAAACTCTTTTTATTCCTTTATTTTGTAACAAAAAAAGTATCTTAAATATACTAGGATGTTTTTATAATATTTATTATAGCTACACTAACACACACATCTTTCTAATGGTTAAATAACATACTGTTTCTGTGGATGGCGAATTACTGCCTAACGAAACGATGATTGTTCAATATTCTTTTAACACCTTTAAAGGTGGCCATTATGATGTCACTGTATTTTATATATGATATATGTGGTATTTATGTTTTATATATTCTTCTGTATTTTATATTTAAAACATACCTTTATTCTTTGCATGTTGTGCAAATGTGATAATTTCATATGAGGAAGTGCGGACTACCACCCCCTCAAGTGATGTGACTCGTTCATGCAATACATGGAATGTATAAATAATGAAATCAATGAACTTATGTAACCTATATAAAATATATATTATAATTTAATTATAATATATATATATCTCATTTATTTTTAATTCCATTAATATGACAAAGAAATGAAAGTAACGTTCATACGTACGTATGGCCTACCGTCTCCATGAACGGTGCATTTCATTTCTTTTTATCTCCAAATGTTATGGAATAGTATAAAATTAATATATACTGGATATAAATTATATTTAAATCATTAATACTATTCTGGAGATGATGTAATTATAACTACATGGACGATTCTTTTCAAACAAGTTCATTTTTGACTCATGTACCAAACATCAACAAAAACATTTGATATGAAATAACATAATTAGCTATTTATTATAACATTATAATATGTGATATGAATTGAATAATAAACTTTAAATTATGTCCTTAAGAAATTATAAATATTCAAAAGTTTATTATTCAAAAATATAAAGAAACGAACAAGACAAGTCGGACTTGAGGTAAGGGATCCAACCTCTTTCTTTCTTTTCAAGTACCCTCTTTTATGTCATTTCTTTTCTACTCCATGTTCTTATGTTAGAGGATGTCTTTTTATATTAAACATACTGTAATTTGTATTTTCATATGATTATATACCCCCTATTACTCTCATAAATTCATTTTTATAATTTTTAAGTGGCGTCGTTAGGCTGCCGAATTTTCGTAAGGGATCCTACCCCTCTCTTTATTTTTAAGTACTCATTTTTATGTAACGCACTTTAAACTCCTATTTATTATGATGGTTGATGTTATTTTATATTCCTCTTTCTATAAATTCTATTTCAATATGATGAGAGACCCTATTTTATCTCATCAACCCATTTAGGAAGTTTTATGTGGTGTTGTTAGGCTGCCGAATTTTTATAAGGGGATTTTCATCTCACTTTTTATTCCCGTGAGATTCATGCTACATTGGCCACTATTCCATTTTGTGTGGTGTATGTACTGCCCATTATTTTACTATTTTTATAATATACTCTCATTTATGGGTAGTTACATCTTCATTGTAAGACCCTTCTTTC
This sequence comes from Viscum album, assembly GCA_963277665.1. Taxonomy (NCBI): domain Eukaryota; kingdom Viridiplantae; phylum Streptophyta; class Magnoliopsida; order Santalales; family Viscaceae; genus Viscum; species Viscum album. The sequence goes on along the minus strand of OY728139.1, from coordinate 450,910,927 downwards.
ATGGGGTGTACGTTTCGAAAGTTTCCCAAATCGGTAAGGGAACCTTTCACACTCCTCTTTTAAAAAAGACTTTTTTTGTTATGTCTTTTAATTTACATCTTTTTTATGTTGGGATATGTTCTAATATATCCTTATTGATGTAAATTATATTTCCAATATATGAGACACCATTTTCTCTCTCATCAACTAATGTTATAAATTTTAAAGAGACGATGTTAGGCTGTCGAATTTTACTAAGGGAACATCTTAACTCAATTTCGATTTCTTTAAGATCAACTTGTAGTTATTAAATATGTAATACTATGAATATTTTTTAATTACCTCTGGTTGTTTTACACTTAATATCAACTTATATTGGGTGTCTTTATATTTGTCACACATAATTATGAGATTGATTTATTCTTAATTTAAGGATACCTTCTTTGTAAGGGATTTCATCTCATTTTACAATTCTTTTGAAACTTCATTGTTGTTATGCACCAATTCACTCTTATATGGTGTATATACTATCCTTTGGAATAATATATCATGAATCCCTCTCTTCTCATGATATTATAATGTTCTGATTAAATGTTATTCCTCAATTATTGTATTCAACTGTCTCTCATTTTGTTAAAAACACTTTAACTAAAATATCATTTTAAATGTTTTAATGATTTATTCTTATAAATATTTCTCATTAATATCAATGTTTTCCAAATGGTTTTAAGGTTTTATTTATATGGATATTAATGGTTTAAAATGTTAAAAGTTTCAGACTGGTATGTGACACTTTGATTCAACAATCTCTTTATTAAATGTTTTAAATGGTTTTGAAGATGGTTTTTAGAATGGATTCATTATTTCAATATCTTCAAATGTTATATTGTTATAACAATGTGGGAATGTTATCTTTCCATTGTTCTTAAGTCATGTTCTATGATTATGTTATTGTTCTGGGGAATTGTTTATGAATACAGGTGGTTTTATGATAAACTAAGGGTGGGTGAGCCTGATATAGTTCTCCAATGCATTGGGTAACATGAATGAGTTAAATGTTAAGGTTTCTCCGAAGGGATTTAGGGAATATACTATGATGGGTATTCCAAACGTAACCATGATGGTTACTCCCTACGTAAGAATGTTATGAATGCCTCAAGTTACCTTTATGCCTTATGATTTTTATTGAGTTATGCATAAATATTATGATTTCATGAGGTTTGTTGAATTGCATATGTTTTATAAGTAAAGTGTGATTTCATTGATTCTTATGTATACATGGACTGGTTTTTTCTTTCCGTACTATTATAACCATTTCTGATCTTTTTATGCTCATCCCATGTTTTTGAAATGTTTTCACATGACATAAAGTTGAACAGGGTCAAGTATGGGATTAAGGAAATGTCGGGCTATCTAAAACAAGGAACTAGACATGACTCTTTTGTTGAAGAGTTTTTATTTTGTGGAAAAAATGGCAACTGAGTAGATATTTCGACTTTGTAATATTTGAGATGTAATATCTATTTCATAATTCTCTAAAACTCTAGACCTGAAAAGAACATCAATGTGAATTATTCAATTTAATTCAAGATTAAGTAAGGTTTAAGGCCGGGTCCTTATAGTTGGTATCAAAGGTCGGTTTAGATAACTTTAGAGGTTAGAGTTTTGTTTAAGAAAAAGAGACAAGTTGTGTATAACAACAATGGTTAGTATATTAGATGGAATAATTGTTTTTTTAAGTTATAATGAGTTTCAGATAACTTGGATAAGTATATATTGGTGTTTATATTCCTCTCCATTATATGATGATTTTACTGATATACTCACACTGACCTTTTTGGTTTTAGTAAATGGCTGGATCTAGTAGGAACCAAAGTTACAGTGGATTTAAAGAAAACTGTGACGGTTTTATGAAATAACAACTGAATGATATAGGAGCTGTAATGAGAACTCTTATGGTTATCCACAACCAACTATCTGGAGTCATGATTGACCACCTGAACCTTAGTGGGTTTTATAAGGCATCGTATATTCGAGAAACAAATCCCTACGGATGTTCAGGTAATTATCATAAAGGTAAGTATGTTAAAAAATCTATGTGTCAACGATGTGGAATGAAACACATAGGAAAATGTTTCAAAGGGACAGAAAGATGCTATAGATTTGGAAATGAAGGTCATAAAGCAAGAACCTTCCATGGAAAAAGGTAGCATCTAGTTGACTCTAGGAAAGGGAATGAAGTTCTTTCTGATGGATCAATTGAATGTTTTCAATGTGGTTTGCATGGTCATTATTAAAAAACATGTCCTAAAAAGAATTTTCGGTAATGGGGTCACCAAGATCGTACAAATATTATTTACCAATACCTAATGACATTCTGATTTAGGATGAAGAAACTGACAATGACCAATGAAAGGTATGGATTATTTATTAACATATGTTTTCCTTTTATTGGAATCATAGGATATGATTCATGATTTTGTTTGTAGGAAAGAATTATTTCAGAATATGTTTAAAAGGAATGGTTAATCGATCATGAAGAATGTTGAATGAGTAAGAAGTCAACATATAAGGGATTCCTGATTCATGGTAGATTTTAGGATGGAGAAATTCTTAGACGTATTAAGTCTCTTTTGATGATGGGGTTACATTAGAAGACATTTTATTGTATATGTAACCCTAAGGTTTGATATACGAAAATTTTATTCAAGGAATAATTATCCTTTCTTTTGTGGATATAGTTATAAATAACCATTTGAGTTTATATGATCCATGAATTTGAGGAAATTACTAGTTAATACATTTTGGGTTGCAAAATGGAAGTTATTAGATAACCTTTGTGGTTAAAATATGTAATGGTTATTTTTGAATATTTTACCTCTTTTTGGGTGATGTATTATGAATTATATATTTTTGGAAAATGAACAACACGCAGACGGTGTGACAACCCGTCGCGTCAGATGAAGCTGCGGGAATGGGACCCACAACCAAAGTGCAACTGGTATTTATCACCTACCACTAGACTATGTGAAGTCCCTGGATAGTTTAAAAGATTCATTCTAGTTAGATGATTTTATGAATTAAGAGTATGTTGATTTTGGGTTATCAATGGAAACGATCATCCTATCACAGAGGATATGTGATTAGGTTAATTACTTTTCAGTATGATATTGTAAGAGTAACTGATGTTATTTTGGAGAAAAATGTTAAGACTTATCTTAGGAGACTATGTGATTAAATATTTTAGAGATTTGGGTTTCAATCTTAGTTTGGTTTAATTTGAAGAATTTAATGGATAAATGTTTATTGAATGGTCTTTGTTGAACTTTAGGTTTTGTTTAACAAATTTTGGAGATTAGGAGTAGTTTTTATTTTTGTAAAAAAATATCCTTTTTGGGTATTATCTCATCTCGTACTAAACTTTTTTGTTTGGTTTTGGTTGAGATATAAAGACATGGGAAATATATAGTTCTCGTTTGTGGATTAGGTGATTCTCATGAAGTTTATTGTAGAACTCTTAATGCGAACAAGTCTTCCTAAATACTCATCTTTTGTAGAAAATATGAGTTTGATTAAGGAATCTAGTAAAATTTGAAAGTCTACGTAACAAATAAGTATGTTTCATTATGATTTATTTAAGCTCAAAAATAAATTCCTTAATGACAAGTAACTTAAAACAAAAACGTTGTCTGTTATCTTTTCCTACTGGGGAATCAAATACCATTTAACCCATCCCAAGTTTGTGATTTTCTTATGGTTAACTTTCTCCTAGACATGTTTACTATCACCCTCCATCAGAACATGACCCTTTATTTTCTCCTCCATATCCATATTTTCCTACTTGGAATCCTAGTATGGGTTAACTCATGTGACCATTGTACTTCTATCCCTTCTTTTAAAGTGATAGTTTTACTAACTCTTGTTCCGATGTGGGACTTTCAATGATGTTTCCAAGCCCAATTTTGAAATTGCGAGGACACAATTCCCAAAAGGGGGGAAGGATGAAACATCCCAGGTAAATAAATAATATTACATTCTAAGGTTTATCAATATCTGTGAATAAAATTTTAATATTACATTAAAGAGAATGCTATGCTCGATGGCGTACCCAATAGGCAACAACGAGTTTCTTTGAAATCTTGTGTTGCACACTAATAATATAATAATATTATAATAGTTAACACCTAGCCGTTTTAATGGAGGGAATGAACAAAAATGACTACAAAATTATTACATATGTTTTTTTAATGTTTCTACATTCATCCAAAAAAATTTAGAGGCTTAAAATCCAAATGAATCCAATTTTAAGAATAAATACTCTAATATTTTTAAAAGATTGTTTTACCACCTTTTGATGGATAAACTTTTTTTAAATCTAACTTTTGACAATTTTATAAGATCTATTTTTCAAAATAAACTCATTCTTTATTATTGGGATATATAAATTTACTTTGGTTAAATTTTTGGTATGTTTCTGACAATGTTCATTTTTTTAATGAATTGTAAAAAATATTGCATTTTAGATCAAAACCGATTTTTCATCTAATTTAAATATATGGTTAGTTTATATTTTTAATTGGTTTTAAAGTTTAATTAGAATATATTTTTACAATTTAATTCAATAGTGTTCATTATAATTAACTTCACTTTGAAAACGGACATAAACAAGTGCCATTCTTTTTATAGATATTACTTCCAAAAAACCTGCTATGGGTTTTGACAGTGGGAATTAACTATATGAATTATTAAAGAAACTTATATATTTTGAATTTGGTAAAATGGACATAATTTCTGAATTTGAAATATCAAATATAGATTAGGGTTATTTTTTGGTATTTTTCTGATAATGCTTTTTTTAATGAATAGTGAAAAATACAGTTTTTAATTAAAAACTTCCTTTTCATCCAATTTATTTATATATTTAGATTGTCATTTTAATTTTTTTTAAAGTATAATTGAATTATTGTTTTATCACTTAATACAATTTTTTTCATTGGAAGTAATTTCACTTTTCAATTGGATGTAAAAACAAGTCAATCTTTTGATAAATTTTACTTCTTAAAAACCCGTCTTTTGTTTTGACAACGGGATTTACATTTAAATTAATTAATACAATTTATGTGTTTTGAATTTGATAAAATAGATTCCATATTTGGAATCATAAGTTCCAAATTATTTAATTAATACTCTTTTTTTGGACATTATGATTAGTAACGACGGTAATTATCTTTAATTAACGTGTTTAATTAGTAATCGGGTTGTTGAGGGTAAGAAAATTATATCATAAAAATATGAAATGACCCAAACATGTGTCCTAATGCTATTGGTGGTGTCATGGCCGACCATGGTATTCCTTGTTCCAACATTGGGACCCCATGGAATCACTTTACTGTGATAGTGACCTTTTATCATATTTTTTAAAAAAAAAGGAAAATGTAACCAAAGTATGTAACACCAAAGTAAAATAATTTTAATTTTGTCTACATAAACGATCTATTAGACTATTAATAATCTTTGGAAATATAAATGTATTTCCTACATCTTAATAGTTTTTTTATAATTTTTAGAAGTTATATAAATTAAATTATTTATGACACTATGATGATGCAACAGTTACCTAATTAATGAACGATTTAAATAAAATGAAATGATAATGTAAAATATAAGACTTACACTTGGAAAAAACATATTGTATGAGTATATTTCGAACCCTTATCACCTTATCCTCGAAATATATCAATGTGGGGCCTTTAAAATTCGAAACGCTTTTTCAAATAAAGTAACATTTCTTGACATTCCATGAGTGCCCCTCCTCTCCTCTTATAAAAGGCCCACACCTCTACCTCCTTGCCCACACCTCTCAAGCCTTTGGATCGGCCAAAACATGCCCATTTTATCTCTCCACATCTGTATATTTATTATTGAAGCCTATATTTAGGCATAAAGCTCTTCCAGAATCCCTTTTGGTTCAAACCAAAGGGAGTTACCTGATTTAAAGGTACTGTCTTCTCGAATGTTCTTTTGTTTTATTTTGCTTCTCCAACCCCGTAAACTCTTTTTATGCCTTTATTTTGTAAAAAAACCAGTATATTAAATATAATAGGATATCTTATAAGAAGTATTCGAGCTACACTTACACACACTTCCATCTAATGGTTAAAGAACATATTGTTTCTGTGGATGGTGAATTACTGCCTCACGAAACGATTATTGTTCAATATTCTTTTAAAACCATTAAAGGTGGAAATTATGATTTCACTATATTTTATATAGGATATATATGGTATTTATGTTTTATATATTCTTCTATATTGTATAGATAGAAAATGACTTTATTCTTTTCATGTTGTACAAATGGGGTAATTTCATATGGGGAAGTGCGGACTACCGCCCCCTCAAGTGATGTGACTCGTTCATGCAATACATGGAATGTAAAAAGAATGAAATTAATGAACTTATGTGACCTATATAACATATATATTATAATGTAATTATAATATATATATATATATATCAATTATTTTTAATACCATTAATATGACAAGAAATGAAAGTAGCGTTCATGCGTACGTACGGCCTGCCAGCTCCATGAATGGTGAATTTCATTAATTTTTATCTCCAAATGTTATGGAATAGTATAAAATGAATATTTACTAGATATATATGATATTTAAATCATTAATACTATTCTGGAGATGATTTACTAATAACTATATGGATGATTCTTTTCAAACAAGTTCATTTTTGACTCATGTACCAAACATCAACAAAAACATTTGATATAATCTCACATAATTAACTAATTATTATAAAATTATAATATGTGATATTAATTGAATAATAAACATTAGAGGAGGTCCTTAAGAAATTATAAATTGAATTTTTTTTATTATTCAGGATTATAAAGGAACGAACAAGACAAGTCGGACTTGAGGTAAGCGATCCAACCTCTCTCTTTCTTTTTAAGTACCCTCTTTTATGTCATTTCATTTATACTACATGTTATTATGTTGGAGGATGTTATTTTATATTCAACATACTTTAATTTGTATTTTCATATTATGATATACCCCTTCTTACTCTCATCAATTCATTTTTAGAATTTTGAAGTGGCGTCGTTAGGCTGTCGAATTTTCGTAAGGGATCATACATCTCTCTTTCTTTTTAAATACTCTTTTTTATGTAACTTACATTAAGATCCTCTTTATTATATTAGGGTATGTTATTTTATATTCCAATTTCTGTAATTTTTATCTTAATATGATCAGAGACACTATTTTATCTCATCAATCCATTTTTGGATGTTTTATGTGGCGCCGTTAGGCGTTCGAATTTTCATAAGGGGATTTTCATCTCACTTTTTATTCCCTTGAGAATCATGCTACATTGGACACTATTTTCTTTTTTTGGTGTATGTACTGACCATTAATTAACTATTTGTATAATATACTGTCATTTAGGGGTAGTTACATTTTCATTGTATGACCCTTCTTTCCTGGGGTGTATTTTTCTAAATTTTCCCAAATCGGTGAGGGAACCGTTCACACTCCTCTTTTAAGAAGACTTATTTTGTTATGTCTTTTAATTTACATATTTTAATGTTGTGATATGTTCCTATATATCCTTATTGATGTAAATTTTATGCCCAAGTGATGAGATAACATTTTCTTTCTCATCAACTATTGTTATGAATTTTAAAGTGACGATGTTAGGCTATCGAATTTTACCAAAGGAACTCCTTAACCCAATTTCGATTTATTTGGGTTCAACTTGTAGTTATTGAATATGTCAACCTATGAATATGTTTGAATGACCTCTGGTTGTTTTAAACTTAATATCCACTTATATTGGGTGTATTTATATTTTTCACACATAATTATGAGATTGATTTATCCTTCATTTAAACATACCTTCATTATAAGGGATTTCATCTCATTTTACAATTCAATTGAGACTTCATTGTTGTTATGCACCAATTCAATCTTATATGGTGTATATACTGTCGTTTGTAATAATATATCATGAATCCCTTTATTCTAATGATATTATAAAGTTCTGATTAAATTTTATTCCTCATTTATTGTATTCAAGTGTCTCTCATTTTGTTAAAAACCCTTTAACTAAAATATCATTTTAAATGTATTAATAATTTATTCTTATAAATACTTCTCATTAATATCCTTGTTTTCAAAATAGTTTTAAGGATTTATTTATATGGATATTAATGGTTTAAAATGTTAAAAGCTTCAAAGTGGTATGGGACACTTTGATTCAAAAATCTCTTTATTAAATGTTTTAAATGGTTTTGAAAATGGTTTTTAGAATGGATTCATTATTTCAATATCTTGAAATATTATATTTTTATTACAATGTGGGAATGCTATCTTTTCTTTGTGCATAGGTTATGTTCTATGATTATTTTATGGTTCTTGGGAATTGTTTATGAATACGAGCGGTTCCGTGATAATCTAAGGGCGGGTGAGCCTGATATAGCTCTCCAATGTATTGGGTAACATGAAGGAGTTAAACGTCAATGTTTCTCCGAAGAGATTTAGGGAATATACTGTGATGGGTATTCCAAACATAACCATGAGGGTTACTCCCTACGTAATAATGTTATGAATTCATCAAGTTACCTTTATACCATAAGATTTCTATTGAGTTATGCATAAATCATAAAATTTCATAAGGTATGTTAAATTGCTTATGTTTTATGAGTAAAGTATGATTTCAATGATTTTTATGTATACATGGACTGATGTTTTCTTTCTGTACTATTATAACCCTTACTGATATTTTTATGCTCATCCTAAGTTTTTGAAATGTTTTCACGGGACATAAAGTTGAATAGGGTCAAGGATGGGATCAAGGAAATGTTAGGTTGTCTAAAACAAGGAACTAGACATGATTCTTTTTTTCAAGAGTTTTTATTTTGTGGAAAAAATGGAAAATGAGTAGATTTGTCTACTTTTTAATCATTGAGATGTAATAGCTATGTCCTAATTCTCTAAAACTCTAAACCTAAAAAGATCCTCAATGTGAATTATTCAATTTAATTCAAGATTAAGTATGTTTTAAGGCTGGGTCCTTATACCTAATGTCTTGTTGGATGAGACTTTAATGATCTTGAGGTCAAGTCCTTTCATTTGTTTTATAGACATCAAGTCCAGTATAACATCTCACAACTTTACACCCTGCATGCCTCACTCTCGAGGACCATACAATTCCTACATGAGTATGATTCAAGTTTCTCACATAGCATTTGGACTACTGAAGTCGATATTTTTGTGTCAGTGCTAACCAGAACCCAGGGAAATCGCTGACACTAGTGGTACATGTGAAGGGACACCATTGTGGATGAAAAATGGTCAATCTCTATGGGTATGAATGGAATTGCGGGAACACAATTCTTCTAAGTTGTCGATATTGTAACACCCCGAACACTTACAATTTTAAAAAAAATATTATCATTATTATTACGCTGGCTTTGTTTAACAATGGTGCTTTTAAAATAAGAATACTTGTAGAATAAAAAAGTCATGTTTTATTCAATATGAATACAGAAAACCTTACATCACATTAAGGCCAATAGAACATCACTAACCTTGAATACATACTAATATACCTATAAGAATCACTGGGAGACCCACAAACAACATGAATAGACCAAGAAAATATTGAGAGTCCTAGGGGTCTATCACAATGAAGAACTTTATGGCAAGAGCAATGTCCATTGTACTAAGCATAAAGGGTATACAGAGCACTATATTCACCATGTTTTTCTAAAGATTTCAATACCCTAAAAATCTTTTTATAAGTCCTTTTAAGACTATTGGTATCCATTGTGGTCTTTAGATGACTGTTGGTTTTTAAATGGTCATAAAATATTATAACAGTTAGCTAGGTGTTTTTAAGAATTTATTTATTCTATTTAACTCAGGTATTTTGAATATTTTATTTATTTTATGTATATAAGAATTTTAAATGTTCTATGTATTAACTATATTAGTATTTTAATAATTGAATGGTTTTAAATGTTTGAATGTAATGTTTTAGTTAATAAATATTTGTTTTCATGTAGACATAAATAATACCACTCTATGTATTGAAATAATGTATACTTATTTATCCATGATAAAATTGAAATCTAACCAATTATTTTATGAATACATATATATGTTTTATAAATTTTAGTTTTATATCCTATGATAAATAATAATATAGGTTTAATTAAGGGTATACATTATTTTAAATTATAATAACCAGGATTATTATCCTACAATGAATGAAATAAATATGGGTGAATTTTGAACTTATAATAGTTTAAGGCTTAAAAAGAATTTGGAATCATGGTTTATAATTTTAATTAAAATTTATATGTGGTATAATGTATATATTAGATTCTGTATATTAATGTAACAAAGGTTAAAATAAATTTGAAATGATGTTTTAGACTAATAAAAATAATTGCATAGTTTAATGAAATTAGTAATTGAAAACATCCATTCTATTTTATATTGTTTTATATATGGTTTATTTTTGAAAGTGTGGGTTTATAAAAAATATCGCTCTCATAGGACAACCCTCTAGCTGAGCTCATGGAGGCAGCTCGCACTACACTTTCAGGAGTAGGAAATCAAGTATAGACCCCTCACCCGTATCACATGACAACCTGTGAGGGTATGTATACACGCCTATAGGAACTCATGGAGGAACTGAGCCACACAGCATTAGGTGGGGTGGCATGGTGGCAATGTTTGGCCACAGAGTAAGCCTAAAGAGAGTTGAACCACTACAAGGCAGTACTATGGAGGGATAGCGAATTATGGTGAGTCTTGGGAGCTTTAGGATTATAAATCCGGCACAAAAATATCCCCATTTCGATGTGGGATGAGTTTTTTAGGAATATTGAATCTCGTTCGTTTGATCCCACTACATGAGTTTTACACTGCATGATTTGGTCATCTGTTTGAAACTCCACCATCATGGATTAACGTCACATTTTATGTCGACTATATGATCACGGATGTGGCTTATCTCGACCCCTCATCCATTTTTAAAACTACAGTATCACCACAGTAGTTTGATAAGATATGCGGTGTAATCTCCACCATTCGTCCATTTTAAAACTTGCGGAATTTCTGTAGTCATTCGATCAATCCCGGAATAGATTACAGTCACCCATATATTTCTAAAATCCTAGAAATATCCATATCCATCTTATCATACCTTAGTTGATATGGATGGTCTTCCCTTTTTCTGCATCTTCTCCTCACTTTTTCTTCTTCTCATGCCAAAAGTGTGGTGTGACCCATGGTTTTTACTTCATTTCTTCTTCTTCTCCTGAGATCCTCCACCACTATTTGAACCAACACTCAATTTCTACCAGTATGCCTCTTCTGTTCTTCTTTTATTATTTTCTTTTCCCCTCATTTATGTTTTCACAACTTTACATAGGTATATATATATAATAATATAATCACTGATTAACATAGAATTTGTTTTAATTAGAGTATTAGACCTATTTGTATTAAACTATTTTTGGTGGTATTTATTTATATTTTATGTATAAATAATGGTATATAAAATATACATGAACATATTATAGAAACCCTAAATTGAACTTATAATTCTACCTCATTCGTTCACCTCAACTCACCAACGTCCACTACCTGACCCTACCTCTCACTTGATTCCACGTAAGGGATTGTTTTTCTTCATTGTCTATTTTAAAACCTATTTTATATATTTTTATGTTTTACTATTTTATTTATATGTATATAATATTAACTGAACTAGTATTACAAATTCAAAAAAAAATTATTATTAGTGTTAAACTATAGTTTTATGTTATAAAAACTGTAATGGTTAAAAAAAATAATGTTTGTTTTAAACTATGTGTATATATATACTTAAATACAATTTATTTTTATAACAAATTGATTATTGTTTATGATTTTTTGAATGGTTATCATTTGTTATTAAATGATGTTCTTAAAACATGAAATACATTTATGAGTTTCGTTTGTCTGGTGTTCAATATAAAAAACCCTTTATTACAACTTGTGTGTACATGGATATACATATATATGTTTTTTTATATAACAATTATATTTTTTATTCAAATTATCTACAAAAAATTCCTTTAATAATTTAAGTTTATGAATTAAACTATTTTAATATAACAACTAACATTGCATGTTTTAAACAAGAATAACAGGTATATCAAAGTAAGAAAATTTAAATATTGGCATGAAAAGGTTAAAATTAATTTTTAATACAGAAGTCATTAATTTATGTGACAACCCATTATTTTATGTGTACTAGTTCTTACCTAATGTGGAAAGTATTACATTTTAGTCCATGCATGTCACTGTTAAATCTAGGGTAGGCATATCCTAAATCTAAAAAATCTAGTACTTTTTAAATTTATTGCATAATTCATTTTAGTTATGAGTATATATAAAAAAGATTATGGATTAAGAATTTAATTTCAATTCTAGTATGGGACACTATGAAAATAAGACCATACTACGACATAAGAAGAATGTATTGAACCTAAATGATGTGACGGGTGCGCTCGGAATTGTACAACACAATAATTCATTGGATAAAGTGATGAATATAATGAGTTAAAAGTGAAATGATGCATAAAAATGGTGCTAGATTTGTTCAAAAAATTGTGTGATTGTTGAAACCAATTCTAAAGACCAGGATTTTACATGAAATTGTTTTTAATTATATGGAATTATTGTAATTCTGCAACAATTGACGGTGCGTGATTCCAAGGCCCGATACGCCCGAAATGAATTTCTGAACTTTTTTTAAAGTATGTTCAGTAAACATTTGAGAGGGAAATTCTAACATTTAAACAGGTGCTCAGAATTAAAATATGAGGGCACTGTTGAACTCACAGCGCTGAGATTCTCTTAAGGGAGGCTTAACCATTACCATAGTGGTTCGAGAGAGGGATGTTATTTTTTTTGTTTTTCTGTGGAAAATTAATAAAATAAATATATTTTTCTTTTATTTTATTTCCACCTATTTGTAGTTTTTAGTGGTGGAGACCACAAGGTGGTGGGTGGTAATTTAATGATGGGAACTATACACCTAGTTACACAAAATTTGTAACCACCAAACCATTTATTAATAAGGTTCATTAGTTTTAAATTAATGAACAACCTATTAAATTAAAAGATTAGTTAAATATTCCTCTAGAGGGTTTTTGAAATTTTGTTTTCCATAGGAGGAGGAGATTATATATGAGCCTCTCGACAAAGAACATCAGTGAAGAATGGATCCACCATGAAAGGGATGAATGTCGTTGTTTGATCGACATCATTAGAGGTTAGCATCAGGATCAAAAACACTGAACCACCTTCAATCACATATGATCTTCAATAAATCTTGAGGTAGGGATTATATCGATTAAATAATTGTCGTATATTTAACTTTTCCCTCTTCTTCATGATAATGCGGTGGGGCTGGAAAAACGAACAAGGCATGAACCCTCCACTACTTGTTTTACTAACATGTTCTTCAAGGTATTTTGTTCAAATTGGAAGGATTCCAGAATGGAGGGACAAGCAATGATGAGGGCATCCCAGGGAGGCCGTTGGTACCTTTAGATGGAAAATGGGCCACCAACGCTCACCTGGTGACCCGCAAAAGACTACATGTGCAGCACTGGCAAGGCAGAACCAGCAACCGATGTCAGCGGGTTACTGTGGCGGCCAGTAATGACCGACCGATGAGGAGATGGTTGTGCATCATTGCACACCACCGGTGGAGCAGGCCATGGCCGTAGCCGTGGTGGTTGAAGATGGTAGCTGGATCGGGATGGCCGGGGATGAAGAGGTGGTGCGCGTGCGCCACTAGAGAGGGTGGTTGCAGCTCTGACGACATGCAATAGGGACCCGCTCCCTATGGATCCCACGGGGAAACCATGATACTCCACGTGGATCTTCCACATGAACCAAATGTAATTATCCACTCGAGAAGACCAGGTGGGGTGCTCCCCCCGTGCCATCTTGGGTGGGCCCCGGTCTACCCTACTACGCCTCCATCCGGTCGTGCTCGGCCAACAAGCTAGGCTGGCCCTGCGGGTCACGTCCCTTTGTGGGTCGGGTCGTGCCCTTCCAAGGTCGGGTCATTCCCACCTATGGGTTGGGTCGTACCCCCCTTAAGGGTTGGACCGTTCCCCCTATGAGTAAGGTCGGACCGTGGCCCAGCAGGCTGAGCCCGCTGTGACCCAGACCAGCCAGGTCAGACCCCAACTGGTTAGGATGACCCAGGTCATCCAGATCGGGATGGACTAGACCCAACCATACCCTATTTCGCTTAAGGGCCTTAACTTGTGAACCAGACATCCATTTAAGGAATCATCTACGGCACTAGGATCCATAGAGTGAGACGATACCTTTGGTATACTCCACTTCAGTGTTGGAGAATGTTGGAGTACGAATGAGTTTGATCGAACATGAATCCAACTGGGCCCTCGGCATTAAAATTCCAATAACATAGAGACTGGGTGCTTGATTTATGCATCTTTAGTCACATTTGAACTCTTACAACATGGCGGTACTTTGGGATACATCTTTGTGGAGCTTCGTGGTGGTTGAGGTACGATCGATGGCATAAACATCTAATCCTCCCAGAATCTAGTGTACTTAGTTCCTAAATCTAGTGGAATCAAGCATGATTAGTGTGGAAATCTAGTGGCTAGTTGTAACAAGAAAAAGGAGCATCGATCCTATATGGGTTGGAAAATATCGATCCTATGTGGGTCAGCACATATTGATCCTATGAGGGATAGTGATCAGTGATCCTGAGTGGGTTAGTACTCACCAATCCCATGTGGGTTTGCATCTACTGATCATGTGTGGTTCAGCAGCAGATCCACTCGATAGAATATGATAATCCAGTGATACTTCTAATCATTTGTACATATGTACATTTGTTATTTCTCGTGTGACCTGATTCTTTGCCTTTGTGGATCTTTTACCATCGTTGTGTTACCTACGTGGTGTTACATTTGTGGTATTCTCCCCTCATGGATCAATTTTCAAAATGGATTAAAATTTGGATCCTTATATTTCCTCATGAATAAGATAAGTATATTTTGATAACATAGGAATATGTATGGTAATATACCTAAGATGAGTGGATGACTGTGTTGTGCATTATGATTGAGGCCTTACATTGTGGTTTTTACTTTGTTGAACTCTTGAAGACCATCGGGGGTCTCAAGGTCCTTAATGAGTATTGTTATACTCACCCCTATATAGGCTATGCTTGCAACTTGTTGTGTCTTGTGCAGATAACAGACAGTGTTGATCGAGGATAAGGAAGCCAGGACTGGACGATTCTCAGAGGTGGACCATTTGACGTGACGTGCCATAGTGACTACTGGTCGTGAGTAATAACTACCCTTCAGTTAGAATCCTTGTAGGATGAGCACATGATTTGTCTCTCTATTGTAGTTGTAATTTCTCAGTCGGGCTTGTATTCTGGCATCCCTTTACTTACAGTACTCACTCTTTTAATCTATATTTTTACGTCTTGGTTGTTTCCTGTAGTGTGCATGGAATATGTGTTTCTAGGATTAAAGGAAATTCATTCATGTTTAAAGGAATATTCCTTTCTAGTGCTATTCGCTGGCCTCTGGCCTCTGGATGGCAGGCTTAGGGTAGTCACGGAATAGGCCCTGGGAGACGGGTCGCGACAAAGTCGTATCTGAGGTGTCGGTTCTACCAAAAAACTGAGACACTGATCATTTCAATGTGGCAATAGTGTTAATTTTTATGAGTGTGGTTTTAAGATTGGATAATCCTATGTTGGGGAAGTGACCAACGTATCCATACACCAGGAACCTAATTTCTAATTTTTACCTCAGTGCTTGAAAACACTGATTGCGTGTGTTTTTGAAACAAATTCTTATGATCTCTCTGAGTCGGCTCACTAGGTATAACTTATTGATCATAGTTCATCTTTTTTCTTTTAGGATTCCACCATGAAGACATCCAGCCAAAATTCTAGTAAGAGTTTGTTATGACAGCCGACTGAGTGATGAGGCTTCAGTGCAGTGCCCCCTTTCAGTGATAGTACCATTGGGTGTTGTATTAGCAGCACCAGTACTCATTGGGTAGCAGTTTCCACTATCCCCAACTGCATATAGTGCATGCTAACTGACCTCCCAACACGAGTTCCAACATTTTAGGCCTCCGAGTTTCCGAGCGATAGAGATCCGCAGGAAGCTGAGGACTGGCTGGAGGTTGTGATAAGAGTTTTCCTCTTAGTTGGGACACCAACTGATCTGTTGGTGATCCTTGCTGCTAGTCTCTTCAAAGAAGCAGCTAGGAGATGGTGGAGTCTGACACTCCAGATACACAATGAGGTGATCTTCACCTGGGATGATGTCGGGGGCCTTTTCAGGGTAGATTTCATCACAGCGACTCTAAGATCAGTGCGTATACAAGAGCTTCTCCACAAATAGTAGGGCAGTATGACCATGGTCCAGTACTCGGCGTGGTTCATCAATATCTCCCACTACTCCACCGAAAGGTACGGGGCCCTTTATTTAGTGCTTGGACCATTAAGAAGGGTCTCCGATGGGAGATCAGAGCATCTATGTTATTGCTTAGCCTTTTAATGAAAGTTGGGTGCCAGAGAGAGAACATTTGGTAGAGAGCTTCCTAGTTGAGAAGGCACCAACTGCGAGAGCCTCCACCGAATTTCAAGTAGTAGATTCATCCATAGTTGGATGTAGATGGATGAGGTAGAGGCCTAAGAAGGCCCGACCTTCTAGTGGATGACCTCAAGATATAGGGTCGGTGGGGTGGGGATCACGGGACAGAGGAGGACATATGAGGATCAGGCAGTGCTACTCATGCGGCGGGCAGGTTCACATCGCTCGCAACTACCCAACCTACTGTACAGACGACCAGCAGACGGTCAAGGGAACACCGAGGTATAGTTTTCGATTTGATATGGGAGGACTAGAGGAAGCAGGCAGATATCGTAGAGGAGCTGGTCATGCAGTAGGCAGTGGGTGACAATTCAAGGTTTTACCACCACCACCTCTAGGTGTTCCACCCGGACCATAGGGAGATCGAGGACATGGATGATCTCATCTCATGTAGTTGAGTCCTATGATCACAGAACTTCGGAGATGATTATAGGTAAGATATGTGTCTACTCTACCCTAGTTGCGGTACGTAAAAACATAGATGATAATCACTCTTTTATTTTCACGGCCCTATTTCAGATCTTGGAGATTCCGGTAGAGCTGTTGGATCGATCCGTATAGCTAGAGACCCTTATAAGAGAGGATTCGATGGTTAAACATTGTTTCTGGTAGTGTGACCTTACCTTATAAGGATAGATCATTGGTTGGGATCTTCTAGTAGTGGTATCGAGGCCTTATGACATCATCTTGGGAATGGACTGGTTATCTGCTGTCCATTCTTAGATTGACAGCATTAGGTGCATGGTTCGGTGTGTCAGGAGGATGGGACCAGTTTTCCTTCAATTATGAGAAAGGAAACATTGTATCACATGGTAGACATACCCATAGGAGGTTCTAGATAATCACTCATCAGTTGGCTATACTTACCCTCGGAGAAGTTGATGTTGAGAGCCTGAGTTATCCTACAGTGGTGGACCAGTATGCTGATGTCTATATTGATAATGTTTCAGGACTACCTCCTCATAGGGAGATAGAATTTTACATCTACCGGTACCTCTTTATGGAACCAATATCTGCAGTAGAATATTGGATGGATCCCGCAATTCTTCGTTAGTTACAAGTACAGTTGGAGGACTTTTATAGGATGGGGTTCAAAAGGCCTAGTGTTTCTCTATTTGCAGCCCAGATTTTGTTTTCCAAGAGGACAAATGGGAGTTTGAGACACTGTGTGGAATATTGGTGCCGGAACCAAGTGACCATGAAGAACAAGTATCCACTTACAAGGCTTGATTATCTTTTCAATCAAAGGGAGCTTGTCAGTTTTTGAAGATAGACCTCAGATCAGGTTATCATCAGCTCAGGGTCCAAGATGAGGATGTGCAGAAGACGACTTTCAGATGTCGGTATGGCCACTATGAGTTCTTGGTTATGCCATTACGGATGAAAAATGCCCCTTCATTTTTCATGGGACTCTTGAATAAGATCACCCATCAATACCTCGATCACTTTTTGGTGGTCCTCATTGATGACATCTTGGTGTACTCAACGACGGAGGAGGATCATTCCAATCATCTGTAGATATTTTTGGATACACACTAAGAACACCAAATTTATGGTAATATCTCGATGTGTTAGTTCTGAATATGGGAGGTCTAGTTTTTGGTACACGTTATTGTAGAGGATGGAGTCACAGTGGATCCAGAAATGATATAGGCTATGTTTACTTGGGATCCACCCAATAGTGTGACCGAGGTGTGGAGTTTCTTGGGGTTGGAGAAGTACTACAGGATATTCATAACTAATTTCTCTAGAAACGTAGCACCCTTTTTTCTATTGATGATGAAGGGAGAACCTGTCATGTTGATGGAGATATGCCAGTAGTGTTTTTCATAGCTGGGGTAGAGACTAATGAGTGCTCCCATACTAAGGCTACTAGAAGAAAGAGTTGGGTATGTATTCTTCTGTGATGCATTAGGGACCAAACTTGGATGTGTTCTGATGCAGGAGTGAGCACTGACCACTTATGGTTCAAAACATCTAAGACAACATGAGCAGAACTATGATACTCGTGACTTGGAGCTAGTAGCAGTAGTCATCACCTTGAATATTTGGCGACACTACTTTATGGGTGAATAGTTTAATGTTTACTCTAATCACAAGAGTCTCAGGTATATCTTCTCACAGAAGGACATGAACCTGAGACAGTAGTGATGGCTCGAGTTCCTCTAGGACTAAAACTTCGAGGTAGTATACACTCATAATAAGGGGAAAGTAGTGTCAGATGAACTTAGCAAGAGGTCAGGTTTATAGCTGGTGAGTGAGACGACATAGCAGCTAGTCGTGTTGCAGATATCCTTTATGGATAGAGATGGTGCAACATACCACTAGTCTATCAATGTCACTCCCCAACGTCATTAGTGATTTTTGGAGGCATAGATTAGTGACATTGATTGTAAGTCTTGATGTGCCTAGATATCCTTAGTACATACAACTAATGGATTTTATTATGGTGGGGAGCACGTCATCCTTTTAGAGGATGCACCATGGTACCAGTGGTGCTATGTGAGGAGGTGTTGAGGGAGTTCCCTACTTCCCCTATGATGGTACATCTTGTTGTGGTGAATATGTACTAGGACATTCAGTCTCAGCACTGGTGGGTATGGATGAAGAAAGTAGTGGTAGAGTTTGATTCACGATGACTGACTTGTCAGCAAGTGAAGGCCGAACATCAGGTTATAGCAGGATTATTACAGCCACTATAGGTGCCAGAGTGGAAGTGGGATGATTTTACCAAGGATTTTGGGATAGGACTACCATGTATGTCTAGGGGCCAAAATTCAATCAGGGTGATCATTGATCAACTCACCAAGTCAGCCCACATCCTACCCATCTGATAGCAGCGATCAATAGATGGCTTGGGAAGCCTCTACGTAAAGAAGATTTTATGACATCATGGGGTTAAATTAATGATCATCACTAACCATGACACAGGTTTTACATCCCGGTTTTGGATGGGATTACAGGAGGCTTTCGAGACTCAGCTATGTTTGAGTACTGCCTTTCATCCATAGACGGATGGTCATACAGAGCAGACCATTCAAACACTGGAGGACATTCTTCGTGCATGTGTCCTATATTTTTTCCATAGTTGGGTGGATCATTTACACTTGGTGTATTTCTCATACAAGAAAACCTATCACCCCACCATCTGTATGGCACTATATGAGGCCTTTTACGGTTGACCATGTAGATCACCTCTATGATGGACAGATCCATGAGAGTCCACACTTATGGGTCTAGAGTTGGTGCAGGATAATAATGAGAGGGTGCAAATCATCCAAAGGTGGATGAAGACTTCACAGAGTAGGCATAAGTCTTATATTGATAGGAGACGGAGACCTTTAGTGTTTGAGGAGGTAGAACTAGTCTTTCTATGGGTCTCACCTTGATGAGGTTTGTAAAGATTTGGTCGGGGAGGAAAGCTATCTTTGAGGTTCATTGGAACCTTTCAGGTTCTCAACAGAGTTGGAATGGTGGCGTATCGCCAAGATCTTCCACCAAATATGCATCTGGTGCATGGCGTTTTCCATGTGTCGATACTGAGGAAGTACGTGCATGATCCATCATAGATTATAGACTGGGGTGAGCTGGAAATTGATGATGGGGTGACATTTACAAAGTTTCCAGTGGAGAATTTGGATCAACATGAGTGAGTCCTTCATGGATGATCGATTTCACCAGTGTGCATTCACTGGCATCATGTGGTCATGCAGGAGATCACATGGGAGAGGGAGGCCAGATTTGTACTCAATACCCACATTTTTTTCCTCAATATATGTTTTGACTTTTGGGGGGGAAAATCCATAAGTTGGGGAGAATGTGAAGACATATTTTATAGGTAAGTTTTTTTATTATATTGAATTATTACGAGTCTGAAAAAATTTACAGTGCAACATTCTGAGGCCCGATGTGCCTGGAATGAATGTATAAACTTTTTTTAAGGTTCATTCAGTAAACGTGTGAGTGGGAAATTCTAAATTTTGAACCGGTACTAAGAATTAAAATTTAAGGGAACTGTTGAACTTGCGGTGCCTAGATTTCATTAAGAGAGGCTTAACCTTGACCACAGTAGGTTGAGAGAGGGATGTTAGTGTCACAATTTTTATGTGGAAAATTAATAAAATAAGTTAATTTTTATTTTATTTTATTTCCTCATCACTTTAGGTTTCAGTGGTGGGGAGCACAAGGTAGTGGTCGGACATTTAATTCATTGCATTAAAATCCCAGTTATATAAAATGTGTAACCACCAACCCCTTTAATTAATATGAATCATTAATTTTAAATTAATGAACCACCTCTTAAATTAAAAGTTATGTTAACTCATTATTAGGAGGGTTTTTCAATTTTTTTTGGAAAAAGGAGGAGGAGATTCTAAAGGAGCATCTTCACAATGAAATTTGGTGAATAACGGATCTACCTTGCATGGGCCGAATATCGGTGTTCGAGTGGCGTTGTTGGAGGCTAGCATCGGGGTTGAGAAACACAGAACCACCTCCAAATGCATCAAATCCTAAAAGAATCTTGATGTAGGGATTATCTCGATTAAAGGATTGTTGGATCATAATATTTTCTCTCTTGTTCATGATAACGAAACGGGGTGGGCTAAACGAACAAGACCCTAACCCTTTGCAACTTTTTTTATCGATGTGTTCTTCGCGAGATTTTTTTTGGATGGAATATATTTTGGAATGGAGGGACAAGCGGTGAAGAGGGTATCCTGGGGAGGCTGTTTGTACCTTTGGAAGAAAACAATGGCCACCGGAGCTCACCTAGTGGCCCACAGAAGACCGATGGTGCGACACTAGCACGACACTGGCACGATAGAACCAGCGACCGGTGTCGGTGGGTGATGGTGGTGGCCAACAACAGCTAGCCATGGAGGAGATAGTGGTGCGTTGTTGCACGCCATCGGTGAAGAAGGCCACAACCGTAAACACGGTCGGTAAAGACAGTGGTAGGCTCAGGCCGACCACAGTAGAATAGGTGGGGTGTGTATGCCACCAGAGAGGGTGGTAGCGGCTCTTTAGCTATGGAGGATACAGAGACCAGCCGACACCAGTCGGCTGTAGGGGGCGGAGCAGCGCCTAACAACATGCCACCAGAAAGGGTGGACGTAACTTGGACGCCACAGTGGTAGGGACCCACTAAATCAGTCTCCCATGGGGAAACCATGTGGCGCCACGTGGCATCACCCCATAAACCCAATAGCCTGAGCCATTCAGGAATACTGGGGGGGGCACTCCCCCCATGCGAACTAGGGCGAGCCCCGCTCCAGCGGGATGCAACCCCCTTGAGGGTCGAGCTGCGCCCCTAAGGGTTAGGCCAGACCACAGCCCAGCATGTTGGCCCCACCCTAGACTATCCCAGCATGGTTAGCCCCAAACTAGGTCGGTCGGCCCAAACTGGGTCGGACCGAACCCAACCATGCCTAATTACGCCTAAAGGGCTATAACATGTTAACCAGACATCCATTTGATGAAAAGTTTGTGTATTTCTGATCCTTGGAGTGAGACCGTAGTTTTATTATATTCCACATGAGTTTTATAGAATGTTAAAGTATGGCCGATTTGAATCGAACCCGAATCCAACCAGGCCCTCAACATTAAAACGCCTATAACATATAGACCAGGCACATGATTTACATGTCTTTAGTCACGTTGAAACCCATATGACACGGTGATCCTTTAGGATACATCTTTGTTGATCTTCATGGAAGTTAATGTATGACTGATTGCTTGAGGAGCGGATCCTCATGGAATCCAGTATGCTTAGTGTGGGAATATAGTTTAATCATGCTTTCATGGTGTGGTAATCTAGTGGCTAGTCGTAATGTGAAAAATGAACATTGATCCAATGTGCGTCAAAATCTATCAATTATATGTGGGTAGCGCTCAGTGATCCTGAGTGGGTCAGTGATCACCGATCCTATGTGGTTCAACATCTACTGATCATGTGTGTGTTATCCTCAGAGTCTCTTGAAAGAATAAGATGATCTAGTGATACGTCTAATCATTTATACTTTTATACTTAATGTATTTCTGGTGTGAACTGAGTTTTACCTTTGTGGTACTTTTACCTTCCTGGTGTTACCTAAGTTGTGTTACCCTTGTGGTATTCTCCGCTCGTGGATCAGTTGTGAAAATGTCTTAAAAGTTGGAGCCTTATGTATCCTCATGAATGAGATGAGTATATTTTGATAACATAGGTATATGTATGGGAATATACCTCTGTAGAATTGATGACTACTTCGTTCTTTGTGATTGAGGTCTTTCATTATTGTTTTTCCTTTGTGGAAATATAGGAGAACTTCAGGGGTATTGGGGTCCCTAATGAGTATTGTTATACTCACCCCTACATGGGCTACACCCACACATTGATGTGTCTTGTGTAGAATATGGGCAACATTGATCGAGGATAAGAAAACCAGGATAGGTTGGTGCTCAGAGGTGGAACATTTTTCGCGACATGTCGCAGTTACTATTTATCGTGAGCTATACATACCCTTCAGGTAGGATCATTGGAGGATGAACATAGGATTTTTCGATCTATTGTAGTTGTACTTTCTCAATTTGGCTTGTATTTAGGCTTCCCTTTACTTACAATACTCACTCTTTTACTATATATTTTTACTTTGTGGTTTTCTTATTATTGTTTTCCTGGACTGTGTGTTTTCATGTTTAATGGCAATGGCTTCCTAATTAATGGTATATTCAATTCTGGTGCTATTCTCCAGCCATTGATGAATGGAAGTCGAGCTTCGGGTAGTCACAGCTCGAGACCCGGGGGACGGGTTGTGACACCAATTATTTTGGGTTTTTACCCGTATGGTCTTGGAATAAGATCTTGATAGAATAATGATGAATGGTATTGTAAAAAGGCCTTTACAAAGTCTATAATTATACATTCCCTCGTTATGTATTATTATATGACCATCCATGTGATTATTCTACTAAAAAACATCCCTTGGTTAACAATCATCTATGATAATGGTGAAGAATGCATATGGCATGATTAAGTATGCAAATGGAATGTTATACAAGGAAAGTGTATCTAATGTTAAGGTTGTAAATACCAATCCATGAATTTAATGTTAAGTACTAAGTGGATCATGACATGTTTACTCATGAAATTCTATTTTATAACCATAAATGTCACTTTTTGGGTTTTTTTGACCAATTTTTGAGATATTCATAATTCATGCATTCTTGTACATATATAGGCACTCTGATTTATGGTTTACCTATAGTTTTTAGGTGAACACATATGAATCTTAGGTAATAGGTTTTTTTGAGCATATTATCAAGTATCCTTTGAAAAATGATGATTATGTGCCCCAAAAAGTGTTTTTTTCCTCTTAAGAAAATGTTTTTGATTATTTTAATGGTAGATTTTTTAAAATTATTTTCTTCTAATTATTTTAAAACCTTTTCTTCGCATTCTTATGCTCACCCTAAATTATGAATTTCTTTTACAGGGTTTTGTAGATTTTTTCAGGCTTTGAGTACTCCTATGTGATGGAAACAATGTGAATCTTAACTTTGTCATGTATTTGGATTAAATGTATCATCAACATCTGGTTTTCTAGAACCTATACCAAAATTATCCACTATAATTGAATGAGATGTCTAATTTTTATATGCATGTTTATAGTAAAAGTTACACACCATGTTATAGGAACTAACTCTAGTCTTATGGGGTCAGGGTCGCTGTAGTTTGGCTAACCCAAACCCTGCCCAATTTCCTCAAAACATCTCTAACATCCACTTAAAGGCCTTTCTTTAGGAATATAGGAACTTAATGAAGCCTTTTCGCACAAACCAAATTTTTTTACCCAGTTTAGAGGTATCTTCTTATCTCAATATCATTTCCTTTATTTTCCTTCTCTACCCCACCATTATCTTTATTGCATTATGGTATGTAAACACCAGTATACTCAATATACTATGATGTTTTTATTCTAAGGGTTTGACCTATTCTTACACTCCACCACATCTAAGGGATATTGGAAATACTATTTTTTTTTGTATGGAGAACTACTGGCTCACGAAATCATGATTGTTCATTTTTCCTTTACGTCTAGTCATGGTTTGCCTTATGATATAAACTCTCCTACTGTATATATGTTATATATAATATTTATTATTTCTTTAATATTATCTATTTCATTTTAAAATACATTCCTTTTGTACTTTCCATTTTGTGTTAGTACGATAATCTCGTTTGAGGGAGTGTGGACTTCCACCCCCTCAAGGCGAGATGATTCGTTCACACACAACATGGAATGTAGTAACGATGGGTTTACTGAACATATATGATATATATGTTATAATACTACTACTTGAATAATGATATATATTTATATAAACATATATATATATATATATATATCGTTTACACACATTATTTCAATATGATAATTATAGTAGAAACAATATTCAGGCATACGTACGGCTTACCTTATCCATGAACGGTGTATTTTATTTCATACATATTTATGATATAGGTTCTTGTATTATAACTATGCTAGATATAAATCATTTTTATCTAATTTTTTATAGTTTTTAATCATACTATAAGTATAAAGACAAATGATATCTCAAATTATGACACATACGAAGAACAAAGTGTATATTACCCAATGTGAAACCTTAACATAGGATCATTAAAATGAGGGAAATATAATGTCATAATAAAACCATATGTTATATTAGATATAAGAATATGAATCTTTCAAATAATTATTGTAGACATATATTTATTATACAATAATTTTGTTTGAGTATGAATAGATTCAAGATACAATGTACGTGGATTCTTCTCTAAAATTTATATATGTGAGACACATTCCTCATACACTACTTGTTTTTACATAGGTATATACTTCCTATGAATGTAATTCATTAATTTTATCCCTCAGATTTTGATATTTCCATATTCTTGTAATTTTCTTTTTACATAGGGCATATGATTCTATTGACAATTATGTTTTGAGAATTGATTTTATAATCTCATCCTTATTTTGGATTCTTTCATTTTAAGTCTACATTGGGTAATATTTATCATCCATGTACATGTTTTCTAAAAATGATTTCATAAAATGATTTATTTCCATATATATGTTTAATGTCATTTTACCCAATTTTTTACTTGTACTACATGTTTCAAAATGAATCTTTCTTTCATTATCCAGATAATGTATTTTTTGAATTTTCCAGTAAAAGTATGTGAAGAATTTTTCATTTTAACTTACATAAAATGAATGAATGTTTAAACTTTAATATCACCTTATTTATTTGAATCATTACATACATGTTTTCAAATTTATTTTCAAAGAAATTCATTTCTTCTAAAATTGAGAGACATTTTAAGAAAATAGAACTATTTAAACAAGAAATGATATTTTTCTGAAGAACAATTTTTAATTATATCAGGAATCCTTTATATATCTGTAATGTGGTTTCAATGAAAAGGGTTTTGAAAATGTTTAATGTTTCAAAAAGTTATTTTAAATGAAAATTTATCTTCTAAGTGATCTTTCAAAATCCATCCCAACCTATGATGTCATACATTGTTATTGTTCAAGAATACCATTCATATTTATTGTTTAAATGGTTTAAGTTTTTATGGAATTAAGTTTAAGAAACATTGGGTTATGATTCTGGTGAATGGATTTTGAAACTTGTATCTTTTAAATAGGTTATGATATGATTACATGTTTATGGTTCCCATTTTATTCCTTGGGGATTGATTATGATAATTGTCTTATTATTTTTTGGAATATGTATGTATGGTTACATTATAAGATGGGTGTGACCTACATCTACCTCTAATGCATTGGGTAAATATTTATATTTCATTAGATAAACTATGACAGCCGTTGGAGTGAACCTTGAGTACTATCATGTCCATGGGTGTGACCCATGACTACTTAGACGGTATACGGAGTGAACACATAGTACTAAGATGGCTATGGGAGTGAACCATGACTAATAAAATAGTATGGGGAGTAAACCCATACTATTAAGAGGGTATTAGAAGCGATTCCTTTTCTACTATGGAAATCCAAATATGATTATTTTTTCCACAATTCCATGTTTTATTCCTATTTTAGGCTTTCATGACCTATATTATTTATTTCTTTATGATTCATGTCTTTTGAACTGCCATTATTTATTCCACTTTCATGTATATAATCTTTGATATATAGGGTATGATCTTATATTTTCATGATCATGTTATCATACCCTTATGATCAGGATCATGCTAACATATATCCTTTGTTTACCCTTACTCATCATTTGATCTTAATCCATTCTTATGTTTTTTACCCAAGTTACCAAGAAATATTTTAGGTAGAACTACTAAAGGTTGAGATCTGTATAGGATATGTTGAAGATATTTCAGCATGATAGAAGAATTTTTCCCATGTTTCCAAATATACTAAACTACTACATTTCCTGATCTATTAATACTATAATGTTATGAATATTCATCTAAAATTATGTAATATCCAAGTATGTTAATATTGGGTCATTATATGTATGCCCAAGTGTGATTTTCATAAAACTATATCATGTCCCATGATGTCTTAATGATTGAATTATCTAGGAGTTTTGAGGGACATGTCCTAGTTTTCTACCTAACAAATCATGAGATTTCTCCTAACATTCCCTGAGTGTTTATTTGACATGTTTCATGTGTCTTTGGGTGCTTTTCATGATTAGAGAAGACATTTTGGAAGTTTTTCTCATGATATGACTGACATGTATATAGAACATTCACTTAACTTGGTTGACAAATAGATGGTCTTTTTGTGATAAACATATACATTTCAAGGGGTTTTTCATTAACATGGATGACATGTTGGGAGGTGGTTTGATGATATGACTAGCATTTCTGGTGGACTATCGCATGATCTAGCTAAATTTTTTTGTGTCTTTTCATGATCAACTTAGACACACATAAAGGAGTCTCTTGACCAGTGATAACATGTCAAAAGGTTGTCACATGATTTGGTGAGAATGTTTGGATTACATTTCATGAATTGAGATATTTTTGTGGAGGTATCTGCAAGATATGGTTGATATATCTAATGGGATTCACAAGACATGCTTGAAATGTCATAGGGTCTTATCAAGACATGGATGACATGTTATGATTCTATCGTACGATTTGGTTGACATGACCTGGTTTTATCATATAATATGGATAAGTCTTGTGAATAACATGATACCTTCTCATGAAAATCAGTGTATCCTTATTTTTTTTTAATTTAGTGTTTTTTAGTCACTGTTTCATAAAATACTTCATCTTTATCAAGAACTATCTTGTTTAGTTTTTTCATGACAAAGTCTACATTCATATAGTCCTTCTCATAACCTCAATAGTACACCATATTTCCTTTAAATTATACATAGGTTGATCATAGAAATTAATTATTTATATATTTTAATCCCTTAGGTCATTCCCATGAGTTTACCTGGTGGACGACCCTTGTTATTGTTTGGCCTTCCAGATTTAGAAGGAAACACTTCTACGCCTTCATGTGTGTGTTTTTTATACCAAGGTAGAGTAATTTGTATGTATCACTACCCTAGTTCTACATTGTCTTTCATTGTTCATATATATTAGATATGTTCTTGAGTTAGTAGAGGGAGTATTGTATCATGTGCTTCACCTGAACCTTCTGTGTGTTCTCTAATGTAACACATGACTAATAGAAACTACGAAAACACTCTATGATCTTAACATTTATTAAACCCCTATCCCATTAAATGGATTTTTTATGATCATATAATCATGTCAAAAAGTCCTTGAAATACCAAGATAATATGTTTGTGAGTCTTTAAAAAATCATGAAAAATGTTGAAGAGGAATTCATGTTATAAATGGAGACTTCTTTGTGGCCTTTCACAAGAAAAATATTGGTTCGCAGGTGCCACACATGAGATCAATATAGCTTGTCAAAGACCAATCATGTGATCAGTGGTGATCACTTGACTGTCAAAGATCATTCCCATGAAAATTATTGTATCTTCCCATTTTTATAGGGTTCCACCTTTTCATCATTTATCGTTTAGTTTATTATACCTATTCCATTTTCGCATTGGTTGTACAATAGGGAATCACATGATTATTTGAGGATCTGGTGTTGGGGTGTGTGTTGTCATGGGAATTAGATCATCTTTTCTTTCATTTTTTATGTAATCAAATTGACATGTCAAAGAGATTCCATAAGTTCGAAATGACATTTCTGTGAGTTTTCATGACATCAGGTCCCCTATCGATAAGGATTTTTCATAATCATGGAGACTTCTCTAGACCCATTGCAATATCAAGGTGGATTTGCATAGATCATTCACAGGATCAAGAAGGCATGTCAGATGTAATCTTTGTCATTTATGGATATTACAGGAGGTTCATAACCCCTTCACATGAAAAATAAATAAATTCAATCATATTAAGTATCCTTCATTTTTAGCATTGATCATTATTTTATAAGGGACTTTGGGTGATTGACATATATTTGTAACCTATTATGTTTCATGATCAAAGGTGATCATCGAATAGCTGTCATATGATCATAAACTAGTGTCTATATTCCTTCAAAATAATAGTAGGGCTTATAAGAGGGTATTTGTGTGATTATGAATAGATCATGCACAGTACATGATCCATTCTCTAGACCTTCCCAGAGTTATGTGATCATGTGTTTTCATTGTGGTCATGAAATTTTCATGATCCATAAACTTGATCACCATGTAGTCATGCTACTTCTTCATTTTTCCTGTGTTGAAAATGATATCATTTCATTGGGAATTTCTTCCACACTATAATTGTCGATGCCTATTTGACGGGTGTCAACAAATACAATATAAGGATCTCTCATCTCAATTTATCTTCATTTTGATACACTATATAAAAACCACTTATTTAATTTTATATGGTGTATATATGATAAATGGATGCATTTAATATTAATTTTATTAAAATAAATGAGATTTCATATCCGATATATGGTTCACTCTTTCAGTGTTTGTATCATGACAAGTTACCAATATTATAGGTTCTTTTATTACAATATCATTTTTAATATGAGATTGTTTTTTATTTGATTATATATGTTGAAATTTTATAATATATCTCTCTAATACCAAATCAATTTTCTTATTCTCTAGTTATTCATAATTTTTTCATGTCAACCTACCATTTCCATTCATCTGGGGTTCATTATTCACTTTATTTGATGCTTGTTTGTTAACCCAAACATACCTCTTATTTTTAGTCATGAATATTTTTCTTTTATGTCTATATTTTTTATTTTGTTACATAGAAATACTTACATCAATATCTAGGATTTCTTATGGTATTTTAAATGAAAAATAATTTATTTAATAAAGAATTTTATTTTATCATTTTTAGTATGTCCATTTTCATCCGATTTGACATTCATTACAATGTTTGAAATGAATAAAATTTTAGTTGTTTTTAAGAAATAGATAAATATTTCCACCACATTAATTATTTTTCATTATGTAACATAATAGAAATGATTTCAAGGATTTAAAATAGAAAATTTATTCCATTATTTTAATAAAATATTTTCATCAATGTTACAAAAAAATATAAATGATATTTCTTCTTCATTCTCTAAGTAAATTTTAATGCTCTTATAAAAGTATTTTTATCTATGAAAACATATTTTTATTATTTTTACTCATTAATAATAATGATTTATAATGTTTCCATACATCTTACTTATTTACATAGATTATGATAATTTATAAGGGATGTTTTAATAAATACTATTACTTTTCATTAGTTAATTAAGCTATGATGGTATTATGAATGACTTCATGATATTGTGAAAAAAATATGTATGATTTTTAATTATGTTAAGGGTTTGTATGTAATATATATACAAATAATTAGTCAATGTTTAATACCTCATTAGATGAAAAGGGTAAATTACTGGTCAGCCCAAGTCCAAGGGTACATTGGAGGTGTTCCCTAACCCAATATGGAACATGGGTGGTTATCTCAATACAACTATATTATGAGAATGTGGATATCCCATTCATTTATATATAGAATGTCGTTATAGTTGACCTTGATTTTAATTTAATTATCATATCCATGCTATATTTTTTTTTATTCATGGGTCATGGTAACATATTATTTACTCATGACTCATGTTTTAGTTTATGCACAAATCATTATGTATTCAGCCCTAATTTATAATCCCTTTTTTACTTGGTATGATTTAATTGTCATATTTCATGTTATTTGACTAAAGTTTCTTAACCATATTTTAATATTTTGATCAAATATGGTTATAAATTGATGAAATTCATGTATACCATACAGACATTTGAACTCACAATTTTCCATGTTTTCATCCCCCTATGTTATATATAATAATATTGTGTATGATATTCTTTGAAGGATACCATATGAAAAATCGTATTTGTATATGATGATGAATATGTTTAAAAAAATTCATGAATATAATGTCCTAAGACATAAAACATTTAGGTTTTGGGGTCTCATTTAATTTTGATGAAAAGAATATTCATATATAATGATGTAATATATAGGTATTAAATTATTTTTTGACTCATCTAAAATGTCAACATATAAATTATCAATGGAAAGAAAAAAAACATAACTCAACTTAAATAGTGTAGTTATGTTAATCATATGTATTCATACTAATTATTACTAACCTAGAACTCTATGTAAAAATTTTTTATATATAAAGAATTATACCCAAATATTTTCAAACATAATTCCCAAAAAAATGACAAAAATTTTTATCATATCATTGAAATAACATTAAATCTACACGTTTATATCCTTCAATAAACATATAAACTTTTAATATATCATAATAATTTTAACCAGACCAAATTATAAAAAGTAATATATCTTTGGATACTTGGTAAAAATCCATATTGACTCATAGTATAGTGTATATTTATTCCAAAAAAAATCGAATATATAACACTTATTCTAGAATAGATATTCCTATGGAAATATGGAAACATGGATGGGAGTGAGCTTATATACCAAGTAATGGGTGAAATAATAATAACATGGCAATATATGAAAAATAAAATTGAGATACATGATCATGATATAAATGGACTGATTAAATGAATAAGATCATTAAAATATATGAATTGATAACGTAATAATTTATCCAGGAATCAAAAATATATAAGGCTAATCATGAAAGAATGACATGAATCATATAATTAGATTAGGAAATCATAAGACAATAGTCAAAAATCATGGGCTCATAATATTTGAATATGGAACATTCATGAGTATGTAAAATCTTGTCATAGGTCATGGCATAACCCTATGATATCATTAAATTGGGAAAATGATAATTTTTTCATGTATATGAACAATATTAGGAAACATTATTGCAAAATCAACCCCGATTAAACAATTTTGAATAAAGAGAACTAAATCTTGTTCCGGAATAATGAAGTGGACAAAGAAAATGACAACATTTTCAAGAAGATCAGTGTGAAAAAAGCTAATAGTATTATGTTCACACATAACACAAAGATCTTATGAGATATAAAGATATATTATATGAATTATTGGTCTATAAAATACACACCAACCTATTATCATGTTGATATATTAATAAATATATATGGTACATGAATTTTAAAAGAATCATAATTCTAACCAAAATAAAATCATTTTCAAAAAATATAAATAAAAGAGTCTTCCAATGAAATAACATATTTGTGTTGAAAAATACACTCTAATTGAGATACTAAGGTATAGGATAGTCCTATATTATATAATAAATTGTGTAAATTCATCTCCATAATTTACCATTTTAATAAGATGTTTATGGACCATGTTGAACACCAATCATTAAAAGGAATGTATTATTGTGTATTCATAGATGGGAGGATTTAACAAAAAATAATAACATTTTACAGGGTTGAATATAATAGAAGAAACATTTATTGATGGATCATTCCACTCATCAAGATTTAATTTTGACTACACCAAAAATACATTGGAACATGAATAATGAATAAGATAATTATTTGAAAGAGTAACCACATATGAAAAAGATTAAAATAGTGGAATTACGACATAATAAAAGGTCAAATGGTAGAATATAAAAAATCGATGTACATGGATGATGAATATTTAAAAGGAAGATAAGTATTTGTATAGGTTATATGAAAAAAGTTGATAATTATTTACACCATGTTCAAATATATTTAAAAATTTCATTTTCAAGGAGGTACATTAATATATGGTTTAGTATTAAAAATGAATTTTAAAAAATGAATAAGAAATATAAAATGTAAAATCAATAAAGAAATTAAAAATATATATGAATATATAGGAAAATATAATAGAATGGTATTCGTGACTATTTTCACATAATATAAAAAATAGAAAATATATTTACATTAAAAAATCAATTTTATAAATGAAAAAAGACCTATAAATAATTATTTAACAATTAAATTTCATAATAACATTACCATGAAAGTAAATAGATTTGAAATATAAGAAACATGAATTATAATATTCTAATAACATAATATTTCCCATTATTAATTAAATTTTATTTGACTTAATGTATGATTATTAGGTGTACCATTAAAAATTGCACATCTCAATAAAAATTAATTGGAAGAAAATTAAATAAAATATATAAATAGTAGAAAATTATTATTTTTGACATCATTTTCTTGAATTTTTATTTTTTTAGACAAATTATTTCCATTTATGTTTAGATAATTTTAAATCTCGGTAAGATAACCCTGACATAAAAAATATTTTATGATAGTTATGTTAATAATTGAAATAAAAAATTACTTAAAATGTTGCTTATATATATAAATGTGGTTATAAATACCATTATATTTTAATTATATATATAATAAATGTTATAATTATCATTCTATAATAATTATTTATATAACTAATTTATATAAGTATATTTCTTTGTCGGTGATTAAATAAACATATATTGTAATTTATTAAAAAATTATGAAACAGTTGTTCAATTAAAAATAATATTACTTATATATAAAAAAGTATATTATAACAAAAAAATTATGCTAAAAAATAAAAAATTAATCCTGGTTTTTCCTTCTTCTTCTCCTTACTTGTGGTAGGGTCCTCAAACATTATCTAACATTCCTATATATTCTTTATATACATGAAAAAACACATGAGATATTTGGATCATCATTTTATTCAAGAAAAATACTCCTGAGGAATTTTTAAAATTAGATATTAGATCTCATGTAGAAGATTAATAATTTGTACTCTATTTTTATGAGTCAACTTCATCAAAACTGAAATAAAATAGAAAAAAATGATTACGATTAAGTGAAATTGTAAAATAGTTAAAATAAAGGTATATTACCACTTAAATGTTGTTGAAATATTATGGTAGAGTATACTAAGAATTTCAAGAGAAATAAAATATAATGGATTGATTGAAATGAAAAATTATGGTTTAAGAGATGTATTTTCTAGTGGGAATAAAAAATCTCCATGTGATATATGTGAATGAAATGAAAATCACTTATGTTTGTCATAAAAAATATCACATCAAAATCATTCATCGTATTTTTTTAAATATATAGAATAATGTAAAATTTTAATTTCAATTTTCTAATAAATGAAATTATAAAGTACATTTTTAACATTAGTTTTTAAAATGACGTGAAAACTAACTATGTAAGTTTTTTGACATTGTTTATTTAATAATCAATGTCAAAATAATTTTTTACGTTGGTTATTAAATAAATATTATCAAAATATAGACATATTAATGCAATTTTACAATATTGGATTATGCATATTAAAGAGTGAATGTGGAATTTAGAGATATAGAGAGTGTTGGTGAATATAATCATGATAACGAAAAGTGTGAGAAATGGTTCTAGTAAAATAGGTATAAACTATAAATCCATAAATAATAAAAGGATACCATAAATATATTAAATATGATGGTAAAATATTATAGAATACATTCACGACCTTCTGTAAGAAATAAAAATAATATAATATATAAAGTATAAGAACAATAGAAGAGAAGAATGTAGTTTTGGAGAGAACTCTTTAACATGAAGCTCGACATGCACTGTATGTATTATAATTTAATTTATAATAAAATTATTTTTATTTATTAATTTATTTTAACATTATTCAAACTTATTTCATTATTTTTATTTCTTTTAGTTTTTTATTATTATCTACTGTTGGTTTGATAGATTTATTTCAGTTGTATTGATTATTTAATGGTACTTCATTTCATAGTTTCGAATATCCTTCAATGTAGAAGTAATGGTTCATAGTAAATGTATTAAAGTTATATAACATATATATTTCTTATAGTAAATTTATCATATAATTCCACAAAATAATTGTGTTAATTAATTTATTATAAAATTACCAATTTTATAACCTTACTATGTAATTTTGTTTTAAATTATTAAAATTTCTTCGATTAGTTACTTTCAACATCATTATTATCCAAATAATTATTCCTTCCATAATTAAAAAAATGAAATTATTGTATTATATATGCCTTATGAAATTATTAATTATATTTTTAATAGTATACATAAATGGATAAGTGAATAATTAAACATTTCCATTCACTTAGGTAATGTAAAACCCATATAGGTGAACGATTTTTTAAAGAGTTTAAAAGAAGGGGGAACTAAAACATACATGATTTATCTAAAACATTATAGTATACAAAATATATATATATTTAGGGTTCTTTTAGTGATTAATAATATTATGGAAGGTGAAAATGGGAGCTAAAATTGAACTACATAGTTTTTGAATTCTGTATTTAAACAGTGTAACTACTTATGAAAAATGGTCTGATGAGAAGTAATTTTTAAATTACCATCCTGAATAGTTAATGATTTTCATATTACCATGAATATAAAATTATAGAATCATATTGAAATTAATTTTAAATTATTTTATAAAAATTCAATTTCAAAAAATAAATGAATAAGGATAATTAAAAAGCCATTATTTCAACATCGTACCATATTCATAAAAATAATTAAAAGGGTTGAATGATCATGTATATATATTGGATCAAAATGATACTAATAAAATGTGAAAATTACCACTTTAAAAACTTCATACGGTGTTTAGAGGATCATTATGATAAATTTATCTCATGTAAGACAAAAATGATAAATTGAAAACATACCTTTCTTCTTGGGTTGCCTCCTCTAGAAAGAGAATTAATCATTTATATAAGAGGTTTTTTAATACCAATAATTATTAAAGGCATGGTAAGAAGAATGGAGATAAATAAATTTATACACCCTTGTAAAATTAAGGTGTTCAAAGTGTAGGGAGAAATGGGAGGATGAGATTTGTTTATATAACAAATGGGGAGGGTTATTTACAATAAAGTTAGGATTAAGTTATAATTTATTTCATAGACTAGGAATAGTGTATTGAGAGAATATTTTACACAATGATTTATATGATATTTATAATTAATAATTACATATATTTTTTAATCATTTATTTTCTATTATGATTAATATTTTTATATTATTCATTATTATTATCACATCATTATTATTTACTATTATTATTATATATTTACAATTTTTTTATTATATAAAATTTCCATTGTATTTTAATTTTTTTCTTATAGAATAATATTAAATGAAACTTATAAATTATTTCTTTTATAAATTTGTCTATGTAATGAGCTTTAAGAATAAATTAATTACCGTTAAATATTATATTGTTTCAATGAGTTATTCTTCTATATTATGACATAAAAAATTTGATAAATTATTAGACATTTTCATATAAATATTAAAAATTTTGTATTCATTAAAAAATAAACATCACTCAATATTTATAAATGTTTTTGAAGCTTTATATGTATCAAAATTTGGAAAAATGATGTGATTTAATCTATAATGTTTTAAGTAAAGTTGCTTTTAGGTAATTAGAATTTCGTAAAGTGATGGCTCTTACATATTAAGCTATATTCCAAATTCCCTCTTATGAATTAATAAGAATATACCTTCATGTATTCCTAAAAATAAAAAGTTTTTATTGGAGTGTGAAGGACATATAAAATATACTATTATGTATTCATGATTTACTTATATTAAAAAAAATTATTTCTTATAAGAATTATTGTGACTAATCAAAATGAAGAGTTTTATTTAAAAAATAGGATTAATATTTTCAAAAATAGAATTCTTCATAGAGAATTATTTATCACCTTATATGATTAAATTATCAATCATATGAAATAATATAAATTATGAGATATATTATTTATATTCAGATAGTTCAATTATTAATGTTAATATATCAAATGATTATAAGGATTATTAAAAATAAATAATGTATAATACTATATAGTATTTAATTATTTATTTATTAGTAATCTATGACCTATCAATGGAAATAATTTTATTTACTAATTTATGTAATTATTCATACATTTATATTTTATAGACTATTTAGAAAAGTCCTTGGTGAAGTATCCATTGGTCATTAATGATGAAGAATATTGAGTTGAAATCAAAGAAAATTATATCATTATTGTATCGTCAATATAATGAATGAAAACCCTACTGGTATTTAGGCATGATACCATATAATTTATACATAACGTTATCTAATGATAAAATTGAAATTTATCATTAACTTACTTGTTGGATTTCCCAAAGCTTAATCATTAACACCGTTGAATGGATAAAGCTATATGTTTCTACACTAGAAACTTCATATAAATATTTAGTTTCATTTTAACTATCTTATATTTCATTAATTATTTTCTTATCTTTGTAAAATTTTATCTTCTGTCCCACTCACTTTTTATACCTCTATAAAAAGGTATATATTGAATATAATAACTGAAACAGAAAAATGATAATAAAACAGGTTATTCAAGATCCCACAAAAGGTAAGGTTTGTCATTACTCAAAATAAAAATGATAAGATTTAGGTTTTGAATTATCCTAGAAATAATGCTGGGGTCTACACTGTAACACCCAATGATTTTATAATACATTATATCTTTAAAACAATTCAATACCTTGCACCACATGTAACACCGAATTCGAGTGCACCACAACTTACCAAACTAGCCGTTTAAAAAAAGGATATGAATATTATTAACTTCATTTTTAATTTTATATACTCCATATAATTTTAACATTTGTATCATGTGTTTTTATACATAATATAATAACAAATTCAATTTTTTACAAAAAGGAAATGTTTTTCAAAAAAATGAAATTTTACATCCTTTAAATGGAGAACCATTTCTAAATTGAATATTTGAAACTTTTATATATTTAATTTCAAAAAATAATATTATTATTTAGATTAGGGGCATAAAAATTTATTTTGAATAAATCTTTGGAGTTTTTCAGATAACTTTCATATTTTGATGAATAGTGAAAAATACTAAATTTTAATTGAAACAAACATTTTTAATCAAAATAATTTATAATGTTAAATTATACATTTAAATGGTTTGGAAGTATAATTAGATACTATTTTTATCATGTAATCCAATTTTTGTCATTGGATGTAATTTTACATTTAAATTGGACATAAACACATATCTATCTTTTGATAGTTTTTACTTCTCAAAACCCTGCTTTCTGGTTTTGACAACGAGAATTAATTTTAAATTAATTACTAAAAATTAGATGTTTTTAATTTAGTAAAATATACATCATTTTTGAATTTATAATATCTAAATTATCTTAGGGTATATTTTTGGTATTTTTTGGAAACATTCAATTTTTAATGAATAGTTAAAAATACTACATTGTACATAAAAACCGACTATTTCATTTAAATAATTATTTTTATTTAAAAACGTATCTTAAAATAGATACATAATACATATATTAGTACAATTAATGTCATTGGAGTAATATTAAAATAATATTATATATATATATAATTTTATTTAACCATTTTAACGTCTTTTTACCCACCTTTTGGGCACATTTACGCACCTTCTAGGCACATTTGGAAATTTGCATAAAACATAATTTTAACACTTATGTGAATTGAATTTAAATAAACTGAGAAAAATGGTTAACATCAGTAATAAAATTTTGGTTCAATCGGATGAAAATTATTTTTTGTAAATATTAGCTTTTGAATTTTATTTACGACGGTTAAAAGTAAATTAGGTAATTAAGGGTAAAAGGAGTATTAAAATTACCCCAAACCATGTCCTAATTATATTGGATAAGTTTATTTCAACCAAAATACATCATAGGGACAAAATAATATCCTTTTTATCCATTTGGGATTGATTAAGACATTTATTATATTTTACTTGAAGAAGAGTTAAAAGTGTTAAATTCAATGTTTAATGAATAAACCATTTTAATATAGGGTTAAACATAAGATAAATTTGACTATAAATATTCATTAAAAATATAAAAAAAATTCATACATCATGGTATTTTATTTATAATTTTTTGACATTAAATAATTAAATTTATTTATTAAATATTTATAATGCAGTAATTACCTTATTAAAGAATGATTAACATAATTAATGTTATAAATATTAAAATAAATGTAAATTGAAACATTTGTTTCTATACATGAATTATATAGGTTAATATGACATGTTAGGGTTGATTCAATGTATTTTCTTTGAAGTAATCGGGTTTTTTGACTTTCATAAAAACCAAATACTAATTAGTGTTAACATTGACATAAAAGAGTTTTTAAAACAAATACAAAATGATATAATATTCCTAAAAATATAAGGTTGATCCAAATGACTTATATGATGATATATATGTCATTAATGAAACACTATAGGTTATATTTTAATTTAATAGTATGTTTATTAACCATGTATTATAATAATACAAGAAGACATGGTAAAAGTTAAACTTTTTAACTAAGGGTTAAATCTAAAAGATAAGGTTAATATGGTAAGATAAACAATTCTAAAACATATTTAATGAGATTAGTTCTACCCATAACCACCATAGACTCTAAATAAATCTATTTAGAGCTATTAGAACCTGAAAATGAGTTTATAATATATTAATATTTCAAACGTTTCCTAATGTTCCCCTCACCTCCCTTATAAAAGGGTACATCCTATTATCTTACATTCACACCTACAAATCCATTTTTATCGGCCAAACCCTACTCAAATATCCTCCCAAATACCCTCAAATAAATATATAGGCCTTCATTTGACCATAAATACAACCTAAGGACCCCTTTTTTTAAAATCATAAGAAAGCGCCTGAAGAAGAAGTAATTATTCCATCACCACTTTCAAAGCTCTTTTCATCTTCTACTTTAAATTTATTTATTGTTTAAATATAAAATAATAACTCCAGTACCTTCTATATACTGATATGTTATTATAAATATTGTACAAACATATTCCTTATTTTATCCATCCTATTAATGACAAAGTCACCATACGTGCATAGGTACGGATTACCGTCTCCATTTCGTGGTGTAGTTTGTTATACAACACATAATTATTTGGATGGGTATAATAATGAGTATCATTGAAGTAAGTAATAAATAAAACATTTTAATTAATCTGTATATATATATTATAAAATCAAATTATATATGATTTCACCATCAATAGAATGATATTGTTGCTCGTGCGTACGTATGACATACCGTCTCCACAACACGATGAGATTCATTTCCACGTTCACCATTCAACAATGATTATAAAAATATATATTATTATTAAGTATGTAAGATATGATATAATAATTATAATCCAAATATGTGTGTGTGTGTTTGATTACAAATATCTCATTCCCTTACATCCGTTCAATACGATATGAAAATGGAAACAACATTTATGCGTATGTACGGCCTACCATCTCCATTAATGGTGTCCTCCCTTTAATATATCTATCTATTATACAAATTTATATTCTGAATATATATTATACATAAATAATTTTTTATATTCCTGAAGTAATTATATCAAGATATAAGTGATACGATAAAAATAACAAGTTAAAACATGAATGATAAAAAAGGCAATTATTACCTGAAATGTTAATTTAACATGAAAATTGTTATTAAATGGTTTGTATAAATCCATAAATGAATCATGTATGATATCGTAATGAATATTATGGTTCTTTTATAATTTAATAACATCCCATGGTCATTATATAGAAGGTTAAACGTACCATCGACTAAGGGAATGTACAAGGTAAGGGTTAGTTCCTCAATCTCATTATTATCTGAGATTGTTTATCTATAAGTATCTACTGGAACATATTTATCATATATGTACATGTTTTATTAAAATATTTTAAAATGGAATCATTTACTGTTATATCTAAGGAAATGTTTAAATATATCATCATATTCAATGTTTTTTAAGATATATTTTTGAAAATATTTTTAATTAATGTCCATGATTTCAAAATGATTATAAGGATTTATTTACGTGGACATGATTATTTTAAAGTTTTAATTTATTTAAAAAGATTCAAAGTGGTATGGGACGCATTGATTCAAAAATATCTTTTAAATTTATTCCTTTATAAATGGTACGACTTTTAAATGATTTCATGAAAAGTGGTATTTCTCTCAAAGAATTTTATTGATTATTTTCAACTATGTCCACATACTTTATTTGATCTTATTCTTGATAAGGTTTGATTTACTGTAATAAAATATCATGAGAAATATTAATGTCTTGGTACAAGTCCATGGAAAAAAAATTTATTTATAGTCTTGGCATGAGGCCTGACCTATATGGTTATGATGTTTGGAATGATACATTCCCTCATTATGAAATTAAGTCATTAAATTTGATTATTAGACTAATAGAATACCCATGTGCATGTTTATTTGGTAATTATTGATTTATTTTTTCCATATTATGTACAAATTTATGTTTAAGAGGATGTTTTTTTCATTACACATATTGCCTTAAAATTTTATAGATTCCGCTAAATTATTTACCCTTACTAAGCATCTGAGCTCACCCATTTATATTTTTTTGTTTTACCAGGATTCTAAGAAGTGTATTATGATGGATATTCAGGTTTGATCTAGGGGAATAATGTCTTTATAAAATGATTATTTATTTTGTGTTTTATGTTTTAATGTGTAATGTAACATTCATACATGAAATCTATTTTCTAAGACTGGTAAACTGATCAGTCCTTCAAAACATGATTCCTTGTAATCATGCTAATTTAATAAAATAATGCACTGGCTCTGGGCTCCTGGGGTTAGGGCGTTACAGTTCGTATTAGAGGACGTTTATAAACAAAATTATAAATATATTAAGTTAAATTCTGATTATCAAACATTACCTTAGAAGCGAAATAGTCTCCCACATATTATCATCATATGAAGAAATATTATCATGTGTTAATAAGATATGTAATGAATTTTATGATTCTTATGTATTTTATGGGATGAAATAGAATAATAGAATGGTAGAGAAAAATATAGATAAATATTATAAGGGAAAGAAGGATTTTCCCACATGTGATAATTGTGGAAAAAATCACCTTGGTAAATGATTGAAATGAATGAGAGTTTGTTATAAGTGTGGAGAAAAATGCCACCAAGATCATGTTTTTTGGGGTATGAAAATGGTTTTAAATGTACAATTATTCATCTGCAATGATTTTGGACACTACGTGAGTCAATGTACCATTCATCAGAGTATACCCCAAATAATGTTATTGGATAACAATCAAGTTATGATACTACCATTGATGGAGAGGAATGATTAGGTATATTCTAATTTTATTAAATAATTGTGTCATTTGAGTATTGTATTAATGATGTACAAGTAATAATAATTATACAGTATATAAGGATTGTACTGTAGTATTATTTCTTTGATGATTTGAGATTGTCTAGTAATATAAAAATTAACACGATAGAAAA
The DNA here is from genome assembly GCA_963277665.1 of Viscum album. Lineage (NCBI taxonomy): Eukaryota > Viridiplantae > Streptophyta > Magnoliopsida > Santalales > Viscaceae > Viscum > Viscum album. The sequence continues at coordinate 450,868,241 of OY728139.1, read as the reverse complement.
TTATTATTTTTGGAAAATAAATGGCTGAGGGAAAGATAAACATTAATATGGTACTGATACTGGGGTAGTGATTTTGGAATAATATATAATTGATTTTGATATATTATGTTGGATATTCTCACTACCTTAATACTAATTAATTGTTTGTATATTCAATCGTTGTTAAATTTTACAACATGTTTCGTTATAAATAGTATATCTTGTATTCTATAATGATTAAGGGATAATGAATGTAGTAAATAAGGTTTTATGGTAATTTATGGTGTTTCCATGTTTTAGGATAATACATGATTAGTTATTCACTTGTAAATAAGTGGAAAAGGAGATCTTTATTATGTTTACCTTCCTTAAAAATTTTGGACTGTGAGTTTGGAAAAAAGTATTTTGGATAAGTATAAAAGTTGGAATAGATTATGTTGGACATTGGATAATATTATTTATTGTTAAAAAATTTCATAATATTATTTTTGGATTGTTATAAAATGGAAAACCTATAGGTTGGATGACAACACGTTGCGCCCAGCAGAGCCACAATACATGAACCCACAACTGAAGGGCGATAAGGGTGCGTCACCTACCACTATCATACATGAAGTCTTGGTTTATATATTGTAGTTTTTTTAAATGTTTAAATAGATAAATTATAATTTCATTAAAATCCAATAGTATTATGAAAAATAGAATATGTTTGAGTTATATTATCTTTTGGATTGAAAGATGAGTTTTCTGTAGAAATTAGTTAAGGGATGTAACTCTAATTTTCATGTATTATATTATTTTGTTATTCTATGAAATAAATAATTCTTAAACATTAGGGAAATGATATTGAGAAAAAAATGTGTTATCCTAATATCTTATCTTTTGTACAGTTGGTGATATTTTAAATCATCATAGATTAATGGGTTTGATGCCCTAAAGTTTTACATTTATTGTTCAGTTGTTTGTGATTTATGACCTCAATCACTCCCTATAAATATTCTCATTTTCCCCTGATATTGTGTCGATAATTTAAACCAATGTTCTCCTACTTGAAACCCTAATATGGTGGGCAATTGTCTATTTCTCATTCCCTTTTATTAAGACTAAATTTTATTAACCCAATTTTCGATGTGGGTTTTCCACGAATGTATTTTCTATTTTCAACCTTTTATTTTTGTAGAACAATTAAAAATTTTGAGGATGGAATTTATTTATGTTGGGGAAAATGTGACACCCCATGATTTAATACTACAGTATCTCTTTAAAGTAATTCAATAGCTTGAGCCACATGCAGCACCGAGTTCCACCGCACCATGGCTTACCAAATAAGCTGTTTAAAGGCAGTTATGAATAGTATTAATATAATATTGAATTTTACATACTCTATATAATTTTAACTTCCATATAATGTGTTCTCTAGACATAATTTAAGAACAAATTCAATTTTTTAGATAATAGAAATGATTTTCAAAAAAATACAATTTTACAGCCTTTTAATGGACAACCCTTCTTAAATCCAATATTTGACACTTTTATATATTAAATTTAAAAAAATAATCTTTTTATTTACAATAGTGATATAAAAATTTAGTTTGGATAAATTTTTGTTATTTTTCTGATAACTTTCATATTTTGATGAATAGTGAAAAATACTAAATTTTAATTGAAGAAAAATTTTCAATCAAAATAATATAGAGTGTTAAATTATAAATTTGAATGTTTTTGAATTATAATTATATTATATTTTTATAATTTAATCCAATTTTTTAAATTGGAACTAATTTTACATTTAAATTGGACATAAACACATTTCAATTTTTTGATAGATTTTACTTCTCAAAAACCTGCATTCTGGTTTTGACAATGAAAATTAATTTTTAATTAATTAATAAAGCATGGATGTTTTGAATTTGGTAAAATATACATTATTTTTGAATTCATAAAATCAAAATTATCTTAGTGTAAATTTTTTGCATTTTTTTAAACATTCAATTTTTGATGAATAGTGAAAAATACAACATTGTACATAAAAACCAACTTTTTCATTTAAATAGTTATTTTTAATTAAAATTTTATCTTAAAATAGATAGATAATAGATATAATAGAAAAATTTTAGTTTATTTGATTCATTTCATAATAAGATTATATAGATAATTTTATTGATCCTTTTTAACGTCTTTTTACCCACCTTCTAGTCAAATTTTCTCACCTTCTAGGAACATTTGAAAATGGAAAAACAGTAATTTTACCTCTTCTATGAATCAAATTTCAAATATCTGAGTGACACATTGGAATTCAGTAAGTATAATGTGGTTCAATGGGATGAAAATAATTTTTGGTGAATAGTATCTCTTGAATTATATTTACAACAGTTAAAAGTTAATAAGGTAATATAAGATAAAAAAATATAAAAATTACCCCAAAACATGTCCTAATTATATTGGATAAGTTTATTTCAGCCAAAATCAACCTTAGGATAAAAATAAGATCATATTGATCCATTTGGGATTGATTAGTACATTTATTATATTTTATTTAATGAAGTGTTAAAAGTGTTAAATTCAATGTTTATCAACTAAACCATGTTTAATATAGGGTTACACATAAGATAAATTCAACTATAAAAATTAGTTAGAAAGATAAAAAATTTCATACATCAGTTTATTTTATTTATAATTTTTAGACATTAAATAATGAAATTTATTTACGACACAATGATGATGCAGTAATTAACTTTTTATTGAAAGGTTATAATAATTGATTTTATAAATATTAAAATAAATGTAAATTGATGCTTTTTATTCCATACATGAATTTTATAGGTGAATATGACTTGTTAGGGTTTCTTAATCATATTGTTTTCTATGTAATCATGTTGTTATAACTCTCACAAAAACCAAATACTAAATAGTGTTAAAATTTACATAAATGTGTTTTTAAATCAAATACTATATTATTAAATGATATAATATTCCAAAAAAATATAAGGTCTGGAAAAAAGACTTATATAATGATATATATGTCATTAATGAACCACTTTAGTTTCTATTTTCATTTTATATTATGTTTATTAACCATGTATTATAATAATACAAGAAGACATGGTAAAGGATAAACTATTTAACAAAGGGTTAAATAAAAAAGATAAGGTTAATACGGTGACCAAAACATGTCTAAAACCTATTGGTTGATATTATTTTGACCCCTCCACACCATAAACACCAAAAAATCCAATTTAATCTATTTCAAACTGAAATTTATTTAATAATAAATTAAAATTTCAAACTTTTCCTAAAGTGACCCTCACCTCCTTTATAAAAGGGTACTTCCCCTTCTTTTCAATTCACACATCTAAAGCCATTTATCATGGACAAAACCTAGTATAATATCATCCCTACTACCCTCAATTCAACATGTATGTCTTAGTTTAATTGGAAATCCAATCTAAGGATCCCTTTTGTTCAAATCAAAAGGAAGCACCCGAAGAAGAGGTAATTAATCCATAACATCTTTAAAAGTTATTTTCTTCATTTACGTCTCCATTCTTTGTTGTTTAAATAATAAAATAATAACTATATTACCTTATATATACGGAGATGTTATTATAAATATGGTAGAACCATATTTATTATTCTCTCTATCCTATGAATGATAAATTCGCCATGCGTGTGGACGTATGGTTTACCATCCCCACGTCGTGGTGTAGTTTTTTTTCAAGGCATCATTATTTGTATGGGTATTATAATGAGTATAATTTATGTAAATAATAAATATAAAATAATTATTATTATTTATATACAATATAAATATCAAATTATATAATATTTTACCATCAATAGAATGATATCATTACTCGTGCGTATGTACGACTTACAGTCTCCATGACGCGATGAGATTAATTTCAACATTCACAATTAAACGATGATTGTAAAAATATATATTATTAATAAGTATGTAAAATATAAAATAATAATGATATTTTAAATATATATATATATATATTCACATATATCTCATTCACTTACTTCTATTCAATACAATATAAAAATAGAAACATTGTTTATGCGTACGTACGCCCTACCATCTCCATAAGCGATGTTTTCAATTTCATATATATATATTATACATATTTATATTCTGAATATATATGATATATAAATAATGTTTTGTATTATGGAAGAAATTAAATCATGATATAAGTGATACAATCAAGAATACAAAATTTTAACATGAACGATAAAAAAAGCGATTAATACCCGAAATATTACTTGAACATGGAGATTTTTATTAAATGGGTATTATGGATCCATAAATGAATCAATTATGATATCATAAATACGAATATGGTTCTATTATAATTTAATAACATACTATGGTAATTATACAAGATTTTAAATGTTCCCTTGACGAAGGGAAAGTACAAGGTAAGGGTTATTTCCTCAATCTCATTATTATACAAGATTGTTTATCTTTAAGTATCTATATAGAAATATATATCATCTATATACAAGTTTCATTAAAATTGTTTTAAAATGATTCTTTTAAGGTTTTATGGAAGGGAACCTTTAAATATATCATCGTTTTAAATGATTTTAAATTATGTATTTTTCTAAATATTTGTAATCAATGTTCATGTTTTCAAAATTATTTTAAGGATATATTTATAGACATGATTGTTTTAAAATGTTAATTTATTTAAAAAAATTAAAAGTGGTATAGGACACTTTGATTAAAAAATCTTTTTTAAATAACCTCTTTTATAAATTGTGGGACTTTTAAATGATTTCATGAAAAGGGGTATTTCTCTCAAAGAGTTGTGTTGATTATTTTCAACTATGACAACCTCATTTAATGGATATTATAATTGATTGAGAATGATTTATTATAATACAATCGTAAATATTTTATTGAATTAGTTATTATATGTTTGGCTGTGGATGTACTATTTTTAAACTATTCATGGTTTATGGTTAAAGTATTGAGACATCATATGCTTATTTTAGTATAATGTTTTATTTTATGTTTCAACATTTTCATATGAGGAATCAATTGGACTTAGTAAGTGGACAGTGAGGCCCTCTATCGCCCCTCGATTGATCGGTAGGTCTCATGAGACAATTTAGTGTCTTGGCATAAGGCCTTGCCAAAATTTTTATTTTTATTCTTGGTACAAGGCCTTGAATATGTGGTTATGATGTCCGACATTATGAAATCCCTAATTATGAAATTATTTTATTACATGTGATTATTTGACTCGTAAAATATCTATGTTCATGTTTATACGGTAATGATTGATATATTTTTTCCATATCATGTTCAAGTTTATGTTTAAAAGTCTTTTTTATTACATGTTTTTCCTTAAAAGTTTATAGCTTCTACTAAATTATTTACCCTTACTGAGCATCTGAGCTCACCCCTTTATTTGGTTTTGCTTTACCAAGATTCCAAGAAGTGTATTATGATTGATATACAGGTTTATGGTAGTGGAATCGTTTTTTTTTCTCAAAGGATTATTAATGTTGTGTTTTATGTTTTAATATGTTATGTAACTTTCATATATGAATTATATTTTCTTTGACTTCGAAACTAATCTGTCCTTTGGGACATGATTCCTTGTAATCATGCCAATGTATTAAAATAATACATTGGCTCTAGGTTTCTGGGTTCGGGGAATTACATGAACACCAAAATGGATGGGTACAATCTAGACCCATAAAATTTTTTATTTGGTTTTAAGGTGTCAAATTTTTGTATTGTGATGTGTACTCACACACCTTATAAAGTTATATACATCATTTTGGATTTCCATATTTTTATAATAATATTGTGAAGAGTATATATAGAATATTTTTAATCTAAACTACGATAAAAAATGTGCGCACACTAATTTTTTTTAATGGTTGGGGATGAAGCCACACTTTTTATTATTAAAGAAAAGACCTCTTTCTGACTGGGTAGAGGTAGACCCATCACATAATGCGAAGGCCCAAGGGAAATTGGTTATAATAGAAGGTCCAAAATCCCTTTTTTTCAAAAATGGACCTTTGGTGAATATTATTGGTCACTATTGTGTATTATTTATTTCTGTAAAATCATCACACAGAAACTGCACTAATTATTTTGATGTGATTGGGTATTGTTATTATACATAGAATTATGCATTATTTTTATGTATATATGATTGTTTTATTATAATAAATTTACCTCCCCCCCATTTTCTCTTTCCATCTATATTATCTGGAAAAATAATTAGTATCTATGTCATCTTATCTTTTTTGTATATATTGCTCTAATTTCTTATCCTAATATTATATTTATTTTTTTATAACTTTTAACATTTACCTTATCAAGTCTAAATTAAATATATTTTACTATTTTATCACCCCAAACCAAAACATTAGGCCCTTACAATATAACCAAATGACCTCATGCATGCCTCCCCACATACAAGAGGTTGTATGCTAGAAGTGAGGGTTTGAACATTATCAATAGAGATATTATACCATCAGTATCATAGCCATAAATAATAAATTTTACCAGTATTTACTCTGAGTGTAATTAAGGTAAAATATAAAGAAAAATAATTTAATATCAGATAACACCCATGTAATAGAAATTAGTTAACCAATATCCCAATGTGGAAATCCAAAATACACTATATAGAGTGAATGAAAATAAATAAAGTAATACTGTGGAATGCACCATATCATAGTGCCTCTCCTAGACCCATGCTACTCAGATTAGCTATATTCCATAGGACCATTTCCATTTTTCATAACACTATAAATTCTGTCTACATAGTCATCAAAAGGCATGTGTTGGGTGTGATAAATAAAACTCACTAAAACTCTACTAGTTCATCCATAACTTGTGCACACAAGTATAAAATATGTAAACCTTGATATAATGAAAATAAAATTAATATATCCAATTATAAAATTAGTTTTTATGTGTTAATCATGCCACCATGATCCCTAGTTATGCCTACTTCAGCTCTATGTTTCTAGGATAGTCAAAATATTTCAGAAGTAATCATGAACTTGCAACAAAGATAGTAAACATGTTACTCAGTATCCTTAGGGAATAGAGTCTCAGGTCAAAACAAAATGCTGACTGGTTAACATGTACATGATATCCTTAAAGAATCATGTTTCAGCACGTTAATTGATATATTCACAACATAATGTTTTTTCTAGGCCACAATGGATTTTTACCCCTATATTGTGATTGGTTCCAAAATCAGTCTCATCGCATGTCATATGGACACAACCTCTTTGAGTAAATCATACCATGATGGTCTTACTATTATGAGTTAAAGGCTATAATTCTAAGGAAATGTAAATATAAATAGTAGGTAATATCATAATAAAGAAAATAACGACACATCATCATGAGTATATAGTAGGAGCATATAATAACATGTGATAAACATTAGGTATGGTTACAAGATACACTAGTAATTATTAAGGAATCAATCAAAAAAATTGGTATAATGGGTTACACAAACCCACAAGAAATTGCCACTATGAATGGTCAACCTAAAAAACTCTCATAATATTAAACCAAATCAATAATATTTTATAATGGTCTCAAATGGTATGTAAATTCCTACTTCAAGCTTAATAATGAATTAATCCAATATTAATCAAATTATCAAAGCATGAATCACATTATACACCAATGAAGATCAATATCACATATCAAGTAATCTTATAATAGGTTTTAGTTCATTATGAATGAGGTTTAGAAAAGTGATATATGAATATTTCACCCAAAGAATAAAGTTCAAGAATCACACACCTCATAGACTTCATCAATGGAACTAGTTCAACAATATAATAATGAAGGGTAATTACAATAGAAGAATAAATTTTTTTATCATTAATGGATGCAATATCCTGATATTTTAAAAATCAGGAAATTATATTTCATAAGGAATATGACATGAAACATCGAGCTTAAAACAAAATGTGAAATATTATTATTTGGAAATGATTATTATAACCTCATTATTGAATTATCAGTTATGAAAAAGATTAAATAAACCATAAAATATATTTAAATAAGAAAATAAATTTAAATTTGTTGATTAATTATAAGGAAACTGTAAACCAATTTTAATTAAAGTCATATTATTCTTTTAAAATACGATTTATTCCAAAAATGATTTTTTGAGAAAACATTATAATTAATTTATTGAGTATTTATAAAAAATATATGATAAAATGAAATTATTTTTTTAAATAATAACTTCATCATTATTTTAGGATTATTTTTTGGTAATTCTCTGAAATGTTTGATTCTTCAATTAATAGTGAAAAAATTAGTGTTTATTAAAGAATGTATATTTTTAATGTATTTAAAATTTTACATTATATTATGGATTAGTTTTAAATTTTAGTTTTAAATTCTTATTAAACAAAATCCAATTATAGTATTTGGAATTAATTTTATACTTTAAGTAATTATAAAAACATTTTTGATCTTATAATGCATTTTTTCAAAAACCAATTTTTCAATCCAATTTTCAAATTTAATTTTTAATTAAATTTTGAAAATTCTTTGTATTTATTCTCAAAAATGTTTTTTAATATTTGTATTCAATATGTCCAAATTTATTAGATAGGTCCATTTTATTTTTATTGATTATTAATAGTATTCATAGTAAATATTATTCTCACATTGAAGGTAAAAAGATTTAGTTAAATGTGAAAATAATGTGATGTGAAATAGAAAGTAACCCTAACACATGACTTACTTTTATTTTATGTTTTTATAAAATAAATAGTCAAAATAATTATAATATATGGTTTTAATATCCATTTTCTAATGATTTTTACATTTATATCATTTTATACGAAGAGAAGTAAAAAATTTAATTCTCTTAGTTTTATTATCTGAAATTTTTTTGAATGGGGATAAACATGTGAAAAATTTAGTTATAAAATTGTATTTGTAAAATTTTTTTAATTTATCATCTAGATTTTTTTTTAAATTTACGGTGATGAAATAAATACATAAAATTCATATTCAGCACTATCATATTACTTGTGAAAGCTGTTGAAAAATAAATCAAATGGTTCAAAAACTCTAAAAAATAATATTATTTTAGTGATTTTTTATCTTCAAATTTTTTTTTAATAAATATCTCTTATCATTGATTTAATTATATTAAATTTATATTATTTTATTATAGTTTTAAAACTCATATTAATTTAATAGTTTCAAATTTGACATTAATGTTATTTTCTAGTAAATAATACTTTATAAAATAATTTAAAACTAAAAAAACATATACTATGAAATAAACTTATTATATGGTTAAAATTATTAACCATGGTCCATTTATAGTCCATTTATGGTCAACTTTTCCTTTTATAATAACTATATTTATCCCGAAAGAGTAAAATATTTAATACTATATTAATTTTTCAAAATGGGTTAAAATAGATTAAAAGAATGTGATATGGGTGTGAAAATCAACTAAATTCATCCAAATTTTATTTTTTGAGAGTATTTAGTCTCCACCTAATATTATATTCTAATATTCTAAATTTGGTTCCATTTTATTGTTAGAATTACATCAAATTAATGTAATATTTTTGGAAATTCAAAGAGTGGCTCTTCCCTCCCTTGTAAAAGGGAACAAATTCCTCTCTATTATTATCACATCACTAAAAATTTTTTATCAATAAATACCAACCCTAATACCATAATAAAATTCATACATATTTCATAGAGTACTTTTTTGACCAAAAAACCATTATAGGTGTTCTTTTGGTCTAGAAATTAAGAGTTCGCCCAAAGAAGATGTATATTTCTTAACCAATAGTTTAATTTTTGATTTAATTTTTTAAATTCTTCAAATATTATTTATTAATGTTAAAATAATTACACTAGTATCTAAAAAATAAATATTTTTAATTATTTTAGTATAACAGACTACATTAATATCCTCTTCCATAAAATGATAAATAGAACCATCATTCATGTGTACAGAAGACTATCATCTGGAAAACTGATGTAATTCATTTTCCATCACCAAATAGTATGTTTGGATGTAATAATAGGTTAAATATGTTTGAATATATATATATATATGTATATTATATTCATGAAATAAGTATCATTCTTAAAATATAACATATCATCATAGTTTCATACCTTTCCATTCACTAAAAAATGATAATGTATTTTGTGTGTACATGTGGAATAACAACTCCGAGAAATGATGTGATTTGTTTTCATCAACACATCTCAAATATCATATAAATAATTATCATTAAATAATTAATTTGGTTTTTATGATATAATTATCATTATATAAAGATAAAATAACATTTACTTTCTTTCCAAAATGATCGTTAAAAAATGGAAATGTTACTCATTTGTACGTATGACCTACCCTCTCAATGATTGTAACATAGTTTATTTATCATAACCACATTTCAATGTTAGTTTCAAAATTATAATTTATGTTTAAAATTTAAATTATGAAATTATCATTTTTCTTATTGATAATAGAATAATGACCACTTTGACAATAGTCAAACAACCAAAGTCAATTTAGACATCTTAGTTGCATATATTCAAAACGTCTAATGTGAGCCTAGATGATTAAGAAATTTATTATAACAAGTAAAATGTAATAATAAACAATATAAACATTATTTATAATCTAATTAATTATAAAATTTTTATTATTTAAGATGATAAAGAATGTACATGATGAGTTAGGGTCATGTTAAGGACTTTCTTTAAATATAATTTTTTAAAGAATCATTTAGAACTCTATTTATTTCATATCTATATTTTAAAAATGTAAAAATAATGTATCAATTTTCATAAAATAATTATAGATGTAATTTTAGGTCTTTTTTTAAATTTTTTCCAATGTTTTCAAAAGAAATCCATTTATGGGATTCTTTTGACTTCTTTGTAAAATAAAAAAGATTGTTATATTTTATTGTACTTGAGGAAAAATAATATTCCCACCACTATAACTGTTTTTTGATGTTTTTATTCCTTTATTAGATTTCACGATCTCATTAAATAAAACCCATCATTCATTTTTCTACCTTTTTTTGGATTGAATATTGGTTATATGAAGGTAAGGGTATCTCAATATGAGAAAGTGTTTTGTATATGTGTTCAAATGGTTTTTCTAAGGGTTTTATGATAAAATGGATCAAGAATAAAATTTTCTATTCATGATATGGCACTTATAAATTTATTATTATTATGGGTGACCATGATATATAATATATTTTGGGTCCTCCCAAATAGATCTCTAGTGTAGTGGTTATGGAAGTCAAACATATTGGTTATTTAATTTGTTTGATTGATTATATGGTGATATTGAAATTATTTCACAAGTTTAACTAAATATTTTATTCATTATTAGTATGGGTGTTGAAAAATTAATGTCATTTCACAACATAATAGATTTAATTTATGGTTAAATGAAATAATTTTCTAATTCTATAGGGTGAAAAGTTTAATTCGTTTAAAAAAATCAGAAGTATTCATGAATGAAAAGATACATTTATGAGTATTATTATGAATTTAAATTTTATTATGATATGTTTTATGATAATAATTTGGTAGAGATGCTTATTTATTTGATAATAAAATGTTTATTTACAACCAAAAGTTCATTTTTTAATAAGGAATTTTGTTTAATGTATGCATGATCTAATATTTTCTTTTATTGTTTTTATGTCATATTCTATGCTTTTTTTGATCATCCCTTGATTTAAATAATTTTTTATATGGTTTAAGGATGAGTATGGAAAAATATGAGGTCAAGATGAAAATTAGGAAGATGTATCATGAACAAAAACATACTGTATCATGAATGTTTTTTTATGGGGAAAATGGAAGCAAAGTGAAAATTTCAACATTATGATATAAAGAATACTTATCTAATGGTGATGACATAATTCAAAAAAAACTCTAAACATAAAAGGTCATAGGGAATAAAAGAAAATTAAATCTTGTATATATAAAATATAATATTTAATGATTAATTCCAGGTCATTATAGTAGGTATTAGAACATGGCGTAAACCACTTTCTTAATTAGGATGTTTTCTTGTGATATTTACAAAAGATTTAGGTATACCCTTATGGTTTTATATGTTAAAGATTGGAAAAAAGTTAAAATGAATAGACACCCGTTTGAGGTTTTATGTTATGGTATTTTACTGAGATTTATGACATTTTCAAAGAAGGTATATCGGGTTATGATATATATAACCCTTAGGTTCAACAAGAAAGAATATTTCATTAAAATATTATATCATTTTTGGGGATGTAAGGATAAAATTATGATTAAAAATTTTAAGTAAAAACATTCTTCAATATTGATTTTATTAATTCTATTTTTCAGACTTTATGTATAATGTATATAGATTTTATATGTGGATATTTTAATTTTAAGATCAAATAATTATTTTCACATTTTAATTGTGTAAATCTATATAAATTGATGATCGTGTATCTAGATAAAAGGAAAAGGATCTCACAAAACGTTATAATCAATTTAAGATTATTTAATCGTTGCTATCTTTGGAAAACCCTGATCAAATGGTTTTGAAATCATTTTGAACATTAAAAACTCATAAGAAACTATTTGATCTGTCCAACACATTTTAATTTCTAAAAAAATTCTATCGGTTATGGAATATATTCTATTTAATTTCAAAATATCATCTCATCCATATCATTTGGAAAGGGAAATACCACCATTGACTTGACCATTTAATTTATGGAGAAATGGTATTCATGATGGAAGATAAATGAGATATTAGTAGCATGAAGGAAGATCATAATATCTATATTTAATGTGTGAACTATATTATTTTGTTCTAATTATGAATCATGATTGAGTTGATTTTGACATATCCAAATTAAATATTTAATATTATTGGATATAAATATAAATAATTAATAATGGTGTAATGATTTAATTTAATGAATAATGTGTTTACCATTGATATTTTGATATATTATAAATATTTTTTAAATTATAACACATTATGTACTAGACTTTATCTTCAAAATTTGTAAACGTGTGTTGGAATAAACTGATTAAATTGATGGGTAGTATAGAAAAAGGTGCTAATTTTTAGATACACTCATTTATGGATATAGGACAAAGGGATACATGAATTAAAAATTTAATATGTTCTTGATGAAAGTCAATAATAATTATTTTATTTCGTGGAAAAATGAGTTGTATATAAATACATTTTGATTAAAAGGTTATTTAAAAACAATTAATTTTTTAAGATATTGTTTATATTTTATAGAACATTATAGGAATGATAATAAGATAGTTTTAGTAAAAATGGAAACCCATCACATCTAGAAATGTAATAGGGCTTGAACCCAAAACTAAAGGGTGATGAGGATGCATCAACTAAAATGGGACAATGGGATTTAATTTTTAGTTAAAAAACACAAAAATATTATTTTAATATTAGGAAGATATTATTTATTATATTGAAAACTAGAAGACTAGAAACCAATTTTGTGATTAAGTGATTAAAATTGGAAAAATCATTTTATTTTTGGGGAACATTATCTAGTAAAGGTAAAAAAATAAAATGGGGTTTTTTTGATAATTAAAGGTTGAATTATCTATTAGAATAATATATTATTTTAATGTGTCTTTATATTGATTTAGGTTATATATGGAAATGATTATCATATCTTAGAGATTATATGACTATGCTGTATACATTTTTTGTATGAAACCTTAATAGTGATGGTTATTTTTTGGAGATGAATGTTAAATTTATCTTGGAAAAATATGTGGTCAACTATTTCTAATATTTGGGTTTCAATATCATAAAGGAATGTTTTGAATAATTTTAAATATATTTGTTTATAAAATGCTTTAGTTGAACATGGGGTATTACTGTTTAATTTTGGTGATAAATGTTTATATATTTATATAAATTTGAATTCAATTTGAATGTTAACTTAAAATAGGTTAAAGATAATTGGGGAATCTTTTGATCCTTTTTTTTGAATTACATTATTAATTAGAAGATTATTTTTTTCTTCAAAATAAAAAATTAATTTTAATAATCATCATTTCAAGAAAAAGATGAGATTGGGGTATAAATTTATTAAAGGATGAAATGATACATATAAAGTATGTGTATTTTTCTTATGTTGTTAATATATATTGTAAAGTAATTACACACCTCTATTACATGGATATTAATGAAATTTGATATCTTGTTACCGTTATTTTTTATGAATTAAATTTCTTTTTCAATCCTCATTAGATTTTTGTTTTCTGGTTGTAAAAATTTTCATAATCATTCACTTTAATGCTATAAATGATCTCTATCACTCATTATAATTATTTTGCCACTAGTAATTTCTAACATGTCTTTATTTTCAATTTCCTCTAATTTTTTACTATGTTTAAACCTATTTATGTGTTATTCTAGATGACCTTTGAATTCCTTTTTCTATTTTAGTAATATGAAGTTTTATGAAGCATTTTTATGATGTGGGATTTAAATAAAAGTATTTTGAAATGTAAAACCTTTTATTTACAAGTAATAAAATTAAAATTTCCAGAAAAAAATTATTATAGGGTGACAATTTATTAAACTGTTATTTTAAAAATAAATATAACATGTTTGATAAGTTGTAAAACATGAAAAATCGTGATTAAATGAACTAAAAAATATTATTATTTAATTATGAATGTTATAACCTAGCCAATTAATTGGTTAGAATGAATATGATTATAAAAAGTATGAAAAATATATAAAATTTGTAATCAAATAAAATGTATTGATTAATTATTTTGAAATATGTACTTTTTTGTTAGAAAATTCAATTTTCTCCTTTAAAATATGTTTTATTCAAATATGGGTTTTATTAATTTTTGTAAGAATGTTTTACAATTAATTTCATGGAAATATAGAAACTTTTTTTATAAAATTAACTTCATTTTTGAAATAATAATTTCAATACAATCTTAGGGTGATTTGTTTTGAATTTTCTGAAAAAAGATTGATTTTTCAATGAATACTGAAAAATAATGATGATTAATAAAAAATTAATTTTATTTAAAAGTATTTATAAATACAAATTATATTTTGGATTTGTTTTATAATTAATTAGTTTCTTTCTGTTAAACATAATCAAATTATTCTCTATGTATTAAAGTTTTTAATTTAATTTAGTATAAAAATATTTTTCTGCTTAAAAATCCATTTTTCTGAAAACATGTTTCCATCATGTTTTGTAGGATTAATTTTAATATAAATTATTCCCCTTATATGATTTTAATCTTGAAAAAATGATTACATATTAAGAATTATGAGGTCTAAATTTGGTAAATATTTCTATTTCTATTTTAGATTTTATAAATTGAAATCATGGTAAACTTTTTTATCCCAATAAAGGTAAAATGGGTTAATTAAGGGTAAAATTAATGTTATAAGGAATATAATGTAATGATAATTCTTGTATTAATTTTATTATATGACTATATCACCACCATAATCATAAATAATTCAAATATATAACCTTTTGGGGCCATGTTGGCATTATTTTGAATTTTTTTAAATATATAATGAAAAGTCAACAATGTCATTATCTCTTATTATTATCTATAATTTTATGATATAGGGTTCAACAGAGAATATGTTTAGTTATAAATGGTTTTATTAAATTTCATTATTTTTTATAATTTTAATTTTTTTGATGATATAAGGATTATAAATGCTTAACCAACACTAGCATCGTGCTTGTGTAAGAAATCGAAATATCAATACAATTATTTCAAAAACTCTAAAAAATAATATTATTTGTGGGAATTTATCTTATTCCATGAATTTTTTATATAAAAATTACATATTTTAATTTTATTATATTTTAATTTCCTTTTTTATTATTCTTTTAAAATTCAAATTAAATAAATATTTCTAGAATTGACATTAATGTTATTTTCTAACAAATAATATTTTATTAAATAATTTAAAACTAAAAAAATACTATGTTTAGATAAGATATTATAATATAGTTAAAAGTATCAAAAATGGTCCATTTTTTTCCAATTTTACTCTTATAGTAACTTTATTGACTGATAAATTTTAAAATATCAGTTATCATGGTAATTGTTAAATAGGGTTAAAAGATGTTAAAAAACAATAAAGAAGAAATATCACCTTAACATATCTAATTTTCATTGTATAATATTATTTTGACTCAAATTCATATTATATTAAAATATTATCAATTTTTATTCATTTTAATATGAAAATTAGTTTTTAATAATTTAATATTTTCTAAAATTCCAATAGTGTCCATCCCCTATCTTATAAAAGGGAAACTATTCTTATATTTTATTCAAACATAATGAAACATTTTGTTCACCCAGTGACCAATAAAATTTTTTTCTAAAACTTCTCTATACATACTATAGGTATTGGATTGATCAAAAAACCATCCTATGTATGATTTTAGTGTAAACCTTAAGAGTTTGTCCGAATTAGAGGTATATTTCTCAACCGAGCATTTTTATGTGGTTTATTTTTCTATATTATTAAAATATTATTTGACCACAATTAAATAAACACACAATTATTTACAATATAATTAGATTTATTATTTATATTTAATAACCTATATCAATCTCATATTCTATAGAATGGAAAACAAAACCATCATTTCTGTGTTTGGAAGACTACTGCCTCATGAACTGTTGTAATATTTTTAAATTAAACCCTATTAAAAATGGTTATAATTATTGATTTTATTATTTTTTAAGATTATAATGAAATATTTATCATTATTATAAGATAATATGTAATTTACTTTCTTAACTTTTCATTCACAAAAAAAGTATAACATCATTTGTGCGTACATGTGGACTACCACCTCCACAAATTGATGCGTTTACGTTTTATCACCAAATCAAATGGATGATATATATAAGTATATTTAAAAAAATAATATGTTATTTATGATATAATTATCATTCTATAAATATAATATAACACTTATATTCTTTCTATAATGATCATTGAAAATTTCAAATGCTACTCATGCATATGTACAACCAATAGTATCCCTGATTATAATGTAGTTCATTTTTCATATCAATATTTCATGGTTGTTTTTAAATGTATAATTCATCTAAAATAATTATTATTTATTAATTATTATTATTCGTTAAATTATTAAATAATTACCTCGTTGACCATTTTCAAACTACTATATTTTATTTTGGATATATGAGACAAATATCATCAAAATACAGGATTTGTAATTAACTGATTAATCAATTGATTACATCATGGTAGAAGGAATAATAAAAATAATAAAGGTTCTTAAAAATTATATATTTAATATGAGTTTATTTTTTCAGTAGGATAATGAAAGTATGTGACGAGTCAGACTCAATGTAAGGGACTTTGTTTTCTAAATCCGTTTTTAAGTCTCATAATAATAACTTTTTCTCCATCATCTATAATTTTAAAATATCTTATTAACGTATTTATATTTCAATAAAATAATTATAAAGGTCATTATTATCACTTTTTAATTTCATTAAATTGTTTTCAAAATAAATCTTTTTAGGAAATGTTTTAACTTTCCTTACAAAGTAAAAAAAATTCTATTTTAAAGTATACATTAACAACGATATTTCTTCCCACCATAAACCTTATTTTTTATTTGGATTCAATTATAAACATTAATATTTATTTAATTAAAAAAATAGTTTCCCTTTGTTCTTGGTAATGTTTATTGATTTTTTTTTTAAAATGAAATGGTATTTCGACAACCGAAAGTGTTTTTTATATTGGTTTAAAATACTCTTTCAAGGGATTAATGATGAACTGGTGGAAGATAAAAAAATATTCATGATATATAACATGGAAATTTATTATTATGATGGTTGATCCCAATATATATTATACTATGGGATTTCCTAGGCAGGTCACAATTTTATTCGGTGTTGAATTTGATTGTATTAGTTATTCTATTTGTTAGATTTATTTTATGTGTGATATGTAAATGAGGCCCCATGTTACCTAGATTATTTATCTATTTTAACTATCTATATTTATGATATTCTGATCGCTACAAAATTTGGGATAATGAATTTTTTTAGAGGAATATATTTTTAACTTCCAAATGATTAAATGTATAACTTTGTGAAAAAGTATTCATAAGATTATCATTATTGCAAATAATCATTCATGTGTTTAATTTTTTTGTTTAATATATTTATGGGATGATTTATGAAAATATTACGGTCAAGATGATTATTTATTATGTAAGAAAATTTTTATATTAAACCCAATATATATTTTTGAATATTTTATTTTGTATTATTATTTATGAATAAAATGTTCCTTTCTTTCATTTTATATCCCTTACTGATATTTTTCAGCTCATACATTGTTTTAAAATTTATTTCACATGTATTTACGAATGGTTCGCGACAAGGATGAGGCCAGGATGAAAATTGTGAAGATGTGTCTTGAAAAGAAAACATAATTTATTTGAAATGTTTTTTTTGGAAAAAAATTGTTTCGATGGGGAAGAGTCCAAATTTTTATTAAATAATTACTTATATAAGAGTAATAACATAATTCTCTAAAACATATAAAATAAAATATCCCTAGGAATGTAATAAAATTAGTTCATATACAAAGATACTATAATATGTAATTTTTTTGGGTGAGTCTTTATAATGGATCATGAATTCATAATTGAATATAGAAGATAACATAAAGTAATTTAAATTAACATAGTTCCACCATCAAACATTCATTTATAAATAAATTCAAGAATTATTGAGTCTTAGGATGTTCAATCTATGATTGTATACCTAGAAACATCCACCATTCATGATAAATATTGATATAGTCATATGTTTTACATTAAAATTATAGATCCACCACCATTAAACCAGTGGATAATTATTTAATTATAGTTATACCATCAATATAGCATCATGATGAGTTAAATGATGAAGAACCATTACCACATACTTGTAAGAAATCCATAATTGATTATATATCTCAATAAGATCATGATATGTCTTTAAAACACTATATAAATAAATTATATTTGATGGAGTGAGTAATTAATCATATGAGCATCATACAAACAATAGAAAAAACAAATTTACATGCTCTTTTCTCAAATAAGAAGAGGAAACTAGTGTAAATCTTGAGAAAAATAATAATTATTGAATCACCAAATTGATCCGATTTTGAATTAGTAAGTAGAGATATTTCTGAGAGATCAAGAGTCTAGAAGAGTGTTATCAATTATAAATAGGTGGTTTGGGTTAGAACTGATTAATTTAAAAGGTTTAAAACTAAGTTTAAATTAATGTTGTGGTGTCCAATCAATTCAATCCCTATCAGGTTGAACTGGGGAGTTGGTGGTCCTCAGCGGTGGGCTGATGGCACTCCACTCATTGACCAAGGGGGTATGCAATTTTCTAAAGAATTGTTGAAGAATAAAATATTTTTTGATGTGATCCACTGAATTTACAATAGAATATTTTAAGACACTACTTGATCCAGCCTCAATCCAACATTTTTTTCATCAGTTCTAGGAACATTTTTCTAAAATCCAACTTCTTAAACTACCAAATCAGTGATAAACCAAAAGAGGAATGAGGAATTTTATAAACGTAAAATTTCATACAATAATATAAATTAATAATTCTTCAATTATCCCCTTCTAATTACTTATCATCCATGAAAATTACATTCAAAATGCCTTCATAAAAAATCAGGCTATTGAGCTCAAAAATTTGCCTCCTACTCACAAGTGTCCCCCTTGATCGATCTATGATTCCAAATATTCCAGAAATGATGTATATTATTCCATCAATTGAAATATTGATGGGGTTAACCAAGACCCAAAAGATACATTAAATCTTTTTTGTGCTTTTTTATTTGAAAAAAACGATTTCCATTTCATATCGATCATTGAGACACACTTAGTATATAGGCCAAAAATGGTATACGCCTATGAGAATTGTGACATCAATACTTTATTTTTAGATTTGAGGTATTATTTTTTGATATTCCACAATTATTTTTTGGTTCATCACTGTCCTGGTTATTCAAGATTTTATTTTAGTAAAAGTGTGAAGGCACTAAAGATTATATAGTTGGGATGGGGTTAGGTTTTGTGTTGGAAATAATGTTGGCATAAGTGTAACATCCCAACCTTTATGTAGATGCATAAAATTTTTTAAGGTAATATTTTATACTAATTTTTATCTTACTTTTTTCAGTCTTTATTTGGGGTCTTTTTGGATGAATTTTGAGAATTTTGGGAGCCCATAGGGTTATGAAGGGTTGGTTCGTGGTTAACGAAAACAATGTGGATCGCTCGTGGAGACTACGCACCCCATTTTGAGCCATAGGATGGGACACAACGTTTGAAAAAATCATGTGACCACCCTCCCCAAAATCATGCACACTTATATAGAGAAGGATTTAATGGTTGAGGCACTATTTTTAAAACTATTCACCCACCTAGAAGAAATAATGAACCCTAGATAAATACAGTTCACGGTGAGGGTGCATAACGTATCGAACACTATGACCTATCTATGAACACTTGCACGTAGTTATTTAACACCCAAAATATTTGATTAAAATTTCATGAAACCCTTATTTAAATCCCTAATAAATCCTTATCAAACTAAAATTATTTTCTTTTCTCTTAGAGTCTTTTAAAACTAATTTTCTGTACAACTCAAAGATCTGGTGGAAGGGTCAGCATCTCTTAGTTATGTGATCTTTTATTTTTTTTGGATTCTATATATCCCATATTTCTCTCCCCGTTGATAGGGATCAATTCTATCATTTTGGATTTTTTAGATCTCTGTGTTAATGGATATTATTTCACTAGAACATGATCAAATGTTTTGATCCAAGATCTCATATGCCATTGTAATTTTAACCATTCTACATCAAAATTGAGGTCTATAGTTTGGAGAGCATTCATCAACGATCTTGAGGTATTTGGACTAATTGAAAATTCTTTTAGTCTCGCCCATGATATTATGTTGTAGTTTCATTTTTCAATTCTTAAATTTTGAAATTTAAATTAAATTATAAAAATGATTTATTCCCATGTGATTATGAGACCCTTCACTGATCTTGTTGGACCCATTAGACATTTGAGACTAGGCTTTATGGAAACCCATGGGGTATTCCAATGAAGTTGATATGATGATTAATGGATTGTTAAAAAAATAATTGGTAAATGAAACTAAGAAAACCATATTTCATTGTTATTAAATGGATATAAATTTTATATTATCTTATGTTTGATGTTTTAATGTGTTGTGAATAATTGATGATAAATGGATTAATGGTTAAAGGTTCATGCCACTCCTTGTGATTAAATTAAAGAACCATGGTTGTGAATTATAAGTTAAATTGTGACCAATGATTTGAATTATTGATAATAAGTTTAATGATATTGAATAATGATGTATATATTTGTATGATGATGATGAATGTTTGATTAATGAGTTGTTGGTTAGGGACTGATACTCCAAGTACCCATGGGGTACTAGGCTATTTATCTAGGCAATAGATTCATGAATGTGAACAATGAGTTATGGGCGAGGGATGGATGATCCAAGTACCCATGGGGTGCTAGAATGATTCTTTGGGCCCCTGATATATATATATATATGAAAAATTGGTTATTAGTGATGGGATGATGCTGTAAGTACTCATGGGGTTCTATAATGATGCTCTTGTACCCTAATGCATGAATTTGAATTAGAAATATAATTGATTTATGAAATACTTTTAACGGATTCAAATGAAAAGTACCAAGGTTGTTTAGTTCAGAGTATGGCATGGGTCGAAGGAGGTATTATGTGGTTAGATAAAGAATAATAATTATAAGACATGTATACTCTTTTAATTTTACCTTTATTTTTTATAAAACTACATTCACTATTATAGACTGGATATTTCTTTAGATGTTGTTGGTGGGGACCTACTAAGTTGTAATCACACCATAATTTGGTCACCATATTGGTCCCAAATTTTAATTCCTATCTGTAGGACATGATATGGGAAAGAGCCCTATGTTCGATTGATGAGTTGGGATTGGGGATGGAGCCTGGAAAAGGGAACCATAAATTATGTCATGGACCACTTTGGAGTTCTTAGATTTTATTTTTTTCTAGGATTTCATTTTAAGCATTACAATTATAAGAAATTATATATCTATGACTTTGGTTTATTTTCATTTTCCATGTTTTGGATATATTCAGGTTTTTTTAATCGATTATTTGTTTTTATAGTATCATGGTTATTTTTATATTGATTTTCATTATTTTGATACTTTGATAAAGAGGGTTTAGTCTCCCCACATTGCATATTGGACCCTTGTTTCTAGTCGATGGCCTATAGGTATGAGGTGGAACACCTAAGGTCATGTAGTGAAGAGGTTTAGGGAACCAATATATATAACATGGATCAAGGTGTTACGAAGTAGTATCAAGGGTGGTTTTATTTTTTGTTCTATAATATTATATTTTGGGAAACATATATAATATACTAGGATGAATCAGGTCTTGTTCATGATCATGTGCATCATAGTGGATAACCTTTATTTAGAGGAAGAACTATATACCCAGGGTAAAATTAATGTTCTTGATGTTTGTTGTTATATCTAAACAGTATTTCTCCTTGTGTGAAGCAATTTTTTTGTGATTTTATTATTTTTTGAGATTTTAATCATTTAATCATATGGAATGAGAGTTTTGTAAGAATACATCATTCTAGGAACTTAGGAATTTATTTGACATGCTTAATGATACTCATGTATAAATAAACATGTTACGAGGAGGTTGTGGATGTTGAAAATGATTTTCCTTATTAGAGTAATTTAAAAATAAATGGTTCCTAATGGTAATGAAATAATGGATAAAATATTTTAAATTTTGAAATTTGAAATGGCTAAAAACGGGTTTCTAATGGAAAAATTATAATTTGAAAATTTGATAACCATATGTTCTCCTTGAACATGGTTGGGGATGGTTGAGGGTGGTGAGAGTGCCTTAGTTTTGATTATGTGGTTGTGTATGAGGGATTCCTTATTATAATTTTATGAGAATCCCTCTTATGTAATTTTTTTTGTTATGTGTCCCAAGCTTTGTGTTTGAAATTATAGAGACACACCACCATGATGAAAACTTTTTATAGGATGATCGGATGGAATTGCTGAAAATGTTCTTCCAGTAGCGGGATAAGAGGCCCTATTAGTTCCAATTAATGTGGGGAGAGAGCAGTCCATAAGAATGCTCCTTTCTTTATACAGTTTGTTGAAAGATTCCTAGGGTGGGTTGTATGGAATACGTCTAATCTAACCCATGAGTTCTTGTTACAACACCCTATGAGCTTTACTGTATAAGTTGGAATTGAGATAGTTGTGTTCTGGATTGAGTCAATCCATAAAATTCTTGACCATTTAAAGACTCCTATAGAAAAAATATTCAAGTTGTTTTCCTATATCTTATGTGGAAAAGCAATGCATTTGTGGGATATTAAGTCATGGGAGGAGCAGTTTTTTGGTATGGTATGGAAGGACGTCTAGGATATGTTCTAGGAAAACTTTTAGCGAGAGATACTCAAGTAGGAGAGGGTGTAATAGCTTTCGCAGATGACCTACGGAACATTGTAAGGGGTGGACTATACAAGTGGCTTCACCAACTTATGAAATTTTTTTCCTTGTTTTGGTAGGAGTTGATAAAACCATGGTGAGTTGTTTTTAGGATATTCTTAACTATAAGATTATGTCCCATGTTAATATATTATGTTTAAATAATTTTTTTGAGGTGGTTAATTAGGATCTCATTTCTAAGAGGATCCTAAAGGAGTCTTCTAGTATATGAAATATTGTTTTTGTTATATGGATAGGATATAATTGTTCTATGGTTAGGAAGCATTGTTTTATGAAATACAACCCGAGTAGTGGAAAATAGAGTGTCTAGGGAGATGAATTGGTTACCCAAAGCAGTAATCGAGTGTACTTCCATCCATAGAGGAGTTCGTATTACATTTTTTACTGAGTTTCTCCAAATACCAGTGGAGTGCCGAGCTTGAGACAATTTGATAAACTTATATAGGTGCTACATAAACCCTTGACCAATGGGAAGTGATAGATGATCTTGGTGGAAGCAGAGTACTGGAAGGTGGTCTTCTACACAATACCAATTATGAAGATGGTGTTATACTAACCGTGGGGATCCAGAAAACATATATGGTACTTCAGGGAAAGAGAGCCTATATCTATATAAAATTTTAGAAAAGGTATATCAGACAGGAGAACATGGCAGAGGATCGGGTCAGTTACATGTAGTTTAACCTACAATTATCGATAGTGTAGCTGGGATTTCGATAGCTAGAGGTACTATTCAGGTATCTTCTATAATTTTTTAAACAAAATTTTATATATTAGCCTCACATTATTTAATATCTACTCAACTTGTGAATTATTTGAGTCTAATTGTGGAGTTTTTAGTGGGATTATAACGCTCAAAACACTTCTGAGTGAACAATTAAAAGAAAACCACTTAATCAAGGGTTTTACCTAAAGTTTGGTGTTTATATTTTTCTTTTGGATCCGGAAATACATTACATGTAAGGTTTTGACTTCATTTTGGGAATGGACTAGCTGGTATGGTACTGATCCCACATTTATTGTCATCATAATAGATTAAAAGTTACCTCTCTATAGGGTAACAATTATATTAATTATAGAGAATGGGATATACAAGTAGGTCATGTTGGGAAAATTTTCCACCAATTTAGGGAGTTCATCACTGGATTATGTGGGGCCTAAACCAAAGGGTCTTTCCATCTATAGTGGACCAGTTTCAAGATGTGTTTTTTGAGGAATTCTTTGTTCTCCCACCTAAGAGAGTTGTTGTGTTTATAATTTATCTCATTCTATGAGATAAAACGGTTCCCATTATACCTTACTAAATGTTACCAAAACACTACATTAGCTTTAGACTCACCTAGAAGGATTGATGGATAAGGTATTTCTCCATTTAAGTACATCACCTTAGGGATCACTAGTTATGTTTCCTAAAAAGGATAATATTACATTGGGTTTATGTTTGAATTACCAAAATTTGAATTGGATCAAAATTAAAAACCAATATCATCTTTTGAGTATCATTGATCTCTATAACTAGCTGGAGGGTGATTGTATGTTCTCAAATATTGACATGGGATCAGGTTATCATCAGTTAAGATTTAAACATTCTGATATACCAAGGAATTATTTATGAAGTAAGTGTGACCTATAAGAGTTTATTGTGATGTTGTTCGGCATAAGAAATTCTTTAAAATTATTTTATCCCATTGATGAAACTATTCTTTATCCCATACATTGATCAATTTGAGTTTATTTTCAGGACAAAATCTTAGTGTACTCAATGACTCATGATGATCATACCCATCATCATGAATTCATCCTAAGTACAATAATATAAAATATTTTATACTTAAAGATATCTAAGATTAAATTCTGGATTAACAAGGTAAATTTTTTGGGAAATGTTGTCTCTGGGGATGGTATGTTGATAGACCCATATAATTTTTATACAATTGTTTCTTGGGATTAACCAAATATTTTTTTGATATTTGAATATTCATATGTATATATTTTTATTATCATATATTCATCGAGTAATTTTTCCATTTATAATCACCACATTCGAGTTTGGTTGATATGGGTATTATGTTTTAATTTTTTTTGAGCAAGTGAGAATGATTTCATGGACAGGAATAAGAATTTCACTATTATATTGATTTTGATCCTTCCTGAGCTTGGTGGTGATTATACCTTATTTTTTAATGTTTTAGGGATTGGAAATAGAGTAGTGTTGGTGTGGGAAGATATCTTATTGGTGTAAGGGTTATCAAAATTAATTCCACATGAACAGAATTACCATACCCATGATCTCGAGTTATCCATGGTGGTTAATTCCTTAATGTGATAGCAGTATTACATATTGGTCAAAAAACATACCTTGTATACCGATCACAAAAATTTTAAGTAAAACTTTTCCTTATGATATTTTAACACCCAGATGTATATATGTGTTGAGTATATGTAGTCTTATGATTTTGAGAGAGCCTATATACTAGATAAGGGAAATAGTTTTGATGACACATTGATCCAATAGACACAAATGCTAACAGTTCAGGAGTCTAGCCCTTAGTTGAAGATGATGGGGTTGTTCATTGAGATGCATGTAAATGTTTAAGAGGAGTGGGAGAGTATGACTCTTGTATTCTTATTAGTTTATTCAACACTTTTGATCCATAACAAGGAGAGGTGTCTTGGGGATCCAAATTTTATGTCCTTGATTGAAATCTCTAAAGGTGGGGGATCTTATGATTGTACTATAGATATTGATGATATCATATATGATTATAACTATGTTTTTGTTCATTTTTGTATAAAAAAGGAGTTGATGTATGAGTTTCATGCATATATGTGGGTAGTGGACCCTAGTTTGACCAAATTTTACCATGAACATCATAAGAAATATTCATTGATTTTAATAAAATGGGGGATTACAGACATTGTGACATGACGCAACACTAGTTTGCAGGTGAAGGCCAAGAATCAATGAAATAGTGGGTTGTTAAAGATTTTTTACATTCTGGAAGCATAGTGGCACAACGTTACCACGTATTTTGGGGTGGGTCTTCTAAGAATACATTGGATGAATCACAAAATATGGGAGATTTTGGACCTATTAAAAAAATAATCCCATTTCATGACTATCTGGTAACCTTCAATTTTCGATCAGTATGATGATATGTATGTTAGAGAGATAGACCATTTGGATGGAGTTCCTCGTAGTATAGTTTTATATCATGACTTTATTTTAATTTTTACTTCTATAAATACTTAAATAAGGCGTAGGATAATCAAGTTCTTCTATGTACAACTTTTCAACCATAGATAGGTGGGAAATTAGAGAATAATATTAGGGTGGTAATGGATATTATACGGGAATGATTCTTATATTTTGGTGGGTCTTAGGATAACCATGTCACGACCCGACCCAATGGGGCTCGAGCTGTGACTCCCTAAGCCCGCCTCGAATAGGCCAGGGCGGGCGACCAGCGCCGAGTAGGCTATCACACACATTGGAGGCATTAGCCTAAGGTACCTGTACACACACACCCACACACACCTCAATGAAAAAATATAGATATATATATATCAAAACTAAAAAGTAAATGCATGCACACATCTATTCCAAACTAGGGTGCAATAGAAGTACAAAAGGAAAAATAAGTCCTACTAAAGGAAAACTACAAAAATGTCTTACCTACTTAGAAGGAGGAAGAATGCTGCCAAAAGCACCTGCTAGTAAGCTCCTCAGCACAGCTTCAGTAAATCCCCCGGTCGGTCACACACACTAAGCACCGCCAGCTTCAGGTCCACCTAGAACTCCATCGAACATCATGTGGTCTGCACAAGACACAAACATGTGCGGGCAAAGTCCATGCAGGGGTGAGTATAAAAATACACAGTAGGCACCTCAAAAACCCCAAAATAAAAAGGGAGCAACTAAATAGAAACAATCAGCTCATCCCAACCAGAGGGAACCTAGACGAGAGAGAAACTCCATCTCGATACCATCCTCAGATAAACATGACTAGTCATCTCATCTCAGGTGTATGCTCATACACATACCATGAACAACCAGATATACTCAAACCATGCACCAAGCGTGATGGGGTTTCGACCTCGTAACCCGTGATAGGTACATAACTAGGATAACACACTCCACGAGCTCTGTCATCCAGGATGACACTCGTCCGAGAGATGCACGCTCATCGAATATCGTCACTGAGAACCTCACGCTGAAATAGTAGAAATACGTGACTCCTCGGATAGGGGATCACTTCTAGGGTCCACTAGGCGATTCCAGAACCCACACTGGTATATGAAGATCTCACAAATAGAGGATCACTCCCAGGGTCCGCTGGGGGATACCACAACCCAATCTCACATTCGAAGATCTCATAGATAGGGGATCACTCCCAGGATCTGCTGGGGGATACCACAACCCGATCTGGAAATCCACAGAAACACAAAAATCAGATAGAGGATCGTCGTCCGTCAAGGCATTCACGACGATACCGAAACCCCATCTGGTATAGCTCATGATATAGGGGATCGAACCGACAATGGACCAACCCTACTGAAACCACATGCAAGGTAGTGGATCGTATAAAAAATGATGCTTCAACCCTACTATAATCCACATGGTAAGTAGGGGATCATATAACCAATAATACTGAAACCCTACATTGCATGGCCCACTACATAGTGGATCATATTCTCGATGATGCCTCAAACCCTACAGGGTTAACCTGCTATATAGGGGATCTTCACCCATGGATAAGCGGTCACAGCAATACCAGGAACCCGATATAGGGAAACGATGCTAGAGGATACTGCTCCAGGCCCATCGGAGGGATGCCACAACTCTAACAGATTAAATATCCCATCAAGAGGATCAAAAACCTATGCTAAGGTTGTGATGTCGCATGAACCCTCGTAGGAACGAACCAAGGGAGTACCCTTAACCACTACTGGTCCAAAAGTCACTAACCCGATCGACTCACCACAACGCCATATCATGCACCTCCAAGGCCGATACTGAATCCACCATCGCAACCCATGTGAAAAAACACACAGGATAGGATATTTACTAGCTCGAAATAGACATCCAATGAAAAAGGTACTATTCATCGATGTCAGCCCAGGTGGGGCCCACACCACGCTCCCGAAACTCATCAATAAGATCACACTATTGTGATCCCCTCAGAAAGACACATGGGGTCGACTACTTGAACACTCTAAATAGATGTCGGGTGAAAAAGCAACATTTCATCGTAAAACGTGCTAACCGGGCCATGTGGGGCCTTCGCCTGTTCATTATCCCAAACACTAAATGAATCATCTCACAAAGTCCGCATGAGAACTAGGATCATGCTTCCACTAACGGAACATCTATCGGACATCCAGTTCGCGAGGTACGCCCATTGCAAGTTGTAATATTAATTTAATATTATTAAATTAAAGTGTTTCAGATCACCCTCATTCAAGTGCAGAACTCAAAAACCCTGAAAACCACTTCAAAAAGTCTGCCTCGTTGATATGAACCCAAGGCCATCGACGGTGCATCAAATGGAAGAGCCGTTTAGGTGATACGCCCCTTTGGACAAAAGGGGGCCCAAAATGGGCCGGTCCACCCTACCCGGTGAGGTCCATACCACTGGTCCGTATTCCAGTCGTGGGTTTGGTCCAGGTCTCTGAATCCCGCTGGTCGTGGCGCATTATAACAACCCCCCCCCCCCGGGTCTGGTTCCTCCAAACAGATCGTCCACTTGGCCGGTCTTTGTCCGTGTGCCGCACCAGCAGGACCTACAGAACGTGGGTCCTTGTCCACCGCTCCCCCTGAGGTCAGCGCCTCGAGGCTCCTCTAGACCACGATAGGTCGAGGCCACCGCTCGGACCTGCTAGCGTGGAACTGCCTGATGGCACCATCCGCCTCCGCTGCCGACCTTCTCGACTCCTCCACCGGACGCCTCCACACCGCACCGGCCACACCCAATGTCGTCGTCCTCACCGGCCGCACCTGACACCTCCTCTCCGCCTTCTGCCGAATCCATTACAAGCTCTGCTGGTCCGTCGACCGCCGCACGCTAGCCCTCCGAGCCCACCTCGGCCTACTGCACCTCAAAAACCTGGATCCACTGCTTCACCACCCCGATCTTTGGCCACCACCCTAGCTGGAGTCGGGGTGTCCGTCGGCCGGCACCACCGCTCCGGTAGTCCGATTCCAAAACCGATGGCAGGTTTGGAATCCTTGGGATGAGGCTTCGCAGCGCCTGCCCCCAATCAATGATCCCAAAGAGTTTTGGCACATCTTAAAATTCCATTGATGAATGACGAACAACACGTCGAACACGGGATTTAGAAGGGGACTCGGACGGTGGCTTCGTTCGTTCATCCATCGTCCCAATTCTAAAATTTAGAATTAAAATGACGAATTTTGAAAAAAAACTCAAGAAATTTATGACTGAGCATAAAAAAAACTGAAAGCCTACCTAGATCCGGCTGTTCGCCGTTGGTGACATGCCCGCTGCGATCCCACTTTGATCCGCCGGAGTTCTCTCCTCAATCTGTCAAAGAACATCGAAGACCGCCAAAGAACAAGATAGAGAGAGAGAGAGAGAGTTAAGTGAAGAATGGGTTCTCCCCTTAATTTCAACACTCATGTGAATTTATAAACTCACTGAAACTCCACCCATTGTTGCGGATTCCAAAACCTCCGTACCTACTTATTTTATATCACGCCTAGGAAAAACACCAAATTTCAAACTCAATGAATGTTTCGGATTCTCATTTCAAGACTTCATTCGAAAGTTATTTGAAGATAACGTCAGTGATATAAATCACAAAGTCATTATTTCAAAATGAAGTTTTTGACCCAGGGTGACATCTCTCACAGTAGGCCCGCACCCACAACCATTACACCCCACCTAAGGTAAACAACATGCTATGGACGCAACTGTGCCCTTAGATTTCAGATCTGAGCCATCGTTTAATAGATAACTCGTTCTCGCCTCACGCATAGTTTAAAAATACTTAATATTTTTATAAAAATTATTTCTGGGCACACCAAGCCTCGGAATCGCACGCCGTCTTCACACCTAGAAATAAAATTATTCATAGGAATATTTCAAAGTCCGATAGGGCCAAAAACCGAGTCACTAAAACCTCCTTAACATAGAACATTTCATCCCCAAAAAGCCATAAGCATAAGGAAATCAACTGATCTCTCAACTGGGTCTCCCACGCCAATGAGTTTTCCAAAAAACACCACTTCCCAAACACATAAGTTAGAGGAACTAATCAACCAAACCCCAACATTATCTACAATGTGTATCACTAACTCGCTCGCACAGTTTTGATCACGTCACAGAAATGCGTCTCTGTTGGGGAAGGATCCCTCTTTTTCATGCATTCGAAGCACGCCGAACAGCACCCACACAGGGTCTTACCCATCCCTAAACAAACTCGAGGAAGCAATGGAAAGGGAAGAGTAACTCTAAACAGTGTCTAACAATCTACTACAGAAAGTAGAAAGGACACAAGGCATACCTCTATCCATCTGCGGAGCCTCTGGGTCAACAGCCTCTAGGGCATGCAGTTGTCCTCGCCGTTGCCATCCAGCTCCCTACTCTCGGTGTGGACCACATGGGGGTAGGGGTGGTGGAATCTGATACTGCATACCACCTCCTACTCGTGCACCATCTCTGTTGCCAGGTCTGTTGCCCTGTGGAACTCTAAACTCAAGACGTTGCCACTTCCAAGGTAGCCTATTGACTGGAACCCTCTCAGTAGCTCCACGGGTCAGACAATCTCTAGGAGATGTCCTCAACCGCCATAAGCATAACATTTCCTCTCCAGTGGCTGACCAAAACCGGAATGTGGGACCTGTGTGCCCTGAGCCTCAGATCCTCCACCCTGGGGTCGCTTCCTAAAACATCGACCATGCCCAAACCCCTGCATCTGTTGCCGGCTACCAGCTACCGACGTCCCAGCTGCCACATGCCCTAAAATGACGTACTAAATCTGCTCAACCATAATGCTCTCCACCACCAAGGCTCACTCCATAACTCCATCATAGGTGGGCATACACAAGGAAACCTCACCTACCCAGATGACTCTTTGTAGACCCTTCTCAAAGAACCGAGCCCTAAATAATGGGTCTCAAACCATATTTAGGGAGTAGTGCGATAGGTCGATAAACCTCGTGGACTACTCCGACACAGTCATGCCCACCTGTCGAAGCTGTATAAGATCTTGAATCTACACTGTCCTCAGCATCACCGGATAGAACACTTCCCTGAGCAGCTGCAAAAACATTTCCCACGTGAGCGTCTCCTCATCGTGGGACTGCACCATAGAACTACACCACCGCCTGGACAAACCATGCAGAAGGCTCGCTGCAAGGACCACCATCTGATATGGGGTTGTACTCACCAGGCGGAAAGCTCAGGTGATTACTTCGAGGTAGTCATCATCTTTCTAAGGGTCTGGATCACCCCAGAACCTCATAGGTTGCTGCCTCTAGAACTCGTGTAGCACACTCAAACTGCACGGAACCTCATCCTACAACACCGGCACAACCAGCTTCTCGACAGGTGGTGGCTCAACTGGTGTACCACCTGGAGGTGCAGCTTCAGAACCTGTGCCTTGGTATTTAGCCTCTACACGGTGTGGATATTCACCACAATCCCACTGCAAAACCTTCACTGGTTGTCGTCATGGAGGCATCCTGAAATTCAATCAATACGCACCATAGTCAAAAATTATATCTAGAGATCTGACTCAAGAAGAACAAGGGAAAACCAAAAACCCAGGCCTATATGATGCATGTCCCATTATGTCCATGCGACTAGTGTCCAAAAGTACTGAGTCGAAGGGAAGGTTATCAGAGTCCTAATGAATGGATACGTCATCTACATAACCAACACTGGAGTCCCTGGACTGAAATCCGAACATGAAACATCCTGACACTACCTCTATTCAACCCAAACCATACTCACAACTAGACCAGCTATGCTCTGAGATCCTAAAGGTGGAACCTCCTCCGATACCACTCTGTCACATCCCAACCCAATGGGGATCGAGCCGTGACTCAACAAGACCACCTCCAATAGGCCAGGGGTTGGTGACTAGTGTCGAGTAGGCTATCACACACAAGGGTGGCATTAGTATAAGGTACCTGTACACACACACCCACATACATCTCCATGCAACAATGCAGATATGTGAATATAAAAACTGAAAAGTAAATTCATGAATACATCTATCCCAAACTAGAGTGCAACAAAAGTACAAAGGGAAAAACAACGCCCACCAAAGGAACACTACAAAAAATTCCAACCTTCACATAAAGTGGAAGAATGCCGCCAAAATCACCTGTTGGTAAGCTCCTCAGCACAGCTTCAGTAAACCCCCTGATCGGTCGTGCACACTAAGCTCCGCCTGCTCTGGGTCCTCCTGGAACTCTGTCGAAAGGCATGTGGTATGCACAAGACACAAACATGTGAGGGAAAAGCCCATGTAGGGGTGAGAATAAAAATACTCAGTAGGCACCCCCAAAATCTCCAAAATAAAAATGGATCAACTGAAAGGCAACAGTCATCTCATCCCTGGAAGAGGGAACCCAAATGAGAGATAAACTCCATCTCGAGACCATCCTTGGATAAACAGGACTAGTCAGCTCATCTCAGGTGTATTCCCATACATATACCATGAACAACCAGATATACTAAAACCATGCACAAAGCTTCATGAGGTTTCGACCTCGTAACCTGTGACAGGTACATAACTAGGATAACACACTCAATGAGCTCTGTCATCCCAGATGACACTCATCTGAGAGATTCATGCTCATCAAATATCATCACTGAGAACCTCACGCTGAAACAGATGAAATACTTAACTCCTCAAATAGGCTATCACATCTAGGGTCCTCTAGGGGATAAAATAACCTACACCGGTATACACAGATCTCACAGATATGGGATCACTCCCAGGGTCCGCTGGGGGATACTACAACCTGATCAGGCAGTCGAAGATCTCACAGATATGGGATAACTCCCATGATCTGTTGGGGGATACCACAACCCGATCTCGAACTCCATAGAGACACATCACTCAGATAGAGGATCATCTCCCGTCAAGGCGTTCATGATGATACTAAAACCCCATCTGGTATAGCTCGCGATGTAGGGGATCGAACTGATGATGCACCAACCCTACCGAAACCACATGCTAGGTAGGGGATCATATAACCAATGATACTGAAACCCTATTATAAACCACATGCTGAGTACGAGATCGTATAACCAACGATACTTTGACCCTACTATGTATGACCCACTTCTATTGGATCATATTCCTGATGATGCCTCAAACCCTATGAGGTTAACCTGCTAGATAGGGGATCACCGCTCGTGGATAAGTGATCACAGCAATACCAAGAACCCGAAATAGGGAAATGATGCTAGAGGATCCCACTCCGGGCCCACCAGAAGGATTCCAAAACACTAATAGATTAAACACCCCATTGATAGGATCACAAACCAATGATAATGTTGTGATGTCGTGTGAACCCTCATTGGAACAAACCAACGGAGTACCCTCAACCATTGCTGGTCCAAATGTCTCTAACCCATGCGACCCGCCACAATGCTACATTGTGCACCTCAAAGGTGGATACCGAGGCCACCATCGTGATCCACGTGGAAAAAAACGTAGGATAGGCTATTTACTCGCCCAAAACAGACAACCGGTGAAAAAGTTACTATCCACCAGAGCCAAACTGGGTGGGGCCCACACCATGCTCTCAAAAATCATCAATCAGATCATACAATTGATATCCCCTTGAAAAAACACACGGGTTCGACAACTCGAACACTCCAAACGGATGTTGGGTGAAAAAGTGACATTTCATTGTAAAACATGCAAACTGGGACCTGCGGGGCCTACACCATATCTTTGGGCTTAACACTGAATGAAGCTTCTCAAAATGACTGCACAAGAACTAGGATCACACTGCCATTGATGGTGTGTCCATCGGACGTCTGGTTCGCGAGGTATGTTCATTGTATGTTTTAATAATAATTTAATATTATTAAATTAAAGCATTTAGGGTCACCCAACATCAACCATAGAACTCAAAAACCCCTAAAACCACTTCAAAAATTCATCCTCACTGAGACAAAACCAAGGCCATTGACAGTGTATCAAACAGACACGCCGTTTAGGAGATACGCCCCTTTGAACAAAAGGGGCACAAAATCGGCTGGTCCGCCCCGGTCGGCCCAGTCCAGACCACGGGTCCACAGTCCGGCCACGGGTCCAGTCCAGCTCACTATGACCAGTGGTCCATGGCCCATCTGAAGACCACCGGACCCCCCTCGAGTCCTGTTCATCCAAACAAACTGGCCTCTTGGCCAGTCTTTGTCTGTGTGCCGCACCACCAAGACCCATCGAATGTGTGTCCTTGTCCCCCCCCCCCCCCCCCCCCCCCCGAGGTTAGTGACTTAGGGATCCTGCCAACCACGACAGGAAGAGGCTGTCGCTCGAACTTGCTGATGCCGCCTGTCAGCGCTGCACCGCCCACCGCCCCCGTCCACCTCAGCCGCCGACCAGCTCTGCTCCTCCGCCGGAGGCCGCCACATCGCACCGGCCACACCCAAATCCGCCATCCTCACCGACCGCACTCAACGCTACCTCTCCACCTAGTGCCAAATCCCCTATGTTCTCTGCTTGTCCCATGATCGCCGCATGCTAGACCTCTGATCCCACCTCAGCCTACCGTACCGCAACAACACTGCTCCACCGTTGTGCAACCCCGATCTCCTGCTACCGCCCTTGCTGGAATCGGGGCTTCCGTCAGCCGCCACAACCGCTCCGGCGGTCCGATTCGAAAACCAAAGGTAGGTTTGGAATCCTCAGGACGAGGCCTTCATAGTGCCTTCAAATGATCAACGATCCCAAGGATTTTTGGTGCATCTGAAAATTCGGTCGAAGAGCAATGAAGAACGCGCCGAACACAGTATTTAGAATTGGACTCGGACGGTGGTCGTGTTCATTCGGCCATCATCCCAATTCTAAAATTTAGAATTAAAATGACGGATTTTGACAAAAACTCAAGAAATTTATGAACTAGTGGAAAAAAGAACCAAAATACTACCTCGATCCAGCCATTCGTCATTGGTGACGCGCCCGCTGCAATCATACTTCGATCTGCCAGAGATAGCTCCTCAATCCGGTGAAGAACAATAAAGAACATTGAAGAAAAAGAGAGAGAGAGAGAGAGAGAGAGAGATAGAGTGTGTGTGTGTGGGAAGGGAAGAATGGGTTATCCCCTTAATTCCAACACTCATGTGAATTTATAAACTCACTGAAACTCCACCCACAGTCGCGAATTCCCAAACCTCTGCGCCATCTTATTTTATATTCTGCCTAGGAAAAACAGCCCATTTTGAACTCAACATAAGTCTTGGATTGTCATTCCAATACTTTGTTAAAAAGTT
This sequence comes from Viscum album, assembly GCA_963277665.1. NCBI lineage: Eukaryota > Viridiplantae > Streptophyta > Magnoliopsida > Santalales > Viscaceae > Viscum > Viscum album. Next base: position 450,832,056 of record OY728139.1, on the reverse strand, counting down.
ATTATAAGAGAATGTCAATGATAAAAATTACTAGTTCATTATTTTAAAAGGATGATTTTTTCTTTTGGTGACATCTATCACCGTAGGCCCGCGCTCGCAACTTTTACACCCCACCTAAGGTAAACAATACGCTCCGGATGCAATCGTACCCTCGAATTTATAATTCGAGCTACCATTTAAGAGATAACTTGTTCCTGCCTCGAATATAGTATAAAAATACATATCATTTTTATATAAATTAATTCTGGGCACACCGGGCCTCAGAATCATACGCCTTCTTCGTGCCTTTCTCTGGAATAATTCATAGGAATATTCCAAAGACTGATAGGGGAAAAACCCGAGTTGCTAGAAATAACATAGATCTCATTGAGTTCTCCTATAAAAAAGTAATCATGAAATCGTTCTTATAGAACCGTATGAGGAACTCTTTGGTATTCCATGTAGATCACCTTTATGTTATATGGAGTCGGTAGAGTCCAAACCTTTTGGACTGAGTCTTGTATAGGTGATGCCCAAACAAGATAAATTTATTCAAAATTTATGGGAACAACATAGAGTAGAGGGAATTCTTATACTGGTTGATATTGTCAAACTCTTATCTTTACAGTGGGTGATCATGTATTACTTTCCTTTTCACCGATATTGGGTCAATGTAGGATTCAGAGGTAGGGAAATTTGGTGGATTGGTAATTTGGGTTGTTTGAGATCGTGAAGATGATTGGACTGGGGGAATATATATTGTCTCTTACATAGAGTTATATCCCAATTCATTATGTTTTTCTTTTTTCACATCTCTGGTACAATCTCTCAGGTCCTTCTCATGTGATCTACATTGATGATGTTGAGCTTGAGGCTAATGTATCCTTTGAGGATAATATGATTCATGTTATGTATTTTAATAAGAATGTATTGAAGGGGAAATATTTTACATTGAACTATGTGTTGTGGTGTGATGGTCATGATTAAGATAAATCATGGGATGTGGAAGAAGATATGGGCTCATTGGCTTTACCTTTTTACTTCAGATGTTTATTGATACTTGAGAGTGAATATTGAGGATGATCTAATATAATTGGGGGAGATTGTAAGATATTGACCTTTATAGAGATGTCTCTTTCTTGTTTTCATGTAATCATTTAACCTTGTTGTGATCATAATTTTGTTGGGTCTTTATTTGGGGGGTTTTCATGTGAATTGTCAGATATTTGGAAGCTCATTGGTTTGTTCATGGCTGGTTCATAGTTATGGAAAATTTTGTGGTTTTCCCTAGGAAACTATGCAATCCATTTGGAGCCACAGGACGGGGGTACATGGTTTGACCAAACCCTATGGCCACCCTCCCCAACCCATTCACCCTTAGAAATATGGGGTTTTCCCATTTTGTTTATGATGCATCAAATCATACTCCCACTTCGTAGAACCCATGAAAACAATATATAAGGGGATTGTGGTTAGGGTGCATGAGTTGTCATAATGTGAGGCATGTTCAAAACATTGTTTGGATGATTATATAAATACCTGAATTTTTTATTAAAAATTCTTAAACCCTCAGGTTTATATCCTTAATCACTCTCACTAAACCTAATAACACTTATATTTCCCTTGGAGGCTCTTGAGAGGATTTTAAGGCTCCTTGAACTGCTTTTTTTATAAATCAATGATTTGATGGAAGGATTAGCCACATTTCTGGAGTGGGATATATTTTCTTTATGTTTATCTCTCTCTTATCTTTAGATCCCCTTTTATATGGTGGAATTACTAAATTTTGTGTTATTTTAGATCTAATTTTTAATAGATATAGGTTTTTTGGATCTTGATCCTATGTTTTGATCATAGATATCATCTGCTATTATGATTCCAATTATTCTACATCAAATTTCGGGACATGGTTTGGTGAGTGTTCATCAATGATCTTGAGAAAAGTTATATAATTGATAATTATCATATTCCTAATATTGATCTCATGTTGTAGTGATATCATTTCATTCCTATTTTTTTAATTTGTATTAAATTAGAAATATTATTGATTCCCATTTGATTACGAGACTCTTCATGGATCCCATTGGACCCATTGAATATTTAAGATCGCACTTCATGGAATCCCATGGGGTGTTCCAATACACTTGAAATGATTATTTTTGAATTCTAAAAAAATGGTATAAAGGGTCTGTGGAATTGAACTAAATCATTATTTCCTGGTTGATAAAGGGATTTAAAGTGTTGAATGGATTAACTTTGATAAGTTAATGAGTTTTTAATAATTGATGATAAATGGACTAATAGTTAATTTTTCTTGTTATTCCCCATTATTAAAGTAAATAACCACTATGGTGATTTATAAATTAAATGGATCCCCATGGTGAGATTGATTGATACTAAGGTTAATTATGATGAATGTTGATATATATATATATATATATGATGTTGATGAATGATTTTTCAATGATTTTTTGGTGAGGGAATGATCCTCCATGTACCCAAATGGTATTAGATTATAGCACTATAACCCTAATGTATACAAGTGACCAATAAGTTATGGGTGAGGGACTGATTATATAAGTACACATGGGGTTCCAGAATGATTATCTTGGCCCTCAATATATATATATGTGAGTGTGTGTGTGTGTGTGTGTTTGTGTTTATGTATTTTGGAGTTTGTGGGTGTGTCTCTCAGTGTGTGTGGGTGTGTGTGTGTGTATGTGTGTCTGTTCCTGTGTCTATGTGTGTGTGTGAATGTGAACAATGAGTTGTGGTTGTGGAACAGATGCTCCAAGTACCCATGGGGTTTGAGACTGAATCACTATTCCCCTGATGCAAAGATTTGAAATGAAATGAAACAAAATAATGAAATCCCATGAATATAAATAAATGAAGAATCTCAATGTTGATTGGATAAGACTCTGAAATAAGCCAAAGTAGTTATGATGTGGTTGGATAAAGAATTATAAATGTGAAACCTACCAACTTCTTATATTTTATATTTATTCATTATACAACTCCATACACTGTTATAGACTAGATATTTCTTTATATAATAATGGGGGTGGCCTACTAAGATATACTAACACTCAACATGTGTTACTTGATAGGTACCCGAATAGAGATCATGTTTTCAGGAGTGGATAATTTAAAGAGCCCTCTATTATAAGGATGATTTTATATTCGGGATAAATCATGGATGAGGGAACTAGACATGATGTATGAACCCTCTGGGGAGTTTTTAGTGTGTATTTTTTTTGTGGTTTTCATTTGACACATGACACTTATATGTAAAGGAATATATGTTACTTTGTATTAGGGTCATTTTACCTATTTTGGATTTAATCATGCATTGTTTGGTATATTATTGATTATTTTAGTATCTTAGGTATATTTAATATTGATTTAATTTATTATACTACCTTTATAAATAGGTTATTTTCTTCCCACATTATATATTTGACACATGATTCTAGTAAGAAGCCTCTAGAATATGAAGAGGCATGCCTGAGGTTATACAGAAAATTATCTCGAGGCTTTGGTTTGTGGTAATTAGGTTTAGGTCTTACAAAATATGTGTATAAAACTATATATTACACCATAAAATGGTTGGTACTGGAACAGCCAAATTGATCTAACACACTATCCAGCTGGGGTGTAGACATTGTCGATCTAGTGGCTCCAATGGATCAATGGTGTAGCCCAACATTTCATCAGTATAGGATAACCAGGAGTGCATTAACTCCACCCATTTGTATTTAATTTCACTCATTTACCATCTTTTCAGTTATCCCATTCTTTTTGGGAGCCTCCCATCTCAAATTTGAGACATCCCTCATTGACCTTAATGATCCCCAATACATCTTTCTTTGGTTATTCATCATTGTTCTGATCATGTGATCCTAGAATGTTGTGTTTTCCCAAAATATACCCCAATTTACACTTTCTATTTTACAAGTAAGCATGGATATATGATGTATATATAGTATATATGTAGATATGATCACAAAGTCATCCATTTTTTTAGATCAATGATGGATATAGCATTTTGATGATGTCTCTTGATCGAACTGAGATTTACCATCAATTACAGACATCACATGGGTATGTGGTTAGGGTTCCTCTTATTAGACCTATTTTGGATAGTGTATTGATGATATAACTATAATACATTGATGATAATTTCATATATTAGTGTTGTATCTGACATTTCATCAACATCTCTTTGACTAAAGTACGATCTATCATGAATGGGTGACATTTACTAGTTTGTTTTCTTATATTGATAATCTAGATGTGCTCTTCATCTTTATTCTCATATTGGGTCTTTTTTTATGATGTTTTTATGGTTTATTGACGTTCGTTGTCTAGACGCATGGTTCCATTATAGATTAAATAAATAATTAATGATATTTTCTGGAATAGACAATAGATTCAGTATTTTGGATTCCTCTTCTTCGAGTTATCTTGTAATTATCGTCATTAAAAAATCCATGAGGTATTTGATTCTATATCACCCTTCATGGAATTTAATATCCAAGGTCCTATTTTATAAAAATTATTCTTGAAAAATGGAAACCTCAGATCGGTATCCATAATATGCGGTATAGTTCTTAAATGGTGCATAATGTGATTCAGGTATTTATCCTTTTAAAAATATTGTAGTACTTATTCAATGAATTTCTATATCATTTGAGTCCGTTAAATACTGTTTTTTCTTTAATTTCATAATGGGATTACATAACTTATTGACCATACATTATGGTGACTACTTGTGTTTATCTGTGTATCCTAGGAGACCCATGTGTGATACTTGATTCAATGAGTATTACTAGTGTAGATTTTTTAATGATTTATGTTGACAAAATGTTGTTATATGTTCCAACAATATTCTCTTGATGGTGTGTTATCCATTACCTTATTATTCTCTTTCTTGTTGTGTGTATTAAACATTCCATGGATTTATTTTCTTGGTACTCATAACAGGTAGACTCTAGTGGTATGATTACCACTTATAGGGGTAGTACACATGACATGTGTTGATGTTGGTGGTGGAAATATTCAAAAATTAGCAAAATCATATCCTTATAGCCTAACCTGAAAATTGATGCTTTAAGAATATTGGGTGATGTGTCAAAACATCATTCCCTAAGGATATCATGTTTATGTTAACTAGTCGATCTTGTGGACCGACACAAAAAAATTACACCTTAAGGATATCTGGTCACATGATTTCTAGACCTATGGAATCTCCATGATCACTTCTAACGTCATCTAATTATCCTTCCAGTATGGATCTGAAGAAGGTATGGCTGAGACTCGGGGTTCTTTGTTTAACACATGGATTATTACGGTGTGATTTTTTATTCTTGTGGTGAATTTATTATATTAATTACTAAACCTATTATATCAATGAACACATGATTGGGAGACAAGGTTGGTTCCAACTAAGATTAATTAGATTTAAAATATATAGCAATCTTTATATACCGGAATGCTTCTTGTATAAGGATCCAGGAAAGGGAAAGTAGATCGTGTATGATGGTAGAACGATGAGCATGGAGCAGGGAGAGGTACCAAGATGTAATCTAGAGAATTATATAGTGTTTATTTATTTTCATAAACTCTTTATACAATTATTTTTCTTATCACTCTAGTACCCTTGTATATTCATTTCTATGATATGTGTTCCATATAACATTACATTATGATTTTTTATCTCCCGCCTTCATTAAACTATGTTTCATTATAATTTATTTACATTTTATATTGTAAAGAAATGATACTTATATTATAGTCTCACCATTTTTATGTTTAGACACTAGCTACTAGTCGATGGCCCTTTTCATATTGAGAGGAATTCATGAGTTCTTATGGATCTCTGGCTTAGTATCGATGGTTCATGTCAGGAGTTTCAATCATGATTCCTTTATTAGGAAATAAAAATTGATTGAATCCTATAATTTCACATCACATTATTTGTAGTAAGTATTCTCTGTATTAGATTCCTACATAAAATATTCTCAAGAGTATTGTAATGATAAATTGGGATATTTTAATAGAGTCTTATCTTTTATCTCAATTTTATGAAAGGTTTAGATGTTTTTATAGATGAGTAAAATTTCAATGTTATGAATAATATATATCACACATTTTCTAGAAGTTATTTTACTCAGATTTTATTATTCTATAATGTTCTAGAGATTTGGAAACATCTTATGATCGCTACATATAAATGTACTATTCTTCAAAAGAGAACTCTATAAAAATAGGTGAATATAGTGTAAATGATGAAAATAATAATCATGTATAATTTATTCATAAGATACCTAAACACATTTGAATATAATTACTGAATAAGGAAAATGATAAACATCACAATATAAAAGGAAATAAGGCAAATGAAACTACATGGTCTGGATTATATAGTTGTTAAAATATGTATTTTCGTAATTATGTTCATACTTGTAATTTTTGATGGAGATATGTATATATCAAAGATGACTATACAAGGTATAACAATAAAAAAAGATATTATGTTCCCTAAAAATGTGTTTTTTATGGATAAATATGATAAGGTAACATTTACACCTTCCTCATCCTAAACATAAATTATATCTTATAAATCAATTAAAATGATTGAAATATATGGTTGAGGACTATAGTGAATGATGTTTGTAATTTTATTTGTGATTTTGTGTCTAATTCTAACATTGAGTCCACATGTCATGTGCCTTGTGTTAAAAAATTATAAGAAAATGTTGATGAAATATATAATACGGTAAAAACTATTGAGTATGCTTATGTGAAACAAAACAAAAATCATAAGAATGTGATAGAGGATAAAGATAATATTTCACTAGTATAAAAAATTTCTTTCATGGTGGTGTTTGGAAGCTGGTTACATAGTTAATAATTAATAAAACCCAATGAAAATGAGTTTTAGCATCATTTAATATATAAATATTGTTAAAAATATTGTTTTAATGTTATCAATTAGAATAAATGATGTTAAAATCCAAATGAGATACATGTTTTTACATTTTTTATTCGTATAACTGATGTTAAAAGTTAAAATTTACATCTAATAGAAGTGATGTTCTAATTTTCTTAAGGCATGCTTTCAATTTTTAAATATCTGCAAAACTTTATAACATCTTGAACAATTATTTTCAATACCATATATAAAAATTTTCATTATCCCCTTCCTATATTTTTAATCTAATCATCTATTATCTTCATCATCATTACATCACTTCTTCATTCAATTATTTCAACATGGTATTTATCATTGTGCTCTAATTATTTAATTTTGTATTATTGAATTTCTTCAATATAATTTTTTTGACTATTTATTTTTTAATGATGAATAATAAATATTCTTATCAAGTTGAGAAGACATAATTCAATATGAGATGTACTAGTTAGAGTTCCAAATTAAATTCAGACCACATCTTAGGATGTGGTAACAGTTATTTACTCAAAGGGAAATATGTAGCAAAAAAAATAGATTCAAAGGATGCCACTATAAGCATAGAAATTAAGTAAAATAACTAAATTCATTTTTCTATTTCTCGTTTTGTTTCTTAAATTTACTATTTCATATATCTCATTATACATTAAAGATAGTAGTATTCATTGAAATATTTAAAACCATGCAGACCCTTTTGAAAATGTTCATTCTTATAAAAAACGTTATAAGTTACTTTTTTACATCAGTTATCAAAATAAATGACTTAAAATCCATAAAGTATTATATTTTCACATCATTTATAATAAAAACTAAAATTTAATGTCTAAAATTTAATGTTTTTAATAGGAGTTTATATACCCTAATTTAAGAATAATATATAAAAAATAAAAGACATTCATGTGGTATAAATAATCGATGTAAAAAATAAATAAAAGGAACATTAAAATGTATTTTTAAACTATTATTTATTATAATTTATTTATGTATAAATATGTTAATTATAAACTCAATGAATAAAATGAAAAGTTGAAAATTGATACTTTTAAAAAAGATTCCTAAATAAATTATAATTTTTTAGATGATTTTAAGGTTTTCTAAAGGGAAAAGGGAATTTTTAAAAGGGGGCTCTCTAAAATTAAAGAAGGACAAGATTTTTTTAGAAAATCTATGTATGTTAAGGATATTGAAATTATATATATGATCCATCTATTTAATTTAGAGAAATATTTTAATAGTTATAATTGAATGTTTTATTCATCTAATTTTAATTTGTTTTATGTAGTTTACATGGACAATAAACATCTAATTATTATAAAAGATTTAGAAAACTACTTGGAAAATTAGTGCATTAAGTGATATATATAGTATGAGTTAAATATTGGAAGAGTTAATATAGTTGGGGTTCTAAATGTTTTGTGATTAATTTTGGGGAATACAAACAAATTTACATATCCAGGCGATGCATTTTCAATTGTCCACCATGCATACCCTTTATGATTTTATTATATAGTATACTAGCATGAGAATTGTTTTACACAATTATTTATTTACAGGGATAATTTATTTGTTTTTTATTATTTGGTTTATTGGTATGTTCTTAATTTTTTTCATATTTTTTATTTATTCCAGATCTTTTATATTACATTAAATATCATTAACATGTTTCATAGCTCCATGTAGTATTTTTTTCTACAAGAGGAGTTCATAATATGTGTATTCTCTATTGTATCATTTTAGGAAGAGAAATATTTGGTCAATGAGGTATTTTCAAAAAATTTAAATATATTTTTTCTTGAACAATTTTTTTATCTTTTTACTATTCACGAGCTCATCAGGAGTAAACGATTTTAATTTTAATTTTGAAAATGTGGAATATTCCAGGAATAATATTTTATTTCTACTTAAGTTTGATTGTTTACTCTTGAATTATTATTATTTAATATTTTTTTATGATTACAAAATGGGATAAAACATTTTTGATTTATAATTATAAAATATGTGGGAATGAAGACTGGCTCATTTCAACTTTTTTTCTATGTTTTTTATATTTAAAAAATCCAACTATTATTTTAATTATTTTTTTTGTTTAATGTTGTTTATATAATTTATTATTATTTTTCTCACATAATTTAAATTGTTTTCATAATTTATGGTTATTATTTGTTGATATTATTTTTCATTATGTGAATTTTAATATTTTATATGGGTGAAAGTTTCCTATGTATAATCTTTTTATACAAGTGAAACAATACGAAATTACACTTACATATTGGTAATTTTGTAAATTTAGATATATAGTGATCTTGATATAATAAATCATTAACCTTACATATTATAGGGTTACTAATACTTAATCATACTTATGAAATGATATTCAGTAAATTATTATACTATTAATGCTTTGTATTTAGTCTTATGTATTCATGTTGTAATTAATATCACATAGTATTTGATAAACATTAATAAAGACTATCACCTATCAAAATTTGGAAAAATTGTGGACCATTACACCTCAATTATAAAGCGAAGTAAAATTAATTTATTGATAATTCTATAATGTGATGATTCATATATATATGAATTTACATTCAAAATTTACTGTTATAAATTAAACAAAACATCCTATTATATATACATCAAAAGATAAGGTTTTAAAATTTTAGTGGTTTATTAAAAATATATACATTTACATATTGAATATTATCTTTTATATATACAAAATATTTCTATTATACATTATTTTGAAGCATTATAAAGATGTGTTTGGTAAATATTTTCAAATATTGAATGATGCATGTTGAATTATTTATCACTTTTTTATGAGTTTATAATCAATATAATGATATCAAAGATAATTTAGGATATGTTACTAAAATTAAAATGGTTCTATTTTTGTATTCATATATATCACATAATTGTTGGGTACATTCATGTTGACTAATGATTATTATTATTGATGATTTAATTGATGAATTATTGAGAGTCTATGAATATTTAATGTTAATGATATTATTTATTTATTTAATTTTTATTCTATCATTTATTCTTTATAGGATGTTAAAAAATTTCCCACATGAATTATTCATTGATCATTAAATGGGAATATTTTACTGTTTGGATTTAAGGAAATTAATTCATTATTGAATCATCTATATAAATAAGGATGAAGTTATAGGCAGTGACAGAACATAATATATTATTCATACATAAAAGGATAAAAAAATTCAATATTAAAATTTTTCACACATTTTATTACTATATTTCCCAAATCATAGTCCTTCTACATAATTAATGGTATGAGGATACTTATTTATATTCAAAAAACTCCATCTAAATATTTAATTTCTTATAACTATTTTATATTTATAAGAGTTGTATACAATGTTATGTAATTTTTATCTTGTATCTCACCAACTAGGTATACCCCTATTAAATAGTACATATTGGTTATGCTAAAAAATAGGTTATTCATGATCTCAAAAAAGTCAAGGACGTTTATAACCACACATAAAAAAGAAATGGATTAGGTTAGGATTCCTCCTGGAAATTCTCAGTTGGGTTTTCTCCAATAAAAGGTTGTGTTATATTTGTAGCTATAAAGATTTATATAGGGTTTGTGTCTCTAGGTGTTAATTATATATATTTTAAATAGTTTTCACTCTACTATATATGTTATATATATTATAGTGGATTTCCATAATCTTTGGTTGACCATGTTAAGAGTAGATTAAGGATCATTGGATCGGAAAAATTATAAGATACTAGTGTTCTAATTTGTTATTTATTATTAATCATACACACTTGACACATAAAATATAATAATTTTTAATAATTAAATTATTCATTATTATTATCCACTAAATTCCCCATTAATGTATTAATTAATTTGGTCATTTTATGATAGAAATCCCCTCACTCCCTCTCTCTTTCCAACTATGTTATGTGACCTAACAAAGTGTTGGTTCCGATCACATTTATTAGATTATAATTAAACAAAAGGAAATTCATTTAACATTAATATTCATAGAGAACTGATTGTAATCTAGAGAATATTTTTTAAAACATAAAAAATCAAAAATAAATTTTACTAGAATTAAATATACCCTATCATTCAAAATTTAATATATAGGATGAAAAATTAAAATTATTATATTTAAATAAATTTTGTACATAATAAATATATTTTAAGTAAATAAAATTTTTTCATAAAATTATAAAGAATATAAATATATATATACCAATATGATTTCATAAAAATCATGGTACTCAAAAAAATGTTATTTTTTTATCCACTAAAAAATTATACAATTTCTAATAAATACAAATAATTAAAATAAAAATATTATTTACATTATTTTTACAAAAAATATTTCAATTTTATAAAATTTAACTTATTAATATTATATGACTAAATTTTAAATAAATCGAAAAAATAAACTATTTCCCTCAGAAATGTGACTTCATTGGGGAAGTCATTATTCCAAAACTGTTTCTAATGGGTTCGTTCATAGAACTAGAGACACCCAATGGCTCTGTATCCGTAGGGACCTACTTTCTAAATGGATGAGCTCATTAGGTATTTTGACCCACGATGCTTAAAAACTCAAATTTGTTGAGAGGATGGGATGTCGGGATAATCCCACCCTTTTTGGGGGATTATATCTTACATCATGACTCTCTTATAGGTTTAAAATATGTTTATAAATTCTTCATTAATTAAAAATTATGATGTCAATTATCCCAATATTGAAATAAATTATTAGAATGTGTGGAATTCAGAATCATCTGTATGTATATGAGGTTCTTCATCAATAGAGGTATTTGTATGTATGTGATGATTACTATTGATGGTATCCTATAATATACTACAAAAAGATTCATTGTTTGTTATTACGATGATACTGGTTTTCTAGCCATATAGTGGGGAACTGTGGAGTGCACGGTCATCCAGGTAGATGAATGTCACTCTAGAATTTATCATCATTCAGGGAGGAAGATCTTTTTGTGATGTTCATATCGAACCCATAAATGGGCTTCCTAAATATAATTGTTACAGGAATAATAACCCAAATAGTTTAGTGCCATTTAATGGGGAACATCACAACTTTTAAGGTCATGTGATGAGGAACCAATCCTATAGTTTTACATCATGTGAAAAGGATGTCATGGCGGAAGATGCCTAGTCAATTTTTGGTGTGGGACTTATACCTAAGAAGCCCAAGGACCCTGAAAGGGATATGATCTACCAATTTTAATTATACCCTAATGCAGATATGGTCAAGAAGAACATAGTTGGTTTAGGGTATTGGGTTTGAACCTCAATGAGGATTCCAACATATCATGTTTGAGTAGGAATCGAAGCCCACATAATTCTTTGGTGAGGACCTCGCCTATGGAGGCCCTGAATGGGATGTCTCATAGGGGAGTATGGCCCATTGAGATGATAAATTAAGGATTACTCTTGAAATATTTATTCCCTATGAAGAAAACATGAGAGATATTGTTTCTTATGGTCATTTGGGGGATTAACATGGGGCTTACTCCTAAAGAGGATACCCATATTAAGAGAATTATAATTAGGGATTACTCATAAGGATTATTCTCATTGAGCTATGTCCATTATTAGGCTTCCTATGTATCCTGATTAGCAGGAATCATATTTCTCATAGTTTGGTCAGGATTTGGGCATCGTGTTGATGTTGTGATTATTACAATCCTCTAAACCCATGTAGTTCATTCTTTGAGTGAGAAAGAAGAGGATGTGAAATATTTAACAAACCAAACACATTCCTTCCTTTTTTGTTGGAAGTAGTAGGGCCTATGGTGGAAGATTCTATAACTATTGTGGAAGAGGCCAAGTCTACGAAACTTCCCTCTCTTCATTATACATTTGAAATGAGTCCAATGTAAGGAAAGAATGGGGTGAAGGATGTAGATAAGACCAAGACGGCATCCTCCTACATGAAAGGCTAGGGGATTCAACTGGATGGTTTCCCAGAAAAATTGTTTCACAGCATAACGGGGATATCATTCCATGTGGAAGGGAAAATCATGTTTGATTCTTATCCTCCCTACTGGGAACTAGATGCTTCAGGTCTTAATGAAAATAAGGATTTTATAGATTCATTTCCCAAAAATCCAAGACATTGAACTTGGAAACGTAGACCCTAGGGTAATAATCCACATGAGCATATATATACAAAAATAAAAATGTATCGATGATCCTTAGCCTCTCGTAGAACAAGTGTAGGAAACCACTGAACATAGAAATATAATTCCAAATGGAAGACACACTAATGTTCCTTTCCCAATGGATTATTAAATTGGAATGTCATTGTGGATGTTTTGGTTTTATCCATCTTTGGTAAGGGATATATATTATAATAATCTTTACATTGAGTGGATTTAAAGGAGGCATTATGAAGAGCTCGCAAAAGATAAAGGGTAGGGAGAACCAAGGATGACCACACAAGGGGTCTCCACATAAGTAGGATTGGGTTAATTTGTTTCACCTTGGGTGAAAAAAAACCTAGATGACTATACTTGGGTGAGATTTGGTTCAATACTTCAAGGATCTTCATATTTATTCCCAGATGTGAGTAGTGCAAGATAATTTTTTTGTAGGGTGGTTTTACTATTCTTCTTATTTTAGTGGTTGGAAGAACTAGTTACATAAGTGTTGTTTTTTATACTTAATGGACTTAAGTCTCACTATGACCTTATAATTCACTTTAATTAGGGGATATAAAACTACAATTTAGGTTTTGGTAAACATGATAAATGCACTAGGGAGATTATAGTAGCAATCGACCTTCGGGGAAATTCTGCCTTGGGGTAACTCTACATTGAGTCTTCAAAAATCCTTCACCTCCACCTCTTGCTGAGAAAACCATTCCCCTAATGAAAGAAATTTAACTTATCATGGAGGAAATTGATACATGATATGATCCATTACATTACCCTTATTAGGTTACTTTTGAGGAAGTAAAGATGTATTATTCGAGGCGATACCCAAATTTCAGAAAAACCTCTAATTTCAGGTATGCATATCTCCATTATTTTCTTCGATGTAAACAATATCATGAAAAAGAACTTCTTATCCTGACCCCTCAAAACAAGAATCATTTTCTTCAAGATATTCAATGATTTCATTCACCGACTCATAATGTATAGCTATCATTATATTGATATTTTTGTGAATTTTTTTTCTTAAGTTCCCTCCATAATACTTTTTCCTCTTCTTGTTTTGTTCCTAAGAATGGTTTCCTATACAATAAGCCAAAGGGGATATTCTTATAGTTAGATATGCATTCATTTTTCAGCTTCTTCCCTAATTAGGAGAAAAATTAATTCTACAAAGGAGGGATATATTGATGTGAAAACTCCCTTAGCCCTATGGGTTGGGGCTGTTCTTGTTTTTCCTTTTTATCCCTTCATGCTATGTTTTTCAGATCTGAGGGTTGGGTTCAAAAATCACCCAACCCTACGGTATTGGGTGGCTCTTGATATTATATATCTAATAAAAATTCATACACTCTTCTAGTTTTATAGAGTTTACTCCGAATATGGGTTGTTTTCATTATTTAACACCCACATAAATCACCTATTTGTAATGACCGTTGTGAAATTTCTAAAATTTGTGCAATCTAATGATTAACATCATCTAAATGGGATGCCTAATCAATATTCATAGATTCTTTATGAAAATTTATTTCAACATCTATATCTCTTTGGGCCTGACATTAGTGAGAGTCAGTCGAGGTATATTCTTGCTGAGAATATCTTCGGTCATGAACATAATCCATTTATTGTAGTTGGTATTCGGATATAACAATGCATGATAGAAATTTTGGCAGGATTTGCCATATTTGGAGTGAAATTAAATGAAATACTCCTTGTACACCCCATACACTAATATGAACACCAAATAGGGTATCTTTGATCAATCACCAAAACCTTATTAATGCATCAAGGCACACACATTGAAGAGTTCCATGTTGCTTCTCGTTATTTTTGTGTCGAGAATCCATAAGTTATGTGAAGTCAATTTGGTGTTGTTACACTTCTATCACCATTACACGACTTAGGTAATCATCATAAGGTAATTTCATTTCCCTCAGGTGGTGATGTTTTTCCTGCATGTTAAGGCAGATGTCATGCATAGAATATTCTGCCAACATCTCAGGAATTCTATATTAAGGAGTGGAAAAAGTCCATAACATGATGGGAATTTCATCATTGGAAATTTGTTTTATCATTTTCAATATATCCTATTTATATTTTTATAGAGGATCCTCAACCTTATTAGACTAAAGTTGGTGGATCTATACAATTTTATCTGAATTCGAAATATCGATTGGGAGTTATTTGATTTCATTGGAAGATAAATGGCCTAAGCGTGGTTTGGAGAATGGAAGCCACCTTGTTTTTTTATAATTGATAAAGGATTTCTCCCACCAGTTACAAGGCATCAGACATGACTAGAATTTTATTTTCATGTTCATTAAGATAAGAGGGATTTCTTGTCTCAACATTGTGATTTGGATAATTGTCTTGAAAATTTGAATCACTACTTTGGAGAGAAATTGCATTGTGAATTCCATCATGCAGAGGAACATCATAGTGGATTAAAAAAGTGTTATACTCTCTTGCTCCTTGGTTGTATGTCCACAAAGAGGATTGTTGTGGTTCTCATTAAGAGATAGGATCTCAATATTGACTGAATTATCATAAATAAATCCATCATGAAGATGTTTTTGATGAGGGACTTCAGGGTTACTGCTTTTGCTTCCATAATTTTGCAATAGTAGGGTAGGACCTTGAGCTTCAATAGATAAATGTATGAGGGATTCAAGAACTCCATCATTTAGTGGATCCAAATCACATATCGTCTCTTGGTTTTCTAGCTATGTTTAATATGAATTCTTCTTTGATGAATTCTTAAAATATGTTGGTGGCACATACTGGTAAAAGTTGTTTTCATGGGAAGTTGTGTGTGCCTTCATTGGAGTGGTTGTTAGAATAGACCAATTATCTCTAATTGTAATGGGTGTATGTTCCGGATTCGGTTGCCTGTCTAAGATGGGGGGGTGTGCCCCATAACTCACCTGGATGGTAATAGTGGTATGTATCTACTCTGGGGTGAATGATGAGCCACCCTGATTATGATAATAGAGTTATTCTTATATACACCAGGTACTCTTTGTTACCGCCATTATAATATCTTGGATAGTCACTATGATATGGGAATGTTTTTTTTTCTCCCCTTTTGCCATTCCAATGATATTATTAGTGACATCAGCAACCGGAACTAGGATATATATCCATTTTTTTTATTAGGGATAAGTACCTTCTCTTTTCCTCCCTATATAATCATTGAATACTAATAGTACTCATGGGTAGATTGTTGGGTGTTTCCTCTACTTATTATTGGGACATTCTGAGTAAATTCTCAATGTGCTTCGAGATGAGACTGTTAGAGGGCTTGATAAATGTTGGCATGTGTATGTATTTTCTTGCTATTTTCTTCCAAAAATGGTCTACAGATTTATTTGACTACTTCTAGATGGGTTTTCTAGAAGTACTGGTGGGTGTAGGAAGGTTTATTTTCCTTCATAAAAGTTTCCATCATATTTGGTTAGTGGGATTCTTTGAATTCCACCACGAAAAACTACTGGCTAACTGAATGATGTCAGATGGGTGTGTGCACCCGCTATTTTTTTCACAAAACTAGGTTAGTCGGATTTTCTAGAGGGAGAAAAGGTATGAACCTTCTCTCTTTTGGCTGGTTGTTGTCCTCGGCGGGCCGTCTTGCAAGACCGATTCTGAGTGTCCTGGGTCGAATAGTCGAAGGTGAAACCCTCATCATGTTGAGGGATTACTATCGCATGACATTTGTTATTATGATTATTGGAAAGGGGCCCTTGATAAGGGACCATATTCCTTAGTGATGAGGTAGTATGTGGCATATTCATCCGCCTCTCTGAAATATGGGAGGGACTAATCATTTCATTCTAGTGATAATCACCCAAAATGGTTGAAGATGATAGTCAACATTGTCTTCTTCATGACAACAAGTCATGTTTGACTAGATGAACATGGTGATTTTTGACTTAGAGGGATTTTGGGCCGCCTATAGGGTTGGGATGGTACTATGCTGATGGTGCTCTCGAACCAATGAATTAAGGACCAATGATGAAGATGTTGAGTCAGTGATGGTGTCCTCTATGTGGATAAGGATCTGACATGAGATACATTCGGTTTGATCATAGGTGTAAAATTTAAGGAATCCATTGGATTGAATGGATATCTAACATGATAGACATATAGACATGAACCTTGTTAAGGAAAATTCTTTTTGAATGAACACATGCATTCCTAATTTCCTTTTCTGAACATTTTGTATCAACTGATAGGGTCATAAATGAGGTGAAACACTATCAAATTAGTTAAGGATTCATGTTGGGTTCAATATTTAGTATTTCCCTTGGAAATGTGACTTTATTAGGGCAATCATTATTTCTGAACGGTTTCCAATAGGTTTGTTTGTGGAACTAAAAAAATCAAATAGCTCTGTATCCATAGGGACCTATTTTCCAATAGTAGGAACTCATTTGTTATTTTGACCAACAATTCTTTAGAACTCACATTGTTCTAGGGGATGTGTGTTCGAGATCTTCACACCCCTTTTTGGGGAATTATTTCCTACTGTAGTGAAATCATATAAATTTAAGATGTGTTCATGAATACATCATTAATTCCCATGTACGATGTGAGTTATCCTAATATAGTAGTCAATTATTAGCATTTGTGGAATTCATAATCATCTATATATGTCTGACATTCTTTATCAATGGAGATATTTGTATGTATCTGAGGTTCTCTGTTGATGGTATCCTCTAATATACTAATTATAGATTATTTGTTCATTATTACGATGATACCGGTTTTCTATCCACACAGTGGGGTACAATTTATTTTATGGTCATCTAGGCAAACGAATTCCACTTAGGAATTTATCATCATCCAGGGATATGAAAGTTGTTATGATGTTTGGATAAATCCCATAAATGTGCTTCCAATGTATCCCTTTGAAACGAATCATAACCCAACTAGTTCGGTTCCACCGAATGGGGCACGTCATACCTTTTAAGGACATGCAATGAGGACCAAATCATATAGTTTGACATCATATGGCAAGGACTTCCAAGAAGAATATTCAAATTCAATGTTTTCTGTCAGACTTATACATAAGTAGTCCAAGGATCATGGAAGGGATATGAGCTTCCATGTTGAATTAGACATTGCAAGGGATATGTCTCAAAGGAACAGGTTAGTTTTAGGGTATTGGGATTCAACCTATGGGAGGATTCCAAAATATCCAATTTAAATGATAATACACCCTTCATAGTTTATTGGTGAGGACCTAATCCTTTGGATTCCCTCAATGGTATAACTTTCAGGAGAGTATGGGTCCATGAGATGATAGATTAGTTACTACATTTAAAAAGTATATCCCCGGTGAAGGGACCATGGGGGATTTTTTTTATTCATGGTCATTTAGGGGATTGACTTCGAGATTACTCCTTATAAGGATACCCAGATTATGGGAATTATATTGGGGCTTATTTATAAGGAGTATGCTCATTGATATCAGGCGCTGAGTGGTCTCCCTATGTATTCTGGTTATCCAGAATTAGAATTCTCATAATTCAATTATGTTTAGGTGGATTGTGTGGATGTTGTGATCATTGAAAACATCTATTCCCATGTGAGTAATTCTTATTGTGAGAAACGTGAGTATTTGAATGATTCAAAAAACCACACACTTTCAGTCCTTCACTAGTGTAAGAGGTCAGTGTTGTGGTGGAAGAGGATGAGGCTACGATAGGAGAGGTTGAGGAACAAAACTTTACTCTCTTCATTTTACAATGGACATGGGTCCAATGTAAGGAAGGAATGGGGTTGATGAACTTATAAAGGAGCAATAATAAAACCTCTGACATTAAAGGATAAAGGATTACACCATGATGGTTTTCCAAAAATTGGTTCTACAGTAGAAGGGGGATCTCATTCCATGTGCAAGGGACTAGAAATTGTGATCCTTACCCTCCATACTTTGAACTGGAGGATTCAGGTCATAGAGATGAGAAGGGTTTAAAAGGGTCTTATCCATAGAATCTATGATGGATACCTCTAAAATTTTTCCCCTAGGTTAAGGGTTCAAAGAACCATATATATACAAATATACAAATGCCTTTTGGATCCTTAACCTATGGGATAAAAATAATGGGAAACCTCAGACAATAGAAATCCAAATCCAAATGGGAGACATGTTGATTTTCCTTTACCTAAGGTTTTGTAAATAAGGAGGTCTTGGTTGATGCTTATTTTTTGTCCCTCTAAAGAAAGTGATCTAGTGAAGAATAATACTTTCCATGATTGTCTTTTAAAGAGGCTTAATGAAAGTCTCATGCAGGCTAAAGGGTAGGGTGAACCAAGGAGGGCCGCACAAGGGGTTTTTCGCACAAGGGGTCTATACAAAAGAAGGATTAGACTAATTGGTTTCACCTTGGGAGATGAACAACATAGATGATTACACTTGTTCAATACTTGGATCAATCCTTTAAAGATCCCCATAGGTATTCCCATAAATGAGTATCACATGTTCTTGTTTATGGAATGGCATTCACACAAGTATTCTTATTTAAGGGGGTTGGGAAAATAAGTGGAAAAAATGTTTTTTATTTTCAACATTGGATGGACTTAAGTCTCACTATCCCCCTTTAATTATTTTCTTTTTAGGTGTTATGAAACTACCTTTGAGATTTCAGAGGGCTTGAGAGAAGCACTAGGGAAAAAAGAGCAGCAATCGACCTTCGGGGGAAATCGTCCATACAAATAAAGACCCCAAGGGTATATTTATAGGTAAATATGAGACACTGGGTTAAAGTGACTTCTTGAACAAGTGGGTGGCATGCATGTGGGTGGCACGCAAGTGCTGTCTGCGCTAGCTGAATATGTTATCTATCTGCACCAGCTGTTGTGCTCTATCTTTGGGGAATTCTTCTAAATTTTTTTTGTTAAAATTAGGTTTCAAAGGGTTCTATTTATAGGTAAATATGGAACCATGTATGAAGGTGACATGTCACGCAAGTGGGTGGTACACAAGCTGTTCATACTCTCAATCTGAACTATATGATGCAAATCCCTTTACAAATGTTTTTTAATTCTAAGAGCAATCACTTTTGATCAGTGAGTTCGTTCGGGCTCCACAACTAGTAAAAATAAAAATCTAGAAGATATATAAACTTATTAATATGGTTAATACACAAGATTGTCTTTTTATATTTGCATAAATCTCAATTTTATTAATTGAAACCTTTTTATCATCGATCATAGAAATCCAAATCCTACTTCCTGAAGGGGAATGATTCCATATATTCATAATTTTGGAGATTCATTTTGGAAATTAAAAATATATATTGAGTCTTATGCATTCATGGTGATAAATTTCTACATAAATTGGACATTTGTTTGTCTAAGTGAGGATTATATGATTAATTATGTGGAAAATTCCATGAAAACACATTCTATGGTGTCAACAAACATAGAAAAACAATGTATTTAGAATAAATCATGTTTATTTTGTAATGAGTGACAACATTTATGTTTTTTTATTATTAATTAATTTTTATATATTTTATAATTAATTATTTAAAACAAATATATTTTATAAAATTATATTTCTAAATATGATTAAATAATAATTTAAATACATACTTAAAAAACATTTTTATTTGATAATCTTCATACATTATGATTGCAATGTTTTGTAAAAAAACCCTTTCAACATTCCAAAAACATCATTTTCAAAATTTAATAATCATTATTTGAAAATAAAACACTTTGAATATATGTAATTAAATAATAAAATAAAAAATACATATTCATAAAGTTATTTTCAATTTAAAATGGGTTATTTAATGTTTTAAATTGAAATTTGTAGAATAAAAAACATGTACATATAATTTCATAAAAAAAATAAGGAATTAAATAGACTACTATATAAATTGTAAAATCATGATAAAATATTATTTTAGTGACATAATTATATTTTATAAATTTTGTATCATATGTTTACATAAAATTTTATATAACATTATGTTCATGGTTATATGTTAGAATTGGTTTAATAAGAAAACATGTATCATACGTAGTTACTAATTATATTGAAATAATTATATAATTAATTACATGTAAATATCAAAATAAAACTAATGTTATCAATTATATATTACTACAGAGAGTTATGTTTGTTTCATTTTTTACCAATATGTCAATAAGAAGTAAAGACATCGTATATTCAATTTGAGGGATTGATGAAGATCACAATTCTTGAAGAATTAATATGGAATGAGATATAATTGATGTTCTACTAGATTAGATGACATTTTTTATTCCCTTATATATTGGAGGATTATTACAATGATGGTAGTGAAGTGTTTGATGAATTATTTGACATAAGAAAGTTGGTGGCTTTACATGTTATACATATGATGACTGAATAAATACTATTAGTGAGATTCAAAGACACATATTGATTTATGTAAAATAATTGTTTATAACATAGTCCTTATGAAGTTATGAAGTTGCATATTGAATCATTTGAGGAAATATTAATAAAATCACAAAGGATATATGGAAGAGTGAGAATCCATTCGTAGATTATCAATTATAAAAAAAACTCTAGTAAACGAAATATATTAATTATAATGATGGTTGTAGAAATATAGGTGTGTATCGGTAAGTGTTGAGAAAGTACGAAATCCACTAAATAACCCAATAAGTATTTCTTATATGTTGTAAGAATTTTGAAATGATGATGAAGATCATTAAGAATATTCTAAAAATTTCTAAAGTCATTTATCTTGTTTTGAGTTGTTTTGGAGTTATTGAATATGTACTAAGAAAGTTCAAAGAGTTTATGAGTATATTGGACATATTATATATTTTATAGATAATATATTTTTTCATTCCTTATAATAAAATATTTGGAAAACTATTGGTTCCCAATGTAATGTATAAGATTCTCAGAGTGATATCTAAGAAGTAATCTATGCTAAAGTATGCATAAATTGGAAGTGAAACAGATCATATGTTGAAAACTAAGATATTTTATGCATATGTCATAAATTTTATAAATTTTATTGATTCTAATGGTCTGAAAATAGATGATATGGACTTAGATATCTAGATGTTATTGATGTCTATAAACTATTTTATT
The DNA here is from genome assembly GCA_963277665.1 of Viscum album. Classification (NCBI taxonomy): domain Eukaryota; kingdom Viridiplantae; phylum Streptophyta; class Magnoliopsida; order Santalales; family Viscaceae; genus Viscum; species Viscum album. The sequence goes on along the minus strand of OY728139.1, from coordinate 450,809,818 downwards.
ATATTCAAATGTCATATGTTGGAGATAGAATCTTTGAGGAATTTGAAAACTACATGAGATTTTACATTACGATTCATAAAATATGTTAATATTGAACTTGTTTTTTTACATGATATATCTTAGGGAATATAAAATATATTTACCAAGTCATATTGACTAAATTATAAAAAAAAATCATTTAAGGGTTCCTCTACCCTATAATTAAGATGAAATCTGAGGGGTAGCTGAAAATTTTCCAATCAATGAATGGACTATGATATGTAAAATATATTGGATCATGTGTAAAAAATTTACTATAGATAGTGTTAAAGTAAAAAATCCTTTTAAATACACAAGAGTTAAATTCAGAAAATGTAAGTGGACTGTTGTAGTGAATAATGAATTGTGGAAAAGGAAAGAAATATATGAAAATGCATAAGGGTATTCAATATTAAATATAAGAGTAAGTGCATATTTATTTTAATAACACAAGGTTAAAACAATGACAAAGGAAAGGCACAAAAAAATTCAATGAATACATTAATTTCCTCAAGATTATATGTATGGGTCCCTAGTTGACAAAATATGAGATTTCTTATGACACAAATGAGATTATACTATGTTTTTCGTTACAGTCATAAATATCATGATAGTTTTATGTGTAATATATGATTCATGAAAAAAATTTATTATGATTAATATATAAAATTATTAGGTACCATCATGAATGATTTCACACTATAAAGCAGATTGAGTATGAAATATACGTTGAAGATGTTAATATAGTTTTAGAAAAAATCACACTATAAAGAGAATTATCATAATATAATAATATTCCAACATTGGAAAATGAATAAAATCATGGATTAGATAACTATATATTTTTTATATATGAAGGGTCCATGAATATTATGGACATGACATGATTATTAATCTTTTAGTTTGATGTAGATATTTTATTTGATCAATCTGAATCATTTTTTAATGATTGAGATTGGTGGTGAGTTAAAGTGTTGAGATGGAGGGGTTTTCATGTTGAATATATAAAAGAAATATCTAGGGGATATATGAAATATAATGTGTATAACATGGATAACTGGAGCAGTATCAAAAGAACATGATACATAAATCATCTTGTAGATTTTATGTATCAAGGAATAAGAAGAATAAGTGTATAATGATGGGTCCTATGAGGTATTTTTTAGTTAAATTAGCATCCAAGTCACAAGAGGATATGGAAGTATAAGTAGGTTTAATTTCATGGCCTACAATATCATTGTATCATAGAATTTATAGAAGATAAAATATGGTGAATCAAGTCCAAATATATTTCTTATTCTATTACTATATCAAATACGATATAGAAGAATATTTGTGAGAGAGTGTGTGATATGGAAAACTATTTATGTTCATCACTTGTTTCAGGAATCACATAGAAGTTGCGTGAGAAAGGCCAATGATTCCAATCCTAAATATGGTTTGTACACAAGGATACATGGTACTCTAAGAACAATGTGCATACACCAGTTGTAGAATACCAATTGATATTAGAAGACCCATTAATGAGTAAAATGATACTATTATTGAGATGATGTTACATTTAGAGATCTTGATAATATTTTTAATTATGTTATATGGGATGAAAAACAGACCATTCATAGGATCCATTGTAAATAACACAATTTTTAGATTGTAACAACAGTTGGGAGACTATGATTATTTTAAATGAAAAAATAGGATATATGATATATAAAATATTTTCACTTAATAGTATAATATATTTTATATTTTTGTCTCAAACTCAACAAAATCCAAGTATAGAGAATATTCCCACAATAGGGATAAACCTTGGAGAAAACTCATGCTAATATATTCATTTCATTTCAATTATATAAATTGTAATTGTATGTTAGGTAACTATACATAGATCTATATATATCTAAAATGATAATTGTGTTATAATATTGAGAGGGTACATGAAAATGAAAAATATTTTATAAAATGTTCATATTAAATCACCCCACCCCCTCTCAGAGAAGTAACATAATCCTATTAGGAAATTTCATGTGGTATCAATGAAAATATTGGTTCCCTATAAAAAGATTTTTTTAATTAATAGTTTGTTTTTTATTTTATATATGAAATAAAAATTCGATGACTCAATTTTTCCTCTAATAGAGAATAAATTTTCCTTACCAATAAAAATAGAAATATATGTTAAAGATAAATAATGAATAATGTGAAGAATAAATAAGTGAGGTAGTTGAAAATATATTCAAGAGAGAAAGTTAGTATTTCACTTATTAACGGTAGTAAAAATGGTGTTTTATATACTAAATCGATTACGAATCATTATATTTATGAATCAAATTAAATCCATGATGTGTATTTATATATTGCAGAACAAGATTACTTTTACTATGAAATGAAAGACTATTAGAAAAATATTTATCTAGATGTTTTCATATATATTCTAGATTTTATCAAGGGGTTACATAATGGGGAATCATAGTTGGAATAAGTTACTAAATATACGGGGAAGTCATTATCTAAAAAGTTATAAAAGACAAAAACACTCACCCAATTGGTCAAAACCAAATAATGAACTACATTTAATTATAAGTTGAATATATCCCTAGATGAATAATAATTATAATATATATTTTTTGATAAATATTGTTGAATAAGGATACATGATGATTATTTTCATGCATTTAATGAAATATACCAAACATGTATGCTCTCAATGATTATCTATCGGAAATAAAATGCATTAGGATAATGGATCTCAATAATTATCTATAAAAAGAATATTATATTTATAAATAACAACTTTAAAAAATAAAAATGAATTTTCAATAAAGAGTAATATCGGTCGTGGTTGAGAAAAATATCATCAATGTAAGTTATCTTGATCTAGAAGTAAAAAAACTAGAAGTGTTATAAGATGAATCATTCTGAACATCTAAAAAAATTGTTTCCAAAAATAGTTCTAATAATATTATTAACTCCAAAAATATCAACTCTAGTGGGAAATAGATATTGAAATCATTCGATGATAAATCTAATGAAAGATCATGGAAAAAGGTAACCCTTGTTTTATAAATTTTTTATTAAAATATTGATGTTTTGTCTACTTGAAATGCTTCGAAAATTAATTCTTAACATATATGGGTGTAGAGAAATCTTGATAAACCCCTAGAAAAATATAGAGTGGATGTGAATATGATTAGAATCCTTTTTCCCCAAAATGACCATAAATGATATGTAGTTTTTCCAAAACAAATAGAAACATTTCAAGTCTACATATATTTTAAAAAAGGAAAAAAGAACATGATTTATTGTACACTATTTTATTTGTGGAATATTAGGACATAACCATTTTAAAATTTGGCATTATATGTCAATATATTGAAATCCATGTAGTAATGTACCAATGGAAGAAGATATAAAGATTAAAACAATCCTTTTATAAAAATTTAATGTTTAAATAAAAAAGAGAAACCTACTCAAAAAGAACATATTTGAATGTATGGATAATTTCTAAGAGAATTAATAAAATTATGGTTATTATACTGAAGTGTGATAGTATGGATCAACCAAGCATGTACCATAAACAATAAATGAAGGAAGAACACATGAAATGAATAAAAAAGTGAGAAAATGTTGTGTGTCATCTTTTATATTTAAATATAAAGAAATTATTGAGAAAACCATAGTCAATAATAATTTTTTGAAGGCCACCACGCCAAATAATAAACTCTTATATTATAAAATAAAAGGTCGTATCATTGACCCCTGTTTTAATGCCATAATGATCAATGAAAAATTATTTAGGATTGAAAAATGTGAATCAATACAAGAAAAGATAAATATTATTAGTTGATCGAAGAAATATGAAAAAATAATAATTAGAGAAGTTTATAAAGAAGGTTTAATAAAAGTTTATTAGGAAGCTATATGGATGGAGAAAATTTATTATAAACACTACTAGTAAATTCTCCAATGTTCTACCAAAATTGGAGGAGATACTGAGAAATAAATCTAAACCATTAGTAATTTCATGTACAAAAAATTACATGTATAATATAATTTATGTTAAATATATGAAAATGTGAAAAAGGAAGTACCATATGTCTGGAAAGATGAAAGGAGAAGAATCCCTTGTAATCCAAGATTTCAACATATAAATTTACAAGTTCAAGCATGAAGCATTCACCCAATCATAGACATGTAAAGACAGGGGTATCATAGTTGAGAAGTAACACTCAATATATGTTCTCTCACAAAAAGAAAATGAGTGATCTTTTATTTCTATGTATAGTGAGTTTGTTCTTTTATTTTGTATGGAATTGAATGTCATTGTAAGACCCTAATATTTTGAAATATATTTCTCTTCAAAAAATAAAATTGTTTGATATATTGTAAAGAACATAACCATAAACTAATATGAATAATACTCACATATTAAAATTTTAATCATATTATATGGAAATTAAATGATATATAACTTTCAAAAATAATTTTTAATTCACTTAGAAAATACTATTATCCCTAAATAAATGATTTGAAATACTTTTTGTGATAAAATTATTTTTCATATAAGGATTAATTAAAAATTAATTATGATGACTAAAACAATAAGAAAATATTATTTATAGATGTATAAAATCAATTCATTTGAAATACATTATAAAGAAATTGGAATAAAATAATTTGTATAAAAAAATATATTTTTTTAAAAAAATTAATTTTTTCTGTGAAATGTGTATTTATAGTAATAAATTAAATTCATAACTATAGAATATTAATTTTAAATAAATTTTTACGGATTATATTCAAAATAATATTTTAACATAAATTTAATGGTTTTATAAAAAGGGTAATTGTAATAAATTCGATTTTATTCTTTTTAAAATTATTTTCATTGCAATTGGCACACATATTTTAGAATAATTTTCTAATTATATTAGGAATTATATTTGATAATATGTTTTAAATATATAGAATATTTATTTTAAATTTGGGTAATGAGGCCACTTTAATTTTTTTCATAATGAATATTTACCATGATTAAATTTTATTAAGTTGATTAAGGTCAAAATGGGTTAACGAGGGGGTTATATTGAAAAATAATGTTTAATATAACATTGAAATCATTCTAAATTTTTTTGGTTGAAGATATTTTCACCTCACCTTATTTTATCCATGAATTTGGGTTTCTTTGTTTCCAATTTTAATTGAATATGACCTTATTATAGTTTCATGTTTAAGGTATTTATTAGACTAACACAAACCTCATTTACAAAATTTAACGTCATATCTTCAGTTATTTACAAAATGGAGCTCTCTAGTTAAAAAAGAACTTCCCAGATACATTTTCAACTTCATTATCCATGTCTTATATCATATTTTCTTCCCAAAAGACCATTATTTTAATTCATAATGTCTTATACAAATGGGGGCTCTTAAAGAAGATGTAATTATCTTTAACCATCTATTTATAGTTTATTTATTCTTTAAAATAATTGAAGATTTTTATAACCAAATTAACGTAATCAAATAAATTTAATTACGATACTAAATTTACTTTATGTTAATGTCATATTTTTTTTACTTAATGTTCATCTTATGTGAAATGATAATGTCGTTCGAGCGTAGGTTTGGACTACCATTACCATAATGCGATGTGATTAATTTTTCATGGATTCCATACATGGATGGTAATATGTGTGGTGCTAATGAATATATATGATAATTATGATATAATTATGAATTTTTAATGATATATTTTTATTTTTCTTTCTTTCATTACTTTTATTAAAAAATGAAATTATTACTCGTGTGTATGTATGGACTACCGTATACACAAAGTGATGTAATTTATTTTTCCCCACCAACTTATATAAACAGTTATAAATACGAATATAATTAATAAATATGATAATTTTAATATTATTTTGATTATGTATATGATTAACCCTTGATAAGAGTGCAAGTACACGTATTGTCGAACTGAAACAAGCATGAAAAAATTACCACTTATCGCCCGAATGTGAATTTTAATGAATATTTGATTATAAAAGGGAAATAAGAATTTATAAGGTATTTTTATATTTTAATAAAAGTATTAATATGGATATTTTAAATATTTATAATAAATATAAACTTATTATATAATAACTTAAGATAGGATTCAATGAATTACAAGACATGGGGAGGGGGTTTAAATTACAATATAATTTATTACCAAGATTGTTTTTTTAATTTTTAAAATGTGGGAAATTATTTTATCTTAATATTTTAAAACCAAAATATTTATATTTTATTTGTCTATTTATAATTTTTCATGTTTACCTTTAATTATTTTCTCATTGGAAGATGAAACGATTGAGGAAATGTTTTTTCCAAAAAAATGTGCTTATTTTCTATTTGGTCATCAAAAATTTTTTTTGTGTACATGTTCATTAATATATTTTTAAGACTGATATTTTATATTATCAAAGGAGTATTTTATATATTATTTAAATTTTAATTTCATATGTTTTTTTAAATGGAGTTATTTTATAATTATTTTTAGGGGGTTATTTTGGACTTTTTACAAAATGTGTAAAAGGAATAATTGTTTTAACATTTTCCACACAAATGGATGTCCCCACTACCCTAAACATTTTTTAAATTAAATAATTTTTTCCAGTTTACTTATTTATTTTCAATTAAAATATATTTATCTATATTTATTAAAAATGTAGTTATAAATATACGAACGAAACCCGATATTTTACATTATTTTCAATAAATAATTTTAAAAAACTTTTTGAGGTATTTTTCATATATAGAAACATCTTTTATTGATTATTATTATTAATTGGGGAAAATTTATAATGATTCAATCAATTTTCGTTCTATATATGGATTATGATTATATAAAAATATGATATTTAGGAAACGCATTTCTTTTCCATGGATTATTCTATGATGAATTGATGAACATTTTCAGGATATTGTTGCACAACTATATTTTGATTTCATTATTTCATAGTTGGATATGTTAAATACCTCCAATTAATTGGGTAATGAATAATACATTATGAGATAATATAGACTATAATTAGGTGTGAACATAGTTTAGTATAAATATTTTTCCAATATTATAAACTTCAGAGTGAAACTTGACTAAGGAAATGATAGAATGGGTAGTGAACCCAATCCATTTTGGGATATTTTACACTTTAATGGACTGAGTAGTGATCCTTGAATAATGAAATGAATTTCTATTCTTTTTATTTTTTCACATAATTACTATGAAATATTCATATTATTATAATATTCTATCGTGTACCAGGATTGATTAATGATAATTATTAACACTCATTAATCGATAATTTTGATAAACAAAAGCATTATTCCATGATTGATGATTTATGATCTTCTACTATTTGGGTATGAACACTATAAATTATAATCATGATTTAATTCCCTTATGTGTATCTAATTCATGAAAATAATAAATGATTCTTATCTCCCATGTTTACCATTACAGGGAATCTGATCTGTCCCTTTCATATGATTTAGTTTATCCTCAGTTGTGATGAATGGGTTCAAGTAAGAAATGTCTTTGATGGGTACTATGATAACTAAATTTTGTTAGATATATTTTAAACATTTTTATTAAATAAGTTTATTATGAATTTATTCTTTACAGACCCAAATCCTTTACATACCTTGGGAATCTATTATTATGAAATATACTTAATATTCATCTTAAATAATGAAATAATTGTATATCTTATTCTCAGTTCACCTTAGTGATGCATTGAGGGAGATAACTATATGTGCCTTGTAATTACTAGATATAAATAATATTTGTATATCATTTAGTACATTAATTTATTTAACGATACATAACTAAAATATTTCTAGTGGTATAACGAAATATTTAATTAGTGTACATTCTAAAAAATACTATCCATGATAAAGAAGGATAGCACATATCCCTTTAGAAGGATTTCTAATGGGCAGTCTAATAGACCATTATTATAACATATGAATCTATACATACAATAATTTTTTTAATTTGACACAAATGAGGTTTTCTAATCATACTTTCCAATCCATTTATAAAAATATTTTATTTTTTTACTAAGGGGGTATTTATTACATTATGATAAGAGGAAGGCAGCATTCTACAGTGTTTTAAAATTTTAAATTAATGATATTTTATGATCAATAAAAAACTATTTATTGAATATATTGACATCTAGGTTATTCAATATTGTTTTGAATATCTATCCATCTCATGTAGGATTATATTTTTTTAATTTGTGGCACATTAGTTAGAGAATAATTATCCCATCCTTCTCTCAATATATTAAATATTTACTAATTAGTGTAAGATGATATTTCAAATCATGAAAAAGCATGATATGAGTATAACATCCCCTTACTCTAACATCTTTTAATTTATGTTTAATAATTTAGATAATAATATTTAATTTTGAGTTAAAATATGTATTGATAACAAACATGGAGTGGGACATTGAAGTTCCTAATTATATTTTGAGGAAGATAGTTGCAATGGTTTAATTTTTTCCAATATGAAAATAAAGGCTAATGTTAAAATATGATGATCTTGGGTGTTGGAAAAATAGGTTAACGAATGAATAAGTTGAAAGGATTGATATAAATCTAAAATTTAATATATTTATATACCTTATTGTTTTCCATTTTTTGTTGGAGACATATTCACATATTGATAATGAAGGGTTTGATGAAGTAGTTTAGATAAAAATGTGTGATGGTTCACATATTATATATCTAATGATTTTAGAGATAATATTAATGAGAATAAATTTAAAGAGATGATGGTGTTAAAAAATTTATCTACAACATATTACATATTATGTTAAGATGTTGTCTATTGAATTGTTTGAGGAGTTGTGACTGAAGAAGAACAAAATTCAACCAGATGATTGAAAATCAATCCTTGGACTATTAAGAATAAAGGATACTCCAATAAATAATGAATAGATGTTGGAAGATGGATGGATTAATCATAGTGTGAATCCAAAAGTTTTTATGTAGTAGTGATCTATTAAAGAAATCAATGTTGAATACTCATATACTACAAGGTTTTAGAAATGATGTTAAAGATCATTAATAACATTATGAAAAAATTAGACATTTAACATTTTTTAAGATGTTTCTAGTGATTGGAGATACTCAAAGAAGGTTTTAAGTTGTTCTGATAAGATTTTATGAAATTTGGATTCCATGCAAAATATAATTCTTATGTTTTCAAGAAAAAAAATTGGGAAAGTGTTAGTTCACACTATGATATATAAGACTCTTAGGATTATATGTATGAAGAAAAACATTTTTAATTATATTGATGTTATAAAATTATAAAATATTACATTGACACATAAGATATTTGATGCATATATAAGATATTCAACAGAGTTATTATTCCCATAGGTCATTATCTAAAATATATTATTTTAGGTATTCCAAAGTTAACAATGGTCTTGAATAAAAAATAGGTATCTATATTTTTATCCAAAAGTTATAAGATTTGAGGAATTGTAAAAGTCTTTAAAGAGAGTATACTAGGAAATGTAACAAATTTAATATGGATCAAATGATTTTTTATATTTAATATACTTCAATGTATACAAAAAATATTCCAAATTATGTTGATGAAAATTATCAAGGTAAAATCCTCATGTGATGGTTCTGCTACCCAATATGTAAGATGCACTCTAATGTGGAGTTAAAAATCTGTAATGGCATGACTAAACTGTGATATGTAGTATGAACAAAAGTATTCTTCATATATTATTGATATTTCCCATTGTATATTGGTAAAGGAAAAAAAATATAACATCAATATGTAAGAGTGGAGTGATATAGTTTTGTGATCTCATTTCAAAATAATTTTTACATGTTGGGGTACTTGATAAAATAAGTGCAATTTCTATACATCTATAGAAGAAGAGAGATTAATAGGAAATTTTTGGTTGATAAACAAGAAGGTTTTATTGTTGAGATGCATTGAAATCAAGAGAAACATGAAGTTCATATTCTTTTTTTATGTTTTGTGGAACTATTGTAAAAATTTAGGATCCAACACAAATAATAGAAATCACGTGATTATAAAACCAGTAGGGAGACTAAAATGAGTTTTCTAGAGATATCCTATTTGTATTTAATTCCATAATATAGTGGATATAAGTGTCCTGGACTCGACTAAAACACAATAAGGATTATATTCCTACATTGGTGTGGATCCTTTTAAATATCTTTTAGGTTAGTCTCTTTCTTTCTTTATAGATTTTTATGATGTATTTGTATATTGGGTATTTATATGTAAGTCCATGTATATCATAACAGATAACATAAGTTCGAAATTTGAGAGAGTAGGGGGGAAATAATTTTATGAAATCGTTAAAATGAGTCACCATCCCTCTCAGAGTGACTACACGATCGTACTGGGGAATTTCATAAACTAATAGAAAAATAAAATTATATGTTTAAAAAAAATTAAATAGAATATATAAAAACATTTTAAAAAATCATAATATTTCAAAAACGTAAAATATAATTGAATTAAAAAATTTAAGAAAAACATGTATTAAAAAAAAGAAACTACTCAATTGATAAATTTGAATATAAATTTTTTGTTTATATCATAAAAAATAAATTTATTTAACATTTACAAATATAATTTTAAATAAAAAATTTATAAAAATATTAATTGAAATTGTAAGATACTACAACCATGGAAATTAAAGTGGATTTTATGTTCTTATGTTTTCTTAATCATACATAACATTAAGACATTCATTTTGAATATTTAACAATGTATATCAAGATACCATTTATTAATTAATTTATTTTTTAAAAATGTGAGGATTATAAAAAGATAAAAATCACTAAAACCCATGTCATTTGTTGATTTTAAAGAAATCATAACTAAAAAATTTAAAACCTTTGTAATTGATTCACCCTATCTTTTAGTGAACTCAATATTTCTTGGATAATATTAATACATCGAAAGATTCTTATTTCCAATCCTAACCACCCTTGCTACAATTCCTAGTGGAGTCACTATTGAGTTTTATCCACTCCATTCCATTTCGATTTTGATAATTACTTGTTCCCTCACACATTAATTTATATATTTTACTGTATCCCAATATATATATTTAAATTTTTGGGTGTTTTATATTATTATTTATTATATACCTTGAGTTATTATTGTTTATTATTATTTATTATTATTAACGGTTTATTTTTATTCATATTATTATATATTTATTTAATTAATATTCTTTAATTATAATTTTTTATCATTTAATGTTCAAGAAACATTTTATGTACAATATATTTGTTACATATGAGTATTTTTCAAACAATTATATTATGTGTGAATATATTAGAAATTTTCATATTACAAAAATATTATGTTTCATATTTATATGGTGAAATTATATTACATATTTTAAAACTATTATAATATATTTATAAAAGAATATTATACAGAGGAGGATATTCTAAAAAACTATATTTTATATTAGGTTTCTTAAAATCAATCTAAGTAAAAAAACTTATGAATATTGAGAAGTTTTTTAAAAAAATATTTTTGGAAAATTACATTTGTTGAAAACATTAAGCATTGAGTAAAATATATTACATAATAACATATTTGATATTTCTTCTATGGTAAATATATTATACATAATAAATATATTGTGCATTAGTAGTATAGGGAAGAATTATGTAATGTATGAAGAAATTATTTTACGTGTTGTTTTTATCACTTCATAAAACATGTCACACAACTTAGTTGAGTCCAAAAATTATATTAAACACCTTTTAATGATTTCAAAATTTGTATTATTCATTTCTATATAGAAAAAATTATATTACTTATTCTTCAGAAGTTTTGTTTTTTAAAGGTCATATAAAAATCCTTTTAATGTTAGATGTTGTGGAAGTTATGTATTTTGGATATGTTTTATAATTTATTAATGCTATGAGATCGTGGTAAATACTTAGATGAAGAAATGACACAAAACACATTTTCTAATAAATTTAGTTGTTGTTATATGTTTGAAATTAGGTGATGTTTTTTTCTATGTCATGGTAGAGACCTTGTTGACATTGAAAGTTACCTTTGAAAAATACGAATATAGAAAATTAGTCTTTCAAAGAAAGATCCATTTCTCAAAAATAAAGAGTTCTGTCATGGAGTTTTTCACACCATAAGGAAAATGAGATGTTATGTCTGAATTTGCGTGGAATATAATTTTGAAAATATTATCCTAGTTTTAATGGTATTTTAAATTTAAATATTTTAATTTAGAATGAATTTTTTATTGAGATTTAAATGGCGATATAATGTATAAGTGATGATTTACATGGAAATATTTACAGAAGGTTATATAATTAGTTATTTAATAAATGGATAAATTAATAATGGTTGTGCACCATTTAAGGAGAATATTATTGATTTATTTTACGATACTTATTTCAAAGTCATAAGATGGGAATATTATTTCTATAATATATGTATACTTTCTAGAAGCATCGAGGTGACAGAAAAAAACACAGAAGTGCTATAGAGATACAAAACCATGTAGAATCTTTTACTGATACACATGACGAAGAAAATATAATTGATATAATTTCTTCAACCAATTCTCTTATTCATGTTGCCTCTTAACATAAATGAAGAATGGAAGAGCAAAAAAAATAAGAAGGATAATTTGTAATCATATATTGTCTTGAAGAATACATATTATTGTAGTTATTGTGTTTTTTGGAGATCATTTATAGGTATGATATTTTTCTGAATTGTTATACCATCGAGACATGTTTTCTAGAGGAATATTTATCAATTATCTATTTTAAAATGTTGTAGGAAACTTTTCACTGAGTTATATTCATGTATATATCTCTTCTACATCTATTATAAGTTTCAATTTCATGTACTAAATTTTGGATTATGTTATAGTGCTTCATACTCAACTGTATATAAGTTTCAACTACTTTGCTTAGTAATGGATTAAGTGTCATCAAATTTTACAAAGTTGTGAGGTCCGTCCTGAAAGGATCTAAAGGCCTAGTAAAATCATTGTTGTACAAAATGAAAACATTTCCACTCAGTTTAGAGATACCTTGGAAATGGATATAAATAAAACCCTCCTTACTATATTAGGTGTTGGTGGAGTGGACTAGAGTATGTTCATTATTTCCCCAAACCGCTATAAAAATATTATGTTTACCACTCTTTCCCTTACCTATTTATGATATAGTATGTAATTAAAAGATAGTTGTTGGTCTTAATATGATAGTGAGAGGGGGTTGAATTTCCTTTTAAAAATAAAACAAAATAAAGACATGCAACTATAAAATTTGAATGATAAATTAAAATAATCGATGTAAGAATAATATATATGAAATACAAGAGTTATCGTAGTGGAAATTAAATTATTGAGGGAACACAATTAAATAACAAGGTTTGGTAATAATTTGGGATGAGTCTATACATCTCTTACCATGAAAATATTGAGTGGGTTTATATTAATACTTTTACATTAATGGAAACCATGAAAACTGAGATGAAAGGCCCTTGGAATTTGTGGAAGCTAAAAAAACTGATATGAAATATACTTGTATTTTAGTTGGTTATTGAAAGAAACCTGATACCAAGACGAAGCACTTGCTTTTTGGTTTTTTTGGTAAGAAACACAAATCTCCCAAACTAATGGTATTGATAACCCAAGAGAAGAAGAAAATATGGATTATTTTTTAATAATGTAAAGCCCCAAAAATAAACTCTCAATTCTCAATAACAAAAAATAGAAAAGATGAGAGAAAGTGAGTGGAAATAATGGGACCAAGAAGATGTAGGACGAATAATATCTATTGAGAAGGCATAATATTGGAAAAATGGAATCCAGTGATTAATTAATGTTTTATGTATGTCTTTATGACTCAAGGGAGTGTATTTATAGGATTCATATTTTCCTTAGTGGTCTTTGGGGTGTAAATGGGTCGATAGAGCTATTAGAACTTGAGTCTAGGTGTAGGGGTTAACATATAAGGGATAATTTTGACTTTCTAGATTGGCTCTAATAGCTCATCAAAAGATCCAACCTGTTGTCCATTAGGACCACTAGATTGTTACTAGGTGTTCACAAGCTAGACAGTAGGCATTATGGTGGTAAAATGCTTCTATTATAGGCACTTACTTGCCATTTTTCATACACTATGTATCCAATGATCTTGGCAGTGACCTGTTGCCACTTCTCATGCCACTAGATGGTTGGTGGGTATACTTTGGCTTACCACTGGTGCTGGCTGTTCTAGGTCTTCAAGGAATCCCTCCAAATTCAATTTTATTTCTTTTTTTGATTCATTGAGTCCCTTACATTATATATAAATTTTATAAATGAAATACACTCAATATAAACACTTAGAATGATAATAGGTGTATGTTATCACTAAAAAAACTGATGCACCATAATATACTCCTTTTTGGTGATCACAAACACGTATAATTGTAAGATAATCTAATGACATAATAGAATATTAAATGATTTGAGACAACATATTCCCAAAGTAATTTAAAAATGAATTTCAGTATTTCTCATTGAAATTAACAAAATATTTTTTGATGTGATTATATCAAATAAAGTAAAACATTTATAGTTGATTGTAATGGTAATTTTAATTATCCAAAGCACATCACCCCATTTGAGAGTAAAACCAAGTGTTTAGTTGTGGCTTCCTACTCATTCCCAAGGTGAAGATCAAGTAAATTCTGAACTGAGACTTTTTGATGTTACTACCACATGATTCATCTATGCTAGAAAACATCATGTATTTACATCCTACTAGTGATGCCTTTGGTGTGAAAATTCACAGTTAATTTACTTTACTAAGTGTTGTATGACACATTTCCCACCATGATATTAAAATAGATATAAAAATTATATTTCTCCCCCTTGGCATATATTCAACATTTCTCTATCATTGATAAAGTAATGATATGAATCATGTATCCCCATGAAGTTAATATATATATATATACTTCCCCCGTTTGTTAAATATGAAACATTTATTCACATTTATGATTATAAAAAACAACTTGTAAACATACAAGTCACTTAAAACTATGTAAATATCTTCCCATTCAAAATATTGAAAGATTGAAATATGATTTAAAGAAAAAGAATTTTTTAAAATAATTTGAAATAAAGAGATTCAAAAAATAAAGTAACAAACAAGAGAACCATTCCTATTTCCCCCTTCATAAAATCAAAATGTTCTAGAGGTTTGAGTTTTGTGAAAATATTAGCTAATTAAAGGTTTGTACTAGAGTGTCTTACATGATATCTTCTTTAAAAAAGTTATCTCTTAAAAATAGGTGCCTATGGTCAATGTACTTAAGGCATGAATGTTGAATTAAATTTATAGAAATTATAATGGTGGTAGTGTTGTCCCAATTAATTGCAACATGATCATTATTAAGACTATAATTTAAGAGAGTGTCTTACATCCATATAATTTCCAAGAAAAAACTCCTTGTGACAATACATACCACTTCGTCCATATAAAGAGAAATATAGTTTTTCTTATAACTACTTCGAGAGGCATGGTATTTTCCAAGTTGGTCACAATTCCTACTTGTATGTTTCCTATTTAATTGAAATCCTTGAGAAACGATATCAGAAATAAAATGTATAGATAATTATATTTTCCATAAAATAAAACGACATTTTTGTGAACTCCTAAATATCTAAAAAAAATAACTATTAAATGCGATTCATTAGGATTGGGTTGAAAATTAGCATAAATACATATTCTATGCATGAAGTTTGGCAAGGTTGAGGTAATGCGGATAAGGCTCGTGATCATAACATAATAATTCTTATTGTCAACCGTTTTATCAGCTTCATCTAATGTCAGATTACATTATGTACTCATAGGTATTTTTAGTTCCTTTACTTAATCCATGTCAACATGTTTTAAAAGTTCATTAGTGTATTTTTATTAACTTAGAAAATTGTCATCCTTGTTTTGAGAAATTTGATAAACAAGAAAAAACTTTTACTCAACCTTAAAACTCATTTTGAATTATTGTGTCATTAGATCTAAAATTCATTGTTGATAAATTCCTTTTTAAGAAAAAATGACGTCATTGACATATATTTAAACAATTAATAAATCATTTGAAATACATTTTAAAACAAAGTGGAATTATATATTACCATTTTAAATTCATCTTCTAGAAGAAATTAAGTTAAGCATTCATACTAAGGATGAGGGGCTTGTTTCAAACAATATGGATGAGGGGCTTGTTTTAAACAATATCGATGGATGTTAAAATTGGTGAATTTTTTTGAAGGACTAAATTCACCCCCTCATGATAATGTGAATTTTACATATTTGGGATTACAATTGTTTTCAAAGCTAAGGTCTCTTAACATCTCTTTCTTGATACCAACCGTTCAAAACTAATACTCTGATTCTTTGCTAGCCCATATGCCATCCTTGCAGTTATTCATGCAATGACATATACCTGAAATGATACATGTGAAACAGCTTGTTTGTTAAGGTGTGCATGTATGGTGTGAGTATGAAGACCCCATATGAACCACCAAGGGTTCTCAACTCCCATAGATGTATGAGATCAGGTAGATTCGTTATACGACTATAATGAAATCCGATCCCATAAAAACAAATTAACAAGCATAACATGCCACAAATCACCCTTTATAACCCATGGATTTACAATAGACTTTTGTCACACCAACATAAGGAGTTATACAAGAAGTACTAAATTGTTACTCCAAAACCACGAGGATCCATACCTTCCTCAAGAATTGGCCCGAAATCTGAACATAAGAAAGTTAACATCGTGAAGGCAACTTCAAAAGGGAAATAACATCTAGACCTCTGGGATATGTGGAAAATAATGTTTACACATTCATATCATTCCGAGTCAGGGTATCTAGATCCTCAGGCCACTTACATCATACACACAACATGCAGGTACTAAATTTACATATCCCAAATCGCAACACATAATTTACATATGAAGAAACGCCCTGAGAAAAGAAGCAACGAACGTTGTTGGATCACAGGGATCGATGAATCACAACACACCGGGGGATGCAAGTGAAATAGTTAAGGCAATGGAAAACAAGCGGGTGAAGCGTGCTAAGGAACATGGCCAAGGCATATGGCCCAAGCTAGAACAAAAGGATCATGACACGTACCACCAGCCCAGCTGAATTAATCATGCAAATTATCAGATAAAACATTCATAATATAAAAGTTTTAATCCTTATATTCCAATGTGCACTCCATGTAGCACAAACAAACAAACAAAAGTCCCCAGCCCCACCTTTTAAAAAAGGAAACAAACCAACATAGTCCAAGGCCCCACCACCATATCTGCATTCCTCCATCTCTTCCATGATGTATGTGTATATCAATCTATGAAAGTATATGAGTTAGATATGGTTGGACATATATATGGGTATAAAAGGAATTGCAGCAGTATAACGGTGGTTTGGGAGTGAGAGGGTGAATAATGTATGGGAGGATCACTGGGCAAGTCTTCTTTGGCAGGGATGCATAATGATCTTCCTCTAGACCCTTCCATCCCAAAAAGCCTGCGCGACCATGTGCCGCTCACCAGCTGCCAAAGAAGGCGTTGCCCACCAATCCTCCCCTGCACTGGCTGTCCATGACTTCCGCCGTCAGTCTTCCTGGCGAGGAACTGTATTTATAAAACGGGGGAATTATGGGAAGAAGAAGGCTGCAAGATGCGCCACATAAACCGAATATTCTAAGGAACATCCTATATTTTGAAATTCGTTGTAAACCCCACCTTTTCTATATATTTCTGAGCCACCAAAGAATCATTCTGTCCGAATAAACTCCATGCATGTTCTGAGTATAAGAAAAAAAGGCAATCTTTGAATACAGCCATATTTGTATTACGCGCTGCGGATGGGCCGGTTGAGTTTTTGAAATATGATATCGTGGAGGAGAAGGCCCAACCAACCCGCCCTCGATCTGCCTTAGCGGCATTTCCTCATAACCATATCCTAACATCAGTGGCCAGCCTGCGTCCTGCTAAATGGGTTGTGTCCTCCACCTTCAATGGCCGTGAGAGATAGCTGATTTTAGTAATGGTGTGATAAATTTAATAACAAAATACGAAATATTCAATTCTTATGCTTATTAATCCAATAAACCGAAATGATATTCGATAATCAGTGACGAAACTCAGAACTACTGTCCCAGGTTGGCCTCAATAATAACCCTGTTGCTGCGGCCTTTAATGGACGCAACTGTGCAAGAATCTCCATGATCAAAGGGTAGTGCAAGTGCGACGGCTAGCCGCTGGTTTTGCCTCATCCCATACATGTATGGGGCCCCCCTTGGAATGGGTTTGGCTCTCATAATCTCAATTCATGGTGGATCGAACGGCCGATCAAAGCGGCTGTCCCCTCTCATAATCTCTATTCTCTTCTGGTTTCTTGTTATTGATCAGCCATGACACCAATGAGAATTCGTTTCATCAGGTTTTCAAATTGGGAATTGTGCGTATAGGGCACTCTGTCATTATTCTCTCAGCCTGCTCTCTCTTGGATTTGTGGATCCCTTCCAATAGTTGAAATTCCTAGTGTTTTGAGGCAGACGGTTTCCTTCCAAATCATTTTTTTTCATTTTTAATAAACCACTTTCAGGGAAATGGTTCTACAATGGATTTTTAATGGCACAATTTGGGAAATCTGGTTGCATTATGAGGACATGATGAAATTGATTTTCCCTTGGACACAGTTGATGAAAATGGATATCAAATCACGTTTTATATGGTTGGAAAGGTTTTGTGATCTTCATTATATGAAATGCCCATCAAATGATTTTAGTAGTAAAAATTGGTAAGTCAACTGTGGTCATTGTTAAGGTTGGGAGGCACCTTGGGGAATGGACTGTTACCCCCTAGGACCATTGTTCTAGGAAAATGTGCGCACCATGTGGCCTTTGATCACAAAAATCATGAGAGTATCCTGGCCAACCGAAACCTAATTTAAAGGTATAGTTTTCATATGGGTACTCTTTGAAAAGTTTATTTGAAATGCTTTGATAAGCTCATTTATTATGGAATTGATTTGAAAACCGGTTTATTTGGCAATGTTTTGTTATCATTTAAAAAGAGTCAAATTCCATGCTTTTAAGAAAAATTGTAAAAATTGAATCTCGTACCTTAGCTTTATTTATTTGAGCGTAATAAGTTATATTATATAGACAACTTATGAAAGCCTTTTGAAATTCTATTCGACTTGATTTTCTAACGCCTTGTATACACATTTGGGTGCATATAGATTTTGTTTAATATGAGGCAAGGATAGGGGCAAGCTGCCACTTGGGTGGTAGTGGGTTTGTTCATTAGTGGGGTGTGGGAGTTTGTTGAAGACTACATGGCATGTGGTGTTGGGTCATAACTTTACTTATGTACCGTAGTTTGGGTAGTGTTCTTGGCTCATGTATTTTCCACTTTATGAATATTTTCCACAGAAAACATGTATTGACATACCAAATTTCTCTTTTATTTTTTATATTGGATATTGAACTCTTGTGGTGAATGTTATCCCAAATGTGGGTATTGGTTTCCAAGATCTTTCCAAAAGCTTGGGAGATCGAGAATGCACTTCGATCAATGTCATGGCTGACTTGCGTTCCTAAACAGTTGGATGATTAAGGTTGGTTCTTGATATATTGATATCGAAGGATGTTCAACTATTCTCATTTTTAGTATGCATCTTCAGATGTCTTGGTTTAAGGGGATAAGATCCTTGGGAATTCATAGGTTTGTTGGGAGTGAGTTTTTGGTCGATTCTCATCCTAATGAGCCTTAGGATACCATGTATGGTTGGGATATGGGCATTTTGAGATACAATATGGTTTAAATCTAGACTTATTTCCCATATCCCTCCATGTTTCCAGTTGACATTTTTCACTAATGTTGGAATTGATTCTTCAGTCTTATGTTCTTCTCTGTAACGCATCGACCCCAGAAGCATGGAACCAATGCATTATTTTAATACATTGTGTTGACTATAAGGAATCAAATATCGAATAACCGACCAGTTTAGCAGTATTGAAAAATATATTACATTCATCAACCCTATGTTACAATTCAAAACATAAAATACAACATATATAATCACTACAGGAAAACATACTTTTCCCAACACATATATACCAACAATTCTTTTGAACCGCTGGTACAGATGATCTTTACGAACAGTTTATGAAAACCGTTGGTAAAGCTTGTTTTTGAAGGAGTTTTCCCAACAGTTTCTTCAAACCGTTGGTAAAGCTGGTTTTTTGAGGGAGTTTTCCCAACGATTTCATCAAACCATTGGGAAAACAATTATATCCCAACGGTTTTTAATAACCGTTGGGAAAAAGAACCCCCAAATTCGAAAAACAGCAGGCGACTCCCCCCCCCGATTCCAGAAGCATTTAGCGGTTCTCGAGAAGCGGTTCCCGACTCCCATAAGCCCTTGAGAAGCCCCAACACAAGAGCACCTTGTAAAATCCCCAAATGATAAAGGGTTAAATGAATAAATGATATGACTCATGTCAACAAGGTGCACCTTCCATTTTAGGAGCCTATCTGATTAGAACTCCACAGTTAAGTGTGCTTGGCCAGGAGTAGTGATAAGGATGGGTTACCTTCTGGGAAGTTTCCCAGGATGTGTGTGAGTGAGGACAAAACACACTGGAGAGGACATGTGTTGCATTGTGGGGACAATCATTAGTAAGATTACCCGTTCAGGCATTTGGGTGGACTCTAGGGTGGGCCCCACGTGTCTGCGGGGTAACTGGTGGTACCTGGGGGTTCAGGACCCGACGACCATGTTATGGCGGGGTGGTTGTGCTGTCACCGGGACCCAGTTGGCACACACCTCTTCCATCGAATCAGTATGTTAGACTGATTCCACCTCTTCTCAAAAATATCCTTCCAACTCTTCTCAAGGATATCCTTATATTCTCAAGGATATTGTTATTTCCTATTTCTAGGGTTTTTGGAAAATTTTATGATTCAGTACTCCACGAATTGTGTACCCAAATCAGTAAGTCCATGAATTTTGTACTCAAATCACTACATCGGTGTACACATTGTCCAATTAATGTTTTCATTACACATATACATTTATAAGGGCATCAAGTCTCTTTCTTGTGTTATAATTTCAATGATTCATAGTTTTTTTGAATCTCAATGCTTCAAATATTACAGCTTCATGTATATGAACTCATAAGAAGTTGTTTGTAATATATATTCATAGTATTTCATGAAAATCACTCATTTCATTAAGATCATGTCAAACATGAAGATCTTATTCATCAATTTTTTTACACTTTGTGTATTACATAACAAGTATGTATCATGTTTCTATCAAAATATATATATATATAAAATGAAACACTGTTCACTGATTCATTTCACCTTAGTTATTCATGGCGCACAGCGCACAACGGCGATAGGGGCCCCCGGCGCAAAAGCGCACTGCACGGCGCAAGGCACGTGACAATATTAACTTGTGGCGCATAGAAAGAATAAAAAAACTTAGAAGAAAAAATCAATTAACAAAAAAAAATCCTAAAATATTTAAACCAAACAATTAAATATTTTAAACCATATATCTCAAAAAAAATAATAATAAAAATGTAGAAAAAAAGTAAAGTGCCCCTCGACAGGCAAAGAGGCGGACAACATTAACTGGAAAAAAAGTGAAAACATAAATAAAATTGAATGATAAAAATTACTGCTTAGGGTTCGATTCACACACAAGGTGTGCGTGCGTACGACTGCCCTGGACGTGGAGGGTCAGGTTGTCATCATTGGTCGGCATGGAAGTAGCTTTCGAGGGAGATGATAAGGTCGCACCGCTCGACTTGGTCTGGCAGGGGCTGGGTTGCAGCTGTCGCAGGAAGAGGATAGTGTTGCACGATGGTGGAGGTCGTCGTTTGAGGTTTTTTTGAGGTATTTTTTAATCGTGAACAAGTTGGCATAGTTGCGCGCGCCACGCCACTGCGCGCCATTAATTACTATGCTTTTCACAATAGAACATATAAAGTATCTTCTTGAACTTTGCAAAATAGTATGTGGTCCCTAATTATTCTTCATAGAAAAAATAATAAATACTTAACAGTATAATCCAATGTTCTTTATGAATAAAATATCTACAAAGGGAAATCTCGGTGGGACCTCTCTTTTTCCCATGTAGCACTTCTTCCTTCTTTATGAAACAAATTCATAGAATGTTAAATTCACAATATTAAAGAATATTAGTTTTCCTAAGATAACCATTAATCATTCTTCCTTCGACATCATACATGAGTTATTCAATCACCATTTTAAAACGCAATGACCATTTTCACTAATTTGTGGTTCCTTAAAATGCTTGGGAAAATCAGAAAAAGTACACATGTATTGAATTGTGTTTCTCGTATGGTTTCATGGATACAATTTCATCTCGAAAATCATGACTGTGTGGTTCAAATATCAAGAGGACCATGAGATTTTTATTATGCTTCTTTATGTTTTTTTATCAGAATGGTTTTTTTATATTATGATTTTTTGGTTACACATTAGTTATTTGTTTCTAATTACATTCATATTTGTTTTCATTGCATTAAATGACACCCATTGAAGAGAGGCGGTGGAAAAATATGACAGAAAATAATAGTAACATGACATAGAAGGGAATTCCTCCACTCGTACCTATTATGAGAATTATAATTCCAATATATATATTTCAATAACTTATAAAATCATGTGTTTACTTTTGTGTTGATCCTTTTTTCAGGATCCACCCCTAGACGAGAGATATATGAAGAGGAGCCTGATATTGCTTCCAGTACAGAGGCTGGTGGTAGGAGGGGGGTGGTGTCAGTGTTAGATGACCATCTGGTGGTCCCGGTACTAAGGCCAATGGTAAGAGGGATCATGGTGACAGAATTAGATGATCCACTGGTAGTACCCGATTGGATTATGCCCCTACCAGAGACGTATCTTCTACGCCCCATTCGGATCCTGGTGTGTCTTTAGGGACAGACGAGATATTAAGGCCTCTGATATTTACACTACCAGTTGGCCAGGCGTCTGTGCCATCATCTTTTGATTTTGGTTCATTATCTTCTGGCTATTATATTCTACCTTCTACGACTCCTGCTCCAACACAGTATGTGGCTGAGGATCGTGCATTGAGAGACACTCCACCTGTACAAGATATTCCTTCAAGATCAGCACATCCAGTGACGCCCATTGATCCGACTACCACAAGTATATTTATATAACTCTAACAAATTTTTATACCAAAATTTATTTTTATTATAACTTGTACTGATTTTTTTTAAATAACAGATTCATCTACTGATAGAAGGAGGGGGAGGGGGCGTACTCGCTTGCGTGCGGTATGGAACTGCTAGACATAGTTGATGGTTGAATACAATGATGATGGGCAGATGATTCATAAACTTGGGTAGGAATGTCGGGGTTTTTTGGCGACGCTAGCCAAATACTCCGACATCATTCTGGTCATCCCTCTATCTTGGATGCATCTTCCACACAGTGTTAAGGATAATGTGTGGGCAAAAATATGGGTAAAAAATCTATTGGATTTATTGTAGTATTTTTTTTGTATTTATATGAATTAATAAATTGGGTTTCAGCTTCGGTATAACTTCCCTGATGGCGAAGGTGCACGACCGACGCGTTTAAAGGAGCTAGGAGAGCTTTGGAGAGCTTAAAAGTACGAGCTATATGTTGGCTGGTGTGATTGAGTGGGGATGGAGTTGGAGACATTACCTATTTTGGATGACTACCCGATAGATCAATATCTCCAAATGATTACCCGTTGGGCGACTGCCAAATTTAATGTATTAATCCCATTTGAGATATTTAAATGACAGTTTTCATATTTTGCATTAATATTGTCTAATTTATTATTAAACATTATTTAAGAATATTATGAAAAAACAAAAAAACATTGATTCAAAGAAATACCTCCACATTTTGGGGTGCACATCTATGTCAGATCATGAGAAGCAGTTGGTACGATATAGTTGTTTATAATTTTTCTTTAGGACTTTCCCTTTTTATTATTTCAAACTTAAATTATGTGATTTATTGAATATTGAATATATGATTATACTTGAACTTTATATTTTTTGAATGTAATTACAGAAGCACAAATTGAATATTGAAGGACGTATCCCTCGAACAATTTTTTTTTCTCAAGTAGAAGGAAAAAAGATGGAACTGCGGTTAATGAACCGACCCAAGAAAAAATTGTGAGTTTTAATTGATTTATTTCAATGTTTAATATATATTTTGAAATTTAATAATCTGTTAATATTTTTAACAAGATGCTTTAGAGGCCCTTGATGTGAAAGAGCCGGATAATTGAGGGCCACATGATCTTTTATATCAGGTTTTGGAAGAGGAGCAATCTGGTCAAGTACGCTGCCGACCTGGTAAGAATATAGTCCCGACAAGGTATTGTTCCTCTCCAGGTATCCAATCTAGTACCACCGAGTTGGAACAGGTCAATGAGCATGCAAGACAGTCTAATAAAAGTGTCACAGAGTTGAAATTACAAGTTCAAACGATGGACAAAGAATTAATAAAACTGATGAAAGATTTATCTTTATCACTTCCAACAGAGGCCAGCGCGGATTTTCAGACATTTATTTCATCAATGGGTGCATTATCTAATGCACAAGTTTTAAATTCTAGTGGAGGTCTAGATGATGATGTTCCTGGTGATGAAGAGGATACTGAGGAGGATTAGGGCGAGGATGAGGATGAGGATGAGGGAAAGGATGGGGTCAAGGGGGAGGATGGGGCCGAGGATAAGGATGGGGCCGATGATGAGCATGGGGATGATGGTGAGGAAGACGACGAGGTTAGAGATAGAAGAGAGGATGAGGCCGATGATTAAAATGGTGATGGTGATCAGGGGCAGATTGATCCATTACATTTTTGAATTCTGTATAAATCTTTATTTTTGAACCTAGTTTTTCACTCTGGTATGGATATTTTTGAATTCATTATAACTCTTTATTTTATAACAAATATGGAATCCAAATGATGTTATAATGGGTTGGGGGTGAGTGATGCTATATGAGATTTTATGGGTTATTATGATGAGTTTTTCTCCCTTTAATTGATTGGTTCATAAAACATAAGTTGGTGCTGCATATATTATGTAATTGGAATTGGTAATGTAAAATGTTGGTCTCAGATTTCCAAGTTAGTTATTTGGATGGTATTCTCTATCAAAAGTGTGTATATATCTATTGACTATTGGTGTATTTTTTAATTGACTAATGTATATATTAAACTGACCATGAAATACACATTTACCACAATGCTGACGCACCACAAAATTCATAGATAGAAACTACACACCACAAGACAACCATGGGAGACACCCCTTGAGGTAGTGTCCCTCTCATAGCCTCTTTAATTTAATAATGATTTAAATTGAATTTAGATTCTTTCTTAATTATGCTTAATTATATTGAATTACATATCTTGAATAAGTTTTCTTTAATATAATTGTTTCATTTTATAAATAAATTCATGTTTTTATAATAAAACCCCTCCAACGGAGGTTCTCTATCTACGAAAACTCATAGCGATAGTTTAGGGTGTGAAAATTTGACTCTCAATCAGTAATTTCAACTACCTAATACCACTTATGAAAACAACTAATATAAAATATATATCTTTATCATACCACAATCCCGAATCAAGAGTCTATTTTTTATAACATTAGATCAGTTTCAATAATGTGAATGACAACTACATAGGATTTATTTGGAATCCTGGCCGAAAGATGTTGTCCCGCGGATGTCACTACACGAGGCCAACACGTCGCGGTCACGCTTTGGTCATGCCACGGTAATTCCGTGATTTGGCTCTACTCCAGGACGACACTCTACGACGCTTCACAGTCCTATCAGAATTTGATGTATAGAGTTTTAGATACAATACCCACCCTCCTCCCTGGACCCCGGACATCCCCCCAACCATCCTCCTTGGATCCCCGATAGCACCTCGGACATCCCCCCAGATATCCCCCCCACCCTCCTCCCTAGAATCGGATAGCCCCCCAGACATCCCCCTGGACAGCCCCCCTCGTAGTCCTGTCAGAATTCAATGTTTCTTACCTAGATAGAGTTTTAGGTGTTCAGCGCACTTGAAAAGAGTGCATGGGGTGGTTGAAACTGGTCAAAAGACCTCATAATGCCAATAAATTGGATGACAACAATGGTTGGGTGAATTGTGAAATAGTTGGCCAAACGACATGTCAATCGGAGGTGTCGTGTGAACGAGGTGGCTGAAAACGCACTCCGTGTGTCATAAATGCCCAAAACGTGTGTTTAACGGTCAAATGCATGCTGGACGATATTGGAATGACATGAAATCACAAAAAAACACCCTAATTATTATTCATGAGGTGTACGAGGAGACAACGCGTCATTTTGACGCGTGGTTTGTGCGGCAAAGCTGAATATGTGTTTTTTAGGTGTTCGGAGCACTTGAAAATCATGCATGGGGTGATCGAAACCAGCCGAACGACCTCAGAATGCCATGAAATTGGACGAAAACAAAGGGTTGGTGAATTTTGAAATGGTCGGATAGATGGCATGTCAATCAGGGGTGTCGTGTGACCGTGGTTGCCGAAAACGCACTCCGCATGTCGTAAATGGCCAAAACATGCATTTAACGGTCAAATGCATGTCGTACGACATCAGAATGACTTGATATAAAATGAAAACACCCTAATTATTAATTGTGAGCTGTACGAGGAGACGACACATCATTCAGACACGCGGTTTGTGCGGCACGGCTGAATATGTGTTTTTTAGGTGTTCGGTGCGCTTGAAAATCGTGCGTGGGGTGGTAAAAACCGGCTGAACGACCTTAGAATACCATGAAATCAGACGAAAACAGTGGTTGGGTGAATTTTGAAATGGTTGTCCAGAAGGCACGTCAATCAGAGGTGTCGTGTGACCGTGGTGGCCGAAAACGCAGTCCGCATGTCGTAAATGGACAAAACACGAGTTTAACTGTCAAATGCATGTTAGACGACATCAGAATGACTTGAAATCACAGAAAAACACTATAATTATTATTCTTGAGTTGTTCGAGGTGACGACACATCATTCGGATGCGCGGTTTTCACGTCATGACTAAATATGTGTTTTTAGGTGTTCGGCGCGCTTGAACAGCGTGCGTGGGGTAGTCGAAACCGGCCGAACGAACTCGAAATGCCATGAAATCGGACGACAACAAAGGGTGGGTGAATTGTGAAATTTTCAGCTAGAGGACACGTCAGTCGGAGGTGTTGTGTGACTGTGGTGGCCGAAAACGCACTCTGCGTGTCGTAAATGGCCAAAAAATGTGTTTAACGATCAAATGCTTGTCGGACGACATCAGAATGACGTGAAATCACAAGGAAAAACCCTAATTATTATTATTGATTTGTATGAGGAGATTAAATGTCATTAGGATGCGCGGTTTGCACGGCACGGCTGAATATGTGTTTTTTCTGTGTTTGGCACACTTGAAAAGCATGCGTGGGGTGGTCGAAACCGGCCGAACGACCTTAGAATGCCATGAAATCGGACAACAAAAAAGTGTGAGTGAATTTTGAAGTGGTCGGCCAGACAACCCATCAATCGGAGGTGGCGTGTGACCCCGATGGTCAAAAATGCGCTCCGCATGTCGTAAATGGATAAAAAATTCGTTTAACAGTCAAATGAATGTCGAACGACATCGCAATGACTTTAAATTGCACAAAAACACCCTATTTATTATTTTTTATGTGTACGAGGAGACGACACATCATTCGGACGCACGGTTTGTGTGGCATGGCTGAATATGTATTTTTTTTGTTGTTCGACGTGCTTGAAAAGCGTGCGTGGTGGGATCGAAACCGGACGAACGACCTCTGAATGCCATGAAACCGGACGAAAACAAAGGCTGGGTGAAATGTGAAATGGTTGTCCATACGACACGTCATCAGAGGTGTCATGTGACTGCGGTGGCCAAAAACACACTCCGCTTGTCATAAATTGCCAAAACATGCGTTTAACAGTCAAATTCATGCCGAAAGACATTGGAATGACTTGAAATCAAACTAAAACACCCTAATTATTATTCGTGAGGTGTATGAGGATACGACACATCATTCAATGTGTGGTTTGTGTGACATGGCTGAATATGCAATTTTTAGTTATTCGGTGTGCTTGAAAAGCATGTGTGGGGTGGTCGAAACCAGCCGGACGACCACAAAAGGCCATGAAATCGGACGATAACAAATGGTGGGTGAATTGTAAAATGTTCGGCCTGAAGACACGTCAATCGAAGGTGTCGTGTGGCCGCGGTGGCCAAAAACGCACTCCGCATGTTGTAAATGGCCAAAACATGCGTTTAACAGTGAAATGCATGTCGAACAACATCTGAATGACTTGAAATCACACAAAAACACCCTAATTATTATTTGTCAGTTGTAAGAGTAGACAACATGTCATTTGGATTCACGGTTTGCATGTCACAGTTGAATATGTATTTTTTAGGTGTTCGGCGTGCTTGAAAATCGTGCGTGGGGTGGTCGAAACTGGCCGAACGACCTCAAAATGCTATAAAATCAAATGACAACAAAGTGTGGTTGAATTTTCAAATGGTCGGAAAGAAGATACATCAATCGGAGGTGTCGTGTGACCGTGATGGCCGAAAATGCAATCCGCGTGTCGTAAATGACCAAAACATGCGTTTAACGTTTAATTTCATGCCGAACGACATCAGAATGACTTGAAATCACAAAAAAACACCATAATTATTATTCGTGAGGTGTACAAGTAGACGAAACGTCATTTGAATGTGCGGTTTGAACGGAACCATTGAATATGTGTTTTTTAGGTGTTCGACGTGCTAGAAAATCGTGCGTGGGGTGGTCGAAACCGGCCGAACGACCTCAGAATGCCGTGAAATCAGACAACAACAAAGGGTGGGTGAATTATGAAATGTTCGGCTAGATGCCACTTCAATCGGAGGTTTCGTGTGACCGAGATGACTGAAAATGCACTCCGCATGTCGTAAATGGCCAAAACACGTGTTTAATGATCAAATGTATGCCGAACAACATTAGAATGACATGAAATAAAACTAAACACCCTAATTATTATCTTTGAGTTGTACGAGGAGACAACATGTCATTTGGATGTGCGGTTTACGTGGCACAGCGGAATATGTGTTTTTAGGTGTTCGACGTGCTTGAAAATCGTGCGTGGGGTGGTCAAAACCGGCCGAACGACCTCAGAATTTCATGAAATCAGACAACAAAAAACATTGGGTGAATTGTGAAATGGTCAGCTAGAAGGCACGTCAATCAAAGGTCTCGGCTGACTGCGGTGGCCGAAAACGCACTCTTTGTGTCGAAAATGGCCAAAAGATGCGTTTAACGGTCAAATACTTGCCAGACGACATCAGAATGACTTAAAATCACACGAAAACATCATAATGATTATTCTTGAGTTTTACGAGGTGATGACACATCATTCGATAACGCGGTTTGCGCGACACAGCTGAATATGTGTTTTTTTTGTGTTCGATGCGCCTAAAAAGCGTGCGTGGGGTGGTCGAAACTGGCTCAACAACCTCGGAATGCCATGAAATTGGACGATAAAAAAACATGGGTGAATTGTGAAATGGTCAGCCAGATTGCACGTCAATCGGAGTTGCCGTGTGACCGCGGTGACCGAAAACGCACTTCGCGTGTCGTAAATGGCCAAAACATGCGTTTAACTGTCAAATGCATGTCGGGTGACATCAGAATGACTTTAAATCACATGAAAACACCCTAATTATTATTCGTGAGCTGTACGAGTAGACAAAACATCATTCAGATGCGCGGTTTGTGTGGCGTGAATGAATATGTGTTTTTTAGGTGTTCTGCGCACTTGGAAAGCCTGCATTGGGTGGTCAAAACCGGCCGAATGACCTCATAATGCCATGAAATCAGACGAAAACAAAGGGTGGATGAATTGTGAAATGTTCGGCTAGACGGAACATCAATCGGATGTGTCGTGTGGCCGTGGTGACCGAAAACGCATTCCGCGTGTTGTAAATGGCCAAAACATGCATTTAACGGTCAAATGCATGCCGAACGACATCGCAATAACATGAAATCACACAAAAACACCCTAATTTTTATTCTTGCGGTGTACTAGGAGATGAAACATCATTCAAATGCGTGGTTTGCGTAGCACGGCTGAATATGCGTTTTTTAGGTGTGCGACGCGCTTGAAAAGCATGCTTGGGATGGTCGAAACCGGCCAAACAACCTCAGAATGCAATGAAATCGGACGACAACAAACGGTGGGTGAATTTTAAAACATTCGGCTAGATGGAACGCCAATCAGAGGTGTCGTGTGACTGTAGTGGCCAAAAACGCACTCTGTATGTCGTTAATGGCCAAAACATGCGTTTAACGGTCAAATGCATGCCGGTTCAGCACGCTTGAAAATCGTGCGTGGGGATGTTGAAACCGGCCTAACGACCTCAGAATGCAATGAAATCGGATGAAAACAAAGGGTGGGTGAATTGTGAAATGGTTGGCCAGACGACACGTTAATCGGTGGTGTCGTGTGACCGTGATGGCTGAAAATGCACTCCGCGTGTCGTAAATGGCCAAAACTTGTGTTTGACAGTCAAATGCATGCCCAACGACATCAGAATAACTTTAAATCTCACGAAAACACCCTAATTATTATTAATGAGGTGTATGAGGATACGTCACATCATTCGGACGCGCGATTTGCGCGGCACGACTGAATATGTGTTTTTTAGGTGTTCTGTATGCTTGAAAATCGTGTGTGGGGTGGTCGAAACTGGACGAATGGCCTCAGAATTCCATGAAATCAGAAAAAAGAAGGGTGGGTGAATTGTAAAATGGTCTGCCAGACGTTATGTCAATCGGAGGTGTCGTGTGACCGCGGTG
This sequence comes from Viscum album, assembly GCA_963277665.1. NCBI lineage: Eukaryota > Viridiplantae > Streptophyta > Magnoliopsida > Santalales > Viscaceae > Viscum > Viscum album. Next base: position 450,778,724 of record OY728139.1, on the reverse strand, counting down.
GCCGAAAATGTACACCACGTGTAGTAAATGGCCAAAACATGCGTTCAATGGTCAAATACATTCCAGAAGACATTATAATGACTTGAAATCAAACTAAAACACCCTAATTATTATTTGTGAGCTGTACGAGGAGACAACACATCATTTGGACACACGGTTTGCACAGCACGGCTGAATATGTGTTTTTTAGGTGTTCGGCGTGCTCGAAAATCATGCGTGGGGTGGTCGAAACTATCTGAATGACCATGGAATGTCATAAAATCAGACTAAAATAAAGGATGGATGAATTGTGAAATGGTCGGCCAGGCGGCATGACAATCGGAGATGTCGTGTGACCGCGGTGGCCTAAAACGCACTCAGCGCGTCATAAATGGACAAAACATCTGTTTGACGGTCAATTGCATGCCAGAAGACATAATAATGACTTGAAATCATAGGAAAAAACCCTAATTATTATTTGTGAGTTGTACAAGGTGACAGAACATCATTTGGACACACGGTTTGCATGGAACGACTGAATATGTGTTTTTTAGGAGTTCAGTGAGCTTGAAAAGCGTGCGTGTGGTGGTCTAAACCATCTGAACAACATTAGAATTCCATGAAATCGGACGAAAACAATGAGTGTGTGAATTGTGAAATTTTCGGCCAGACAGCACATCAATCGGAGGTGTCGTGTGACTGAGGTGGCCGAAAACACACTCTGCGTGTCGTAAATGGCCAAAAGATGCGTTTAATGGTCAAATTCATGCCAGACGACATCAGAATGCCTTGAAATCCCACGAAAACACCCTAATTATTATTCATGAGCTGTATGAGGAGACAACACGTCATTCAAATGCAGGGTTTGCGTGGCACGACTGAATATGTGTTTTTTAGGTGTTCGGCGCTTTTGAAAAGCATGCCTGGGGTGGTCGAAACCGGCTGAACGACATCGAAATTCCATGAAATCCAAAAACCACAAAGTGTGGGTGAATTGCGAAATGGTCAGCTAGACGGAACATCAATCAAAAGTTTCGTGTGGCCATGGTGGCCGAAAACACACTCTGCATGTCGTAAATGGCCAAAACATGCGTTTAACAGTCAAATGCAAGCCGAACAACATCGCAATGACTTGAAATAACAAGAAAACACCCTAATTATTATTCATGAGGTGTACGATGAGATGACACGTCATTCAGACACACGGTTTGCACGGCACAGCTAAATATGTGTTTTTCAGGAGTTCAACATGCTTGAAAAGCGTCTTTGGGGTGGTCAAAACTGGCCGAACGACCTCAGAATGCCATTAAATCAGAAAAAAAAGGGTGGGGGAATTTTGAAATGGTCAGCTAGACAACACATCAATCAGAGGTGTCATGTGAATGTAGTGGCCGAAAACGCACTTCGTGAGTCGTAAATGGCCAAAACAAGCATTTAATGGTCAAATGCATGCCGAACGACATCAGAATGACTTGAAATCACACGGAAACAACTTAATTCTCAATCACGGGTCGTTCATTGTGTGCAATAACATACAAAAAATAAATATCATATAGTGATTTAATATGAAACCTATGAACACACAAGTATACCCTATAACAAATTGGTCAACAAGCCTACACATAGATTCTAGGAAAATATGTTTCAATGTCTCATAAAAATAACCTAGTGGTGGGGAATACATATGGTGACACCATATTCACTTGGATCACTGCAATCCCATCCTCAAACAGTGGGGTCTAGGTCCAAAACAAAGTCCCTTTGGGAACCCAATACCAATGACTTAATTGAATATTCATACCCACTACCCATGATGGGGATTCATCTCACATCACACCCAGGAGAGAAAATTATAATTAGCCACATAATCTCTTATTCTAATTGAAAAATGTAAAAAAACAAGTAGGCTATTTTATATGTGATATATATAATTCATAATTCTGTATGTAACATAATTAAATTTGTTTGTGTTATTGATTCATAATTCAGAATTCAATAGATAATTTATTCCTCATGTATTCAATTGAGTATTCAATTATGAATTATGTATTGCATAGGGTAATTGGGTTCATATACATGATTTTAATTGTGGTACATTCCATGGTTTTAGTAGTATCATGTTTTTAAGTGCTTTTGTGTGTTATATCAGGTGTTGTTTTTGCTGTTAAGAGTGTATGCATGTGTGTAGTTGAGTGTGCAGTGTAGGATTTTAGGTGTTGTGGAATTCTGGTAATACACTATACCAACGGTTTAGTAAACCGTTGGTATAGATTTGAATATATTTATAGCAATGCCAATGGTTTTACAAACCATTGGAAATAGTCATTACAAACACAGCAATGCCAATGATTTATCAAACCATTGGAAATTCTCTATACATATAGCTGGTCCAACAGTTTTATAAACCATTGGCAATACTCTTTACAAACAGCAGGGCCAACAGTTTTATAAACTGTTGGCAACGCTCTTTACAAACAGGTGGGCCAACGGTCTTATAAACCATTGGCAATGCTCTTTAAAAAATACATTCCACAACATTTTTACAAAAACCATTGGTAATGGGATACTGCTAAGCCTTACTTTCCCACAGTTTGGAAAACCATTGGTATATAGTATTCCAACGGTTTTCCAGCCTTTACCAATGGTTTGAAACTGTTGGTAAAGACTTAATTTCCAGTAGTGAATCCATTGAGAACACCATTATTCTCATAGACTAACCCTGCATATCAGTCATAATACACTTATTGGAATCATGAGATAATAAAACATAAGGGGTGAGCTCAGATGATCAGTGAGGATCAACATACATCAATAGCTATTATGAATAAATAATCATAAACTTTAATTAAATATTTATAACAAAAACACAAAACCATTAAACATAATCTTGATTTTAATATGGAAATAATAAATAATATAGTTTAAATTAAGCATAACCATGGATATTCTACTAGGGAAATAATCACATGGAATATCCATAACTAATATCATAATGAGGGAATGCATAATGTTGGACAACTACACAGTGGGTAGAAACCCATCTTGTTTGTGTCAAGATCTATCCTCCTTAGAATGTTAAACTGCATGGAAAACAAACGTGAAGGGTTATTCACCAACATTTTTTGTCCCAGGAGACCTATCGATGCATTGAGAGGCTATAGTGAGACCCACCCATCACTTACTAAGTCTAATGCATTCTTCTTGTGAATATGGTGAAACATAAAAAAACATAATCATTCGTATTAATAACTTGTATATGAATTATGAATACTTTAACCATAAACCATGAATGGTATCTAAATAACACATCCATAATCAAATAGATTATACACCCTTAAACAAAATTTGGTAAATGATACCTTAAGAGACCAACCTCAATTAACCATATGATCCAATAAAGTATGTTGAAATAGATGAAAATACTCTAATAAAATCATTAAAAATCTCTTAAGAAAATACCCCCTTTTACATTGAGATCATTTTCACTTATAAAAGAAGATAATTAAAAAGTGATTTTTGGATCAATGTGTCCTATACCACTTTAAGAAAATTTGAATGGAATTATCATTTTAAAATATTCATGTCTATATAAATAAATCCTTAAAACCAATTTAAAAACATGGACATTAATGAGGAAGGCTTAGATAAATAAATCATTAAAACATTTTAAATGATGTTTTCATTAACGTGTCCCTCTATTAAAAAATTAAAAAGATTCCTTATGAAAATATTTTTAAGAAACATGGACAAGGTTGGAAAATATGTCCCAATAAATACTTACATATAAATAATCTCAGATAACAATAAGATTGCGAAATTAACCCTTACCATAGGTCTGATTCCTTCTGTACTGGCCTGAAACTCCTATCTAGTGGTTTTAAAAATATTATTAACTTTTTATTGAATTATAATAATATTTTTGATTTCATACATGATTCATTTATTATTTTGTATTACCTTTTATTAACAATTTCAAGTTAAACAACGTTTCAGGTAATAACTGTTTGGTTTATTGTACGTGTTTTAACTTATTATTCTGGTTCGCATCACTTAGATCATGATTTACATAATTACATAATATAGAACATGGTTTATATATCATATACATTCAGTATATAAATATATATAATATATAGATATATGAAAAGGAATTCATCTTTCATGGAGATGGCAGGTCGTACGTATGCTTGAATGTTGTTTCAGTTTTCTTATCGTATTGAATGAAAGCAAGTAAATGACATATATGTATATATATATAGATTATTCCAGTAGAATTATTATTTCATATATTTCAAAATTATTCAATATATATGTTTTTATAAGAATTATTTAATGGTTACCGTGGAGAATGAATCTTATCGCGTCTTGTAGATGGTAGGTCGTATGTATACACGAGCAATGATATCATTCCATAATGGTAAAGGGTATGGAATTGGATGGTATATAAATTATAAAAAAAATTATAAATTCATATTTATTATTTACATCTGATATATTCATTGTTATACCCATTAAAATAAATTACTGATGAAAAAAAATTTACACCACGGCGTGGAGTCGATAAGCAGTATGTACGTATGCACGCATGGAGCTAACGTTTTTTGTAGGAAGGGTAAAATGAAGAATATGGTTTTACCATAATTATAAAAACATCTAAGCATATTGTATATGATAGATTTTTTATTTTAGTATGGAAACAACTTAGGAATAATAATTAGAAGAAGAAAAGAACTTCGAAAGAGTTGGTAAAACAATTATCTTTTCTTAGAGTGTCTCATTTAGATTTTCACAAAAGGACTCTTTAGGTTGGATTTCTACCCATAGTGTGACCCTTAAGATGGATAGAAAGAATTAGGGAGAATAACATGGAAGGTTTTGGAAACACCAAGGTGATTTAGTGGTGTGAATAAAAAAATGAGAAGTGCCCCTTTATAATAGAGGTAAGGGGAACTTTTGAAAACTACCAAAATATTAAACTAATATAAATTAATCATCAACTCAAAATGGCTCCAAAGTGAATTATTTTGAAGATAAGACAAGGATTAGCCAAAATACTCTCAATAATAAAATTTAGATATGTTTTTATTTTATTTAAAACCTTATCATTTTTTATACTTATTTAATATATTGAATTTTAATTGTGGTTATAATATTATAAATATTAAATGGTTATAAATATTTACTTATATGGTGTAAATTGACCATAAATGGAAAAATTATGACATATTAGACCTTATAATGGTCACTTTGTTATTTTTAATGATTTTTAGGAATTTTAAATTGAAGGACACCGAAACAACCTGAGAGGGGTGGGGTGAATCAGGGTGTTAAAATTTTCTTTTTAAAGTTGTGGATCTTGTTCCCACATAGGTAGAAACATGTTAAGCCTGCCAAACAAATGAATGTAAGAAGTTGACACAACACTTTTACTTGGTTCACCACAAAGGACTACATCCAAGGAGTATACACTGAAAGATTTTTGGTCGTACCTAATTCCACTAAAATTAACTAGCTGCAGATTAAAATGTCCAGGTACAGTCACTCTGTCCCAGGAACATTGCCTTTAAAAAAGTTCAGGGATAGCTCACTACATCCCTCTGGTCACTCCCGTTGACTCCCCCTTGCTCACTACCTTTGGTGATGTCTCATTCAGTTTATAGATGTAAAGGTCTCTTCAACAGATTTGCATTGACCTCTTTGCCTCTCCTTAGTATGAGACTTTGATTGCATTAAAGAACAGAAATGATGCAATTGAATGCACTGAAACACTAAACCAGATACTCAGAATCATGAAAATGGGTTTCACTGACAATTTCGCGCAACACCAAGTTTTATGAACGACCTCATGTTTTTTTTGCAACTACACATTTTCCACGCAAGCCAGACATTTTCGCGCAACTTGGAATATTTCATGCAAGTCGGAATATTTCACGCAACTCTCAATTTTTCCACCTGAGCCATAATAATTCGCGCAAGTCCAATATTTTTCATGCCGCTCTAATTTTTTTTGCATGAGCTTGAATATTTCATGCAGTGTGGAATATTTCATGCCACCTAGAATATTTCGTGCAGCTCAATTTTTTTTTGTGAAAGTCCCTTTACACGAACCATTTACGCACATCAGACATCAGATCTTCTCTATGTCTTGGACCATCTGGAATGAGGGGGGTCACCCTTTATTTATAGGAATCTCAGATCCCCACGTGCTAAATCTTTTATGGCGTGAAAAACCTCTCATTCGGTGCATAATATTTCGCGCAGGTAACATTTTTCATGCACATCTCTAGATTTTTCATGCAGCCCATGCCTTTGCCATTTTTGAACATTCTGATTCCAAAAAAACTCTTGCATGAAAAACATCTCCCTCAAATTTCGCGCACTATGCTGTTTTTGCGCAAACCCACTGTTTTTCACACAAACCCACAATTTTTCATGCATACCTTGATTTTTCGTGCACACCTCTCAATATGTCGCACACCAATTCCTCTTTGTGCGCACCTCCTTTTTCCAACAACCTATATCATCATTTTTTGATTTTGAGGCCCAAAAATTTGGCAAACACTGAGAAACAACTCAACCTTCAATACTATTGTCTGTTTGAAATGTATGATAATTTTACTGGCACACATTCTGAACATCTACTGAGGATTGACAACAAACACAAACCATACTCCAATTCATGCATAGAACGACCATGGTTCCAAAAATCTCCCCCTTTGGGTTTGTTGGAAATCAGCACATAATTTCAGTAGAGCACCAACCATATGCAAACCACAAACAAAAAATCAACTCATCCAACACTCTATGTTTACGTGAGCAATGCTTAGTATAGAAAACAATAGAGGAAGCATGAATTGGGTTCCCGTGTTTTGGGATTCTCAATGACACCCATTTAATTATCTTATAGTTTAACAGAAGCATTACATGTCCCTAACATGCCTGGACACACCTGAATTTATTCTTTTCTCCCCCATTGACAATAATCACAAAGACCTGTAAATGTTCGTTGTTTAGATCACAACACAGTCTCCTTGGATATTATCTCCCCCACAAACCTGCATCAAATCAATAAACAGATTAAAATCAATTAACATAACTGGGGAGAGGGGAATTTCATAACCTCCTTATGCATTGGGAGGTGGCTGAACACCGAGGTTCAACCGACGCTTCTCAAACATAGCCACAGATAGTGGATTGATCAGGATATCATCCAATTTCTGATCAGTTCCCACATGATCCATTCTAATCATGCCTTGCTCAAAAAATTCATGGATACAGTGATACCAGATTTCAATATTTTTTGTATGAGAATTTTGAACAGGATTCTTCGTAAGATCAATTGCGCTCTTGTTATCACAGTAAATGACCATTGGTTGTTTCAGCTCATCACCAATATCTGTCAGTTGTTGCTTCATCCATAGTAGTTGAGTGCATGTCATTATAGTGGATATATACTCAGATTATACAGTACTAAGAGAATTAATTTCTTGTTTCTCGCTCATGAATCCAACACATTTATTCCCAATATATAATGCTCCACCACTGGTGGAATTTCTATCAACTACATCGTCAGCCCAGTCAACATCAAAAAATGCTGATAATTCACTGTCCCTTCCTACAACAAAGTATAAGTGACACACGCCTATCGTAGGGCATGAAAAAACAATTATTTCCTAAGTTAAAATGTAGTAATGTGGTTGACCTAGTATGTCTCCCTAAGAGGAGTGCACAAAAAACGGGTTGTCACTTTAAAATGGGGGTAAAAAGGTTGTGAAAGTAAATTTGAAATTCAAATGATTGAAAAACTATTAAATTAAAAGGGTGATTAGGTTGGGGTCGGTTTCCTAATTATAATTCTATCCTTGTTCAATTTAAGTCAAACCTCTTCTTCTTTATTGATTATAGTGAGTTTCCACAATCGTTTCCTCTCACTTCCTTGGTGAAATTATTATTGTGAGAGAAAACCGTACCAGGATCTTGGTTTGGTCAACTATCATTCCATGTGTAAAATATTTGTATTGAATATCCTAAATTTAAATGTGAAATAACTGATAGGTTTTTGTTTATCCCAAATAATCAAGAACATTCACTACACCTTTTACACGTACTGACGATCGTCGATTACTTCACCACTGATTCCTGGTTTATTCCATCGTATATAAACCAGAAATCAGTGGAGGGAGATTTGATTATTTTACCAATAGAAAATGAAATAACGGAATTAATATTCAATAACGACCGAACATGATAATAAAATCAGCTAAGAAATTGAAAACAACTCCGAAGAAGAAAGAAATTTATTCAATTGCGTCCAAGAACTCAAGCATTACAATGTAGAAAACCAACCCTTCCCCAACCACTCCAAAAGTTTACCCCACCATGGTAAGGGTAATTGAGTTGAATGGGGAAAAAGAAGTCATTAAAAAACTATGAAAAAGAAAATAAATAAAAGAAAAAGCTGAAAAGTTCTCCTTATTGGTATCCCAGAAGGAATGGGTTGGAGAATGAGATGATTTGGGAGGGTGGAGCTCTCCTCCTTTTATAGCCAGAATGTTTCCCCCGAATGATTACGAGTTTTAGCCCCATTAAATGACATCTTCACACGTTGATCCCTTCTTGAATGTTTTTCATAATTCCCATGGCCGTGTCCTCTAAAAATCTTAGCTGATGTTAACATGTATTCCGAGGGTTATGGCCGTTTTACTATGAGAATTTATTCTGTCTAGTCAGACTCTCCAAAACAAAATCCTCCAGATTTGGGTGATTTAATGACGTCATAAACGGCCAATTAACTCTGTTCTTCATTCATACTAGATGCTCCAAAACTCCTTGCGCGTCCACCCACCGAATTTGACAACATTTGGGCCCAAAATGGATGTGTTATGGATCCCACACCAAAACTAGGAAGAACTTCAAACGGTTTTCTTTCTCCCACTTGTAAGCTTCGTTTGAGCTACCATATGGCCGATTCAGCTTTTAGTCCAAAAATAGTAAATTAAGCCCTGGATGTTTAGAATCTGGAAAAGAAAGTATTTTGCAATTTGGATTAGTGTAGGTAATGTTAAGGCCAAACTACAGAAATAATTTAAAACTGTTAAAAATCCAAAATGACTAATATTTACTATTCAGCTTAAAATAACACCATTATCATAAAAATGAAAAAATTAATCTTATAGGAACACTTTTCTAGGTTTAAAATAATGATATTGAATATAATTTAATTGAAAATATTTTCTCTATCAATTCACCGACACTTATCACTTGGACACCTTGACATGTAAAACTCAAATCAAATCAAATCCAAAACACATATCAATGAGATCTATCAAATCAATTCCAAGAAACAAAAAGAAACCATGCCTCATCAAAAAAATTATTTCAAGTTCTCCATTTTAGATTTTAATATATTTCCACTTCATTTCTTATCCCATGCATACAAAACACCTACTTCATATGAATTTTCTCTCATCTCACAAATGTAAATGCTGAACAAGGTATTCCTCATCCAAACTCACACAAGAGTCACCATAGGCTTGATAAATTCCTACTTATCTACCCGATGTGATTCAAAGACATGTGTCTCTCATGGGGACTTTTCAGGATTATTCTATGGCTTTGGGTTGGTAGTATTTAGATGTTAAACATTATGAGGCTGAAAAAGGAGGGCTTGGCTCTTTTTGAAGCAAAATTGCAAGATTCTAATTTTTACTCAAGTTTGGTCTCATTCATTTCCCCTTTGTAGAAAATAGGCTCCATCAACATTCAATCATCTCAGCAGAAAAAATTTCAATCATTTCAAACATGATTTTTCTTGAAAGCTCCAGATAGGAAAAACTTTCTTTCTTTTACATTGTAATCTCCAGAAAAGAACAGCTTCTCTTATAATAAAAGCTCCAGAAAGGGCACAGATTTCAACAGAATAATTTTTCAACATCACACACATCTCTTCCACAATTTATTTTCCACCCATAGTATAACCAAATGAGGTAGTACACCACAAGACATCTTCCACCACACTTAAGTTCAACTAGATCATGCAATTTCATTTTAAGAGTAGGTAGGATAGGGAAAATTGGCTTGTAATGTGGAAAACTGAATAGGAAATTAATGGCTACTAGGGGATACAATGAAGGATAAATGTAAAGGTGGGACATAATAAAAAGGATTATTTTGAAAAGGGAGATTCAATCCAAATAAATGCCTCAATCATTTAAAACACACGTACCCCAAACCCTCAAGTTTTGAAAGGAATAAATCAAATTCGGGCTAAAGCAATCATGGTATGATTCTCTCAATAAATGAGGTGAATGAATAGAATATGACAAAAATGGCTTAGAATCCTCAATGGAAAGTGATTTCAAAGATATAGACAGTGAAATATGGCATGGGTTTCAAAAATCAGTGTACTTTTCATGAAATTCTAAAAGATTTGAACTTGAAAAGAAGTCATTTCATCATTCATTTAAGCTCGTTTTCATGAAATAGATTGGTTCAATCATTGACATGGGTTTCAAAAATGGTATTGGTAATCATTTCAGCTCAAAAGTTTCAGAAACACACCAAAAAAAAATAAACACAAAAAAATTTGAAAACACATAATTTTTTATTTTTTTGAAAACAAACATCAAATAAAAATCCTATACTACAAAGTTTATCTCCCCCACACTTAAATGATGCAGTGTACTTGATGAATTCAAGTGGATTTAACAAGTAAGTATATTTCAAAATGAATCACAACCTCAAGAAAGTGTGAAGGAGAGGTACAACCTGATTTATTCGCAGTGCAACTTTGAGTTTGGATCCTAAGTGTTTCTCTTTGAAAACCTAAAAAAAGTAAGAACATAACATAAATGATTTACTAAAAGAAATAAAAATAGAATTTGAATAATAAAAGAAGGATAAATCATGGTTTAATCCCCCAAGTGGGCCCTGGGTTTTGACTACCTCCAGACGGGAAGTTCTAATAAGTTATCCCCAATCTGATGGTGGGTGTGGTTTCTTTCTCAGGAACCAACAAAAACCTTTCCTTCCAGAATGAACTTATTACATTTTCTTGAGGATTCCATCAATGAAATTCACCATGTACACCCTCTTCGTAATGAGATACAACATTCATGGTGGGGTTAGGACAATTAATGAGTCCTCCCCTTTCTTTGGTTCTGCATGAACAACATATTCCATATTCTCTAGTGGTTACTGAAGGTATGATACATCTGGGAAAAAATCAAATGGAATGTCAGAGTTTAATTCTATTTGAAAAAAATTAAAGCATGAAGAATCAATATGAAAATTTTCCCTTTAAATGTAAGTTTATTGTGTCTCATTTTCCTCCAGAAACACCACTTTGATCTTCTTATGTACTCCCTCCATTAAATGTTCAACATGTTTGGGGAGCTCCAGATGTTCATCTTCAGATGCATATTCTCCATCCAAGGAAATACAAGTGTTGGATGAATCTGAAAAATTAAAACAAGGGGAGGTAATACTCAATTCAATTTCAACAAAATCAGAAGATAATGAGTTTATGAAATGATTAACTCCCTGAGCTTTTTTGGATTTAATTGCTTCTTCAATGGGAGGTGGCTCTTGGAGTTGAATTTCCCTAGATAGAGGTAGGTAGTCATACTCCTCTATCTTCTCTTCGAATTCCATAACTTGGTTGGTTTCTTCCTTTAATGTTTCTGAATCATCGACATTATGAGGAATTGTTGGATCAAGAAGTTCCTCACACTCATTCCAGAAGTTATCCAGATCTTTTTGATCTCCCATATGCATTTCAATAGCTAAATCTTCTTCATAAATCTCCTCCAAAATTGATTGAGCTGGGAGCAATGTATCTTCTTTTAATTTCATCAAGGATTCCATGGGTTCTTCAACTTGGAGGATTTGTGGGGCTACTTCTTCAATAAATGTTTCTGGTTTTGGTTCTTGTTCAGGCTTCATTTGTTGATCCTGGGATGCATGTACTTGTTCTGCAATCCACTGTATTGAGGTCTCTAGGTTTTGAACTGTTCGACTAATTATTTGAAATTGGGATTCAATAACCTTTTGAACTTCATCTTCTTGGTGTTGTACATTGATTATGTCTTGATAAAATTTCGGAAAATACTCCTGAAGTTCAATTAATTATCTGGCCATTCCCTCCAACACTGGGTATTCGAGGTTCTCTTTGTGGTTTTCAATGAGATCCTTGAATTCATCCTATGTGATGATTTGGATTCGAGCTCCCCGAATTTGTTTAGCCAAGAAAGAAACTTTATAATCTATAGAATAAGTTGATTCAATAACTGGTTCTCTAACTGGTGGGTAATTGTTCCATGAATTAAATAAAAAATCATTTGAAAAAAACATGGAAAAATATTCTTTTTTAAATTAAAAAAGTCAAATATTTACAATTAGTTTGTGGCACTACCTCCCCGACAACGACGCCAAGTTTGACACATGACAATCATAGGGCGTGTCAAAACAATTATTTCCTAATTTAAAATGTAGTAATGTGGTTGACCTAGGATGTCTCCCTAAGAGGAGTGCACACAAAACGGGTTGTCACTTTTAAACGGGGGTAAAAATGTTGTGAAAGGAAATTAAAAATTCAAATGATTGAAAAACTATGAAATTAAAATAGTGATTATGTCAGGGCCAGTTTTCTAATTATAATTCTATAGTTGTTCAATTTTATTCAAACCTCTTATTCTTAGTTGATGAAAGTGAGTTTCCTCAATCGTTTCCTCTCACTTCCTTGGTGAAATTATTATTGTGAGAGAAAACCTTACCAAGATCTTGGTTTGGTCAACTCTACTTCCATGTGTAAAATATTTGTATTGAATATACTGAATTTAAATGGGCAATACCCGATCAGGATTTGTTTATCCCAAACAATCAAGAACATTCACTACACTTTCTACACGTACTGACGATCGTAGAGTACTTTACCACTAATTCCTGGTTTATTCCATCGTATATAAACCAGAAATCAATGGAGGGAGATATTGATTATTTTACCAAGGCAAAAATAAAAAATGGAATTAATATTCAAGAACGATCGAACTTGATAATAATATCCTCTATAAGAAATTGAAAACAAATTTGAAGAAGAAAGAAATTTATTCAATTGCGTCTAAGAACTCAAGCATTACAGTGTAGAAAACCAACCATTTTCCAATCACTCCAAAAGTTTACCCCATCATGGTAAGGGTAATTGAGTTGAATGGGGAAGAAGAAGGCATTACAAAACTATGAAAAAGAAAATAAATAAAAGAGAAAGCTGAAAAGTTCTCCTTATTGGTGTTCCAGAAGGACTGGGGTAGAGAATGGGATGATTTGAGAGGGTGGAGCTCTCCTCCTTTTATAGCCAGAATGTTCCCCCTGAATGTTGATGTGTTTTAGCCCCATTAAATGACATCTTCATTCGTTGAGCCCTTCTTGAATGTTGTTCATAATTCCCTTGTCCGTGTCCTCTCAATCCCTCAATGGATTCGAACATGTATTCCGAGTGTTATGGCCGTTTTACTATGTGATTTTATTCTGTCTAGTCAGACTCTACAAAATGAAATCCTCTAGATTTGGGTGATTTAATGACCCCCATAAACGGATAATTCACTCAGATCTTACTTCATAAAAGATGCTCCAAAACTCCTTTCGCGTCCACCCACCGAATTTCACAACATTTGGGCCCACCATGGATGATTTATGGATCCCACACCAAAACTAGGCAGAACTGCAAAAAGTTTTCTTTCACTCACTTGTAAGCTTCGTTTGAGCTACCATATGGCCGATTCAGCTTTTAGTCCAAAAATAGTAAATCAAGCCCTGGATGTTTAGAATCTGGAAAAGAAATAATTTTTCAATTTGGATCAGTTTAGTTAATGTTATGGCCAAACTACAGAAATAATTTAAAACTACTAAAAATCCAAAATGACCAATTTTTACTATTCAGCTCAAAATAACACCATTATCATAAAAATGAAACAATTAATCTTAGAGGAACACTTTTTTGGGTTTAAAATAATGATATTCAATATAAATTAATTGAAAATATTTGCTCTATAAATAATCCCCAATTGCGAGTACCTTGAATATACCTCATGATTCTTTTTACTGCGGCCATATGTTATTCCTTCGGATTACTCGAAAAGCGGGCTACTAAGACTGTTGCAAAGTAAATATTTGTCCATGTTGCTATCAGGTACAATAAGATTCCAATAATCCTCCTGTACATTTTGGGATCTAAAAAGGTCCCATCCTCATGCATTCCATGTTTGGTTCCAACCGCAATCAGAGTTTACATCGGTTTGGATTCATGCATATTAAACTTCTTCAACATCTCACTTGCATACTTTTCTGGGGAAATAAAAGTGTAATCATTCTTTTGAATCACCTGAAGCCCCACAAAATATGTGATCTCCCAAATCATAGACATTTCAAATTCTAATTTCACGTGATTGAAAAATTCATCCAATGATTTCTACCTTCTACAACCAAATATAATGTCATCAACGTAGAATAGAACCATGAACTGATATTTTAGAGAATTCCTCACAAATAGATTGTGGTCTACTCCTCCTCTTTTGAATTACAACTTCTTAAGATAAGAGTCCAGCTGAGAATACCTTCATCGTGGAGCCTGATTCAAACCATATAGTTCCTTCTTTAGATTGAAAACCTTTGTTTCATCAATACCAAGAAGAAAACCCACTGGTTGTTCAATGTATACTTCTTCTTAGAGTACACCATTCAAGAATGATATCTTGACATCCATTTGATATAATTTATATCCTCTCTGGAGTGCCATGGCAAGGAAAAGCCTAATTGACTCCAATTTTTCCACTAGAGAAAAGGATTCTTCAACATCAATACCATAAATATGAGAGTATTCTATACATAACGATCGTGCCTTGTTTCTAATTACACTTCCATGCTCATCAAACTTGTTCTTGAAGATCCATTTTGTACAAATCACATTGTGATCTTTAGGTCTCTGGACAAGATCCCATGTCTGATTCTTGTCAATCTGATCTAACTCTCCATTCTTGGCTTTCAACCAAGATTTATCCTTTGCTATTTCTTCAAATGAGGATGGCTCACCAACTGACAGAAATGCACATTTTGTGTTATTCTTCATCCTCCTTGTTTATGTGGGTGAACTCTTATCCCCAATTATGTTATATGGATCAATATCAGCACTTCGATTTATCCTGTGCGGTTCGGCTGCATTCACTCCATCCAGGGTATCTTCTTTGGATTCTTCTTCTGGGTCAACATCATGTTGTGACTACTGAGTGTTTTGTACATCTTCCTCTATTTTTGTATTTGTATTTTCTACACATTTACTTTTATCCTCACTTTATATCACATTAGCATATGAAATACATGAATCATTTGTGGATTTCTCTTCAATGTTATTAACATCACTACTTTCTACAATCCTTCCTAATAACTTGTTGAAACACTTGTAGGATTTTTTGTTCATTGAGTATCCAATGAAAATTCCTTCATCTTCATTGTCACCATACTTACCATAATTTCCTTCATTGTTATTGATGAAGCATTTACTTCCAAAAACACTAAAATATTTGAAAGGGGGATTCCTTCCATGACACAACTCATATAGTGTCTTTGTCTCACCCATATAAAGTCCTGTTCGATTTTGAATATACACTGCAGCTTGAACAACCTCTTTCCAGAAATGTCATGGAATACAACTCTAAATGAGCATAGTTTGTGCCATGTTGTTCACCTATCGATTCCTACGTTCAACAACTCCATTTTTTATGGAGTTCTCACAGAATCTAAATTATGTTGTATCCCATGATTCTCTAGGTAATTTTCAAATTTAATGGACATGTATTCCCCTCCATTGTCAGATTGCAACACATTGATTGTTCATCCAGTATCATTCTCGGTGATTTTCCGATATGTTTTCATGCAGTCAAGCACTTGTCATTTCCTGTGAAAAACCATTACACATGCCATTCTACTGTAATCATCTATGAAAATGAAAAAGTACCTTTCTCCATGAGTTCGAAATTTATCATCCCACATACATCTATATGAATTAGATCATGAAGACGAGATGCCCTTTTCTTCTTTGGTGGATATGAACTACAGACCATCTTCCCAAAAATTCAAGCATCACAAGACTTTTCATGCTCACACTTTAGGTTGGGAATGTCCATGAAAATCCTCAACTTTGATATTTTCTCCATGTATTTTTGATTTATTTTTCCCAGTCTCCAATGCCACATACTGTTTTCTTCTTCAACAGTCATGTAACAAAAATTTTCTTTACTATCAACCTGATATAAGTTGCATTCTTTTCTTTATCCCTTCATAAGTAAATTTACTGTCTTTACCTTGATAGTGCGGCGTTTATGATTAAAAGTAACTATAAGTCCCAAGTCATAGAATTGACTCATGATGAGTAGATTATAATGAAATCCATCAACATAAAGGACTTAAGTCTTCTTTAGCTCTCCATTAGCTGATTTAGTACTTCCACTGCCTTTGATTTTCAGAGCTCCATCATTACCAAATCGTTTTGTACCATCAAACTTAATTTTTATGTCCATTAACAAGCCTTCATTACCTATCATATGAGACGAAAAAACTCTATCCAGAATCAAGGTGCTGTTTCTTTTTGCAGCTTATAGGGAAACCTCTGCAAGATTGGATTAATCGACCTTCTTCTTTTCTTTCCAAGAGATATTGGACTGAGAATAAGATATTGATGGCCTTATAATTATTTCTTCCACATAATCAGATTATTCATACCCATAATCTTATTCTAGAGGATAAAAACAATTTGTGAGATCAACACCATCAGGCGGGTGAATATTGACACGTCTTTGAGAGTTGTATGAATTTCTCTTATCGAATCTCTGCCTGAAATACATAGCCTTATAGAAAAAGTTATAACAATAAAAACAATATCCATGGAAATGATTTCTTTGTTAAGATGGAGGATACGAATTTAGTGTTTTTTTGGCATCCCAGATCTTCCCCATTCATGTATCTACTTTCCTCTTCGATATATGACATGGTATGGCCCAGATAGCCACAGAAATGACACTTTATGAGAGAAAATGTCTTCTCAATTGAATTTCTCCTAATGACATTGGTTGAATAGGTGGACTGCCTAGCATTTATTAATGTTTGAGGATAATTTTCAGTTCTTCGTTTAGTTTGGATTGAGGGTTTTTTTCTACACTTTAGTCAATGTTTCAACATGTACAACATTCAGCTTGTCTTTCTTTTAGCTCTCTTCACTTCCAGCAGTTGATGTCTTAGCTTCACAGCCAATTCCACTATTTCCCATGCAATAAGTACTTTGATCACTCAATATTTTTCCAACCCCATCTGAACCACAGTTGGATATTTCCAGTAATTATACATATGAGAATCTTCCAATATGATTTTTTTTCTTACCTTCATTTGTGGTTGATTGAAATTTAATTTTACTACTAAGAGTAACAACTTCTTCCCCAAGTCACTCAATAGTCTTGGACTTCTCTTCTAGTCTGGATGAAAGTTCATTTATGAACTTTTCTTGTTCTTCAATTCTATGCTTTAGTTCTACAACATCATCTATGCTTTCATGAATTGACGACTGAACTCTCACTAGTTCTTCTAGTCGTTCAATTTCTGCTTCAATCTCATCAACAAATTCTAATGATTCTTCCACCATTTCCTTCCACTTATTTCATCTCTTAAATTTATTTTCAATATTTGTAAAGGAATCTTTAATTTGAATCATTAAACCAACCTTATGAGTAGTCAGATTATCTCTGCCTTTATTGATCGAGGGATTTGAGTTTTTAATGGTAGCCATCATGGAAGCATGGTTTCCTGTTTTAAATTCGGGTTCCTCTTCTTCACAAAATTCAGTATCATCATATTCCTCTTCACAAACAAAACTCTTACTCCATATTTTATTTCTAGATTTTAAGTCTCCATTTTTGAAAAACCATTTACGAGGCTTCTCAATGTTTTTATCTTCACTATCTTCATCATTGATATTTCATAAACATTTAGAGGAAATGTGCCCAACTTTTCCACAACAAAAACATGGAGAGGTAACATCCCTTTGAATTTTCATTTTCCCTTATGGAACTTCATTGCAATGAGAGAAATAATTTATATTTACTCATCATATTCACCAATAATATCTTTTGAAAATTTCAGTTTATCCATTGCCTTGAATGCCATTTCCTTTCTCACACTAGTCGTACCATCTTCTGGTTTGACTCTCATTTCATATGCTACCAAGCTGCTCAATAGATCATCCAGAGAAAGTTTGGAAAATAACTCTTCACTCAAGGGCTGACACCTTTTCATTGTATAGGGGTGGAAGTCTTCTCAGTATTTTCTTTACAATATCAATGTATTTGATTTCTTCACCTAGACCCCGAATTGCTCCAACCACTTCAGTAATTCGATTGAAGAAGGAGTCTTCATTCTCATCTAGATGCATCTTCAGATCATCAAACCGATTGTGTAGGACTTTTAATTTTTCCTCATTCAGTTTTCTATCACCTTCCTAAATATTTTCGAGTTTATCCAACATGGATTTTTCTGAGTTGAAACTCATCACCTTTAGATAGATTTGATTAGAAAGGGCTGCGGTGAGTGAATTTTGTGATTTAGCATCTACATCAATAATTTTCTTGCCTATGTCAGTCATAGCCATGCCTGTTGGATCAGTGAATTGTATTTCTTGCACAGTAAAATAAAGAACTTCCATTCCAAGAGATCTTAGATGATATCACATTCTGTTCTTCCAGATCTAGAAATTACTTCTATCAAATATAGGGACTCTTCTGACATTGGCTGAATTGTCCATAACAGTAAATAACAGATCAAACACCAGTTAACCTGCCTCTGATACCACTTAAAGGACCCTTGAACACCTTGAGAGTGGAGGGGTGAATTGGGGTGGTAAATTTTACTTTTTAAAGTCGTGGATCTTGTTCCCACATTGGTAGAAACATGTTAAACCTATCAATCAAATGAAATTAAGAAGTTGAGACGCCACTTTTACTTGGATCACCACAAAGGGCTATATCCAAGGAGTATACGCCGACAGATTGGAGGTCATAACTAATTCTACTAATCTTCACTAACTACAGATTAAAATGTTCAGGTATAGTCACTCTTTCCCAGGAACGCTGCCTTTACAAAAGTTCATGGATAACTCTATGCATCTCTCGAGTCACTCCCATTGACTCCCCCTAGCTCACTGCCTTTGGTGAAGTCCCAGTTAGTTTATAGACGTAAAGGCCTCTTCAATAGATTTGCATTGAAGTCTTTGCCTCTTCTTATCACAAGACATTCCTTACATCGAAGGCCAGAAATGATGCACTTGAATGCACTGAACCACTAAACCGGATAGTCAGAAACATGCAAACAGGTTTCACTGAAAATTTCATGCAACATCATGTTTTATTCCTGACCTCATTTTTTTTTTCGTGTAGCTACACATTTTTCGTGAAAGCTTGATTTTTTTGTGAAACTTGGAATATTTTGTGAAATCTGGAATATTTCGTACAACTCTCAATTTTTCCATGTGAGCCACAATCTTTCACGAATGTCCAAATTTTTTTGCACCGCTCTAAATTTTTCCACGCGAGCTGGAATATTTCGTACAACGTGAAATATTTCGCGCAACATGGAATATTTCACACAATATAGAATTTTCCACGCAATCCCCTTTACATGAACCTTTTATGTGCATCAGACCTCAGATCTTATCTAAGTCTTGAACCGTCCGGAATGAGGGGGGTCAGATCTTATTTATTGGTGTCTCATACCCCCGCACACAAAATCTCTCATGGAGTGAAAAACCTCTCAGTTGGTTCATAATATATCGGGAAGGTACTGTTTTTGCGAACATCACCAGATTCTTCGTGCAGCCCATGCCTTTTCCATTTTTCAATATTCTGATTCCAAAACACCTCTTGCGCGAAAAACCACGCTCCACAATTTCGCGCACCAGGCTGTTTTTCACGCAAACCCGCTTTTTTTCACGCAACCCTTGATTTTTCACGCACACCTCCTGATATATTGCAAACCACTTCCTATTTGTTCACGCTTCTTTTTTCCAACAACCTATATCATTATTTTTTGATTTTGAGGTCTAAAAATTTGGCAAAAACTGGGAAATGGCACCACCTTCAATACTGTTGTCCGCTTGAATTTTATGATCATTTTACTGACACACATTCTGAACATCCACTAAGGATTGACAAAGAACACAAACCATACTCCAATTCATAAATATAATGACCATGGTTCCAACATAAATAATTTAATAGAATGTTATTTTTAAAAAGTATCAATAGTTTCAGTTTTGACACTATTCATTTCATTGACATTAAACAAAATCCAAACCGAAAGATAACATTGAAAAAAATCATTAAATATACTTCTAACATGTCATAGTCACATAGAATGTTCATGGATAACCTTAGTTAATAAAATTTATTTTATTTTAATATTTTTAAATCAATTTATTTGAAATTTATATTAATAAAATATTTACTACATCACTATGGTGCCATTATTTATGATAATTATTTAGTCTCTAAAAATAATAAATAAATTACTAGTATGTAGATAATTCTAATATATCACTATATAAAATGCATGATATAATTTATCTCCATGTATCCCTTTATTAAATTTTTTGAACTTATAAGAAATGAGAGTGTGACTTTTCGTTACATTCATTGATTTTAATAGTATCTTGGTCATTTTTATGGACACGTGTCCATTAAATGATTCAAAATTGATCAGTATGATATATTAAAAAATTATCCGAACTATTTTTTCTTAATTATAGATTTTGATAAATTTTATATCAGTTAAAAAACATTATTTATTTTAATGTCTTAGTTAAGTCAATTTTGACACTATTTATTATTTTAATTTTTATAACAACATAAAAACATGATTCCTTTTAAAAAGATACATTAAATGATCTTTAATATTCCAATGTATACTAAAACATTCATGTATGGCATAAAATATTTAAAAATATATTTGTTTTTATATTATTAATATCAATTAATTGATTCTTCATTTAATAAATCAATTAATACATCGTCATTGTATCTCCATTTAAATTAATCATTTATTTTTTAAAATTATAAATAAATTAAAATAATGTATGTAAATATTTTGCCATTTTAATGACTACTTATTTTGGACTATTTCACTTATATAACCTCATATAAAAAATATTTTACTTGTCAAAAACAAAATTATAACCAAAATGGAATATAATATTATAAATATATTAAATTCATCCATGTGGCTCAAAGTGGTTCTATAATCAACCCATGGATGATTTTAGTTGAATCACACTTATCCAATGAAATTAAGACAAGTTTTGTAGTAATTTTTAAGTCTTAAAAAATTATTTTTACCTTTAATTACCTGATTTACCTAGAACTTTGGTAATAAAATTTATTAGTAATGTTAAAATTCATAATATCCAAAAATAAAGGGGACCTATTGACATAAGTTTTTCCTTTTGATTCAAAATATGAAATAAATTATTCCAAATTCAAAACAAATAATTAGATGTAATTAAATTGATATTAATATTCTTGATAGAAATAGAGAATGAATTTTTTAAGTAAAAACCATCAAAAGATTTATAAGTGTTTGTATCAAATTTTAATGAGAAAATAATTAAAATGACCTATATTATATTTAATGATAAAAACAAAATATAATTATACATTAAATCCATTAAATATTTTAATTTAATACCATATAATATTTTAATGAAAAAATCTGTTTTTAATTAATGTTTATTATTTTTCACTATTCATCAAAACAATAAACATATCATAAAAATACAAAAAATTGAACCAAAGTATATTTTTATATTAAAATTTAAAATAAGACGTTTATTTTTTCAAATTTAATATAAAAAAGTGTAAAATACTATATTTAGAATGGGTGTCACATCAAAATGCTGAAAGACTGCTTTTTTAAAAAAAACTTCTTGTATTCGAAAAAGGAAGTTGTTCATATATCAAGTTTATAAAACACAAAAGTCGAATGTGAAGATTATATAGAATTATAAAATTTAAAATTTGGTTAATACTATTCAAAAATTCTAATTTAATGGCAATGATATATATTATATTCAAAAAATATTTTATTAATGTATTTATGTTCGGTAAAACTGGGCTTTACGTTCAATGCAAGGAAACTCATTGTTGTCTGTATCATAAGATTAACATGGTGTTGCCTAAAAATAATGAACGAAATATAATTAAATTTATATAGAAATGAAAGTATTGTAATGTCTCCAGGTGTTACATTCTCCCCACCTTCAATAAATTGTGTCCTTAAAATTTAAACTTAGGAAAAAATACTAGGGATTTGACATTTCATGAATTCTTTATTGAAATACAAAATCAAATAAATGATTAATAAAATATATTCATATGAAGATGGAATGATAAATTTTAAGGTCACCACAAAATGTTGCTTTCGAATAGGAGAACATTAGTGACAAGTAGAGATACATACATGGAGTGAAAATGTAAATATTTGTAGGGAGTGATTGAGGTCATTAATAAAAAACAAGTAAATAATCAACTAACAATTAAGGGTCTCAAATCAATAAATAAATGATGATATAAAATACCATGGGTTCAACATAAATTAAGTTATTAGGATAGCATATTTTGTAGATAATTATTCCTATA
The DNA here is from genome assembly GCA_963277665.1 of Viscum album. NCBI lineage: Eukaryota > Viridiplantae > Streptophyta > Magnoliopsida > Santalales > Viscaceae > Viscum > Viscum album. Next base: position 450,756,024 of record OY728139.1, on the reverse strand, counting down.
ATTGAGTGATAATTTTACAATCTATAAAAGAACTTGAGAAAACATACATGATTTTATTCTATGCATTAATGGTATCCTTTGGTTGTGCTTACATTTATTTTCACTTCATTTATTCCCTGGGAGATGGATATTCATGTATATTTTTTATGCATGAATCAATTTTAATGAATCATATGGTCCACATGTATTTCATCTATGCTTTAAATGGTTACTAAATCAAAAAAACAATAGAATATAATATCCAATAAAGCATAATCTAACCTCAAATAATAATATCCAATGTTGAACATATTGCATTACAAACTTAAGACTTTTCTAAAATACATTATTCGAAATTAATTTTCTAAAAAGGACTATAAATTTCCAAAATCAATCTTAACATCAGATTCCCCAAACAACGTAATGCAACTCTTATTTTCTCATACCAAATATTTGATAACATATAAATAATTAAAGAAAAATATTATTCTTCAACATCATTAATGAATAAGTACTTCTGTATAGTCCTTTTATATTTCATGAATTTTATAACTGTATAACCATTTATGTAATAATTATTGAATCCACATACAAAATAAACCTAATAAGTCAACTACACTCTTAAACCAATGACTACACATAAACATATTATTTCTTAATACCTCCTTCATCTAAATTTTCTATTTTATATTCTTCATTATCAATAGTGTAACCATTACTTGTATAACATTTCTGGTTATAGACATTGACCAAAGCTCAAAGAACAAAGTGAGAAACACTAATCGTAGTGATATAGTCATGAAGAATCATTTATAAGATCTCTAAATGATGGAATCATCTTCTCAATCCATTGTTTCATAGAATTAATCCTAGGTTATCCATTGATAAAGATAAATAATGATATCCTATACATATACTTGTCCTCAAAGTCATTCATAGGGTTATATTTACTAATCTATGTATTTTAAATCTAATTTCGTAGGTTGTTTCTAAAAATACTTGGATACCGACTGTAACGACCTGACCCCAGAAGCCTAGATATGGTACATTATTTTAATACATTAACATGATTACAAAGAATCAAATCTCAAAGGAATGATCAGTTTAACAGGATTGAATAATAGGATACATTCATCAACATTACGTTACAATTCACAGTATAAAATACAACATATATATTCCTATGATAACACCATTATTCTTCTACATTAACCTTAAATATCATTCATAACACATTATTTGTAATCCTAGAAAAATAAAACATAACAAAGGGGTGATATCATATTCTTAGTGAAGGTAAGCATATAAAAGTTTCTATTGTGAATAAATAATAATAAACCTTAAGACAAGATGTATAAGTCAAACAAAATCCCATTAAAAATAATCTTGATCATAAAATAATAATAATAAATAACACCATATAAAATAAGCATAACCATGAATATTCTACTAGATGAATAATCACATATAACATCCATAACTGATATCATAATGAGGGAATGAATAATGTTAGGAATCTAGAATATCAAGATATATCCTCAAGATAGGTACTGTCAATATCAATCCTCATGACATTTTATGTATGTTGGTAGAATCTTGTCTGATTTGTGCCAATATTTATCCTCCTGACAATGTTAAACTACTTGGAAAACAAACACGAAGGGTTTTTTTCCAATTAATATTGTATCATGAGACCTACCAAAGCATCAATGGGCTCTAGTTTCCCCCTCCTGTCACTTACTAAGTCTGATGCATTCCTCCTATTAAATGGTGAAACATAAGAAACATAGTCATTCATATTAAAAACTATTATATGAATTATGAATACTTTAACCATAAACCAGGAATAATATCTAAATATTACATACATAATAAAATATATTAAAAACAATAAAATAAAATATTTTAAATGATATCATATGAGATTAACTTCAATTAAGAATAATATCTAACAAATTATGTTGACATGGATGAAAATACTCTTATAAAATCATAAAAAATATCTTTAGACAAAAAACCCTTTTTTTACTTTGAAATAACTTTCACCTATATAAGAGTACATTTAAAAAGATATTTTGAGATGAAAGTGTCCCATACAAATTTTAATCCTTTGATATTAATTAACATTTTAAAACATTCATTCCCATATAAATAAATTCTTAAAACCATTTTGAAAATACGAACATTAATGAGAAAGATTTAGAAGAATAAATATTTCAGACATTTAAAATGACATTTTATTGAAAGTGTACCTCAAATAAAACCATAAAATGTTCCCTTCAAAAATAATTTTAAGAAACATGGACATGTATGATAAATATTTCCATGTTAATACTTATATATAAATAATCTCATATAATAATGAGATTGCGAAATTAGTCTTTACCATATGTCCAAATCCTTCCGTACTTGTCTGAAACTCTAGTATAATGGTTTAAGGATATTATTAATTTTTTACCAGAGTCATTATAATATTTATGACATCATAAATGATTCATTTATTTCTTTAAATAACCCATTTATTTACAATTTCACATTTATGCATTATTTTTGGTAATAATCCATTTGTTTATTATACGTGTTCTCTCTTTTTATTCATGATTTTATCACTTATATCATGATTTAAATAATTCCATAATATAAATTTTTTATATATATATATTATATATTTAGAATATAAATATATATAATAAATGTATATATAAAAATTAATACACCTTTTATGAAGACAATAGGTCGTACGTATGCATGAACGTTGTTTCAGTTTTCATATCGTATTGAACGAAAGAAATAAAATGAAAAATATGTATATATATATATATATATTATTCTAGTAGAATTATTTTTTCACATATTTCATAATTATACAATATATATACTTTTATAGTCATTCTAGAATGTTTAGCGTGAAGAATATCTCATCCCATCATGGAGAAGGTCGGCTGTATGTATGAATGAGCGACGATATCATACCATAAAGGAAAGAGGTAAGGAATTAGAAGGTATATTAATTATAAATGTAACGCCCCGACCATAGTTACCCATAGATGGTGCATTATTAAATAAAATTTGCATGATCACAAGGGATCAAATCCCGAAAGAATGATCAATTTAGTAGCCTTAGAAGTACTTGATACATTCATATGTTTTATATTACATCATGAAATAAAATCATCCACAAAATTTTAGTCCCTTTGGAGCAAAATTATATCCTTAGACTATACCTGTAGATCAACCATAAAATATTTCTTCTCATCTTGGGAAAAATTAAGCATATAGAGGGGTGATCTTAGATGCTCAGTAGGGATACAATAAAGCGGAAACTTTCATAAATAAGCATTAACATTTATGGAAATGTATAAGACTAAAACAAAACACATTTAAATTCAAACTTTAGTATAATATAGATAAGATAAAAACAGATAATTCCATTTACTTATTCACATGGATATTCTACTAGTCAAATACTCACATGCATTATAAATAGCCACTTTCATAATGATAGAATGCATAATTCCGGACATCATAACCACATAGTCAAGTCCTTGTATCATGACTACAAATAATATATTGTCAAGGACTTGTTCCAAGACACTAGTTTATCTCATGATACCTACCGAAGCATTATTGAGATATAACGGGATCCACTCATCACTTACTAAGTATAATTCATTCCTCATATGAAAAGGTTTAAACATAACATAAACATTTGTATTAAAACTTGCATACGAAATGTCAATAATTTATCCATAAACCATGAATTGTATAAGAATAAAACATCCATAGTCAAACATATAACAAAACATTCAATACAACATGGTAGATTTTTATCATAATAAATCAACTTCAAACAAGCTAAAAATCCATCAAAATGATGTTGACATAGATGAAATCAAAACCTTTATTAGAGAAATATCTCTTTCAATTTTGAAATCATTTAAAAGTCATATAATTATAAAATATAACATTAATTATGAAAATATTATTATATTCTTGTATGGGAAGCATCGACGATGTTATAATAGTAGAAAATAGTTTCACCCGTCGTATAAGTTTAAAAAAGACATTCTTACCTTAATTTTGTCTAAAAGGTTATAAAGTAGCTTGTTTGGAAAACAACAGAAAGATTCCTTTAAAACCATTTTATAAAATATCAAAAAAGGTATACATGAATTTAACCCATGTTATATTAAGTAGTAAAATTGTTTTAAAATACATTTTTAGGAAACATGGATGTTGATGATAAAGAGGTCTCAATAGATACTTATGTAAAAACAGCCTCGCATAATAAAGAGATTGTGAAATTAACTCTTACCTTGTTCCTTTCCTTTGAAGATGGTATGTTAACCTCATATATAATAGTTAAAACTTTGTTATTATATTATAAAAGAATAATATACATAAATATTATATCATATATGATCCTATAATATTTCTCTGTTAATAATATTTTAGTATTATAATTGTTTTAGGTGTTAACTGATTCATTTTCCATTATATACATGGTTACATAATCCATGTTTTTTATGGATATAATGTACTTGATTCATATACATAATGATATTATATTCATAAAAAATATTTTTAATCATAAAATGAAAATTATTCTTGAATGATTACAATGGGGAATGAATCTCATTGTGTTCGGGGAGATGTTAATCCGTACGTACGCACGTATGGTGACTTAGTCATTCATATGATGGATAGAATAATGAATATGTCTGTACCATTTTTATAATAACATCACAGTATATAGAAGATATTGGAGTTATTATTTTTGAATGGAAATAGAAATAAAGAGGAAGTGGAAGAAGAAAAGAACTTGAATGATGTGATTAAATATTTACCTCTTCTTCGGGTTCTTCCTTTTGATTTGATCAAAAGGGATCCTTAGGATGGATTTATGAACAAAGGAAGGAATATATGATGAAGGGAGGAATTTTGGGAGTATATTTGGGTAGGGGATGTCTGATCCAAATGGATTTGGAGGTGTGAAATTAAGGGAAGGGGAAATACACTTTTATTAGAGAGGTAGTGGCCACTTCAGGACAAGCTTGAAATATTATTTTATAATAAAATCATTTTTGGTTTATAATGGATAAAAAATGATTTATTTATAGGATAGAGTGGTTATGGGTCTAAAAACACTCAACCAATTTGTTTTATGTGGGTTTAGGTCATCATATTAACCTTAACTTTTAGATTTAACTTTTAGTTAAATAGTTTGACATTTACCAAATCTCTTAGTATTTTTATATTATATGGTCAATAAATATACTATAACAAGACAAAAGAACCCCAAGTGGTTCATTATTAAATTATATAACCTTCTATATGTTCTTTTATATAACCTTATATTTTTATAAATATTATATCAATTAATAACATAGTATTTGTTTTAAAAACATAATTGTTTCAATTTTGACACTATTTAGTATTTGGTTTTTGTGAAATCATTACAGCATGATTGCTTTGAGAAAAATTATTTAATCAACATTAATATCTCATATTAACCTATAAAATTAGTGTAATTCATCAAAATTATCAAATTACATTTATTAGGATATTTAGAATATCTATTTTGATAATCTTTCATTAATAAGATAATTAGTGCATCATCACTGTGTCATAAATAAATTAACTTATTTAATGTCTAAAAATTATAAATAAAATACAATTATGTAGGAAATATTTTTATATTTCTAATTAATATTCATAGTCGAATTTATCTTATGTATAACCCTATATTAAAAATGGTTTAGTTATTAAACTCTGAATTTAACTCTTTTAACTTTCTTTAAATAAAATTATAATAAATTTCCTAATATAATCCATGTTGACCAAATAGGATCAAATTTTATTCCTAAGGTTGTTTTGTGGATAATTACATTTATCCAATAGAATTAGGACATGTGTTATGGTAATTATGATATCATTCTTAACCTTAATTACCATATTTACTTTTAACTATGGTAAATAAAAGCAAAAAGTAACTATTCAAAAATAATAATTTTCATCTTATTGAACAAAATTTTACTTACTAATAGCAACCGTGTCTCTTAGATTTTTTAAATTCAATTTATAGAATCGGTAAAATTACGTTTTAGGAAAATTTGAAAATGCTCCTAGGTGGTGGGTAAAAGACGGTAAAAAGTTCAATAAAATTTTTATATATCTAAACTTATTATAAAATGAATCAAATGAATTACATTGCACATATATGGGTATTATGTATCTATTATTACCTAAAATAAATTTAAATGAAATTAATAATTATTTAAATAAAAATCATTTTTAACCAAAAATGTAGTGTTATTCACTATTCATCAAAAGTTGAATGTTTTCATAAAAATACCAACAATTCACCCTAATAAAATTTTGATTATACAATTTCAAAAATGAAGTCCATTTTGAAAAATTAGCTTTATAAAATTTCAAATAGTGGGTATTACTATTCATAACGACTAATTTGATTGGTCGCAGTGTGTTAGAATCTTGAAGTTCTGTACAATGAAAACTATTTCATTACTCAAAGGAAAACGTACCGTGGAAGCTTGGGGTGTTACATTTTATACTACTTAAAATAATTTCATCCTCAAAATTTTTAGAATATTACTGCATAAAAAGATTTAGGTGGTTCTTCATCATAAGTTCTTCAGGTTCTCAAGTTGCATCTTCTATCTTATGATTTCTCCGTAGAACTTTTACCAGACGAGTCATTCAGTTTTTTAGCACGTGTTCACTGGTATCATGAATTTTGACATACTCTTCAGAGTTAGACAGATCGGGTTCCATTTCAATTTCTTCATAAGTGATTACATTCATTTGGTAAGGCATGTATTTTCTCAACAGTGATACATGGAATACATCATTAACTTTTGAGAGTATTGGAGGAATTTCCCAACGATAAGCTACAACTCTAATTCGTTCCAGAATTTCGAAAGGTCTGATGTACCTAGGACTCAATTTACCCGTCTTACTGAAACGTATAACTCCCTTCCATGGAGATACATTCAAGAAAACATGATATCCTATTTGAAATTCCAAATCCTTCTTTTTGTTATTAGCATATCTCTTTTTCCTATATTGAGGTACTACGATGTGGGATTGGATAACCTTCACCTTTTCCATTGTTTCGTAAACTTGTTCTAAGCGTACGAGTTTTCTTTTAATAACATCATCACAAAAAGTTGGTGTGTGGCATCTCTTTCTGTATAATGCTTCATATGGTGCCATCTGAATACTTGGATGGAAGCTATTATTATAGTAAAATTTTACTAGAGGTAAATATTGATCCCACATACCTTGAATGTCAAGTGAGTGAGATCTGAACATGTATTTTAAGGTTTCAATAGTCCATTATGATTTTCCATCGGTTTGAGGGTGGTATGTATTGCTCAAACAATGTTCAGTATCCCAGGATTTCAAAACAGTTTTCCTGAATCTTGATGTAAAATGGGTTTCACGATCAGAAACAATCGACAGGGGTAATCTGGGAAGTCTTACAACTTCATTAATATACAGTCTTGATAAATGTTCTAGTGGTAAATCTTCTCTTATATCCAGAAAATGTTCTGACTTGGTAAGTCGATCAACAATGACCCATATTACATCTTTCCATCCATGAGTCTTTGGTAGCCCCATGAATGAGTCCATCGTAATATTATACCATTTCCACTCAGGTATGGGAAGAGGTTTCATGACTCTTCAAGGCTATTGCCTTCTAGCTTTTAGTTGTTGAGAAACCATACATCTTGACACAAAATAAAAGATATCCCTCTTCATGTTGTCCAATCCGAAATGTTCTTTCAAATCTCTATACATCCTGGTGCTTCTAGGGTGTATAGAGAAGTTGTATATATGAGCATCATCAAACAATTCCCTTTTTAAATCAGGTATGTTTGGAATATAATGTCTCTTCCCAAATTTCAAAATTCTATCTTCAAATATTAATTCACTCAATCTACCGTCGTTCACACCTTTAATTTTCTTTTGAAATTCCTCATCTTCTGTCTTAGAACTTTTTATCCTTTCTAGTGAAGATGGTTTGGTTACAATTTTATTTTTTTGATGTTTCATTTTCTATGGTCATTTCTATATCCATATTTACTAGATCCATGAAAATAAGATCCCTTTCAACTCTCATCTTGTACAAAACTCCATGATCCTTTCTACTCAAAGCATATACTACCTTATTTGCCTTCCCCGGGTGGTAGTGTATAGTTCAATCATAATCCTTGACTAGTTTAAGCCATCTTCTTTGCCTCATGTTGAGTTATTTTTGTGATAAAATATATTTAATTCTCTTGTGATCAGTATAAGTAAAACAAAATTCACCATAGATTAAATGTATCTATATTTTTGGAGAAAATATTATAGTTTCTTACTCAAGATCATGAGTGGGATAGTTTTGATCATGAAGTTTTAGCAACCGTGATGCATAGACAATAACTCTATAATTCCTCTTAAGGTCACAACCAAGTCCTTTCTTTGAAGCATCACTATAAATATCAAAACCATCATTACTTGATGGTAGATTCAATATAGGAGTATTAACTAATGTTATCTTAATTTCTTCAAAAAATTCTTCACACTATTATTTCCAAACAAATTTAAGCCTTTTACGAGTGAGATTGGTTAATGTTTTAGCCAATGAAGAAAAATTTTGGATAAAATGCCAAAAATAACCTTCATAAACAATAAAACTGCGTACCTTAGTTATACTCATTAGTTATGGCCATTCATGGATTTCCTTGGTCATTGAATGATTGACGAAGATTCTACCCTTACAGACAATATGACCAAGAAAAGAAATCTCTTGAATCCAGAATTCACACTTGCTAAATTTCCCATATAATTCATTTCTTCTAATAGTCCTTAAGATAACGCATAAGTGATTTTCCTGATCTTCGAAGATTTTTGAGTACACCAAAACATCATCAATAAATACCACTAAAAATTCATCAAGGTATTCCTTGAAAGCTCTATTCCTTAGATCCATGAAGACATATGGGGCAAATGTCAATCAAAAAGGAATTACTTTAAACTCGTAATGACCGTACCTGGTTTGAGATAATGTTTTCATAATGACATCCTTCTTCACACACAACTGATGATATCCAGATTGATGGTCAATCTTTGAAAAATATTGATCTCTATGATGTTGGTTGAATAAATCATCAATGGGATGTAGGGGGTACTTCTTCTTTATTGTTATAGCATTGATCTCCCTATAGTCAATGAAAAACCTCATAAATCTATATTTCTTTTCAAAAAAAAGGACATGGGATCCCCATAGAGAAACACTATGGAAAATAAATCACTTGTTACTCAATTAGTCTAGTTGTTTCTTTAGTTCCACTAATTTGAAAGTGTTCATTCTATAAAGGGTCTTAGATATGGGCTATGAATCAGGAATTAAATCAATGGAAAACTAAATTTCTCATTCATGAGGATTTCCATGTAAATCCTATAGAAACACATCAACATATTCTGGAAAAATAGGTACATACTCTATTCGAACATTCTTTTTCTCACCCATAGTTATTTAATTCTCTTCCTCCCCAATAATTGAATTTAGTAGAGTTTCTGGGGGTGGATCTAGATAAGAATCTGGTGGTGATGTTTCTGCTATAAAGATAAGGTACTCCTTATTAACATCAAAAATTGTAACCTCCTTCTTGTTACAATAAATTTTCACATCATGGTCTGAATTCCCATCCATTTCGAGGATTATATCAAATTGAATCATTGATATGGTGATGAGTTCTGCAGAAAAAAACATTTATATTCCCTAATGGGAACTAATTACCAAAACCTTGTTACGATGATACTTCCGTTAGTTGTTTTAACTAACAACTACCTTGTTAATTCAAATTTAAAATATCTAATTTTCTTCGCAAACTAGGAAGATATGATACAATGTGATGATCCAGAGCATTGGATAAACATAAAGAAACCATTTAATTACCTACCACCACGTCTTTTGCAGCTTCAACCTCAACAGTAGTGATCGCCTAAGCATAGCCTTGCTCATTTGTCCTTTTCTAAGTTATGTTCCCTTGGATATTAGGACATTCATTTTCATAATGCCTCTTTTCTCTACAATTTTAGAATTCAACATTGACAACCTCTTTCTTACCCATGGAATCACGAGCTTGGTGGGCTATTTCACCACACTTGTAAAAGACTCTAATTCCTTTAAGTCAAGTACCGAGTTGTTTTTCACTAATTTACCATAGGATGGATATTAAAATTTTCCCTTCATCCCCTTATTTCCATTTCCAGAGTGTTTAACAGATCTCTTTTTTCTCTTTCATTGCTTTAAAGTCATAAGACTTAATGAATTCCTTTTCTGTCTTGATAGAGCATGAGAAAATATCATTGTATGATGAGAAGTATTTTGAGACTAATGATCGACAAAGAAACAGTTTTAAACCATATAAAATATATTGATCTTACTCGTTGATGTACGTATATAATCTCTTGTATTCCTTGCTAACCTTTTAATGTTAGCCTCATAATTTTAGACATTCTCATCCTCCTTTTACGTCTGGATCATAAATTGACTTTACATATCTGCTCGATGGTCATGAGGAAAGTATTTTTCTAATAAAATAACTTTAAAGTCCCTTCATTCCATGTTTGATACTTCTTCATTATCCTTTGTGTTTTGAATCATTGACCACCATTGATCGGCATCTCTCATGAGGCGATAAACTGTCCTGACAACCTTTTCCCTTTTGCTACTCCCTAAAGCATGAAATATTTTCTCTAAGGAATTTATACATTGCTCAGATACTAATGGATTTTTACTCCCATTGAATGTTGGTGGTTGTTTCCTCATGAATTGGTCTAACATTGATCCTCCACGTTGTGGATCAAGGTGCTCCATACAGTTAAGGTTATTATTGATAACCTGTGTGAGTTATCCCAATATAGTGATAAGTTTATCAGCACTAGTTTCTTCACCAGCTTCACTATAATTATTTTGAGTCAGAGGTAAATATCTACATAGATTAAGTGCATTGATACGGTTTCCATTACTTCCTATAAGAACCATTTCTAAACAATGGAACACACTATATTAGTTTATGAATCCTAATACATAATTTGAAACATGTAAAACACTTAACATAAATTGAACAGTTTATGGATACAATATTTTATTTATGGAAGTATATACTCATAAACCCTTCATAATGGTCTATAAAGAAAATGAGAATTATCCTATGCATATACCCTATCAGTTTCTTAACCAAGAGTGTAATAAGGCCAGTTGTCGTGCACCAGTTCCTGTTCTAGTATATTTCAAAGAAGCATTTTCAGGTTTTACCGCTAGGTACATCTATACCAGAGCCGCCTCTACCTACTCGTATCCAGACTGGGATATATTTATAGAAAAACTCACAAAATCCATACAGTACAAAAATTTTAGGAAGTTCTTCTATACTAATCCTCAAAGTCTATCTTAGGTTGATGTTATCTAATAAAAGTTTTTCTAAATAAAACTTCCATGGTTTTTACTAAACATTCCCTAATACCAATTATAATGCCCCAACCTCAGTTAACCAGAGTCAGTGCACTATTACATAACATTTTCCTAATCACAAGGGATCAAATCTCGAAAGATCGATTAGTTTAGTATCCTTGGAAGTACTAGATAAATTCATAAGTTTTACATTACACCATGAAATAAAAACAACAAAACATTTCCCCCCCTTTTTTATACACTTATATCTATAGACTATCCCTACCGGTCAACCATAAAATACTTCTTCACATCCTTGAAAAAATTAATCATAGAAAGGGGTGAGCTCAGAATCCCAGTATGGATAACAATATAGCAAAAAAATTCATAAATTAGCATAAACATTAAAGGCAGTTTATAAGACTAAAACAAAAGTCTTTTAAACGTAAAATTCAGCATAATAAGGAGTAGATAAAATCAAATAATGGAATTTAATTATTCATATTGATATTGTACTAGTCTAATAATCACATGAAATATCAATAGCCACTTTCATAATTATGGAATGCATAATTCTAGGCTTCATAACCACACAGTCAAGGCCTTGTGCCAAGTATATAAATAAGATTTTGTCAAGCACTTGTTCCAAGACACTAGTTTGTGTCATGAGACCTATAGAATCATCGAGGAGCTATAGGAGGCTCCACCCATCACTTACTAAGTCCAATGAATTCCTCATATGAAAAGGATTAAACATAGAATAAACATTCATATTAAAACTAGGACACGAAATGTCAATACGTTATCCATAAACCATGAATTGTATAAGAATAACACAACCACAATAAAAAATATCACAAAAACAATAATAAAATATGGATTATTTTCATCATAATAAATCAACTTCAAACATTTTAAAAATCCATCAAAAATATGTTTACATAGATGATAACAATTTTTTTTGAGAAATATCTCTTTCTATTTTGAAATCATTTTAAAGTCATATAATTATAGAATAAAACATTTATTTTGAAAATATTCTTATAAGATTGTATGAGATGCTTTGAAAATGTTATAATAGTGGAAAATAGCCTCACCCACCATATAAGTTAAAAAAAGACATTCTTACCTTAATTTTGTCAAAAAGGTAATAAAGTACATTGTTTGGAAAATGAAAAAATGATTCCTTTCAAACCATTTTATAAAAAGTTGAAAAAGGTTATAAATGAATTTAACCCATAGTATAGTAAATAGAAAAAAAAATTTAAAAATCCTTTTTAAGAAACATAGATGTGGATGATAAAGAGGTCCCAGTAGAAACTCATGTAAAAAAAACCTCAGATAATAAAGAGATTGTGAAATTAACCATTACCTTGTTCTTTTCCAAAGTATATGGAATGTTAAACTCTTTTATAATAGTTTAAACATTTTTATTAAATTATAAAATAACAATATACATAAATATTATATCATATATGATCTTATAATATTTCTTTGTTAATATTATTTCAGTAGTACCATCATTTAGGGTGTTAACTAATTCATTTTCCTTTATATGCTTGGTTAAGTAAGCCATGATTGTTATGGATACTATGTATTTGATTCATATACAGAATTATATTATGTTCTTAAAAAATATTTTTAATCATAAAATGAAAATTATTCTTCAATGATTATGATGGGCAATGAATCTCATCGCGTTCGTTGAGACAGTAATCCATACGTACACACGTATGGTGACTTATTCATTCATATGATGGATAGAATAATTAATATGGTTGTATCATTTTTATAATAACATAACAATATATTTATGATACTAGATTCATTATTTTATAATGGAAAAAACAACGAAATAGAAAGTGGAAGAAGAAATGAACATGAAAGAGGTGATGAAATATTTACCTCTTCTTCGGGTTCTTCCTTTTGATTTGATCAAAATGGCACTGTAGGTTAGATTTCAGATGAAAGTAAGTACACTAGGATGAAGGGAGGAAAGTTGGGAGGATATTTGGGTAGGGTTTGGGTGATCAAAATGGATTTGGTGGTGTCAAAGTAAGAGAAGGGGAAGTACCCTTTTATAAGAGTGGTGAGGGTCACTTTTAGAAAAGCTTGAAATATTTTTTTATAATAAAATAATTTTCGGTTTCTAATGGCTCAAAAATGATTTATTTAGAGGCTATGGTGGGTATGGGTCAAAACTATCATCCAATAGGTTTTATACAGGTTTACATCACCATATTAACCTTATCTTTTAGATTTACCTCTTAGTAAAATAGTTTATCATTTACCATGTCTCTTTTTATTTTTCTATTATATGGTTAATAAACATACTATAACAAGCCAAGAGAACCCCAAGTGGTTCATTATTAATATATATAACAATATCTATATCCTTTGGCTGAACCTTATATGTTTATCAATATTATATATATTAATAATATAGTATTTGTTTTAAAAACTTAATTATGTCAATTTTGACACTATTTTGTATTTTGTTTTTGTAAAATTCATAAAAGAATGATTACATCAAAAAAAATCATTTAATCGACCCTAACATGTCATATTAACCTTGAAAATTAGTGCAATTATTCAAAAGTCTAAAATTTAATTTATTTTGATATTTAGAATATCAATTATTTTAATCTTTCATTAATAAGGTAATTACTGCATCATCATTGGGTCATAAATAAATTAAATCATTTAATTTTTAAAAATTATAAATTAAATAATCTTAGTTAGAAAATTGTTTTATATTTTTAGTTAATATCTATAGTCAAATTTATCTTAAGTATAACCTTATATTAAAAATTGTTCAGTTATTAAACATTGAATTTAACTCTTTTTACATTCATTAAATAAAAAAATAATAAATGTACTAATCTAATCCAAGTTGACCAAAGAGGATCATATAGTATTCCTAAGGTTGTTTTTGGTCAAATTCCACTTATCCAATAGAATTTTGACATGTGTTAAGGTAATTATAATACCATTTTTATCCTTATTTACCCTATTTACTTTTAACCATGTTAAATAAAAGTAAAACGTTACTATTCAGGAAAAATTATTTTTATCTTATTGAACCACATTTTACTTACTAATATCAACTGAGTTTCTTGGATTTTTGAAATTAAATTCAAAAAAGTGGTAAAATTAATTTTTTTGCAAATTTGTAAATGCTTCTAGGTTGTGGTAAATAAAAAGTTTGTTCTAACCAATAACACAATGTTTTTTATTACTCATAAAAAATAGAAAGTTTTCAGAAAAATACCAAGAATTCACACTAAGCTTATCTCGATATTTAGAATTCAAAAATGATGTCTATATTAAAAAAATTTCTATAATTTCAAAAAGTGGGAATTAGTATTCATAACATCTAGTTTTATTGGCCGCGGTGTGTTAGAATCTCGAAGTTGCACACAATGAAAACTATATCATTATTCAAAGGGAAACGTATCATGGAAGATTGAGGTATTGAAATATAGAATATCTATAATTTCACATTTATTACTTGTATACATTATATTCCACTTTATACCAATCAAAATTAAGTATAGATGGAAAACAATTTATACAATGGCTTGGAGATGATAAGTCATACGTACACACAAATGGTGATAATATTTTTTGTATGATAGGTAAAAGAAAGAATAAGGTAGTACCACAATCCTAAAAACATCCCAGCATATATTAGATGTTGGAGTTATTGCTTTAGTATGTAAAAAAATTAGGAAAAAATAAGTTGATAAAGAATTTTTTTTAATGTGTTGGTAAAACAATTACCTCTTCTTCGAGTGTCTCCTTTTAATTTGTACAAAAGGACTCTTTTTGTAGGTTTTCGGCCTAAATTTTGACCTCTGAGATAAATTTATGGAATTTGAGAGTATAATTGGGTAGTATTTTTCTATGAAAAAGGTCTTTAGAGGTGTGAATAAAAGATAAGGAGAAATTCTCTTTTATTATAGTGCTATAAGGCATTTTAGGAAACTATCAAAATATTAAATTAATATAAATTAATTATCAACACCTAATGGCTTATAAATGAATTATTTATAAGCTAAGGTGACGATGAGCCAAAATACTCTCAAAAACTAATGTTTAGACATGTGTTTTTGTTTCAAACTTTATCATTATTATTTATTATTATTTAATCTTTTTAGTTTTAATTATTGTAATAATAATCTAGATATTAAATGGTTCTAAATATTTACTTAAATAATTTAAATTGACTATAAATAAAACATTAATGATATTTTAGACATTTTGATTATCAATTTATAAATTTTAAATATTTTTATGATTTTTTAATAATTTAATAAAATGTTATTTTTATAAAATATCAGTAGTTTCTATTTTGACAGTATTCAATATTTAGACTTTAAATAAAATCCAAATAGAAAGTTAACATAAAAATAAGTCATTTAATATACTCTTAAAATGTCATATTCACCTAAAAAATTGGTGAATCACATTAATTAATTCAATTATATATTTTTTAATTTTTTTTTAAAACTTTTTATTTGATATTTTTATAAACAAAATATTTATTTCTTCAATAATCTGCCATTATTTCTGGTAATTATTTACTTTCTAAAAAATATAAATAAATAATTTTGATGTAGATAATTATTTTATATTTTCATATAATTTCCATGATCAAATATATCTCAAGGTTATCCCCTTATTAAAATTATTGGGCTTATAAGAATTGAGAGCGTGACATTTTGTCACATTCCTGAATTTTAATAATATATATGTCATTTTCATGGACACATGTCCTTAAATAGTTCAAAAGTTAACATTAAAATATCTTTAACATAATAATAGATATTTGGATGAATTATAATATTTTTTAAATTGTATATCATTTAATAAAATATTTTTTTTAAAATATCATTTATGTTAATTTTGACACTATTTATTATTTGACTTTTTATAAAATTTTAAAAAAATTATTTCAGAATAAAACTACATTAAGTCATTCATAATATTTCAATCATATTTATAAAATTATGGATTAATTAAAATGTCTGAAATTATATTTATTTTAATATTATTAATATCATTTAGTAGATTTCCCCTTTAATAAATAAATTACTACACCATCGTTGTGTCACCATTTAATTTAATTTTTTATTTTATCAAATTATAATTACAATGATATAGATAAATATTTTTGAGTTCTAATGACTATTTATAGTTGACCATATAACTTATATAACTGCATATTAAAAATATTTTACTTGTGAAAAACAAAAGTATAACAAAATTAAAATATAATATTATAAATATATTAATGTCATCCAAGTGGTCCCCAAATCTTTCCAATGATGCTTTCGATAAAAAAAACTTATCCAATGAAATTAGAAAAGTTTTACGTAATTTTTAAATATTATAATAATATTTTTACCTTTATTTAGCTGATTTACCCTTAACTATGATAATAAAATTTATTACTAAAGTTACTATTTATAATGTCTAAAATAAAAGGAACCTATTTACATAATTTGTACATTCTAAAGAAAAATATGGAATCTATTTATCTTAATTAAAACTAGGTAATTATATGAAATGAAATTTAAATTAATCACATTAATGGAATGAGAAAACGAGTTTTTATAAATGTAAAAACCATCAAAGGATTGACATGTGTTTAACCCGAATTTTAATATGAAAAATAACTTCCATTGACCAACATTATATTAAGTGATGAAAATATTAACCAATTATACGTTAAAACCAATAAAATTTATAATTTAACACTATAAAATATTTCAAAAAAAATGGTTTTCAATTAAAATTTAGTATTTTTCACTATTCATCAAAACATGAAACTGATAAAAAATACCATAAATTAATGAAAAGTAAATTTTTATATTACAATTTCAATGAAGTAGATTATTTTGTCAAATTGAATAAAAAAGTGTCAAAAAATATATTTAAAATGTGCGCCCCATTAAAAGGTGGGAAAATGTCATATTTTATAAAATAATTCTTTTATCCAAAAAATTGATGTGGTTCTTTTATCATGTATAGAAAACACATATGATTAATGTTAAAATTATATAGATTATATATATATATATATAATTGGTTAATACTATTCATAAATTCTAAATATAATGGCCAGGATAGATATTATTTTAAATAATAATATTTTATTTTTATATTGTTGTTTAGTAAAACGTGATATTGTGTGTAATTAAATAAAATTTATTTTTGTGTGTAGCGTTAGATTAATATGGTGTTTCTTAAAAGAAAAGAAAAGAAAAAAAATTAAATTTCTTTAGAAATTAAAATATTGTAAAGTCTCGGGATGTTACATTCTCTCTCTTTGGCTGATGTTGTGTAGTACCATACCCCCCCCCAAAATAATTCTATTGAGTCCTCAGGAGGTTGTTTCTGATAAACCTCAGTAGGAAAACACTCTAGTTGATCAAAATCTAAGTGAGTTAGTTGTGTGTACAGTCTGACCTATGGAAAAAGGTGTGGCGTGTTATGACCTAAAATTTTATCATTGGAAATTTTCTTCTAACAATTATGTCATATAGTATAATAACATAAAATAACATTAATAACATAATAAAAACTTCATAAAAAATGAATGAATGAAATAGAAATAATATGTAGAAGTTCAAGAAACTATACCGATTCAATGGTAACTTGACCATTGAAAAAGAAATATGACCCTTAAGAATAGTGAACTGACCAATTAAATAGTAACCTCACAAATGAAAGTGTAAATGAATTTCAGGAATCTTATAAGGGAAAATATGATATAATTACATCATATTATATGTAAATAAATATTTTAAAAATTATTAATTAAGTGTTGGTATTTTTGTAAGTCATAAATATTTAATTAAACTTTTATGGTTAATTTAATAAATTTAATAAATTTATTTTCACTAAATGTTTTTATAAGTAATATTTTGATGTATTGTGATTATAATTTAATTTTATGAGACCGTAATTAATTATTCAAAGTTTTATAAAAGTAATTATTATTTTTAAATTTTTATTTTCCAAGTAAATGTTGATTTTAATTAAAAATTATATTTATAACAAGTAGAAAATTATTTTACTAAATTGGAGTTAATATTTTAATTATAGATGTTGTGAAAAGGTTATGGTAATGTTTTGGGATTTTTTTGAAATACATGAATTTTTGGTGAATTGTAAAATATGATAATTTAAGGTATAAGCTAAATACTTGATTTATTGAGTCATGGAAAATGTATGGCTGATTAAGACCATAATATCAAAAAATCCTCCACTATTTTAATATTTTTGATAATAATACTCTATATATTAATAGTATTGAGGCCAAATAATAAACAAATGTGTAAAATAACGAGAAAACACCCCTCTCCTCCACATTAAATACCACCCCTCCCCACCTAATATCCTTACACGTCTCAAGATTGGATATGTGTCCAAATTATACTCAAATGGTTTAACAAAACTTTCTCCCATACCTATGATCTATTTCTATCATCATCATTCCAAAACTATTACCCTAAGATGGCTCTCAAAGAGGATAAATTGCAGAGGTAAATTCCTCTTTCTGTTTCAGTTATTTTCTTTTCAATTTATTTCTTTTCTTATTTTATCTTCGCATCCCCTGATCAAAATATCATGATATCTCTTGTAACATAACTAAATTTTAATTTAATTATTTTTATAGAATAATTAATAATCAATTCTTTCTAATCACTTTTTGTTACAAAAATGAAAACATCGTCCGTGAAGTGTTGATTTATCACATTTAAGGACGACGAGTTTTTAATTTTTATTACTGTATTCAAGGTTAGGAATGAATCCATTTTTATTGTCCAACCATATTATAATATATTTATTATATCTTATTTAATATTCTGGAACCATAATATATACATGATATTAAATAATAGAATATAACTATTTTGTAGTGATTGAAAAACCGCTAAAATTAATAAACAATATTATCATTAACATGTTATTTAATGATTAAATCTAATATCTGAAAATGAAATAATATATATGAAAAATTAAAATTATTTTCTTTCATAAATAACTTATAATTTCATTACTGTAGAATTATAACTATTCTACATGAACATCCATACTCATTTACAAGCGAACATGTTACTAAAACCAAGAAAATGAACACTCCCGAAAGATGAAATTCAACACTATAACTCATAAAAAATACCAAATATTAACTTAATAAAATTATAATAAAATAATTACATTTATTAAAGGTTGCATAATTATGTAATTATTTAATTTTTTTGATTATTCAAGACATTAAAATCAATTTCAGAACCATTACAGACACGAGGTAAGAGATTTCACCCGAACTTCCATTATTCCATAGAGTTACTATTTAACTCTTTTTACCAAAATACAATAATATTTTTATTTTGTATAAATATTTTAAATTATGTTTCTATGTTCCAATCATAGGTATCAAGATCCTTTCATCCTTCTTTTTCAGGGATATACATGTTTTAATAAAGTTCGCTTCTCAATTCTTCCCGATGAGTACCTCTGATTCAAGGGAACTTCCTATTTTTTTTACCCTATTTCAAGTTCATTCCAAAATATTTTTTAATACATAATTATTATTTGATAAACATATAATTTTATCATGAAAATATATCTTGATTCATTACTACATTTATGAAAATATATATGAATTTTTCTCTTTAAATTCTCTTTAATGTTTTCCGCAAACTGCACTGAAATGTTTCATTTCTAAAGTTTCTTAAACACTCATTTTACATGTTTCCACATCCATTAAAAATAAAATATCATGACCCATTCCAATTATTACCTTATTAATGTCTATGTATGATTTTAAATCCATTATTTCATGGAAACCATTACCATATTTTATTTTTTAATCTTTTTAACATGACTATGATACCAAATTTTTTCCATGGGTAAAGCTTGTGTTTTATTTATTATGTATCATTATATATATAGAACACACACTAAGAAAAATGTTATGATGGGTGCACCTAGATAGAGATCCAATGTATTAGGTAATTTTAATTCTCATGAGAGATATTGTTGGGATAAGTCGTGAACCTAATTCCTTTATGGGACATTTCCCACCATGTTACATAGTTTGGGAAATTAGCCTTCACCCATGTTTATGTCATGTTATATATTGTTTACACATTCCAATGATGTCATGATTATATTTTCTCATGTTATACATGTTATACATTCTTATTTTTATTCCTGTTCCGCGCCTTTTATGATATCATGTTATATCGTATAACTCATGTGCTATGTTTATTCCTATGACTATCCCCCTACTTTTATTTTTAGCCCATCCCTTATGTTCATGTATTCACCTGGTTATCCTTTGTAGATATAAGGGATCAAAGGGAGTTAGGATCTGACTATGAAGATTAAATAATATATATTTTTTATTTAATTATGTTTAATTTTGTACCTAGTCTCTAACAAACTAGGATTTACAATCATTGTCTTTCAATTTTTAGATTAATTATGTTTAAAACCATGTAACAATATGTGTAAAAGGATAGGGTCAAAATAGTTGGTATCAAAGGATAGTATTTTTATTTTGGGATATTATGAATACATCACTTTATTAAGGACCCTAGGGATAAGACAAAGTATGTGAAAACGTATCTATATTTTGGTTAGTAAAAAATAAGTTGTTTATCATGATAATTCATTCATATCTAGATACTATAAATGGACGAGGTTCTGGCATACATGTACCTTGGTGTAACAACTCCGACAAGGTGTTCCATTCTTTAATCGGGGTAACATGGTACATGACAATGACCCTTACTACACACCAGGTTTTTCCAAATTCTTGGGATATGATATGGTAAATTCATAAACTCATTACGATCCATTATTAATGGAACATAAAAATTACCAAAAGACTATTTGTTAGGAAACATATCTTGGATAACCAAGATTGAAACCATTGGAATAAAAAGTTAGGATATACTTTTAATTTACATGTTTATCCTTTTATGTTTAATGTTTACTTTTTATGATTATTATATAAGTATTCAGTCCCCCTAATTATACTTTCTTTTTATTATTTAGTGTTTGGAAATTGATGAACTCATGCTAATAATCAATGTGATAGGAAATGTGGTGATCTCCATAATGATATGCCAAATATAACGGGAATAAGTGATCAAAACATTATGAAAATACTTTCTCAACTGGCTCAAGTTATGAATTATAACATGCTTCATGTGGAATACCTTACTTCTACTAGAAAAAAGGAATATTTCCTAAAATACTTCATAGAGAAAAGGCCTCCCACGTTTAGTGTATCTTCTAATCCCATCCTCACTGAAAAATGGATTAACATTATTGAGAAGATATTCATTATCATCCAGTGCTCAGAAGAAGTGAATGTTGTGCTGACATTTATCATATTGATGGGTAAACAAATCAGTGGTGGACAATGATCATGAACACAAATTCCATGGAGGAAATTTATTCCATGGAATTTAATGATTTCTTGAAAATATTTTTCAAGAAATATTTTCACCAAACCCACCATTTCAAAATAGAAAGGGAAGTCCTCATACTGAAGCAAAAGGGATATGATTACATTGATGAGTGTGAAGAAAACATCAAAATTATTTCACGATATTCCTATAGCTTTACTATGAACACCATAAGCAAGGTGGATCTATTCTTTAGATGACTAAAACTGAGTCTAAAAAAAGAGTTGTCAATTAAAGACTTTGATAGTTATGTGGAGATAGTATGTTGTTCCTTAACGGTTGAGATAGAGATCAGAGAATCATAGTGGCCCCCTGATCCCAATTAAATAATGAGTTAAATGGAGTTTAATATGGGTGATAAGTACCATGTTGGGAAAAAGACCCTACAACCCACATGTCAAAAGTGTGGGAGGAAGTATCAAAAAAACATCTTAATGGGAACCAAGGGATTCTTTAAATGTTTAATAGAAGAGAATATGGCAAGTAACCATTGAAGAGATATGAAGACTCCAACTAATTCATAGGAATAAAGGAAGGATTTTACCAAATCTTAGCATGTACTACTGTGTTTCAACTGAAAGGAACATTAGTATTTTTCAAAATAATTCCTTAAGCCCAGGGTTGTCAGAGGTAATAAAAAAAATCCATGTAAAAAAGGTAGAGCATATGATATCATTACTACTAAGGTGGATCCAAAAAATTATGTGGTGATATGAACACAGATTATTCATTCAAAAAGATAGAATAAAGTATTTTATTCTGGTTCTGTAATATAATGCATGTTTAGAAGAACAATTCAAAGACAACCAAAATAGTTGGATGTTGAGTTATCATGGAGTACAAAGAATGGAGAAATTATTGCATCCAATTTTTATAACTCCACCCTAGAAAACTTTTTGTGGAATAAACCTCACATAAAATAATTTCATACTCCCATAGGTATATTTTAATTCTATTTTTGGCATGGATTGGATATCAATATATAAATCCATCATCAACTTTCATGAAAAGTAAATCACTCAATACCTACAAAAGCATCCTCTAGTCTTGTATAGGTGTAATAAGGAAGATGAATATCCTTATAAATCATCTACTCATGTGTAGATATTGTTTCCTTATAAGGGATCATGTATTGATCAAATGATTGAGACAAAGGAGAGATTCATTCTTGAAGACTTTCCCATAAAGAGATATCACACTGATGTATTCAAAAAAGAGTTTCTTGGTCTTCATCCTCTTAGAAAGGTTGAGTTCTCAATTTAATTTATTCATATTTCCCTGATTATATCCAAGAATCCTTATATAATGGACACCGTTGAGCTAGAATAATTAAAAAAATTAGTTACAGGATAATCTCGACTGGGATTTTTTACACCTGAGTGCTTCCCCATGGGGTGAAACAGTCCTCTTAATCAAGATGAATGATGTATCAATGCACCTATTCATTGATTATCGTGAGTGAAAAAGTATCCCCTTCCACAGGTTGATGAATTATTCGATCACCTAGGTGGGTCATGTTATTAATCTAAGGTGATCCTTTGGTTGGAATGTCACCAATTAAAGGCGATGAATGAATATATTCCCAAGACTTCCTTTCAAACATGGTATGGAAACTATTAGTTCATAGTGATTCTCTTTAGACTCATTAATTCTACAACGATATTCATGGACATATTGAATTGTGTCTTTATAGAATTTCTTAACCAATTTATGGTAGTCTTTATTGATGATATTTTGATATATTCCATGAGATAGGAGGAACATAAGGAGCATTAGAATAGTTGTTTGAATAATCTACTATGGGATAAACTTTATAAAATGTTCAATAAATGTGAGTTTTGGATGATGGAAGTATCATTCTTGGGGAATGTTATCAACAACAAAGGGATATCTGTGGTTCATGCTAACAAATAGGCAATTGAAGAGTGTCCCATTCCATCATCTATAACAGAGATTCATAATAAATATGGTCTAGATGGGGATTACCAATGATTTGTGAAAACATTATCATGATTGTATAACCCACTAACCAATATGACTTGAAAGGGATAAAGGTTTGTCTGGACTAGTGAATGTGAAGTCAGCTTCAAGATGTAAAAAAGGATTATCACTGCAACAGTGCTCACACTACCAACAAGTTAGGAACACTTTATGGTATACAATGATTATTCAAAGAATGTATTATGATATTTATTGACTAAAAATGATAAATTGATATCCTATTCCTTTAGTTAGTTAAAAATCAATGTGAAAAATTATCCCACATAAGATTTAGAGTTAATAGTTGTGATCATTGCATTGAAAATTTGGCAACATTATCTTTATGGTGAGAAGTGTGAGATATATAATGACAAAAAGAGTCTAAAATATATATTCACATAGAAAGATTTTAATATGAACCAAAAATGATGGTTAGATCTCATTTAGGATTAAAAATTTTCAATCCATTATCATCCTAGAAAAGTAAATAAGGTGGTGGATGGGTCTAAAACCCCTCAACTAATTGGTTTTAAATAGGTTTAGGTCATCATATTAACCTTAACTTTTAGATTTAACTTTTAGTTAAATAGTTTGACATTTACCATATCTCTTAGTATTTTTATATTATTTGGTCAATAAATATACTATAACAAGTCAAAAGAACCCCAAGTGGTTCATTATTAAAATATATAACCTTTTATATGTTCTTTGACAGAAGCTTATATTTTTATAAATATTATATCAATTAATAATATAGTATTTGTTTTAAAAACATAATTGTTTCAATTTTGACACTATTTAGTATTTGGATTTTGTGAAATCATAACAGCATGATTACTTTGAGAAAAATTATTTAATCAACATTGATATCTCATATTAACCTATAAAATTAGTGTAATTCATCAAAATTATCAAATTACATTTATTAAGATATTTATAATATCTATTTTGATAATCTTTCATTAATATGTTAATTAGTGCATCATCGTTGTGTCATAAATAAATTAACTTATTTAATGTCTAAAAATTAGAAATAAAATACAATTATGTAGGAAATATTTTTATATTTCTAATAAATATTCATAGTCGAATTTATCTTATGTATAACCCTATATTAAAAATGGTTGAGTTATTAAACTCTGAATTTAACGCTTTTAACTTTCTTTAAATAAAATTATAATAAATGTCCTAATATAATCCATGTGGACCAAAGAGGATCATATTTTATTCCTAAGGTTGTTTTTTGGTCTAATTAAATTTATCAAATAGAATTAGGACATGTGTTAGGGTAATTATGATATCATTTTTACCCTTAATTACCCTATTTACTTTTAACTCTAGTAAATAAAAGTAAAAAGTTACTATTCAACAAAAAATATTTTCATCTTATTGAACCAAATTTCACTTACTAATATCAACCGTGTCTCTTAGATTTTTTAAATTCAATTTATAGAAGCAGTAAAATTATGTTTTATGAAAAATTGAAAATGCTCCCAGGAGGTGGGTAAAAGACGGTAAAAAGTTCAATAAAACTTATATATATAAAAACTTATTATAAAATGAGTTCAATGAATTACATTGCACTTATATGGGTATTTTGTATCTATTATTACCTAGAATAAAATTAAATAAAATAAATAATTATTTAAATAAAAATTATTTTTAACCAAAAATGCAGTGTTATTCACTATTCATCAAATGTTGAATGTTTTCAAAAAATTACCAAAAATTCACCCTAAGAAAATTTTAATTTTACAAATTCAAAAATGAAGTCCATTTTGAAAAATTAACTTTATAAAATTTCAAATAGTTTGTATTACTATTCATAATGACTAATTTGATTGGTCGAAGTGTGTTAGAATCTCAAAGTTCTGTACAATGAAAACTATTTCATTACACAAAGGAAAACGTACCATGGAAGCTTGGGGGTGTTACATTTTATACTACGTAAATAATTTCATCCTTGAAAATTTTAGAATATTACTGCATAAAAAGATTCAGGTGGTTCTTCATCATAAGTTCTTCAGGTTCTCAAGTTGCATCTTCTATCTTATGATTTCTCCATAGAACATTTACAAGATGAGTCATTCAGTTTTTCTGCACTTGTTCTCTGGTATCATGATTTTTGACATGCTCTTCAGAGTTAGACAGATCATTTTCCATTTCAATTTCTTCATAAATGATTACATGCATTTGGTAAGGCATGTATTTTATCAACAATGATACATGGAACACATCATGAACTTTTGAGAGGATTGGAGGCATTTCCCAACAATAAGCTATAACTCCAATTCGTTCTAGAATTTCGAAAGGTCTGAAGTACCTAGAACTCAATTTACCCATCTTACTGAAACATATAACTCCCTTATATGGGGATACATTCAAGAAAACATGATCTCCTATTTGAAATTACAAATCCTTCTTTTTGTTATTAGCACAGCTCTTTTTCCTACATTGAGGTACTTTGATGTGGGTTTGGATAACCATCACCTTTTCCATTGTTTCGTAAACATGTTCTAGGCCTACATGTTTTCTTTCAATAACGTCATCCCAAAAAGTTGGTGTGTGGAATCTATTTCTATACAATGCTTCATATGGTTCCATCTGAATACTTGGATGGAAGCTATTGTTATAGGAAAATTCTACTAGAGGTAAATATTGATCCCACATACCTTGAATGTATAGTGAGCTAGATCTGAACATGTATTTTAAGGTTTCAATAGTCCATTATTATTGTCCATCGGTTTGAGGGTGGTATGTATTGCTCAAACAATGTTCAGTATCCCAGGATTTCTAAACACTTTTCCATAATCTTGATGTAAAATGGCTTTCATGATCAGAAACAATCGAGAGGGGTAATCTATGAAATCATACAACTTCATTAATATAAAGTCTTGATAAATATTCTAGTGGTAAATCTTCTCTTATATCAAGAAAATGTGATGACTTGGTATGTCGATCAACAATGACCCATATTACATCATTCCAACTAGGAGTATTTGGTAGCCCCATGAAAAAGTCCATCGTAATAATATCCCATTTTGACTCAGGTATGGGAAGAGGATTCATGACTCCTCCAGGCTATTGCCTTCTACCTTTTAGTTGTTGAGAAACAATACATCTTGACACAAAATAAAAAATATCCCTCTTCATGTTGTCCAATCAGAAATGATCCTTCAAATCTCTATACATCTTGGTCCTCTTAGGGTGTATAGAGAAATTGTAGATATGAGAATCATCCAACAATTCCATTTTTAAATCATGTATGTTAGGAACAAAATGTCTCTTCCCAAATTTCAAAATTCTATCTTCATATATGAATTCACTCAATCTACTGTTGTTGACACCTTTAATTTTCTTTTGAAATTCCTTATCATCTGTCTAAGAACTTTTTATCCTTTCTTGTGAAGATGGTTTGGTTACAATTTGAAATTTTTTTGATGTTTCATTTTCCATGGTCATTTCTCTATCCATATTTAATAGATCCATGAAAATAATATCCCTTTCAAATCTCATCTTGTACAAAACTCCATGATCCTTTCTACTCATAGCATCTTCCACCTTATTTGCCTTCCCCGGGTGGTAGTGTATAGTTCAATCATAATCCTTGACTAGTTTAAGCCATCTTCTATGCCACATGTTGAGTTATTTTTGTGATAAAATATATTTCATTCTCTTGTGATCAGTATAACTAAAACAAAATTCACCATAGATATAGTGTTTCCATATTTTTGGAGAAAATATAATAGTTGCAAGCTCAAGATCATGAGTGGGATAGTTTTGATCATGATGTTTTATCAACCGTGATGCATAGACAATAACTCTATAATTATTCTTAAGCTCACAACCAAGTGCTTTCTTTGAAGCATCACTATAAATATCAAAACCATCATTCCTTGATGGTAGATTCAATATATGAGTATTAACTAATGTTATCTTCAGTTCTTCAAAATATTGTTCACACTATTTTGTCCAAACAATTTAAACCCCTTTACGAGTTAGATTGGTTAATGTTTTAGCCAATCAGGAAAACTTTTGGATAAAATGCCAAAAATAACCTTCATAACCAATATAACTGTGTACCAAAATTATACTCATTGGTTATGGAAATTCTTAGATTGCCTTGGTCATTGAAGGATTGATAAAGATTGTACCCTTAGAGAAAATATGACCAAGAAAATAAATCTCTTGAATCCAGAATTCACACTTGCTAAATTTCCCATATAATTCATTTCTTTTAATATTCCTTAGGATAATGCATAAGTGATTTTCATGATCTTCGAATCATTTTGGGTATACCGAAATATCATAAATAAATACCACTAAAAATTCATCAAGATATTCCTTGAAATATCTATTAATTAGATCCATGAAGACATATGGGGCATATGTCAATCCAAAAGGAATTACTTTAAACTCGTAATGCTCATACCTGGTTCGAGATGATGTTTTCATAATGACATCCTTCTTTACACACAACTGATGATATCCAGATTGATGGTCAATCATTGAAAAATATAGATCTTTATGAAGTTGGTTGTATAAATCATCAATGCAATGTAGGGGATACTTCTTCTTTATTGTTATAGCATTGATCTCCCTATAGTCAATGCAAAACCACATAGATACATATATCATTTCAAACAAAAGGACATGGGATCCCCATGAAGAAACACTATGGAAAATAAATCCCTTGTTACTCAATTACTCTAGTTGTTTCTTTAGTTCCACTAATTCCAAAGTGTCCATTCTATAAAGGGTCTTCGATATGGGTTGTGAATCAGGAATTAAATCAATGGAAAACTAAATTTCTAATTCTGGAGGATGTCTAGGTAAATCCTATAGAAGCACATCAACATATTCTGGAAAAATAGGTACATACTCTATTAGAACATTCTTTTCCTCACCCATTGTTATTTCATTCTCTTCCTCCCCAATAATTGAATTTAGTAGAGCTTCTGGGGGTGGATCTAGATAATAATCTGGTGGTGACATTTCTGCTATAATCATAAGGTACTCCTTATCAACATCGAAAATTGTGACCTCCTTCTTCTTATAATAAATTTTCACATCATGGTCTAAACACCCATCCATTTCATGATTATATCAAATTGAATCATTGATATGGTGATGAGTTCTATAGATAAAAACATTTATATGCCCTAATGGGAACTAATTCTCAAAACATTGTTGCGATGATACTTCTATTAGTTGTTTTAACTGACAACTACCTTGTTCATTAAAATTTAAAATATTTAATTTTCTTCGCAAACTAGGAAGATATGCTACAATATGATGATCCGGAATCAAATAAAGCATTGGATAAACATAAGGAGACCATTAAATTACCTACCACCATGTCTTTTGCAGCTTCAACCTCAGCAGTAGTGATCGCATAAGCATATCCTTGCTCCTTTGCCCTTTTATAAGGTATGTTCCCTTGGATATTAGGACATTAATTTGAATAATTCCTCTTTTCTCTACAATTATAGAATTCAACATTGAAAACCACTTTCTTCCCTATGAAATCACGAGCTTGGTGGGCTTTTTCACCACACTTGTAAAAGACTCTCATTCCATTAAGGAAAGTACCGAGTTTTTTTCCCGAATTTAACATAGGATGGATATTCAACTTTTCCCTTTATCCCCTTATTTCCATTTCCAGAGTGTTTAACAGTTCTCTTTTTCTATTGCATTGCTTCAAAGTCGTAAGACTTAAATAATTCCTTTTCTGTATTGATAGCACATGAGAAAATATCTTTGTATGATGAGAAGGATTGTAAGACTAATGATTGACAAAGAAACGGTTTTAAACCATAAAAAATATATTGATCTTACTCATTGAGTTAGGTATATAATCTTTTGCATTCCTTGATAACCTTGTAATGTTAGCCTTATACTTTTAGACATTTTCATCCTACTTTTACGTCTGGATCATAAATTGACTTTACATATATTCTCGATGGTCATGAGGAAAATATTTTTCTAATAACATAACATTAAATTCCCCTAATTCCATGTTTGATTCTTCATCATTATCCTTTGTGTTTTGAATCATTGACCAACATTGATCTGCATCTCTCATGAGGCGATAAACAATCATGACAACTTTTTCCCTTTTGCTACTCCCTAAAGCATGAAATATTTTCTATAAAGAATTTATACATTGCTCATATACTAATGGATTTTTTCTCCCATTGAATGTTGGTGGTTTTTTCCTCATGAATTGGTCTAACATTGAACCTCCACGTTGTTGATCAAGGTGCTCCATACAGTTAAGGTTATTATTCATAACCCGTGTGAGTTGTCCCAGTATGGTGATAAGTTGACCAGCACTAGTTTATTCACCAGCTCCACTATAATTATTTTGAGTCAGCGGTAAATCTCTACATAGATTATGTGCATTGATTCGGTTTCCATTCCTTCCTCTAAGAACCATTTCTAAACAATGGCATAAACTATATTAGTTTATTAATATTAATACATAATTTGAAACATGTAAAACACTTAACATAAATTGAACAGTTTATGGATAAAATGTTTTCTTTGAGGAATTATATACTCATAAACCTTCATAATGGTCTATAAAGAAAATGAGAATTATCCTAAGCATATCCCCTAGGAGTTTCTTAACCAAGAGTGCAATAAGGCCAGTTGTCGTGCACCGGTTCCCGTTCTAGTATAGTTCAAAACAGCATTTTTATGTTTTACCCCTAGGTACTTCTGTACCAGAGCCGCCTCTACCTACTTGTATCCAGACTAGGATATATTTATAGAAAAACTCACAAAATCCATACAGTACCAAAATTTTAGGAAGTTCTTCTATACTAATCCTCAAAGTCTATCTTAGCTTCGTGTTCTCTAATAAGAGTTTTTCTAAGTAAAAATTCCATGGTTTCTAATAAACATTCCCTGATAAAAATTATAATGCCCCAAACTCAGTTACCTAGAGTCAGTGCCTTATTACATAACATTTTCATGATCACAAGGGATCAAATATTGAAAGATCGATCAGTTTAGTAGCCTTGTAAGTACTAGATAAATTCATAAGTTTTACATTGCACCATGAAATAAAAACATCAAAAACATTTCCCCCCTTTTTAATACACTTATATCTATAGACTATCCCTACAGGTCAACCATAAAATACTTCTTCAGATCCTTGAAAAAATTAATCATAGAAAGTGGTGAGCTCAGATTCCTAGTATG
This sequence comes from Viscum album, assembly GCA_963277665.1. NCBI lineage: Eukaryota > Viridiplantae > Streptophyta > Magnoliopsida > Santalales > Viscaceae > Viscum > Viscum album. The sequence continues at coordinate 450,724,890 of OY728139.1, read as the reverse complement.
GATAACAATATAGCAAAAAAATTCATAAATTAGCATAAACATTAAAGGCAATTTATAAGACTAAAACAAAAGTCTTTTAAATGTAAAATTCAGAATAATATGGAGAAGATAAAATCAGATAATCGAATTTAATTATTAATATTGATATTATACTAGTCTAATAATCACATTCAATATCAATAGCCACTTTCATAATGATGGAATGCATAATTCTAGGATTCATAACCACATAGTCAGGGCCTTATGCCAAGTATACAAATAAGATTTTTTCAAGGACTTGTTCCAAGACACTAGTTTGTGTCATGAGACCTACAAAATCATCGAGGAGCTATAGGAGGCTCCACCCATCACTTACTAAGTCCAATGAATTTCTCATATGAAAAGGTTTAAACATAGCATAAACATTCATATTAAAACTAGCACACGAAATGCCAATACGTTATCCATAAACCATGAATTGTATAAGAATAACACAACCACAATAAAACATATCACAAAAACTTTAATAAAATATGGATGATTTTTATCATAATAAATCAACATCAAACTTGTTTAAAATCCATCAAAAAGATGTTTACATAGATGATATCAAGTTTTTTAGAGAAATATCTCTTTCTATTTTGAAATCATTTAAAAGTCATATAATTATAGAAGAAAACATTTATTTTGAAAATATTATTATAATATTTTATGAGATTCTTTGAAAATGTTATAATAGTGGAAAGTAGCCTCACCCACCGTATAAGTTAAAAAAAGACATTCTTACCTTAATTTTGTCGAAAAGGTAATAAAGTACATTGTTTGAAAAATGAAAAAATGATTACTTTCAAACCATTTTATAAAAAGTTGAAAAAGGTTATAAATTAATTTAACCAATAGTCTAGTAAATAGCAAAATAAAATTAAAAATACTTTTTAAGAAGCATAGATGTGGATGATAAAGAGGTCTTAGTAGAAACTTACGTAAAAACAACCTCAGATAATAAAGAGATTGTAAAATTAACCATTACCTTGTTCTTTTCCATAGTATATGGAATGTTAAACTCTTTTATAATAGTTAAAACATTGTTATTAAATTATAAAATAATATTATACATAAATATTATATCATATATGATCTTATAATATTTATTTGTTAATAATATTTTAGTAGTACCATCATTTATGGTGTTAACTAATTCATTTTCCTTTATATGCTTGGTTAAGTAAGCCATGATTGTTATGGATACGATGTATTTGATTCATATACAGAATTATATTATGTTCTTAAAAATTATTTTTAATCATAAAATAAAAATTATTCTTGAATGATTATGATGGGGAATGAATCTCATCGCGTTCGTTGAGAGAGTAATCCATACATATGCACGTATGGTGACTTAGTCATTCATATGATGGATAGAATAATTAATATGGTTGTACCATTTTTATAATAACCTCATAGTATATTTATGATGCTAGTTTTGTTATTTTATAATGGATACAACAAAGAAATAGAATGTGGAAGAAGAAAAGAACATGAAAGAGGTGATAAAATATACACCTCTTCTTCGGGTTCTTCCTTTTGATTTGATCAAAATGGCTCTGTAGGTTAGATTTCAGATTAAAGTAAGTCCGATAAGATGAAGGGAGGAAAGTTGGGAGGATATTTGCGCAGGTATTGGGTGAGACAAATGGATTTGGTGGTGTCAAATTAAGAGAAGGGGAAGTACCCTTTTATAAGAGTGGTGATGGTCACTTTTAGAAAAGCTTGAAATATTTTTTTATAATAAAATAATTTTCGGTTTCTAATGGCTCAATAATGATTTATTTAGAGTCTATGGTGGGAATGGGTCAAAACTATCATCCAATAGGTTTTATACAGGTTTACATCACCATATTAACCGTATCTTATTGATTTAACTCTTAGTAAAATAGTTTAACATTTACCATGCCTCATTTTATTTTTCTATTATATGGTTAATAAACATACTATAACAAGACAAGAGAACCCCAAGTGCTTCATTATTAATATATATAACAATATTAATGTCCTTTGGAAGAACCTTATATGTTTAGTAATATTATATCTATTAATAATATAGTATTTTTTAAAAAACATAATTATGTCAAATTTGACACTATTTTGTATTTTGTTTTTGTGAAATTCATAAAAGCATGATTACTTCAAAAAAAAAACAATTTAATCAACCCTAACATGTCATATTAACCTTAAATATTCGTGCAATTCTTCAAGAGTCTAAAATTTAATTTATTTTGATATTGAGAATATCAATTATTTTAATCTTTCATTAATAAGGTAATTACTGCATCATCGTTGGGTCATAAATAAATTAAATCATTTAATTTTTAAAAATTATAAATTAAATAATCATAATTAGGAAATTGTTTTAGATTTTTAATTAATATTTATAGTCTAATTTATCTTATGTATAACCTTATATTAAAAATTTTTCAGTTATTAAACATTGAATTTAACTCTTTTAACTTTCTTTAAATAAAACAATAATAAATGTACTAATCTAATCCAAGTTGACCAAAGAGGATCATATATTATTCCTATGTTTTTTTGGTCAAATTACACTTATCTAATAGAATTTCGACATGTGTTAATGTAATTATAATACCATTTGTATCCTTAATTACCCTATTTACTTTTAACCGTGTTAAATAAAAGTAAAACGTTACTAATCAGAAAAAATTATTTTTATCTTATTGAACCACATTTTACTTACTAATATCAATTTAATTTCTTGGATTTTTGAAATTAAATTCACAAAAGTGGTAAAAATAATTTTTTTTGAAAATTTTTAAATGCTTCTTGGATGTGGGTAAAAGACGATAAAATGTTCAATAAATTTTTTATATATCTAAACCAATTATAATATGACTCTAATGAATTACATTGAACTAATATAGGTATTATGTATTTAATTGGATCCAAAAAAATTATATAAAATAAATAATTATTTAAATAAAAAGTTTGTTCTAACCAATAACACAATGTTTTTTATTACTCATAAAAAATAGAAAGTTTTCAGAAAAATACCAAAAACCCCCACTATGCTTATCTCGATATTAAGAATTCAAAAATGAAGTCTATATTAAAAAAAAATTTCTAAAATTTTCAAAAGTGGGAATTAGTATTCATAACATCTAGTTTTATTGGTCGCGGTTTGTTAGAATCTCGAAGTTGCGTACAATGCAAACAATATCATTATTTAAAGGGAAACGTATCGTGGAATATTGGGGTATTAAAATATAGAATAACTATAATTTCACATTTATTACTTGTATACATTATATTCACCTTTATATCAATCAAAATTTATTATAGATGGAAAAATATTTATACAATGGCTTGGATATGGTAAGTCGTACATACACACAAATGGTGATAATATTTTTTGTAGTATAGGTAAAAGAAAGAATAAGGTAGTACTGCAATCCTAAAAACATCCCAGCATATATTAGATGTTGGATTTATTACTTTAGTATGTAAAGAAATTAAGAAAAAATATGTTGATGAATTTTTTTTTAAAGTGTTGGTAAAACAATTACCTCTTCCTCAGGTGTCTCCTTTTCATTTGTACAAAAGGACTATTTTTGTAGGATTTCGGCCCAAATTTTGACCTCTGAGATACATTTATGGAATTTGAGAGTATATTTGGATATGATTTGGATAAGAAAAATGGCTTTAGAGGTGTGAATAAAAGATAAGAAGAAATTATATTTTATTATAGTGGTATGTGGCATTTTAGGAAACTATCAAAATATTAAATTAATATAAATTACTTTTAAACACCTAAAGGATTGTAATGAATTATTTATAAGCTAAGATGACGATGAGATAAAATACCCTCAAAAAATAATGTTTAGACATGTGTTTTTGTTTCAAACTTTATCATTTTTATTTATCATTATTAAATATTTTCAGTTTTAATTATTGTAATAATAATCTAGATATTAAATGGTTCTAAATATTTTTATAAATAATTTAAATTGACTATAAATAAAACATTAATGATATTTGAGGCCTTTTTATTATAAATTTATAAATTTTAAATATTTTTATGATTTTTTAATAAATTAATAAAATGTTATTTTTATAAAATATCAATAGTTTCAATTTTGACAGTATTCAATATTTTGACATTAAATAAAATCAAAATAGAAAGTTAACATAAAAATAAGTCATTAAATATACTCTTAAAATGTCTTAGTCACCTAAAAAATTGGTGAATCACATTAATTAATTCAATTTTATATTTTTGATTTTTTTTTAAAACTATTTATTTGATATTTTTATAAACAGAATAATTATTTCTTCAATGTTCTGCCATTATTTATGGTAATTATTTACTTTCTAAAAAATATAAATAAACAATTATTATGTAGATAATTATTTTATATTTTCATATAATTTCCATGATCAAATTTATCTCAAGTTTATCCCAATATTAAAATTATTGGGCTTATAAGAAATGAGAGTTTGACATTTTGTCACATTCCTTAATTTTAATAATATATATGTCTTTTTGATGGACACGTGTCCTTAAATAGTTTAAAATTTAACATTAAAATATCATTAACATAATAATAGATATTTGGATGAATTATAATATTTTTTAAATTGTATATCATTTAATAAAATATTTTTTTTTAAAATATCATTTATGTTAATTTTTACACTATTTATTATTTGACTTTTTATAAAATTTTAAAAACATTATTTCATAATAAAACTACATTAAGTCATTCCTAATAATTCAATCTTATTTATGAAATTATGGATTAATTAAAATGTCTCAAATTATATTTATTTAACTATTATTAATATAATTTAGTAGATTTCCCCTTTAATAAATAAATTACTCACCATCGTTGTGTCACCATTTAATTTAATTTTTTATTTAATCAAATTATAATTACAATGATATAGATAAATATTTTGGAGTTCTAATGACTATTTATAGTTGAACATATAACTTATATAACCGCATATTAAAAATATTTTACTTGTGAAAAACAAAAGTATAACAAAATTATAATATAATATTATAAATATATTAATGTCATCCAAGTGGTCCCCAAATCGTCCCAATGATGCTTTCGATCAAAAAAAAACTTATCCAATGAAATTAGAAATGTTTTAGGTAATTTCTAAAATTTATAATAATATTTTTTCCTTTATTTAGTTGATTTACCCTTAACTATGGTAATAAAATTTATTACTAAAGTTACTATTTATAATGTCTAAAATAAAAGGAACCTCTTTACATAATTTGTACCTTCTAAAGAAAAATATGGAATATGTTTATCTAAATTAAAACTAGTTAATTATATGTAATTAAATTTAAATTAATCACACTAGTGGAATGAGAAAATTAGTTTTTAAAAAAGTAAAAACCATCAAAGGATTGACATGTGTTTAACTCGAATTTTAATATGAAAAATAATTACCATTGACCAACATTATATTAAGTGATGAAAATATTAACCAATTATACGTTAAAACCAATATAATTTATAATTTAACACTATAAAATATTTCAAAAAAATGGTTTTCAATTAAAATTTAGTATTTTTCACTATTCATCATACATAAAACTGATAAGAAATACCAGAAATTAAAGAAAAGTAAATTTTTATATTACAATTTCAAAGAAGTAAATTATTTTGTAAAATTGAATAAAAAAGTGTCAAAAAGTATATTTAAAATGTGAGCCCCATTTAATGGTTTGAAAATATCGTATTTTATAAAATAATTCTTTTATCCAAAAAATTAATGTGGTTCTTATATCATGAATAGAAAACACATATGATGAATGTTAAAATTATATGGATTATATATAAATAAAAAATTGGTTAATATTATTCATAAATTCTAAATTTAATGGCTAGGATAGATATTATATTAAATAATAATATTTTTTTATTATATTGTTGTTTAGTAAAACTTGATATTGTGTGTAATTAAATAAAATTTAATTTTGTGTGTAGCGTAAGATTAATATGGTGTTTCTTAAAAGAAAAAAAAAGAAAAAAAATTAAATTTCTTTAGAAATTAAAATATTGTAAAGTCTCGGGATGTTACATTGTCTCTCTTTGGATGATGTTGTGTTGTACCACACCCACCCCAAAATAATTTTAGTGAGTACTCAAGTGGTTGTTGCTGATAAACCTCAGTAGGAAAACACTCTAGTTGATCAAAATCTTAGTGAATTAGTTGTGTGTACAGTCTGACCTATGGAAAAAGGTGTGGCGTGTTATCACCCAAAATTTTATCATTGGAAATTTTCTTCTAAAAATTATGTCATATAGTATAATAACATAAAATAACATTAATAACACAATAAAAACTTCATAAATAATGAATGGATGAAATAGAAATAATATCTAGAAGTTAAAGAAACTATACTGATGCAATAGTAACTTGACCTTTGAAATAGAAATATGACCCTTAAGAATAGTGAACTAACTAATTAAATAGTAACCTCACAAATGAAAGTGTAAATGAATTTTAGGCATCTTATAAGGGAAAATATGATATAATTACATCATATTATATGTAAATAAATATTTTAGAAATTATTAATTAAGTGTTGGAATTTTTGTAAGTCATAAATATTTAATTAAAATTTTATGGTTAATTTAATAAATTAAAAAAAATTATTTTCACTAAATGTTTTTATAAGTAATATTTTGATCTATTATGATTATAATTTAATTTTATGAGACTATAATTAATTATTCAAAGTGTTATAAAATCAATTATTATTTCTAAATTTTTATTTTCCATGTAAATGTTGATTTTAATTAAAAATTATATTTATAACAAGTAGAAAATTATTTTATTAAATTGGAGTTAATATTTTAATTATAGATATTTTTAAAAGGTTATGGTAATGTTTTGGAATTTTTTTGAAATACATGAATTTTTGGTGAATTGTAAAATACGATAATTTTAGGTATAAGCTAAATACTTGATTTATTGAGTTATGGAGAATGTAGGGCTGAGTAAGCCCATAATATCAAACAATACTCCACTATTTTAATATTTTTGATAATAATACTCTATATATTCATAGTATTGAGGGAAAATAATAAACAAATGTGTAAAATAAAGAGAAAAAACCCCTCTCCTCCACTATAAATACCACCCCTCCCCACCTATTATCCTTACACGTCTCAAGATTGGATATGTGTCCAAATTATACTCAAATGTTTTAACAAACCTTTCTGCCATACCTATGATCTATTTTTATCATCAACATTCCAAAACTATTACCCTAAGATGGCTCTCAAAGAGGATAAATTCAAGAGGTAAATTCCTCTTTCCGTTTCAGTTATTTTCTTTTCAATTTCTTTCTTTTCTTATTTTATCTTCGCATCCATTGATCAAAATACCATGATAACTCATGTAACACAACTACATTGTAATTTAATTATTTTTATAGAATGATTAATAATCAATTCTTTCTAATCACTTTTTGTTACAAAAATGAAAACATCGTCTGTGAAGTGTTGATTTATCACATTTAAGGACGACAAGTTTTCAATTTTTATTACTGTATTCAAGGTTAGGAATGAATCCATTTTTATTGTCAAACCATATTATAATATATTTATCATATCTTATTTAATATTCTGGAACCATAATATATACATGATATTAAATAATAGAAAAAAACATTTTCGTAGTGATTGAAAAACCGCTAAAATTAATAAATAATATTATCATTAACAAGTTATTTAATGATTAAATATAATATATGAAAACAAAATAATATATATGAAAAATTAAAATTATTTTCTTTCATAAATAACTTATAATATCATTACTGTAGAATTATAACTATTCTACATGAACATCCATACTCATTTACAAGCGAACATGTTACGAAAACCAAGAGAACGAACACTTCTGAAAGATGAAATTGAACACTATAACTCATAAAAAATACCATAAATGAACTTAATAAAATTATAATAAATTAATAACATGTATAAAAGGTTACATAATTATGTAATTATTTTTTTTTTGATTATTCGAGACATTAAGATCAATTGCAAAACCATTACAAACATGAGGTAAGAGATTTTACCCGAACTTCCATTATTCCTTAGAGTTACACTTTAACTCTTTTTACCAAAATAGATTAATATTTTTATTTTGTATACATATTTTAAATTATGTTTCTATGTTCCAATAATAGGTATCAAGATCCCTTAATCCTTCTTTTTTGGGGATATACATGTTTTAATAAAGTTCGCTTCTCAATTCTTTTCGATGAGTACCTCTGATTCAAGGGAACTTCTTGTTTTTTACCCTATATCAAGTTCAATCCAAAATATGTTTTAATAAATAATTATTATATGAAAAAAATATAATTTTATCATGAAAATATATCTTGATTCATTACTACATTTATGAAAACATATATGACTTTTTCGCTTTAAATTCTCTTTAATGTTTTCCTCAAATTGCACTGAAATGTTCCATTTCTAATGTTTCTGAAACACTCATTTTGCATGTTTCCACGTACATTAAAAATAAAATATCATGATCCATTCCTATTATTACCTTATTAATGTCTATTTATGATTTTAAATCCATTATTACATGGAAACCATTATCATATTTCATTTTTTTATGCTTTTTAACATGGCTATGATACAAAATTTTTTCCATGGGTAAACCTTGTGTTTTATTTATTATTTATCATTATATATATTGAACACATACTAAGAAAAATGTTATAATGGGTGCACCCAGATAGAGATCCAATGTATTGGGAAATGTTAATTCTCATGAGACATATTGTTGGGATAAGTAGTGAACCTATTTCCTTTATGGGACATTGTCCACCATGTTACATAGTTTGGGAAATTATCCTTCACCCATGTTTATGTCATTTTATATGTTGTTTCCACATTCCAATGATGTCATGATTATATTTTCTCATGTTATACATGTTATACATTCTTATTTTTATTCCTGTTTTGCGCCTTTTATGATATCATGTTATATCGTATAACTCATGTGCTATGATTATTCCTATGACTATTCCCCTACTAGTATTTTTAGCTCATACCTTTTGTTCATGTATTCCCCTAGTTATCATATGTATATATATGGGATCAAAGGGAGTTATGATCTGACTATGAAGATTAAATAATATATTTTCTTTATAATTTTGTTTAATTATGTACCTAATCACTAACAAACTAGGATTTACTATCATTGCCTTTCAATTTTTAGATTAATTATGTTTAAAACCGCGTAACAATATGTGTAAAAGGATAGGGTCAAAATAGTTGGTATCAAAGGATGGTATTGTTATTTTGGGATATTATTAATACATAACTTTATTAAGGACCCTAGGGATAAGACTATGTATGTGAAAACGTATCTAAATTTTGGTGAGTAAAAAATAAGTTGTTTATCATGAAAATTCATCCCTATCTAGATACTATAAATGGACGAGGTTCTGGCATAGATGTACCTAGGAGTAACAACTCTAACAAGGTGTTCCATGCTTGAATCGGGGTAACATGGTACATGACAATGACCCTTACTACACACCAGGTTTTTCCAACAATTTGGGATATGATATGGTAAATTCATAAACTCATTACGATCCATTATTAAGGGAACATAAAAATTACCAAAATACTATTTGTTAGGAAATAGATCTCGGATAACCAAGATTAAAACCATTGGAATAAAAAGTTAGGATATAATTTTCATTTACAAGTTTGTACTTTTTTTGTTTAATGTTTACTTTTTATGATTATTATATAATTATTCATTCCCCCTAATTATACTTTAATTTTATTATTTAGTGTTTGGAAATTGATGAACTCATGCCAATAATCAATGTGATAGGAAATGTGATGATTTCCATTATGATATGCCAAATATAATTGTAATAAGTGATCAAAACGTTATGACAATACTTCCTCGACTGGCTCAAGTTATGAATTATAACATGCTTCATGTGGAATTACTTACTTCTCCTAGGAAAAAGGAATATTTCCTAAAATACTTCATAGAGAAAAGGCCTCCCACGTTTAGTGTATCTTCTAATCCCATCCTCACTGAACAATGGATTAACATTATTGAGAAGATATTCATTATCATCCAGTGCTCAGAAGAAGTGAATGTTGTGCTGACATTTATCATATTGATGGGTAAAAAAATCAGTGGTGGACAATGTTCAGGAACACAAATTCCAAGGAGGAAATTTATTCCATGGAATAAAATGATTTCATGAAAATATTTTTCCAGAAATATTTTCACCAAACCCACATTCTCAAAATGGAAAGGGAAGTCCTCAGACTGAATCAAAAGGAACATGATTCCATTGATGAGTGTGAAGAAAACATCAGAAATATTTCAAGATATGCTTATAGATTTACCATGAACACCATAAAGAAGGTGGATCTATTCTTTAGAAGACTAAAACCGAGTCTACAAAAAGCGTTGTCAATTAAAGACTTCGATAGTTATGAGGAGATAGTATGTTGTTCCTTAACGGTTGAGATAGAGATCAGAGAATCATAGTGGTCCCCTGATCCCACTAAAAAATGAGTAAAATGGAGTTTAATATGGGTGATAAGTACCATGATGGGAAGAAGACCCTACAAAACTCATGTAAAAAGTGTGGGAGGAAGTATCTTAAAAACTTCTTAAAGGGAACCAAGGGATTCTTTAAATATTTAAGATAAGAGCATATGGAAAGTAACCGTCGAAGAGATATGAAGACTCCCACTAATGCATAGGAATAAAGGAAGGATTTTTCTATATATTAGCATGTACTGTTGTGTTTCAATTGAAAGGAACATTTGTATTTTTCAAAACAATTCCTTAAGACCAGGGTTGTTAGAGGTAATAAAAAAACATCCGTGTAAAAAAGATAGAGCATATGATATCATTACTGCTAAGGTGGATCCAGACAATTATGTGGTGATAGGCACACTGATTACTCAGTCAAAAATAGAGAATAATGTATTTTATTCTGGTTCTATGGATTCATTAATTTAATGCATGTTTAGAAGAACTATTCAAAGACAAACAAAATAGTTGGATGTTGAGTTATCATTGAGTACAAAGAATGGAGAAATTATTGAATCCAATTTTTATAATTCTACCCCAGTAAATTTTTGTGGAATAAACCTCACATAAAATAATTTCATACTCCCATAGGTAGATTTTAATTCTATTTTTTGCATGGATTGGATATCATTATATAAATCCATCATCCCCATTCGGGAAAAGGAAATCACTCAATACCTATAGAAGCATCCTCTAGTCCTGTAGAGGTGTAAGAAAGAAGATGAATATCCTTATAAATCATCATCTCATGTGTAGATATTGTTTCCTTATAAGAGACCATGTGTTGATCAAACGACTGAGGCAAAGGAGAGATTCATTCTTAAAGACTTTCCCATAAAGAGATATCATACTGATGTATTCACAAAGGAGTTTCTTGGTCTTCATCCTCTTAGAAAGGTTGAGTTCTCAATTTAATTTATTCATATTTCTCTGATTATATCCAAGACACCATATATAATGGACACCGTTTAGCAAGAATAATTGAAAAAGAAGTTACAGGAGAATCTCGACAAGGATTTTTTACACCTGAGTGCTTCCCCATGGGGTGCAATAGTCCTCTTAATCAAGATGAATGATGGATCAATGCACCTATTAATTGATTATCTTGAGTGAAAAAGTATCCCCTTCCACAGGTCGATGAATTATTCGATCACCTAGGAGGGTCATGTTATTTATCTAAGGTGAACCTTCGGTTGGAATGTAACCAATTAAGGGAGATGAATGAATATATTCCCAAGACCGCCTTTCAAACATGATATGGAAACTGTTAGTTCATAGTGATTCTCTTTGGACTCATTAATGCTATAGCGATATTCATGGACATATTGAATTGTGTCTTTATTGAATACCTTAACCAATTTATTGTAGTCTTTATTGATGATATTTTGATATATTCCAAGAGAAAGGGGGAACATAAGGAGCATTTGAATAGTTGTTCGAAGAATCTACTATGGGATAAACTTTATAAGATGTTCAATAAATGTGAGTTTTGGATAATGGAAGTATCATTCTTGGGGAATGTTATCACCATCAAAGGGATATATGTGGTTCATGCTAACAAAGAGGCAATTGAAGAGTGTCCCATTCCATCATCTATAACAGATATTCATAATAAATATGGTCTAGATGGGGATTACCAATGATTTTTGAAAACATTATCATGACTGTATAACCCACTAACCAATATGACTCGAAAGGGAAAATGGTTTATCTGGACTAGTGAATGTGAAGTCAGCTTCAAGATGTAAAAAAGGGATCATCACTTCAACAGTGCTCATACTACCAACAAGTTAGGAACTTTTATGGTATACAATGATGATTCAAAGAATGTATTATGATATTTATTGATTAAAAATTATAAATTGATATCCTATTCCTTTAGTTAGTTAAAAATCAATGGGAAAATTATCCCACACAAGATCTAGAGTTAACAGTTGTGATCATTGCATTGAAATTTTGGCAGCATTATCTTTATGGTGAGATGTGTGAGATATATAATGAAAAAAAGAGTCTAAAATATATATTCACATAGAAAGATCTTAATATAAACCAAAAATGATGGTTAGAGCTCATTTATAATTAAAAAATGTTCAATCCACTATCATTCTAGAATGGTAAATAAGGTGGTGGATGCTCTAAGTAGAGAGAATCCTATATCTTTATTGATGATAAAAATTGAGAAGGATATAACCATCTTATATTTTCAACGGATGAATGGGGTTGTGTATTCAAGGTTATGTAATGTCACTTCATCCTGAGTTGCTTTGTACTTTTTATGTTTTTATATATCTTTTTGGGAGCAGGCCTTCACCTGGCTCTCGGACTTTCTGGTATATTTTCAACGGATGAACATGAGAATCATTAATGAAGTAACATCATCAGTACTTTCTCAAATGATGGCTCAACCTTACATCATGGAGAAAATAAAGGATTCTCAAAGAAATGATATGGAAATTCAGAAAAGGGTGGAAGCCATCAGAAATGGGAAATCATTAGTGTTAAACATTTATGAGGAAGACTTTTTATGATTTGGTTCATGACTATGTGTAATATCATATCTAGAGACAAATAAGGAGATTTTGAATGACACACATAGCTCAACCTTCTATATTCACCCAGGTAGCCCAAATAAGTATCAAGATCTATGAGAAAACTATTGGTGGGAAAATATGAATATAGCGATCCTAGAGTATACATCAAAGTACTGGGTTTGCCATAAAGTGAAGGCTGGAAGGAAAAAGTATAAGGGGAAGATGAAACCAATACCCATAAAAACATGGATTTGGGAGACCATTAACAAGGACTTTTTCACTAGAATTCCAAGGAAATCCATAGGAACCAATTCTATATGGGTTATTGTCGACCATCTTACAAAGATAGCTCACTTTATCGCAATTTGAGAGGACTTATTACTAGATCAACATGCACGAACATATATCAGAGAAGTGTTAAGTTTGTATGGGGTACCAATATCTATTGTATCCTATCGAGATATGAGGTTCAACTTGATGTTATGGAAACTTATCTAACATTCTCTAATCACCGAGTTGAACTTCAAAATGACCTATCATTCCCAAACTGATGGACAATATGAGAAAAATTTTCAGATAATGGAAGATATGTTGAGAGCATGATCTATGGGATTCAAAGGATGATAAGAACAAAATCTACTACTGTTCTAATTCTCCTAAAATAATATTTTTCACTAACACATCCAAATGAGTCTATTTGAAAACCTATAAGGTAAATGATACAGAAGACCGACCTACTAGGATGAAGTTGGTAAACGTAATCTTCTAGGACCTGAACTCATTGTAAAAATGGTATAGAAGGTGAAAACCATTTAGCTGCGCATTAAGGCATCCCAATGTCAAAAAAGAGCTACGAAGACAATTGTCGATGAGACCATGAGTTTAAGGTCAAAGACATGGTATTCATCCACATATCCCCACAGAAGAGAATCATATGATTTGACTAGAAAGGAAAGCTAATTCCCATGAGCATTACCCCCTTTGAGATCCTTGCTCGTGTTAGAGCTATGACCTATTGACTAGAACTTCCACCGACCATGAATCAAGAACACGATGTATTCCATGTATCCCTTTTGAATAAGTACATACCAGATCCCTCATATGTACCAAATGAAAAGGTAGTATAGTTGGATAATGATATCTATTTTTATGAGCATCTAGTGAAGATATTGGACCATGGAGATAAGGTTCTAAACAACAAGACTACTCACCTAGTTAAAGTACTATGGTGGCACCATAAAATGAATGCTGCAACATGTGCCACATAAACAAAACATTCCATATAATATCAAATACTCTAAAATTCTTTACAATCCCCACCTTTTATTTATATTTCCGAGCCACTAAATAATATTTATATTTGAATAAACTCCATTAATTTTATGAATATTAGAAAAAACTCCATCATTGAATATTTTAATTTTGGTATTACGTGCTGCAGATTGACCGGTTGTGTTTTTTAGTTATGATATCATGGAGTAGAATGCCCAAGAAACCCACCCTAGATATACGTTAACAGAATAATCTCATCACCATATCCCAACATCTATTGTCATCCCAAATCCACATAAATGTGTTGTGTCCTCCACATTCTATGGTCAATAGAGATTTTTTATTTTATTAATGGTTTGATAAATTTAATAAAAAAATAAAAAATATTCAATTATTATGCTTATTAAGAAAATAAATAGAAACTATATTTGATAAATAGTGAAAAAACTCAGAACAATAGTGCAAGGTTTTTCCCACCAGTTTCTGAAGCCTTTAATGGATGCAAGTATGAAAGAATATCCATGATTAAAGTGTAGTAGAAGTGTGACATCATCAAAAATTCATTTTATAAGTCAGGATATAAACCTGATCCCACCCCTAGAATGATAAGTGATATAGGATCATTTATCATAGGAACCCCTTATGAAAACATGATGATAAATCAAGTCCTCATCTATTTTATTTTCTCTATAACAAGACACTACCTTTTTCAAAGATAAAGCAAGAACCCAAGGCTATATATCACATCCCAAAGTTCCTTTTAGTTAAAATTATTTTATTGTTTGGTTTACCTTATTTTATTTCCAATCCATGGGTATTTATAATCGGTAGTAGTCCTTGTGGTGGTTCATAGGTGTCAAGTGTAGACCTGAATGTGTAGCATTTTCTACTATAGGTGGTCCACCAACTATTCTATGAGAGGTACAATCCTAGAAGCGGATTGGATTGGGATAACCCAGACTATATGAGGTCCACTTGGTGACTAGCCACCGAAAAATTGTCAGTTCACCACCGACGACCAGGCCGTTGACCACTAGCCATCAGATGGCCCACCAGTGCCCTAGGAGGGATAGTGGCTAGATGATGTTGCTAATCAGGTCGAGTTTAGTAAGGTAATTATTGTAATTTTTCAACAGAACCTATATTTTATTTGTTATTCCTACACCATCAAAATTTTCTAAACCCATATGAATTTGGTGCCCTATTTGGATGGGATTGGCTCTCATAATCTAAATTCATGGTGGATAGAAGTGTCGATCAAATCCATAGTCCTATTTTAGTGAGTCCAATTTTATTTTCCCCATATCTCTATTCTCCTCTTTCTTATTTTTAGTTATCATGGAAATAGTTCTCGAATGGTTTTTTAAAATCATAATATGGGACATATGGTTTCTTTATGAAAACATGATATAATGGATTTCCCTTAGATTTTGTTGATGAAAATAGATATAAAATACTGTGTTATAATTTTGTAATGGTTTTTTGATCTTCATTATATGAAATTACCTTTGAATGAATTTAGTTGTAAAAAATGGTTTTTCGACTGTGGTAAAAATGGTATGACGACTATGGTTATTATTAAGGTTGGGAGCCACTCTGTGGAGTGGACATTTTCCCCTAGGACTATTATCTTGTGGTAATGTTCACACCATTGGGGATAATATTATTATGGAAGGGAGACACTTTTAAAGGTGATATATTATCCATAGGACTATTTTCCTAAAGAATGTTTCACAGTAGGTGGCCTTTGATAACAAAAATTGTGAGAGGATCCTGACCAAAACAGACCTAATTTACCCTATGTATAGTTATCATAAGGAAAACATTGAATTTTTTATTTTAAATTCATTGACAAGATGAATTATAATGTAATTATTTTTAAAACTGGTTTATTCTGTAATGTTTTATTATCAATTAAAACTGGGAAATTCAATACTTTTAGAGAAATTGTAAAAATTGTATTCCATGCCTTATAATTATTTATTTGAGAATAATAGGTTATATTATATAGAGTAAATATGAAAGACATGTTGAAATTCTACTAGACTTGTTTTTCTCACAACCCATATACACTATTGGGTTCCTATAGATCTTGTTTGATATGACATAGGTAAGGATAAGGGAATGGTTCCACAAGGTGTTGGTGGGTTTGTTTGTTAGTAGTGTATGAGAGTATTTTGAAGACTACTTGTCATGATAAGATGAGTAATCACTTTAATTATGTAACTTAGGTTGGTTAGTGTTTTGGATAACTTATTTTCAACATTATGTATCTTTTTTGTGGTACACTTTTATTGGCATACAAAATTTCCCTCTTTATTTGTTATATTGGCTACTGAACTCTTCTAGTGAAGTTTATTACAAAGGATGGTTTTGAATCCTAGGATTTTTTTTGCAAGCCTGGGGGGATAAATAATTCCTTCTAATCAATGTTATGATAGTGTTGGGTTCATATAAAATTGGTTGACTAAGGGTTGTACTTGATAAATTGATATTTAATGAGGATTGGTTGTTATAATTTTCAGTATGTATCTTCTTATGTCCTGGTAGAGACAAGATAAGATCATTGGGAATAATGGGTAATGTTGCGAGCAAGTTTCTAAATGAAACTAATCTTATAGAGACATAAGATAACATTTCTAGTTAGAAAAAGAGCCATTTTATATAAAATGTTTTTTAAATAATGTCTTACTTTCCATGCCCAAATTTTTTTCTAATTGACATTTCTTCTCAAGATGGAATTGAATATTTATTCTTGTGTTCTTGTCTTGATTTGGCTGATGTTGTGTTGTGCCATGATACCTAGAATACTTCCAGTGAATCTTCATGACGGTGTTACTAATGAATATCAGAAGGAAACTCTTCCATTTGATCATAATCTTTGTGAATCAGTTGTGTACACAACCTGAGCTATGAAACAAGGTACATCACCTACCCCTTCTCAGTCTGGGGAGGTGTATCATCAAGTAAAAAAGGATAAGAATCAAAACCAGGATATTATTCCTCATAAAACACCAATTTTAAAGGGATTAAAGTCTCATAATAGGTGAAAAATTATTTTGGTAATATTAAGAGACTCTTTGAATTCATATATCCCTTAGATTCCATCGAGGTTAGGTGTGCGGTCATCAATATTGAAGGGCCAAGTTGAAGGATGTTTTATATTGGTTTTTGAAAAATAATTATAAGGTAGGAGTGGAAAAACATCAAGTCCATTTTCACTAGTAAAATCTACCTAGAGTCCTTGACCTTAGTGAAAACCATGGAGTTCATTTCCCATGAAAAATGGAATCCGACAGTGATATAATACCATTGTTTCTTCATTGATCTCATATTGTTTTCACCTAAAGATGTGTCAAATGAGAATATAAAGGAATATAGGATTTATATGGTCATTTTATCTGATATATAATAACAAGATTTCATATTATAACATTATACCTATGATGAGGAAGTTGATAAGGCATTGATGATAAAAATTTAACTGGATAGAAATTCAGGGATGACCGTAGTTCCTCCATCCTCTAATTTTAGCCCCATTGGTTCTTACAATGGGACGAGTAAATGGAGTGGAGTACATATAGGTAATATTAGTAGTGCATCATATAATTCATATCTTTACCAGTATTATATGTAAGTAGTCTAACTAGTCACCAATGTGGTTGGATGGGGCACATTAAGTGTTCATTCCTCGAACCTTCAAAAATATAAAACACTTATGGATATTCTTGTAACTTGTAGAATTTCTATTAGGATATTCATTTTCCACTCTCTTAAACATTACTATCAGTACAAATAGGATTTATATTGTAGTCACATGCATCATAGACAACATATTTCCAATTATAGGTTTTTTAGAATGAAGAAATTACACATAGTTGTAAATTATTCAATGGATGTTTCTTTGGATCCTTTAGCTGTAGGAGGTACCATTTCTATTTCTTAGACATTATTACTGATTTATTTTATATAGTTTTCTCCAACTATTTCATGTCATCATATTATTTATATCATTTAAAACCTACAATGGAACTCATCGAATATGTTATGAAGGTGGATAAGCCTCAAAAAAAGAATGATATATATTTATGATGTCCCTCATTACCCATCTTTATTTCAATTATTAAGTAATTTAGAGATTTCATATCCCTTTTTTTAAACCTCATTGATGTTTAATTAGTTTTTAGGTTGATTTTTCACAAAAATAGTATCAATTGATATCATTGAATAGGAACAAGAATCCATTAGTGGTGAGCTTACTCCAGTAGTCAATAACATTATTAAAGAGTTTGCAATTGATTATTGGGAATTTATTTTAGAGTGGGAAGTGTAATTCTCTATTGAAATATTGTGAGTAACAAAGCTGATATTAATTTCGTCTTACTGTTTATATCATGTTGAGTATAAAGATATAAAAATTCTATTGGGTGATTTGACAGAAAAGTGATTAATATGCCAGAGTGTTCCACCCTAGTTGGCCCATATGCTATTTTAAAATAATACTAATGAAACATTTTAAATATGAATTGATTATTTAATTCTTATCTGAGTAATAGTCATGAATGAAAACACATTTTACGAAATTGATTATATTCATGATCTGATTAAAGGAGATCAATGGTTCTTTAAAATTGATACATGATATGGTTCCCACCAACCTAGAATCAAAGAGTTAAAAATTTTAAATACTAGCTTTCATAGTTATTACTACTGTTTTATGTACATTGTGATGATATTTTGAATGTCTAGAACTCTTATAGTCTTCATTGTATAGATGAACCAAATATTATATTACCACATCAACACATTAGTCATGGTATTCATGGATGAAAATATATTATTCTCAATGACCATGTAAGATCAAGTTCATCACCTAATAATTTTTTTTTTCGAATCCATTGGGATCATCGCCTATATGAAAAATTATACATATTCCATCTATCGATCCAATATGTTATTTTCATGGGACTTTTGGTCTCAAAAACAGGTATCTCAAGTGACCATAAAAAGGTGATGACTATAATGTCATGGGAAGATCCTTAGAATGTCATTGATATTCAATTATTCCTGATATTGGTATGATATTATCATTGATTTAATAAGTATTTCATAAAACATACATCGAATTTGACTGCTCTCACCAAGAAGGTAGTGATGATCTTATGGTACTGGAAATTTTAAGAATTGATTCATGAACTAAAGTGGTGTTTGTCTTAAACACCTATTCTAACTCTACTATAGGCTGTCCATGGATAAATAGTTTATTCTGGTTCTTTGGGAATTAGTTTTGGGTTTTTCCTTTATGCAATGAGATCATGGGGAGGAATATGGATCTTTAATACATCAACATCAGGAAAAAATTTATCACACTCATCATTTGAAACTCACATTTTTTGTGCATTACCTTAAGAGTATGAGAGAATCAATTTATAGGGGGAAGTCATTTAATCTGGCCATAAGATTTTTGGGTACATCCTATCTTAGAAATATTTGAATATCTAATAGAGAAGATGGGTGGAATACCTGTAGTCACTAAAAATTTCCATTTACTATAATATGGGTAAAGGTAATGTTTTCCAGAAATATGCTAATGTGTTCCAGAATATTAAAAATTATTTATGTGGTGGGGAGACCATTAGTGAATGGTCACACTCCTTGGATATCATTCTATATGTTGTGAACTGGTATATTGTTCCTTTTTCAAAGAGAAATTATGAAATGGGTGACAATCATTTTTCTCAAAGGGCGGTCCACCCTAGCATTACAAATACCTTTTATGACATGAAGCATTGGCTATGGTGTACTAATATGAAATGACACATAACTGAAATCATATCACAATAGTACACTTCGTATGAAATTAAGGTTGGACATCAAAATCCATTTTTTTTAGTTCATACTCTACCCATGGAAAAAATTAAATGGAATGAGATATCAATTTATTTCATTGTTTTGTATCCTCAAAATCAATGAGGTAATAATTTTATTTGGGCGGTGATTATATGGTTAACAAAGTTATCTCATTTCATACTAATTTGTGACACTACCAAAGTGGACTTAGAGAATTTCTATATGAATGATATTATTAGGTTTCATAGGAATCCAATGGTAGTTATCTAAAATAATGATCCATGTTTTGCATATTTGTTTTGGAAGGGAATCTAGGAGGTGATGGTATTACAAGTTAAGTTGAGCACAACAAAACATACTCATATAGATGATAAAAAAGATCAGTAAATTAAAATTATATAAGATATGCTCATTTATTGTGTATTGGCCTTTATTGATTCTTGGGATAACAATTTGGTTCAGGATGAGTTAAAAATTAATAATTGCTACCAATCATCCATAATGATGGTACCTTTTAAATAATTATATAGAAAAACGTGAAACTCACTGCTATGTTGGATAGATGTGGGTGAAGCATACATGATTAGTCTAATGGGGGTACATGAAAATGTCACATTAAACCAGATGATTCCTCAACATTTAGTGATTGATCATTGCTGTTAAAAATATTTTATCTTTCATAATTTTCATCCTTATACTTTTCAAATTAGTGAAGAAGAGTTCTTGAATGTCTCCCCTTGGCTGGGTTAATAATATCTTATAATGTAATGGAAGCTAGCTACTAGATTTGTGAGACCATTTTTGGTCATTAAACATTTTTTAATGGTGAAATATCACATGGAATTACAACATAATATGACTTTGATAAATAATTATATTCAAGGTGTCTCAAATCAAAATTTATTA
Organism: Viscum album; assembly: GCA_963277665.1. NCBI lineage: Eukaryota > Viridiplantae > Streptophyta > Magnoliopsida > Santalales > Viscaceae > Viscum > Viscum album. The sequence continues at coordinate 450,703,711 of OY728139.1, read as the reverse complement.
TCCTAACCCATGTATTACACTAAATTAAGAAGATCACGACTTAGAACCTAATATTTTAGTTTTTGAAAAACAAGTTTTGTTTTTTGAATCTCTAGCAATGGTTTTTAATGGGAAGTATTTTCCATTAGTCTGAGTTCTGTGGCTGTATGAATATTATACTCATATGACATGGGAGTGAGATTCTATGATGAGAGAGTAATGGATTAAACTATTTTTTTATTAGAATTCTTCATCATATCACTCTAAGGGTAGAATGAAATACGATGGGGAGAATTTTCACAAACTAGAGTTCCATTCTGGTATGATCATTCACTTATTTTGTTTACATTATTCCGTTCCATATCCCTAGGTGTTTCTAGTTCAATTTCATCCTTGATAGTGGTCATAGTTTTTTAAATAATTAGGTGTGATTATGGACATGTACCTATAACTTTAATAGTTACCTGTGGTCCACTAGATTGTTGGTGGCCAAGTTTGGACTAAGCTAGGATACATGAGGTCCATCATCTCATCAATTACCAACAACCAGCTAGCCTGTAGAAGTATAAGAATACTTTCATTCTTCCCGCAACCACCGATCAACCGACATTTCACCCTCGACCAGCCATAAGATCACTAGCTAACTAATATATGGACAATTACTGGACATTGGCATTTATCTGGTTTAGTTTAGTCAAACAATTACTATAATAGTTTTTCAGATCCTCCATTTTTTTTAAATTTCCACCCCTTGATCGTTTCATTACCCATAACAATATGGTGACTCTATTAGAAAGTTTTGGACCTCCAAATCTAAATTTCTAGTGGATTGACATGTTGATTGATAATATGGTCGACATTTGGTGAGTCTAATATTGTTAGACTTTATTTATATATTCTCCTATTATTTATTAATATTGATCAAATATGATATTCATGTAAATTAATTGGATCCAAGTTTCTAATTCGGAATTGTAGTTATTAAGATCTAATTCAGTTTTTTTGTGCCTCCCCTCTCTATATATTGAGTATCCATTCTAGTAGTTGATATTTTTAGTGGTTATAGGTAGATATTTTCATGAAATGTATTTTTTTTCTACAAACTATTCATGATTTATCATTTTCAATTGGCATCTAAAATGGTTTGAAAGCATGATTTCTAGTTTTATCTTGAAAATGGGGTTTTAATGGGTTTTTAAAGACACGGTTTATGATATATTCCTGTTTTATTAAAGCATGATGAAATTAATTTTTAATTTTGTATTGTTGATGAATATGTATTTATAATAATGTTTTATATAATTTTAAAGGTTGTGTAATTATCATTTTGTAAAACACTATTTGAAGGATTTTAGCTGTGAAAATTAAAATCCTTGTGTAGTCATTAATTAGGCAGGGATTTACTAATGGGAGAGGACTCTTACCACCTATGCCAATTATCCAAGGGTAATGTGTGCACTAGCTGCTCCAATATTATTGAGACATAGAGACACCTTTCAGAGTAAACTATTACAACTAAGCCTATTGTCATAAGGTAATGTTCACACTAGGTGACCATTTATTTTAAAAATTATGTAATAATTCTCACAAACCCTCACCTAATATAACCATGGTCCAATTTTTACATTGGTAATCTTTGGAATGTTTATTTAGAATGATTTGATAAAATGATTATAATGTTAATTCTTGGAAAACTAATTTATTTTTATGTGTTTTAGTAGATATTAAAAATGTTTAAATTTAATGATTTGAGATAAAAATTTAAAAATTATATCCCATGACTTATCATTATTTATTGGACTCTATTTTTTCATTTTATAAGGACTAGTTGTGAAACACTATATGGAATCCAACTGGGAGTATTTTTTTACAGCATGCACACACTAATGGTCAATTTAGATATTATTTTATTTAACATAGGTAATGTAGTGGGGAAATGAGGTGGTCGATGGATTTTTCATTATTAGGGTGTGGGAGTTTCATGGTGAATACCTATCACATGGATATGGGTTTTCACATTACATGTGTAAATTAATTTAGTTAGTTGTTTTTTCACCTATATTTTCCTCTCTAGGTATCATTTTTACTATCAGATTTTATTGATAAACTAATTTAATATTTTATTTTATATATTGGATACTAAAATCATGTGGTGAAATAACTCACAATGGATTTTTTTAATTCTTATGACCTTATCTCTAGAACATGAGGATTCAAAACATAAATCAATCTATTTTTGGGGTGGATCAAGTTCTTGGATTGTTGGGTGATTTGGGTTAGTTCATGGTAGATTTCAAGAACAAAGAACCACTCCAAATAACCACTTTTTAGAGAAAAAAAACATACCCATAAAAGGAAATAATACAAAATAAGTTTAAAGTGTTAAAATATTAACAATTGTTGAAAAATAAAATTTATTATATACAAAGTGAAAACAAAAACTAACACAGAATAATTATTAAGTCTCGGAGTGAAAAAGACATTTATTCTCCATAACTATAACATAATCTTATCAATACTGAAAGTGAATACACTATCATAATTCATGAAATATGTGGTTTAAGATTATATATTGAACCACTATAAATAAAATTCAACCATAGTTCTTAAAATATACTAAAACCCGGTAGAAAACTGAACTAAGCACAACCCTGAACCAACCAAAGGAATTACCTTTTAATCTCCAAAACTAGTAACACTATGTGCCTAATCCTAGGTGATTTTACTATTCCATTATATATATACTAGATGTACCATAATTAATATTCATGTATAACTAAGAATTTATTGTCGACTTCCTAGTATCTCTAATTAATAAGAAAAAACTTTTCTTATATGTGTTTATCTTCTGAGAGTACCATCCCTCTTAGTATAAAAACTTAAACAACAACTAGAGTAGGAAACCAACATTACCCCTTTAAGAAAACTAGATAGATGATAATACACCATCATTAACATATCTTGGTTCAACTATATTAAAAATGAATATACGCATTGAATTAGTTCTCCTAAATAAATCACTCATAATATGACCTAGTCTACCACAAAATAACGCCACATAATTCTAGATTAATATTTTCCATTCATCTCCATTGTATAGTATTTCTATAAAACACTATGGTATATTTATCATATTACACTATGTACCACCCATTTAAATTTCAACCCATTTATAGGATTTAATTACTTTGATATAAAATATTACTTAAAATCCTCTAAAGTCAATGAATATATAATAAAAATCATTGTATCACAATTTTTTTAGTAAAAACTATCCAAAAAGATAAAAGAATAATGGAATGATATATATAATGAACATTAATTTCAATATTTATTGGGTCTATAATGACTATGTTATATCTAGAAATATGAGTTCAGAGCATAATACCTTTCTCCATTCTATAATTATAATGTCTCAATTTTTTATACATGAGACTAAATAGAGATTTTGGGTTACAAAAGATATCATATTTCAAAAAAATGAGAGTGAAATTACACTAATAAAAACCCCTAAAATAACATTATGAAATAATCATAATTACATGTGATAAAATAAATTCTCTTAAAATGTTGAAGGGACCTCAATATTGGAAACAATGCATTCCAACAGAGGATTGTTTGGTCACATTCAATTCGGGGAAACAAAAGGATTCAATAGGTTCAAAATGAAAAAGAAATGAACACATCTTAATTATCTATAAACAATAATCATTTTAAAAATCAAAATCATTGATTTCTAATTTTACTAATGACATCAGTAATTTTAATTAAAATGTGAAACACATTTGAGGCTGGGGGTGAAACTTGTGAAATTTTATACACACGAACTATCTGGTCAACATTATTGATTTTAGATGTGATTTGTCAATATCGTAATAATAGAAAAACTCAATAGTTATGTTTATTAGTCTAGTAAATAAAAATTAAATTTCATAACTGATGATCATAAAATAATGATGGAAATCAAGGAGAATCGGATAATAGAGAACATATAAATAGTTGATGATATTAGTAAAAAAATGACTTAAATAAAGTCTAATATAAGGAATATATCTTGATAATAAAATATTAATAATATAGTTTTTATATATAATATATATAATTTGGGTGATATAAATAAAAAAAATTAATTTTTTTTAAAATATGTATAATAATATAGTATCATGAATCATAAAAAATTAATTATTAACATGTAATATTATTATACACATGTAAAAAATTAATAAAACAAACTATCATAAGGAAAATATATAAATATTTAATTTTTATCATCGATGTCATAATAATTAAAAAATAACTAGAATAATGCATAACCATTTTATATGATTCAGTTAATTTTACAATGATCTTGAGATAGGGATACTATTGTTTCTATTTAAAAAATGAATCAATAATACAATATTGATGAAACTATGAGGGAAGACCAGTGAAACTGTCTAACTAGAGAGTTTGTTTCACTCTAGGTTCCTGTGATACAACCAGATTCAAAATTGGTAATATCAACCCCTAAAATAGATCGAATAACTCATTTACACAATCAATGAATGATTCTTATAGGATAATGGTAAATAAAGAAACTCGTCCTTTCTTATCTCATTGTTATGTAAACATCCAAAACCTACCTCCACATAGCTTGTGGCTAGTGACCAACATTGTGGTATCTTCTCAACATGTGATGAATTAAATCTAAAATAGCTTATCACCAGGTAAAATACATCAAAAACCATATTACATGAAATAAAGATAAAACTAAATAGTATTATATATGAGTTATGAGAGATGAAAATATAATAACAACTCTACAAACAATAGAATGGTATAAAGGAATGTCCAAATAAAATTTATACCAAGGAAAAATATAAGAATGATCACTAATTAAATGATGTTGTCCATCATAATTAGATATAAACTCTACCATGTATCTACATATGTTCTCCATCACTTGGATCCATAATAATCTATCTCCTTATTTAGATGATATTCATATACACGGGGCGAACAACAAGAAAGTTTACACGAATGGTTGACTATAATAATTCATAGTTTGGTCACCAAAATAGTGGATTAAATAAATAAAAATATAATTTATACATTCATCAATGTAATTTAAAGGGTATACAAGCTAATGTCACCCAATTTCATCCTATGTAATAAAAGTATGCATAATCATTCCTTAACAACCTACCCATATCTTTTCATCTTCATGTATTCCAACAAAAATTTTGTTTATAAAATATTAGAAAATTTATTTCAGAAACCATCTTATATTTACTATTAATTATCTTACACTAGATACACCATTCATGGGATGATATAGGAAATACACATAAATACATATATTGGAAGTGATATTGGATGTACATATCTCCGAATCCAATAGTGGTGGCCATTAAAACATTGAAGGAAGTAAAAATATCTAAGTAAAAAAAATTTATAATATTTTACTAAAGGATATACAAACCATGAAGGATAAAAAAATATATCCAATCCACGTCAGTCCTACATCTATTTGTTGTATAAGAGATAGTATTTAGTGCATTATCTTCCTCCATGATCTCATCGCTATGAGAGAGAAGGAGTGTCAACACTCTGGTAAATTTTCATCCATCTCATTCTTATAATTGGGATGCTAGAGGAACTACCCATATCCATCAATCCCATAATATATATGCTATATTAAATACATATCATAACCTATATCCAGGAAAATTTCAAATAAATATCATATGTTGAGCTCAGGTTACATTTACTATAAATAATTCAATATGTCTTTCTGGATAAAGTGGTGAATCATGGAATTGGTTTTTGTACTTGATGAAATTGGATATCAGGCTTGAGAAATTATTCTTAAATATCTATGATGATTTTTGAAATGGTTTTCACTTCTTAATTACCTGTTCTAAGGAGTGTAGAATGACTACAACAAGTTTCCATCCCTTATTTGGGCGAAGAGAAATTGAATATGGTAATGAAATCATTCATCCTTCCATGAGGTGTTTTATTGATGACCATAAAATTTATATATTATTGCATGAATAATATTTTAATGAATAATTTAAGAAGATTCCATGAAAAATTATACATTAATATTATATTTTTCATGAGGTATATTAACATATGTTTGTTTAAAAATCATCGGAATTATATATTATGTACTTCGAATATATTCTGAATATTATTAATGGACTTCAATATAAAATATGGAGAACACTAAGCTGAAAAGAAGGCCAGAACAACCACACATACGAGATCATATCTCACCATGAAGGATTAGGAACACAAGAAATGTGTGAGGTAGAATATGTGAGAGAGGACCCATGTGAAATTAATACAGAATGGAATGTTAGAGAAGACATGTGAATGGAAAAACTGGACCAGGTGGGCCACAACCTGTGACTTTGAGAGTGCTCTGTGGGTGGTGATCCCCTAATTCGATGGAATATCGGTATAGTAGTAAAGATTATATGATATACTGAAGACCAAAAAATTACATGTTTGATATAGGATTAACAAGTCTTGGACATTGTTCTTCCTTCCTTATAAATAATAAAATGTGGGCCATCTAATTTGAGCGATCATGGTCATCTAATCTCCCAAACTACATCAGTTTAAACCAGAGCTATTGTCTCCTAATTTCATATGAGGTGATTATCTATTGTTCAAATACAACATTCAATGACAGAATACTAGAGATTTGTATCTAAGATTACATACAACTATAGTGACAGAACTGAGGATGGTGATATCAAAATATACATGCATTTAGTTTCACCTAGAATGAATGAAAACTAAATGCATGAGTTAATTCAATAAGTTTTTTAATATATCCAAGAAAAATATAGAGTTATAGTTTGTAAAATTTATGGATCACGATAATATTCTCATATCATGGGATGCTTCATCACATAAAAAGGGGTTTCATCTTTCTATTCATTGAAAGAAAATAAAGAAACCCAGAGTTGAATGATTCAAAGAACCTAATATCTTGATGAATTAAAATGGAGTAATTTACACAACATATTTCTTTGGAATACATGTTATTGTAAGAATATAATGAAGGTGGTGATATTGATCATAAAAATATTGAGTCTTACAAGAGAGGGTAGTTGCTGGAGAACACTTGAGAGGCTCCTGTCGTTAAAGAAAATAGTGCACTATGAGGAACCAGTTTCATAATTAAAGGAAAATACATAGCTTTTTTCTGGCATGATAAATAAGGGATATCTACATGAAAATTATTTTTGTAAAAAATAATCTTATTTACATAATAATTAACATGTTATATAGAGAAATTGATATTTCTTGATAATAAAATGTGTTATACTCATGTTTTGTGTAAACTCTATGAGATACCATAAGTCATTGTACACTTACACTATGTCTCACAATGAAGGAAGATGCATTTCATGCACTATATTCAACTTTTATACATGAAGGAATTTTATCATCACTTGCATAAGTGGTTTTCACGTCAACAGTTTGTGACATAAACAACATTTTGCAAAGGATATTCATGTTACATAAAATAAATGTGCATATGATAACATTTATACATGAGATATAATTGATATATTATGAAGGAATAAGATGGATAGTGCATGCGAATATACACATGTAAAATCATAAGACTGTGATTAACCATAAATAGAATAGACAAATAGCACATAAAATAATAATGTGAAAAATTTATGTGTTAGGTGTTTTTATAAAGTATGAATTTTTTTTTGATGATTTGATATTATTAATGTTTTCTCTTGCATATAATGATAGTGAATAATATGTGTTCATCTCTTACACACATTCATTGAGGGAAGATAATAATTATAAGAAGAAACAATATCTTCTCTAGCATAGCTACACTAAGGAAACTAATTTGATACAAGTTATATGAATTTATTGATAAAGACCTGAATATTTTCAATAGTACGTGAATTTGTACATGAAAAAGTTATATTTAGCATGATCATAGAGGAAGACTAGTAGATATTCATTTTAACACCCCAAGCTTCCACAGTATGTTTCCCTTTGAATAATGCAATAGCGTGTGTTGTACGCAACTTCAAGTTCTAACACACACCACAACCAATAAAACTAGCCCTTATCAATAGTAATTCCCACTTTATAAAATTTTATAAATTTTATCCTTCCAAATGGAATTCATTTTTTGATTCAGAATATCAAAATTAGATTATGGTGAATTTTTGGTATTTTTCTGAAAACTTTCAATTTTTGAGAAATAGTGAAAAAAACACTGAGTTATAGTTTAAAGATGAATTTTTATTTAGATAATTATTTATTTTATTTTAATTTAATTAAGGTATAAATAGATACATAATAACTATATAAGTTCAATGTAATTCATTGGAGTTAGTTTAGAAAATTTTTAGATATATAAAAATTTTATGAAACATTTCACCGTCTTTTACCCACCTCCTAAGAGAATTTAAAAATTCACATAAAACCTAATTTTACTGCTTCTGTGAGTGGAATTTTGAAAATTTGACATAAACGGTTAATATCAAGGAGTAAAATGTGGTTTAATAAGATAAAAATAATTTTTGGCGAATAGTAACTTTTTACATTTATTTACCACGATTAAAAGTAAATATGGTATTTAAGGGTAAAATTGATATTAATATTAATATAACACATGTCCTAATTCTATTGTACAAGTGTATCTTGAACAAAAAACATTAGGATTAAAATATTATCATTTAGGTCCACTTGGATTAGATTAGGACATTAATTATTATTTAATTCAAAGAATAATTAAAAGAGTTAAAATCAAAGTTTTACTACTAAAGAATTTTTAATACAGGGTTATACATAAGATGAATTTGACTGTAAATATTAATTTGAAATATAGAAATATTTCCTACATAATGGTATTTTATTTTTAATTTTTAGACATTAATAAATTAATTTATTTATGACACAATGGTGATGCAGTAATTACGGAATTAATGAAATATTAAAATAATTGTTATTATAAATATCTAAATAAATGTAATTTGAGACTTTTTATGAATTAAAATTATTTTCTAGGTTAATATGACATATTATTATTTGTTATATTAATTTTATTCGAAGTAATAATGTTGTTATGAATTTATCAAAAACAAAATACCCTATAGTGTCAAAAATTGACATAAAAGAGTTTTTAAAAAGAATATTATATTATTAATTGATATTATATTCCTAAAAATCTAAGGTTCAGCCAAAGGACTTATATAATGATAGGTGTATCATTAATGGACCACTTTGGAGCCTCTTGGAAGCATATAGTATATTTATTAACTATATAATAGAAAAATACAAAGTGACATGGTAAATGCCAATCTAATTAACTAAGAGTTAAAACTAAATGATACGGTTAATGTAATGACCCAAACCTATCTAAAATAAATTTTTTATAGTATTTATACCCATCCCCACCTTAGACATTTAATAACCCACTTTCAAGCCATTAGAAACTAAATATGAATTTATTATAAATTAATACGTTATGTTTTTCCTGAAGAGCCCCTCCTCCCCCTTATAAAAGGACACAACTTCTAATCAATTACTCACACCATCAAAGCCTTTTAGTTTGGCCAAACCCTAACCAAATACTCTATAAAATTCCTTCACTTCAACCTAGATTCCTTTGTTTGATCATAAATCCAACCTAAGTATCCCTTTTAATCAAATCAATAGGAAGAACCCGAAGAAGAGGTAATGTTTTCACCACCCTTTTTCAAGTTACTTTCTTCTTCAATTTCTTATTTCTTTGTTATTTACTCTATAAAATAATAAATAAAGTATATTATATATAATGTAAAATTATTATAAATATGTTACAACCATATTCAGTATTATATCCATCCTTTGAATGACATGTCACCATACGTGCGTACGTACGGCTTACCATCTCCACATCGTGGTGTAATTGTTTTTCAAAAACATTATTATTTGGATGGGTATGATAATGATATGTAATTGATGTAAATAATAAATATAACATAATAATGATTCTTTATATATGATATACCATCAAATTATATATTACTTTAATATCAAAATAATAACATTGTCGCTCGTGCGTACGTACGGACTACCGTCTCCACGAACACGATGAGATTCATTCCACATCATATCCATTCAAAAATAATATTCATTTTACGGTTAAAAATAATTTTTAAGGACTTGATATCATTCTGTATATCAATAATATTCAACCAATCGATAACAAACATGACTTATTTAACAAAACATATAAAAGAAAACGAGTAAGTTAACACCCAAAACGACGATAATAATAAGTTTTTATTAACAAAGAAATATTTAAGGACCATATATGATATCATATTAATTCATATTATTCTTTTATAATTTAATAACAACTATTTCACCATTATACATGAGGTTAACCTACCCTCGACCAAGGAAAAAGTACAATGTAAGGGGTTTCTTATCTCACTTTTAATTTCATGAGATTTCTATTGTTCACTACTTATTTTTTGCATGTGGTGTGTGTACTGCCCATTATTTTATTCATTATGTAATATACATTAATTTATGGATATTTAAAACATCATTTTATTATCCTTCTTTCATTGTTGTATGTTTCAGAAGTTATCAAATCGATAAGGGAATTTGAAATTTCAATTTCCACTCATTCGACATTACACATACTTCATTGATTATTTTACTCCAAGATTATGTGTGGAATAAATATTCATTTGATTATGTCATAATTTCCACTCACCTTTCCTTGGATATACTTTTGATACACATAATAACTCCATTGATAAATTTGCAAGTCAACGGTATGAACTTGATAAGAGTAAGTTTTACTAAATCTCGATTTGTTGAGTTAAACATCGAATTCATTGGTGTTGTTTTTACCAGAATATGTGTGAATGTCCTTTTATTGTTTTAAACTGAATATCCAATCATATTTATTGTATTTATATTTTTCACACATAATTATGTCCTTTATTTATCCATAACCTAAGGATACAACCTTTATGAGAGATTTCTTCTCAATTTGCATTCCATTGAGACTCTTTTGTTGTTATACACCAAATCACTTTTATATGGTATATATAATGTACTTTGACATAGTATATCATGAATCCCTTTACTCTCATTATATTAAAACGTTTTTATTACCTCAAATATTTGTATTCAAGTGTCTCTCTTTCACATAGGAACCCTAACAAAAATATCATTTTAAAATGTTGTAAAGATCTATTATTCAAAATCATTCTCATTAATGACCATGTTTTAAAAATAGTTTTATGGATTTATTTATATGGACATTAAAGTTTTAAAATCAAAATTCCTTTTAATAGTTTCAAAGTGGTATGGGACACTTTGATTCAAAAATCTTTTTTAAATGGATTCTGGACAAATAGTGTGTCTTTTAAACGTTATCAAGAAAAAGGGGGATATTTCTCTCAATAGTTTGATGATTATTTTAATCTATGTCAATATCCTTCATTATTCTCGATTGAGGTTAAACTGATACAATAAAATCTTCCATATTGTATCAAATGAGTTATGTTTCACTATATATGTTCTATTTTTATACCCTTTAAAGTTTGTGGTTAAAATATTGACATTTAGTATGAATGTTTTAATACGAATGTTTATGTTATGTTTCAAACATTTCATATGACGAATGTATTAGACTTAGTAAGTGACGGGTGGAGCCTACTATAGCTCCTCGATGCATCGTTAGGTCTCACAAAACAAACTAGTGTCTTGGCACGAGGCCTTGACAAAATCTTATTTTTTGTCTTGGCACATGGCCTTGGCTATGTGGTTATGATAGTCTAGCAATATGCATTCCATCATTATGAATGGGGTTATTGATATTTCATATGGTTAATCGACTAGTAGAATATCCATGTGAATAATTAATTGTAATTAATTCATTTTATCTTTGCCATATTATGTTGAAGTTCAAGTTTAAAAGGCTTTAGTTTTAGTTATACATTGCCTTAAATGTTTATGATTATCTATGAATGTTTCCGCTATAATATTATCCTTAATGAGCATCTGAGCTCACCCCTTGCAATGTTTTATTTTTTTTCCAGGATGTAAATAAGTAATTTATGAATGACCTACATGGATAGTATGATGGGATATGAAGACAAGATGTTGTTTTAGTTTTTTTACTTTATGATGTAATGTAAGACTTATGATTATATCTATTGTTTCCAAGACTACTAAACTAATAGGTCTTAGAGACTTGATCCTTTTGTGATCATGCTAATGTTATTTAATAATGCACCGACTCTGGGTAACTGGGGTCAGGGAGTTAAAGTTGGTGTCAGAGGAAGTTTAGTAAAAACCTTGGAAACTAGATTTAGATAAACTCTGATTAGTGCACATAGCCCTAAGAAATACTTTGAGAATTAGTATAGAAGAGCTTCCTATAATTTTTGTATAATAGTGATTTTGTATGTTATCCAAGAAATACATCCGTGTATGGATATGAGCAGGTAGAGATGGCTCTGGCACAAATGTACCTATCGGTAAAACCCGAAAACACTGCTATGAGCTAGACTCGAACGGGAACTGGTGCACGACAACGAGCCTTGCTGCACTCTTGGTTACGACACTCCCAGGTGATATGCTTAGGATAATTTACATTTTCTTTACAAACCGATTTGAAGTATTTTAATATAAGATGATAATAAATGACCATAGTCATTCCTAAGGTGTTTCAAATTAAGAATATGGTGTCATTATATTCTCTAAATGATTTTATGACTATTGTTACTCACACAATGATTTCTTATTTTAGTCAATTGCTGGATTCCAAGGAAGTCATAGTTACATTTGGAATGATGTACAAGGTGGGAACGGTGGTGGAAATGAGCAATGAAATGGAATGTGGATAGGCATAACATATATTCTTTTCATGCCAAATCAGTTATCCAAAAATATGATCAACAACATATATATTAACCAACTCCCAGACTCAACAAAGAAGAGAAAGGAAGTGAATGAAAAAATCTCCAACTATGGAGACCATGGAGAGAAGAAAGCTCAATTTCCATCATGCCAGAAATGTGGAAGGAGACACCAAGGAAAGTATCTCAATATAGCAAAGAAATGCTTTATATGTGGCAAAGAAGGGCATAAAGTAAAGAATTTCTAAGGAAAAATGAAGAGTACTATGGAAGAAAATAAAAATGGTCCCAAGAATCCATTTACAGTCATTTCCATCAATTTTGGGGACCTCTCCATTACCTGAGTGAATGTACTATTCTATAGGATATTTTCTTGGTCCAAGAAGAAGCTATGTGGAAATAAATGGTTGGAGAAATGTTTAAATGTATTAGTGATCCTTGTTGATGGGATTACTTTGGAATAATTTTCTCTTGTATTTGTAAACCCGCAGTTTTCCATGTGAGAATGATATTTCAGGAAGACTTATCTTTTCCCTTTTGGATGTAGTTATAAATAACCATTTTATTTAATATGATCTTTACGTTTGAGGCAATTACATGTAATTATATTTTGGGATGAAAATGCAAGGTATGAGATGATATTTCTGGTTAAAATTATGTTATGGTTATTTTGAGGAATTTATATCATTTTGGTAATGTTATAAAATATAGTTTTTGAAAAAGGACAACACGCAGACCGTGTGACAACCCATAATGTCAGACAAAGATATGGTAATCAAACCCACAACCAAAGTGCGATAGGTATTCATCGCCAACCACTGGACTACATGAAGTTCCTAGTTTGTGTGACTAATTATTTTTAGTTAAATGATATTATTGATCAATAATAAGTTGATTTGGGATCTTATGTCTAATAAAGTGAATACCCTTTTTATAGGAAAATGATTTGGCGATTAAGTGATAAATGTTATTTTGGAAGATATTCACTTTATTGGGAACACTATATGCCCTTGGAAAATAGAATACTATGGGATTTCATTTCAGGAGTAATGGTGGATTGTTATCGATGTTTTTATTGCGGATTTATAGTGATTTGGGTTATTTATAAAAATTATTAATCTATAATAGAGAATATGTGATTAGGTTAATTACTTTTTAGTATGTGACTTTAAGAGTACTTGATGTCATTTGGAGATAAAATTTAACGTGGAAGACTACATAACCAAATTCTTCTATGTTTTGGGTTTCAATATTAGTTTGGATTATATTCAAGGATATTAAGGACAATTGTTTATTTAATGGTATTTATTTATCTTTGTGGTATTGTTGGATTAATTATAAAAATTAAGTTTAGTGTTTCTTTATCTAATGGAATATCCTTTTGGGGGATCATCAGATATTATACTAACCATTTTGGTTTGGATTAATCTCTAATGACAAGGTAAATATATAGTTTATCCTTCATAGATCATGTGATTTTATAAGAAGTTTATTCTATCTCTTCCAGTGTGACCAAGTCTTCTTGAAAACTCATCGTTTAAAAATGAGGTAGTAGTTTGAATTTATTAATGAATAAAACTTTACTCAAAAAGCATGTATATTACTTAGTGTTCATAGTCAATCTCAGAAATTAATTCCTCATCTTTATGTAATGTAACTTAAAAAAAACAAATGTTGTACGTTTTATTTCCCTACTGGGAAACTAATGAACATTTTTCCCATCACAAGTTTATGGTTTTATTGTTGTTAACATTCTCCTCATCATGTTCTCTATCTTTTTCCATCAGAACTTGACACTTATTTTATCATCCATATCCTTGTTTTTCTACATGGAATCCTAGTATAGGTTTTCTCGGGTGACCTTTTTTACTTTTCTTTCTTTCTTTTGAAGTTATAGTTTTATGGACTCTTTTTACGATGTGGGACATTCCATTATATTTCCAAGCCCAATTTTAAAAATTGCGAGGACAAAATTTATTAAAATAGGGGAGAATGTAACACCCCAAGCTCCCACGATATGTTTTCCTTTGAATAATGCAATAGCGTGTGTTTTATGCAACTTCGAGTTCTAACACACACCACAACCAATCAAAGTATCCGTCTTGAATAGTAATACCCACTTTTTGAAATTTTAGAAATTTATCCATCAAAATGGAATTCATTTTTGGAATCGGAATATCAAAATTATCTTAGGGTGAATTTTTGGTATTTTTCTGAAAACATTCAATTTTTGATGAATAATGAAAGAACACTGAGTTATAGTTTAAAAATGATTTTTTTAAATAATTATTTATTTTAATTAAATTTAATTAAGTTCAAAATAGATACATAATACCTATATAAGTTCAATGTAATTTACTGGAGTTAGATTAGAATAATCTTAGAAATATAAAAATTTTATGGAACTTTTCACCGTCTTTTACCCACCTCTTAGAAGAATTTAGAAATTCAGGTAAAACGTAATTTTACCACATCTGTGAGTGTAATTTCAAAAATATGAGAGACATGGTTAATATTAAGGAGTAAAATTTGGTTCAATAAGATAAAAATATTTTTTGATGAATAGTAACTTTTTACATTTATTTACCATGGTTAAAAGTAAATAACATAATTAAGGGTAACAATGATATTAATATAACCCTAAAACATGTGATAATTATATTAGACTAGTGTATCTTGATCAAAAACAACATTAGGAATAAAATATTATCATTTAGGTCCACTTGGCTTAGATTAGGACATTTATTATTATTTAATTCAAAGAAGAGTTAAAAGAGTTAAAATCAGAGGTTAATAACTAAAACATTTTCAATATAGGGTTATACATAAGATAAATTCAATTGTAAATATTCATTAGAAATCTAAAACAATTTCATTCATAATAGTATTTTATTTATAATTTTTAAACATTAATTAATTTAATTTATTTATGACACAATAGTGATACAATAATTACCAAATTAATGAAAAATTAAAATAATTGATATTATAAATATCCAAATAAAATATAATTTGAGACTTTTTATGAATTAAAATAATTTTATAGGTTAATATTACATATTATTATTTTTTATATTAATTTTATTCGAAGTAATAATGCTTTTATGAATTTATCAAAAATAAAATACCCAATTGTGTCAAAATTGAACTAAAAGAGTTTTTAAAACAAATATTATATTATTATTTGATATTATATTC
This sequence comes from Viscum album, assembly GCA_963277665.1. Lineage (NCBI taxonomy): Eukaryota > Viridiplantae > Streptophyta > Magnoliopsida > Santalales > Viscaceae > Viscum > Viscum album. The sequence goes on along the minus strand of OY728139.1, from coordinate 450,687,629 downwards.
CTCAAAATCTAAAGTTCATCCAAAGGAATTATATAATAATAGGTTTATCATTAATGAACCACTAGGGGTATCTTGGAAGTATATAGTAAGTTTATTAACTATATAATATAAAAATACAGTGTGACATGGTAAATGTCAACATAATTAACTAATAGTTAAAACTAAAATATAAGGTTAATATAATGACCCAAACCTATCTAAAATCTATTTGCTGAAGGTTTATCTACCCATCCCCACCTTAGATTTTTAATAATCCACTTTGGAGCAATTAGAAACTGAATATGAATTTATTATCAGTTAATACATTAAGTTTTTCCTAAAGAGCCCCTCCTCCCCCTTATAAAAGGACACAAATTCTAACTAATTATTCACACCATAAAAGCATTTTGTTTCAGTAAAACCCTACCCAAATTCTATCTACACTTCCCTCAAATCAACCTAGAGGCCTTATATTGATCTGAAAGCCAACCTATGGATCCCTTTTGATCAAATCAAAAGGAAGAACCTGGAGAAGAGGTAATGTTTTCACCACCCCTTTTCAAGTTCCTTTCTTCTTCAACTTCTTCTTTCTCTGTTATTTACTTTCTAAAATAATAACTCCAGTATCTTATATGTACTGTGATTTTATTATAAATATGTTACAACCATATTCATTATTCTATCCATACTTTGAATGACATGTCACCATACGTGCATACGTACGGCTTACCGTCTCCACGTCGTGGTGTAATTGTTATTCAATGACATTATTATTTGGATGGGTATGATAATGATATGTAATTGATGTAAATAATAAATATTACATAATAATTATTCTTTATATATGATATAACGTCCAATTTAATATTATTTTAATATCAGAATAATGATATTGTCGCTCGTGCGTACATAGGAATACTGTCTCCACGAACGCTATGAGATTCATTCCTCATTGTATCCATTTAAGAATAATTTTCATTTGATGGTTAAAAATAATGTTTAATGACTTTATATAATTCTTTATATGATTAAGATTAAACCTATCCATAAAAAACATGACTTATGTAACAAAACATATAAAAGAAAACGAGTAATTTAACACCCGAAACGACTATAAAAATAAGATATTATTAACAATGCAATGTTAAAAGAACATATATGATATCATATTAATGTATATGATTCTTTTATAATTTAATAACAACTATTTCACCATTATAAATGAGGTTAACCTACCCTTTAACAAGGAAAAAGTACAATGTAAGGGGTTTCTTATCTCACTTTTAATTTCATGATATTCCCATTGTTCACCACTTATTTATTTCATGTGGTGTATGTACTGCCCATGATTGTATTCATTGTGTAATATAAATTAATTTATGGTTTTTTAAATCATCATTTTATTATCCTTCTTTCATTGGTGTATGTTTCATAAGTTATCAAATCGATAAGGGAATTTGAAATTTCAATTTCCACACATTCGGCTTTACTAATAATTCATTGATTATTTTACTCCAAGATTAAGTGTGGAATCAATATTCATTTGATTAAGTCATAATTTCCACTCCACTTTCTATGGATGTACTTTTGATACACATAATCACTCCATTTATAAATTCTGAAGTCATTGGTATGAACATGATAAGAGTAATTTTTACTCAATCTTGATTTGTTGAGTTAAACATCCAATTCATTGGTGTTGTTTTTACAAGAATATGTGTGAATGTCCTTTGATTGTTTTACAATTAACATCCAATCATATTTAGTGTATTTATTTCGGTCACACATAATTATGACGTTGATTTATCCTTAACCTAAAGATACAACCTTTATGAGATATTTCAACTCAATTTACATTCCGTTGAGACTCCTTTGTTGTTATACACCAAATCACTTTTATATGGTGTATATAATGTAATTTTACATAGTACATAATGAATCACTTTATTCTCATGATATTAAAAAGTTTTCATTACCTCAAATAGTTTTATTCAAGTGTCTCTCTTTTGGTTAGGAACCCTATCTAAAATATCATTTTAAAATGTTTTAACGATTTATTATTCTAAATCATTCACATTAATGTCCATGTTTTAAAAATGGATTTAAGGATTTAATTATATGGAAATTAAAGTTTTCAAATCAAAATTACCTTTAAAATTTTCAATTTGGTATGGGAAACATTGATTCAAAAATCTATTTTAAATGGCTTCTTGACAAATATTTTGACATTAATTTGTTTTCATGAAAAAGGGGGATATTTATCTCAATAGTTTGATGACTAATTTAATCTATGTCAATTTACTTCATTATTCTTGATTGAGGTTGAACTGATACAATACAATCTTCCCTATTGTATTGAATGAGTTAAGTTTGACTGTGGATGTGCTATTTTTATACTATTCATAGTTTGTGGTTAATGTATTGAAATTTCATATGATAGTTTTAATACAGATGTTTATGTTATGTTTCAAACATTTCATATGAGGAATCAATTGGACTTATTATATGATTGGTGGAGCCCGCTATAGATCTTTGATGCATCGGTAGGTCTCCTGAGACAAACAAGTATCTTGGCACGAGGCCTTGAAAAAATCTTATTTGTAGTCATGGAACGAGGCCTTAGCTACGTGGTTATGATAGTCTAGCATTATGAATTCCATCATATGAAATTGGTTATTGATATTTCATGTTGTTATTTGACTAGTAGAATATCCATGTGAATAAGTAAATGGCATTAATTCATTTTATCTTTTCCATATTTTTCTGAAGTTCAATTTTAAAAGGATTTTGTTTTAGTTATTAATTTCCTTAAATGTCTATGTTTATCTATGAAAGTTTCCACTATATTGTTATCATTACTGAGCATCTGAGCTCACCCCTTTCAATGTTTTATTTTTCCAGGATGTGAAGAAGTAATTGATGAATTACCTGCCTGGATAATGTGAGGGGATATGAAGAAAAGATGTTGTTGTAGGTTTTTTTACTTTATGATGTAATGTAAGATGTATGAATATATCTAGTGTTTCAAATACTACTAAACTAATCGGTCTTTCGAGACATGGTCTTTTGTGATCATGCCAGTGTTATGTAATAATGCACCGACTCTGGGTAACTGGGGTCGGGACATTACTTTCATACAATGAATCAATCCTTGTAGAAAATATGAAGTTTCTCAGATGGGTCTAGGAGTAGGAGAAGCCACATGTGTGATTCAAGAGAAAAATTTTCCAATGCGGTTTCTAGGTTAGGCCAGTGGGTATTTTTTTAACACTGTGAGATGTAGTATAAATAATATCCTATGAAGATTTAAGAGAGATAATGTGTGACTTTTTATCATATATTATAATTTATAATAATATTATAGTGGTGAAATTAGGTTTGGGATAATGACCAACACAGAAAGGAGAATATACTTTTACTAAACCCTGTAAATCCATGTATTTTGTGCCTTTGTTTTTATAACATTATTTATGTTATTTATAAAGTAAAGAAGAAGATTAAATTTAGACTTTGACTAGAAATAATGGTTTAATTAAAAATAAACAATTTTTAAAAAGGAAAAGGGATCATCAATTCACCCCTAACCACCTCTATGATCTCCGAATGATATATGAACTTCAATTGGTATTATATATCAGGTCAACGTTGAATGATCAGAAAAACATCTGAGGACGGATAATCTGATTTTAGTTTATAGATAGTGTATTCCCATTTTCATTGGTGAGAAATATCATGGATGAAAAAATAGGATGGTATCATATCTATAATAACATGGGATTGTAGATATAGATGATGTTACAATTATATTTTCACCCTATATTGGGAATATTCATGTAAAATTTAATGATAATATGAACTTTGAGATTTACGGGAAGGCTGAAAATGGAATCCTTGTGGATTTATCAAAAAAAATTAGACTAAATTGATGGGTTCTTCAAACTACCAAATGATCTAGGATTAACTGAGAAGAAGTTATGAAGGCAATATTAATGACAAGGAATCTAAGCTACAAATCTAAAGAAGTAGATTAGAAGATATAAAAATTAAGGATGGTGAATGTATTTATGACTACATTACATGGGTATAAGAGATTGGTAATAGATTCAGAGGTTTTGTGAGAAATTCTGATGACTCAAATACTATTAAGAAGTTGATGAGAAACATTACATATTGATTTTATTCCAAATTTTAAAAACTGTAATACTGTGAAGATCTATCAGTAGATGAATATCATACTATTCTTATATTATATAAAATGAAAAAAATACCATATTTTAAGAAGATAAAAAAGGTTTATATGGCCTTTAATTCGTTGATAATGGGTAAAAATAGAGTTAAAAAAGAACTAGAATCAATATATTCTAATGAAGAGGAAGCTGAAGAGGACCTCAATCAAATTCAAGTCTTTATTATAGGAACGTATAACAGATATAAAAGATGAAATGTATTGAATCTACTAACGTGATTAAATTATTATGGGTTTGGAAAAGAATTTATATGATTATGCAAAGAAGAAATCCAATGAAAATGATACTAATGATGAATAATACTACATTAATAGAAAAAATAAGTACAAATAAGCTGACTATGAGAAGAATAATAACATATACTAAAAACATAATATAATAAATGTGATGTTTCGTGAAATTGGTGACCTTTCATTACCAAGAAGTGGTATGAAATATGAACGACCTTCTAGAAATCAGTTATGCATTATGAAAAAAATCAGTAATTTCAATGTAAACGTTCAATGACACATAAGGTAAAGATGGAACTCAATTATAAGGGTACTTAAATGATAATATAGAATCCTATCTTAAGAATAATATGAATCTCAAGAAGTATAAAAGATAAATGATAAAGGATAATAGAGAATGTGTCAATAAAGAAGATATAAATACTAATGAGATATGAAAATATGTAAAAAAAGTATCTGAGATACAAAGAAAAATTGAAGCTATTAAATAAGACCATCTAGAAGAGAAGAACTAAAAAATAATTAAACATCATTCATTAAAGGCATATACAAAACAATTTGAAGATAGTTGAACTTGAAAAGATGGTAAATGATCTTGAAGAAATGAGTTATAAGAAAGAGATTTAATTATATAAGTCACAAACCATGTGACTTTCAGATCAAAGTGAGTTTAAGAAGATGAAATAAAACTTAAAGAAAGCTGTTTAGGTTAAGGGTTTATTTTTTAATGTTTATGAGAAGATGGTTCCATATAAAGTGGTTGTTTATATACATAATGAAACTCAATTTTCTCTTTTTATTTCTAAAAAAATAGGACCAAGATACAGGAATGAATCTGGATAGAACAAAAGAAAAAAAATTAGAAAACATATTTTACAAATGAATAGTGGAGAAATTTGGAAAGAGGGTTTCCTTTTAAGTATAAAAACCCACAATATATGAAAATATTTCAATAATAATTTTCAGAGAACAAGAATTATCATTATGGGAGATCAAGGATCAAATGATACTAATGGTATTGTGAAGTGTTTAGTAATAAAGATTATTTATGTTTTCATAACATGACACCAACAAGAATGAGGCATTAATAAAGGGGAATAAATTATAAATATCAAAGATAAGATTATTAGAATGTTAAGCCTATGACCTTGAAATCATCCGAAATATCAACACTGAACTAATATGAATTCAAGAATGAAGTTTGTGGAATATGTGGTCAAGTGGGTCACAAAGATGAGAAATTTAGAGTGATATCACCAAGTTTGATTCTTCTCATTGTAAATGTGATGATGATATAGTTTGTGAAGAAGGCTACATTCACCAATTAATTATGTTTGATGCATAGAAAATATGATAACATTAATAAAGAATGTTTATTTATCTATCTTGACCAACAGTCAATGGATAAAAAACATATAAAGATAAGAAAATTATTTTAGGAATGAAAAATTAAGTGTTGATAGATAAATAAGTTATTGTATTTTATAACTCATCCATAAATGATAACTTTAAAATACTTTCTCTAAAATGTGTATAAAACATGTCATGAAACAAAATATTATATTAAAATTGTACCAACCTAAGAAGAAATCACAACAAATATGTGGAAAGATCAAACCAATTCTCATGGTTATATATAGTAAGATACATCCACATAAGCATAGTCTACCTATAAGTAAAAATAAATCACCCACATTGACAAAATCAAGTTATAAGACTCATCACCTGATGAATCTGTGAAGAATAATAATTACAGATTGAGAGGAATCTCTCAGTCCGAATGTTATTTCAAAGTTACCAATAGGTGATTACTTATTCCCCAATATATGTATATATATATATATATTATTTGTTACTAATATTAATGGAATTTAAGGATATCGATGCATCCCTTGAGGGGGAGAATTGGTCATGCCACTTTGGTAAATCTTTAATACATAGTGAATGTTGAACTTCTAAACACATTTATAAAATTGAATATTTAGGCATGCCAATCACATATTCATACAAAATTCTTAATTTTATTAATCTTATCAATTAAATGGGAGTGATTGTTTGATGTTAGTATGTGAAAAAGAGAGAGTTATTTCTTCACACCTAAATATTAAAATGTATTTTTTAAGAGTGTAGGATTTTTCATTTAATTGATAAACCTAGTTACTTACAACCCCATACAATAGAATTGGGAATCTTTTAGCATGAATTCACATGAATGGTATTTTATGGTCATCATAGACAGACATGGTAATAGATATCTTGTTTTTTTACTTTGGGATAGCCCTTATAAACATAGAGTTGATAAACTAGTGTCTTTTTATATAGAGAAACATATGAAATCATCCATCTCTCAATATTTAATAAATATTGTTTAATTGTGTGAGAACATATTTTTATAATGAGTATAATATTAGAGGACCCACGTAACCTATTCATTGGATTTCCAATAAGGGTTATAAATTCATCATTTAATATTTACATGATTGAAATGTATTGATATTGAAAAAAACTAAAAAAGAGTTGATTGATAATAATAATATTTTTTTTGTCAATACGTAAATACATGTTGGTGGATGAAGTGTATATGCTTGAGAAATTATTAGGGACTCACATAATGAAATTGTAGGTCATTCTTCATTAATTATCCTTATTTATGTTTGATGATTTTTGAATTGACCATCAAAGAATAATGACTTATAATAAGGAGTATACATTTTTTTAATATTTTTCTCTCCCTAATTTTGAGGAATTTAAATTCATGAAGATCATGAAATATTTCATTATTTTATGAGGATTTTAGTTTAATACCACGAAATAACTATATTTTTACATGAATATTATATTGAATAATAGTTGAAAAATATTACATGAAAAAATATCAATTCAAATTATGTTTATCATGAGTTATATTTAATTAATATTCTTGAAGAAGGCTTGGAATTATATTTTCTACACATAGAATATATTCTATGTCTTATAAGGATACTTCAACCAAAAAATGTGGCCAATCCCAATCTAGAAATGTGGCCATCTCGACCACACCTATTGGAGTATAACTCACCACACAAGAGCCAGAACGCAAGGGATTCATGGGGTGGAAGAGGTGATAGAAGGGTTGTATATAAGGCCCATAGGACAGTTCATCAGTGTGCACATACAGATGGCCCAACTGGGATGGGTGGGCCATATATCATGTGTGTGTTTTTGAGAGTGTTGTGTGGGTGTCGATCCCCTACCCCCATGGAATATCATTGTTGTGTTGAAGATTTTATGATATATTGAATACCAAATAAAGTGAAAGTCTTATGTAGAATGTGAAAGCATTAGGAACAGTTCTTACATCATTAAAAATAATGATTGAACAAGATCCTTCCTATTAGAGAAATCATGGGCATCCCATCTCCCGTGCCTTGATAGTTTAAACCAACACCTATATCTCCTAGCTCCACACAAAGACATACTTCACCATTCATATCTAGTTTTTGAAAATGGAATACCGGTGATATAAAATCCATGATTCTGGATATCTCTAGTTCTATAAATAAGGAATGTTATCTCAAAATAATTATGCATTTAGTTTCTCATTGGAAGCATGAAAATTGATTGCATGGAATAATTCAAGAAGATCATTTATGCATCCGAAAAATAGTCATGAGTTTGAGTTTCTAAAATCTATATAACATGAGATTATTCTCATATCACATGATGATTCATCAGGTAAGATTGAATAAAAGGTTCTTCAGAATCACATGAAAATTGGTAAACCCATATTTAATGGATTCAACGAACCTGAGATGGCAGGGCATTCAAACATGGTGATTGACATGAAATATTTCATAGACATTTATTTTTAGGGAAGTATATAATGAGATCAGTGATATTTTACCTAAGAATATCAAAGAATCACATAAAGAGAAGTTGTTATCGATCACTTGAGAGGCACTCATTTTCAATGAAACTAGAACACCAGAGACTACAATTTTGTGATGATTAGAAACTATATAGCTTCATTTTCTAGAATGAAGTTGGGTAATCCTCAGGAACTCCACTTGTGAAAATCACAAAGGTAGTGCTTCCTGAAAAAAATTTTCAAAAAGGAATCCATGATAGCATGATACTCATATATTTGATCCTACAATTTTTTGTGATCCTTTTATGAGACATAAAGATAGTGTACACTTACACTATGTCTCACAAATAAGGAAGAGGCGCTGCATGTTGTACATGAAACCATTATACAGAAATGATCTTTATCATCACTTCAACAAAAGGTTTCTCATGTGTATATTTTGTGACATATACACCCTTTCTGTAATATCCCAGGTAATTATAGAATAATAATTTTACCTATTTTTTATGTTTTTAGTATTTAGATTGTGATTTTACTTTAACCAAGACTCTATGTTCGATAGTGTACTCGACACACAACAATGGGTATCTACGAAATCCTAAATTACATGCAAGACTGAGTTATACTAATAAATAAAATATTATTAATTTTTATTTTATGTGGTAGTTATCGCCTAGTAGTTGGGTTGGCAGTAATGAACCTAAATAACCATATTATGTTTAAACATGTTTATTCAATATTTTAATTTCTTCTAATTTATTTTATTGTTTTAAAATTGGAATAAATCCAATTTTAATCATAAAATAACAAAATATTTTTAAAAGCTAGTTTTACCACCTTTTGGTGGAGAAAATTTTTTTACATCTAGTTTTTGTCAGTTTTATATGTTCTATTTGACAAAAATAACTTCTTCTTTGGAAGTGGTACTTAAAAATTTACTTTGGTTCATTTTTGTGGAATTTTTGTGACAAAATTCATATTTTATTGAATAGTGAAAAAATACTGCATTTTTAATCAAAACATCCTTTCCATTTAACTTATTTATATTGTTATATTATCCTTTTACATGAGTTTAATGTATAATTAGATGAATTTTTTTTCAATTAATACAATGTAGTTAATTGGATTATTTTTTTTAAATTAAAATTAAATTTAAAAACTATATGAACTTTTCAACATTTTAATTAAATAATCTGTTTTCTCGACCTGTCAATGGTATAGGTGCTAAACCTAATTTAACTACATATATGAATAAAATTTTCAAAAATAGACATACAGGGTTGTACTCAGTATGAAATATGTGGCCCAATAGGATCAAAATAATTTTTTTCGAATGGTAACTTTCGTATTTTATGTACTACAGATATAAGTGAATAGGGAAATTAAATGTAAAATTAATATTAAAATATTAATAAATTAACCAAACACTTTTCCTAAAAAACTTTATTGAGTTATTGTCAACCATTACCATCCTTGGTAAAAACATTTCACCATTAAAAGACACATGGGTGTGACTTTGACATTTATAACGTTTAATTTAATATAAAGGCACAGATTTCATAAATTTTTTTCTTATTACAATTTTCTATATGTGGGTTATATAATTGATATATTTGCTTATAAATAGTAATTATTAATATGAAAATATTACTTAAGATTTGTTAATTTATTTAAAATTTTAGGAATTAAACAAGTAAATTAAATTACGACACAATGATTATGCAGTAATAGATTTATTAAAGAAAGAATCAAATGAATGGTATTAATAATATTAAAATAAATATAATTTGAAATATTTTTCTGCCACCCATGAATTTTATGGATGACTATGAAACTTAAGTACTGTGTTAATGTAGTTTTTTTGTGGAATCAATTTGTTATGATATTTTAAAAAAGTAATTTAATGAATAATGTCAAAATTTAAATAATTCATATTTTAAAATATAAAATATTTAATTAAATATTAAAAAATTAATGAAAATATAAGATTTAGAAAAAACATTTTTGGTAAATCTTAAAATGTAATTAATGACTCATTCATTGGTTTTTTGGAATGATTTGGCATTTTAACCATATAAGTGTAAAATACTTGATAAAATGGTAACAGTTAAAAAGGGATAAAACAAAAAGATAATAATTAAAAAATATATACTAAAACATGTCTAGTTTTCATTGGATAACTGTATTTATATCCATACTCATTATATATTATAAATAAAAATTTTTGGATGCATTTTCAATCAAATATAAATTTATATTTGTAAGAACCCAGTTTATATTCTTGAGGTACGAGTTTCTTTTTTTTTCCATAAGGGGTTTTGAGAAAATAAGGGAAATGTGGGAAAAATCCCAAATTTATGGGTACACGCCATGTACTTTTGCAGAAATGTCGTGTACTTTGGCAGTATTGAATAATTACAAAGGGCATGTTGGCCTGTCGGTAGTTAAAGCTGAAAAAACAAACTACACACCATGTACTTTGTAATACACGCCGTGTAATCTGTCAATATATGAATAGTGGGGTAGTGAAATGTATCCAACATAGGAACATTTAAAAGGAATGTACATGCCGTGTAATTGAGATTACACACTATGTGGTCATGTTTTTTTTGCTTAAAACAGGAAGTAGCCTCCTCATTCGGCAGAGGAGGAAGAGAACTCACCTGGAGCAGTGGAAGAGGATGTTGAGGCATAGAGGAGATCCTGACCACTCATCAGAACTCTGATTCGTCCGCTGTTGAACTCGTTTGGACCACGCAGGTAAGGTCATATCTTCTCTTGAACCTTTCCTTCCAATTCTTTCCCTAAGGGAAGTTCTTCAGGTTTGAAGGAGAAGTCATTTACCTCAGATCTATGAAATTCTTGGGTGTTTTGGGAGGCTGCTTCCATGTATATCCATCTTAGGAGATTGAGGTTGGTGGTCTTGTGTTTATTTCCAACTCTCGAGTTGATTCCATGTATCATTGTGCCACGTGCCCATGTTCGGGGTGTCGTACAGACGAGACATTTTCTATTTTGATACCTAGAATTGCATAGGTAATCAAATAAATAAATATAAACTTCTGTTTGGGATCGTAGCGTTGATCTAAGGCCACCTCATGGGTATGTTCCTGTTGTTTAGCCGTTTGGCTAGGATACCCATGGGTATGCCGTGATTATAGCATTTTTTTAGTTTTATTGAGAGGAAACTTTTTTAATATTGCTTGTTATGCTTTGGGCTCGACCCAGTTACTTGTTATGTTCTGTTATTTCTTAGGGTAAGGTTTTTTTATCCTTAGGGAAATTCTCTATTTAGCTTGAGGGAAACGTTCTTGTTCCATAGGGATGTAGAATCTCTGCTTGAGGGTGATATCTCGTATTCCTAAAGGGTATATTCATTATTCTTGAGGGAAGTTCCCTGAGGGTTTTGTTTCTACTTGCCTAAGGGTAAGTAACTTCATGTCTAAGGTAAATGTTTACTTTGAATATTTACTATGGTGATTTCATATGTTGTACCTTCCAAGCTAAACCACAAGCATGGAATTGTTAAATAATTATTAAAATTGCATTATAACTGGTATAGATGTTTACGTTTGAGTACTCCCTTGTTTAATTCATTTTAATATTGCACACTGCTGTTGCAAATTTTCACTGACAGTTGGACACCGGCCATTGGTGGTTGCCTATTGGGATTTATTTCTCACACCCTATTTGGGTCATGTCATGGGCCCAAACAGATTTCATTACTACAAGTGTCGATAATGGCCAGGGTCCCTACACATGTACATGATTTTTGTAGAGGAGTCGGAGAGCATGGGACCAAGCATAGGCTTGTGATGCTGATGTGTTCCTATTATATTGTTTTGGGTTTGTTTTGCTGTTCTTGTACCTTGTACTTTATTATATATGATTACAATATATCTTTTTTACTGCTTTCTTAGAATTAGTGACATGTTTCATCATCATATATGTGAATGTTGGTTATCTCTTACTTCTGTTCCGTTGTCCATTTCAGGTTTATATTGTTTACTTCTTTCGCTTTTGTGTTTTTATATTTATTCTGTTGTGCCACACATTCAAAAATGAGGGCATTGTTTCCCCACCATCAGTCTTAGGCCCTCACTAATAGTCCGCAGCCTCTGGTTTTTGGGGAAATGTGCTTGAGGTCATGTTACCAACCAAGTTTGGGGCCCCATTGTGTGGAACCTAGATTCGGGACATTACAAAGTGGTATCAGAGGGTTTTTTTTTCTTTGTCTTACTTTTTAGAGCCTATAGGGTGGCATAGAAAGGAATTGGTACTTGGTAATATGTTATGCCCGGGTGTAGCTAACCCGTGAATAGGGAAAATCCAATCTACCTCGTTTAATTGAAAATTTTCTGGTTTTGCAATTTTAATGTTGATTTGATTTTCAGCGATGGGTGACACACTTGTGGTGTTCTTTTTATAGTTTATACTTGGGTTCTATTTAGTTTCAACCCAATGAGATGAGGGTATGCCATGCCATGCATCATTTAGGCACGTGTTAGAATTGCATATCATGCATAATTTATATGCCATGTAGGTGCATTATAAATTGAATATTGTTGTGATAGATGTTGTACTAGACAATGCATGATTTTTGAAAAGTTTCAATGATAAAAATACCTGTAGTTTGATAGGTTATTGTTTGTTTGAGGTTTTGTTTGAATTAATTCAAAATTCTGGTTATTGAGGTGTTATGGGACCTCATTGACTGGAATTTGTTGGATCATTTAATTGTTTACCTTATTATAACAAATATAAGATTCCAAGATTTTGTTTGGGGGGTGTATGGGCCCTCACGGAAAATAATTTGGAACTTCAGTGTTCGTTTTAGTGTTTTTCTGGGCTCCGAAGTAGTTTCTGAGGCTTATTGTCTGGAAAAACCAAGAATACATGTCCTGTAGTTTGAATATATGTCACATGTTCTTATTTTCGGGAAGAAACTGTTTTTCTTAAGTACACATCGTGTACCTTATATATACATCCTGTTGTCTCTAACAGTGTCATAGGCCATGTGGGGAGAGACACAGGATATGTATGTTCTTGGGGAAACATGTTGTGTACCGGTTGTACCCGCCATGTAGGGTGAACACTGTGTCTGCCCGTGTAACTAAGAACACTGATGGGTAAACCTTAATCTATACACACCATGATAGGATGGAAAACGCAATGAATTTTGACCCTGGTAGCCTGTCGTGTATCCAACAACACGGGTCGGTTGGGGATTCATAGTACACACCATGTTCATTTAGAACACGCCGTGTAGTGTAACATGTGTACACAGGCCATGTCACTAACAACACCGGATGAAAAAGCTTTCCTATTACATGCCATGTCTACCTTTAACACACCATGTAGTCTTGTATTAGGATAACTGTGTGGCTTAACTGTGTAGAATGACTCGGGCAGGGAAAGAAGATTAAACTACATGCCGTTTGTTAGGACAACACTACGTGTGTTTGGGGTGTTAAACAACCAATTCATGCTTAATTACACACCCATGTGAATGGATTATGGGAACACACCATGTATGAATTATACATTCCATATCATCATGTTCTGTAAAACTTGAGTTCTTTCCTTCTCCTATTCCCTTTCAGGTCTCCTAGTTTTTAGTCTTTGATAATCATGATCTACGGTGTGCGTTTTACCTTGTAGATTCATGCCGCAGAGACGACCATGAGTTGTTTTTAAAGAGAGTGGCGACCATTATACTCCAGAGATGGTAGGCCATGGGCTAACGATGGATCCTCTAGTAGTTCCAGATGCGGCGCCAACCATTGTAGCAGATGTAGGGGCAGATGCGCAGTTCCTTGAAGGCTTCATGCGGTTAATGAAAACCTTTCAGGGACCCCAAAGATTGCCACATCTATAGGAAAGCTGACACATATATTCCAGCAGAAGTATCCACCTATGTTTTAAGGGGATATCAGACCACAGGCTGTGGAGTCATGGATGGGTTCTATACAGACGGTCTTCGAGCATCTAGAGACACCTCTTGGGAGGAGGGTCATGCTCTCTTTTTACATGCTACGTGATTCCGCCAAGAGATGGGGGGATGTTACCATACATAATGAGCATCACCGAGACATAGAGTGGGATGAATTTTCAGGCCGCCATGAAAGAATTTTTCTTTTTAGAGAAGCTAAGGGCAGATTGAGCTCGAGAGTTCATGAATCTGTAGTAGGGTGCCATGTCAGTGATGGGATATTCTGCTCGCTTCACCGAGGTAGAGCATTTTTCACCTGTTCTGATGGGTGATGAGACGTTGAGGGAAAGACGCTTTTAGGATTTTCTTTGATATGACATTCGAGCATTGGTGAATGTTTTCAGGTTGCCTAGAGTTCATGCTATTGTGAACCAGGCACTGATTTCTGAGCGAAACCTAAGGGAATCTTGTGGTGTGGACCAGGGCAGTTCAACACCGGTCTCTAGTACTATTTCTACCCTCAAGAGAAGGAGGTACATGGATATCACTATTGGTGTAAGTAATAGCTAGAAAATTTTTTCAGGTGGCTAGGTAATGTGCCACCAGTGTGTTAAAGAGGGGCACAAGAGACCTTAGTGTTCTAGTGACCCAGTGGACTGCCGAGATTATGGAATGATGGGTCATCTTCAGCGTTTTTTAGGGCGTTTCCACCAGTGACTAGTAGGAGGGGTTCTGTGCAGACATAGCATGCTAGAGCCAGACCAACAGCTTCTTTCCAGTCATGGAATTAGAATATGTCATGGTGTTAAGGCCGAGGTGGTAGTCGTGGCCATGGTAGCCGGCCACTAGGATCTCAGAGACTGCAGGGCGGGTCTGCTCAGGGTAGCCAGGATTTGTTATAGGGCCACGACACTGGGCAGACATTTTCAGTGCAACAAACCAAACAAGAGAAGGATCCCATACCTTCCACTATTAGAGGTACTATTTTAGTTTCTTCTGTTTTATTTTATGCACTTTTCAATATTGTTGCTACACATAGAATTATATCTTTGCCCATTGTGGAGAGCCTTGGAATATGTGTTTCTCTTTCTTCTGATATAATGATGCTAGACACTCCAATGTGATAAGAATGGCAGGTGTGTGTATGTGCATTGAGTGTTCCCTTGATGTTGATCGGTTTCACTTTCTATGGGACCTCTATGTCTTGGAGATGACAACCAATGATGTCATTCTTGGGATAGACTAGTTGGTACACTTTCGAGCCTTTGTGGATTTCTATCATCGCAGGTTGAGTTTCACATCACTAGTGGGCAGAGAGTTTCTATACAAGGGTGAATGGGATATCCAAGAGAGCTGATCAGGACCCTAGCATCATGCGCGAGGTGGAGTCATATCACAGATTGGGAGTTTATATCTAGAAAACTAGGAAACATGTAGGAAGGATTTCCCTCCACTTGATAAAAATTTTGGGGATGTCTTCCCAAATGAATTTTCAGGTTGACCTCCAGAGAGAGAGGTGGAATTCTTTGTTGAGCTTGTGCCAGGAGTGGTACTGGTGTCCATTCCTCCTTATAGGATGGCTACGCCAAAATTGCAGGAGCTTAAGAGAAAGTTAGAGGACTTTCAAGATAGGGGTTTTATCCGAACCAATATTTATTCATGGGGTTCACCTCTCCTTTTTGTAATGAAGGTGGATGATACCCTTAGAATTTGTGTGGATTATCAGAAACTGAACCAGATGACGGTTAAGAACCAATATCCCTTACCGAGGATTGATGATATTTTTGATCAACTTCACAGAGCACATGTGTTCTCGAAGATTGACTTGAGATCCAGATATCATCCATTGTGCATTAGACCATCAGACATACTGCTTATAGACTTTCAGAGCAGATATGCTCTATACGAGTACTTGGTCATGTTGTTCGGACTCACAAATGCACCAGTAGTTTTCATGGGTCTAATGAATCATGTGTTCCACCCATATCTAGAATATTTTGTGGTAGTCTACAGGGAAGATATCTTGGTGTACTCTCACACTCTACATGAACATTCCAACCATCTTAATATCATACAATGTACACTGATAGAGCATCGGTTATATGCTAAGCTCTCAATGTTCCACTTTTGGATAGACCAGATTCACTTCTTGGGTCATATTATCTCAGAGGTAGGAGTTACAGTAGACCTAGAGAATGTGAGAGGAGTAGTTTACTAGGAGAATCCTAAGAACATGTTTTTATATATAGTGTTTCTTAGGGATGTCCGGATACTACAAGTGTTTTATACAATACTTCTCCCACTTAGTTGTTCCATTGATGAGTTTGATATGAAGTGTGTGAAGTCAGTTTTGTTAGATGCTTGCGAGACAACCTTTCAAAAGCTGAAGGGAAGGTTGACATCATCTCCAGTCCTAATAGTCCTAGAGAAAGGGAAGAGCTATATAGTTTACTGTGATGCGTTGGGTATTGGGTTGGGAGCAGTGTTGATGCAGGGTGATCGAGTTGTTGCATACGGGTCTTAGTAGTTGAGGCCACATGAGAAGAATTACCTGATACATGACCTCGGGTTGGATGTAGTTGTTCATGAGTTACGCTGTTAGAGACATTATCTATTGGGAGAACACTTTGTGGTGTTTACAGACCACAAAAGTCTTAAATACAACTTTAGTCAACGTGAATTGAACTTGATACAATGAAGGTTGGTTGAATAACATAAGTCCTATAACATTGATCTTGCCTATACACTGGGTAAGGGAAATGCAATAGTTGATTCACTGAGTTGGAAGACTCAGAAAAAGGTAGTGTAAGGGGCTAGTGGTCAGTGGAAGATTATGGATTTGTTCTCTGAGATTCATTTGGAGGTGAACAATATTCAGGGGTGATTCTATCGTTCAGCCTTAGCTGTGACTTCTATACTCCCGAACAGAGTAAGGATGATATAACTACCAGATTAAGAATGCCTAGTTCTATGGGAGTCAGTGGAAAGTGAGGACCCTCCTCCTGGTTGGACAATAGACGATGATGAGGTAATGCGTATCCATGGATGAGTGTGGGTTCCAGGGGACATACACGAGGAGTTGATGTGGGAATTTCATGATTCTTCTTGGGAGTGCATTCCAGAGTTAACAAAATGTATCATGACTTGAGACATCAGTATTGGTGGGTGTGTATTAAAAGTGAGGTAGCTTGTTTTTTTACAATATGTTCAACCTATCAGAAGGTGAAGGTGGATCATTAGAGGCTAGACGGACTGTTAGAAAAATTACCCATTCCGGAATGAAAATGGGATGAGTTCCCGATGGACTTCGTAACCGGGTGGCCGAGGTCACCTCGAGGTTGTGATTCCATATGGTTTGTTATAGATAGACTTATGATGGTAGCTCACTATTTTTCCAAACAAATAGTCCTTTGGTGTTGACAAGCTTGAGAATTTGTGTATCCGACATGTAGTATGTCTTCATGGGGTCCCCCTTCTATCATTTTGGATAGGGACACCTGTTTTACATCTAGTTTCTGGTATGGTCTTCATAGGGCACTGGGTATGTAGGTGATTTTGAGCAAGAATTACTACCCTCAGACTGATGGACAATCCGATCATATAATATAGGTGCTAGAGGACATGTTGTGTTCATGTGTTCTAGACTTTGGGGGCTCTTGGGAGAATCACATACCCCTAGTTGAGTTTTCCTACAATAATAGTTTTCAGAAAATTATTGAGATGGAACATTACGAGGATTTATATGGTAGGCCATGTAGATCACCCTTGTGCTGGCTGGAGTCAGGCGAGGTAGCTTTACTGGGACCACATCTCTTTTAGGAAACTTCAGAGCAAGTCCATTTGATTAAGAAGTGGATGGCTACTGCACAGTATCATTAGAAATATTTTTCTGATCGCCATAGACGACTCTTGGAGTTCGTGGTCGGGGATTAGGATTTCTTGCGTGTTTCATTGAGGTTGGGACACAGGCAGATCAGGACACAAGGTAATCTTCCACCGAGATATGTAGGTCTGTTTGAGATTCTAGAGAGAGTCCAGCCAGTTTATTAGTTGTTGTTAACACAGAGGTACTGAGAAATACACGGCGTCTTCCACATATCTCAACTGCACCATTATCACTCAGACCCATCTCATGTTTTTCAGCCTGATGAGGATGAACTTCAGGTTGATGCATCCTTTGATTAGCATCAGATTCTTATAGTGAATAATTTCAAGAAGGTTCTCTGTGGATGGTATGTTGCTCTCATATGGGTGTTATTGCAGCATGGCCGAGTGCAGGACAAAACTTGGGAGTGGGAGACTAACGTATTTGCTCAGTGGCCAGAATTTTTCCCAACATCTTCTTCACCACTTTGGAAGGGAAATTCAGGGAATAATATCTTTAAGGGGGAAAGTTTTTAAAAACCCGTTTCTTATTCTTGAGGTACACGTTTCATTTTTTTTCCTTTTTCCTTAAGGGGTTTTTAGTAAACATGGGAAATGTGGGAAAAATCCCAAATTTATGGGTACACACTGTGTACTTTTGAACACATGTCATGTACTTTGGCCATTTGGAATAAGAACACAGGGCATGTAGGCCTGTCAGTAGTTAAAGATGAAAAATCAAACTACACCACGTGTACATAGTAATACACACCATGTAATCAGTCGACAGATGAATAGTGGGGTGGTGGAATGTAGCTACCATAGGAGCAATTAAAAGGAAAGTACACATCGTTTAATTGAGTGTACACGCCATGTATTAATGTTTTTTTCACTTAAAACAAGCAGTAACCTCGTCATTTGGCAGAGGAGATAGAGAACTCACCTGGAATAGTGGAAGATAAGGATGAGGTTTAGAGGAGCTCCCGACCACCCACTGGTACTCCGATTCTTCGACCGTCGATCTTGTTTGGACCGCACAATTAATGTCATCCCTCTTCTTAAAACTTTCCGTCCAATTATTTCCCTAAGGGAAGTTATTTAGGTTTTAAAAATAACTATTTTATCTCATATCTACAACATTCATGGGTGTTTTGGGAGGCGCCTTCAGCGTATATCAATCAGAGGAGATCTAGGTAAGTGGTCTTGTGTTTATTTCCAACTTTCGAGTTTATTCTGTGTACCGTTGTGCCATGAAACCATGTTCGAGGTGTCTTATGGATGAGACTTTTTCCGTTTTGATACCTAGAATTTCATAGGTAATCAAATAAATCAATATAAACTGTTGTTTGGGATCATTACCTTGATCTAGGGCCACCCCATGGGTGCGTTACCCTTGTTTAGCCATTTGGCTGGGATACCCATGGGTATGCCGTGATTATATCATGTTTTGAGTTTTCTTGAGAGGAAACACATTTAAAATTTCTTGTTATGCAATGGGATTGGCCCGGTTACTTGCTCTGTTATGTTACGCCTGAGGTCAAGTTTTTGTTAGCATGAGGGAAATGATCTGTTTAGCCCGAGGGAAATGTTCTTATGCCTAAGGGCTGTAGAATAATTGCATGAGGGAGATATCTCAAATTCCTAAGGGAAATATTCATTAAACTTGAGGGTAGTCACCTGACGGTTTTGTTTCTTCTTGCCTGAGGGTAAAGACTGGAATGTCTAAGGACAATGTTTACTTTGAATGTTCACTATGGTGATTTCTTATGTTGTACCTGCCAATCTAAAGAACGGTCTTGTAATTGTTAAATAATTATTCAAATAGAAATGTAAATGGTAGAGATGTTTACTTTTGAGTACTCCCTAATTTACTTTATTTTAATATTGCATACTGTTATTGAACATTTTCACTGAAAGTTGGGAACATGCCTTTGGTGGTTGCCCACTGGGATTTACTTCTCACACCCTATTTGGGTTATGTCCTAGGATCAAATAGATTATATTACTGTAGTTGTCGATAAGGGAAAGGGTACCTACACAAGTACATGATTGTTGGAGATGAGTCTGAGATCATGGAACAGAGCATAGTCTTGTGATTATACTGTGTTCTTGTTGTACTATTTTGTTTTTTGGTGTACTTGTACCTTGTACTGAATTATATCTAATTGCAGTGTATTCGGTTTTGACAGATTTCTTAGAATTAGTGACATGTTGCATCATCATATATATGAATGTTGGTTATCTTTTACTTCGGTTCTTTTGTCTATTTTAAGATTATATTATTTACTGCTTTTGCTTTTATGTTTTTATATTTATTCTATTGCGGTACACTATAACAAATAAGGGCATAGTTTCCCCACCATCAGTACTAGTCTCTCACTGCTAGTCAGTAGCCTCTGGAGTTTGGAAAAATTCACTTGAGGTCATCTGACCAACCGGGTTCAGGGCACCCATTTTGTGGCACCCGGATCTGGGACATTACAATATTAATGTAATACTTTTAATAATTACAAGGGTTCCTCTCCCCTCTCCCATATAATGTCACCTGCTCATCTCTATTACTTAAATTTGAAAAAACCATTTGGTTCATCCAAGACATACCCAAACCGCTTCGTAGAATCCAAACCCAAATTCTTAAATAATTATTTTACGTAGATCACCATCCTTATATGTGTTTAGATGTTAGGAAATATTTATATCCTAAGGAAAGGTAATGTGTTTATTTAAGTATCTCTATTTCATTTCTTCTTCCAATTCCATAAAATAAAATTCTTGCAAGATAATATAATATCTAAAGTATCATAAATATACTAAGATGTTATTATATTAACATCATCACCTAAATCCACATCCAATTCCATTAAATTTGAATTTAATTAATCGTTCATGCCTACGTGTGAACTATCACCTACACAAACTGATCTAATTAATTTTTTATAAGCCTATCCCATGAATAGTTATATTAATGGAATTAATGATCATATTTTATATTCATAACAAATTAATCATTATAAGATAATAATTTATCAATTATGTTATTACTTTACATGGGCCTAAAAATGATGACGGTGTTCGTGCGTACGTGTGAACTATCACCTTCACGAAGGGATGTGACTCATTTTTATTCATTATATCACTTGAATGATTTTTATAACTTTATTTAATTGATTAATATGATATTAATGAATTTATTATAATTATATAAAGGTAAAATAATACTTATATTCTTTCCATAATGATCAATGAATAATGGAAACGTTACTCATGAATACGTACGAGCTACTCTCTCTCTGAATATAACGTTGCATATTTTTCATAACCATACTTCATGGTTTGATTTAAAAGTATAATTTATATATAAAAATTATAAAAATGGCATTAATATTATTATAGATATTATTGACATATGAGCACGTGGACTATTGGCATCATACCAAAACCATTTTTTGACTTATGTACTAAATATTGACAAAATGTCAGATATGAACATAAATAATTATTTAATCATTATAACATGATAATAAATGTTATAAAAGAATAATAAACAAGAAAAAAGCTCTATGAGATGTGAAATAAACTATATTTATTATTTAGGAATACCAAGGAATATATATGATGAATCAAACTAATGGTAAGAGGATTCATCTCAATCTCATTTTATTGAGGAATATTTTAGGTGTTATACACAAACTTCTTTTATAAGGTGTATAACAAACCCCTTTGACTTTTAATTAATTCCATGTTATTTAAATTAATCTTGTTATACAAAGCATACTACATTCTTTACAAAACAACAAAATGAATGTTTTTAAACGTACGGGGGGATAACGACTTATCCACCACAGCAACTGTTATTTGATATTTGGATTCCTTTATAAGCTATAATTTTTTAAAAATGAAAAGAAATCCCTTATTACCATTTCTTTTTTTTGTATTGAAAATGGTTTTGAAATTTTATTTAGTATTTAAATATCTTGAAATGATTTCATGTTATTTAAAATGAAATATTATGAGTGATGTGTTGATAATTGAAATAATTAATGTGTTATGATTATATAATGGTATTTGGAAATTTGATGGGGGTTAAGAGATAAACCAAAGATGGATAGTTACATGATATACCAAATGTGGGTGGTGTCATGATAAACAAAGGTTAGGTTGTTACATTATAACCTCTAATACATTAGGCATGGAAGTCAACTGTATGGATATTATATTTACTGATATATGTAGAAGTTGACTGTATGGTTATTATATTTAAGTATGATTATATCCCAAGTCACCTTTGTATGTTATATGTGATTTATATGGATTTTATAGTAATAATTAGATTATAATAATGTTAATCATTGAGATAATATTTATTGAATTGTATTTACTACTTTTTAATGGTGGAAGGTATTAATTTATTATAATGTGTTCATGGTTGATATGTTTTCGAATGACTAACAGTTTTACCTAATTGTGTATACCATAAAAGTATTTTTTAGCTCATCGAATTTTTTGAAATTTTTTTCACATTACTTAATTGTGAATAATGTGAAGGATTGGATCATAGAAAAGTTCTGATGTTTAAACATGAAATGAAAACATGTTTCTTTTTAATTTGTTTTATGAAAAAAATGGATAGTGAGTTGAAGTGGATACATTTTAATTTTCGAGTTATTATGTATGAGTTATTTCTTAATTATCTATAGATAGAAACCTAAAAAGAAACTCTATGTGAATGAAATTAAAATTGTTTATGTAACTCAATATATGGATATGTTTAAGGATGTAGCCTCATAGTTGGTAATAGAAGTTAGTTTAGATAACATTAAGAGTTAGAATATTATTAATATAATATACATAAATATTTTTTATTTTATGGTAAAACTGAAATATTATAGAATTTAAAGATTTATATATTGCTTCATTTAAGATATATATGTTCAAAATTGTTTTCCAAAGAGGAAAAAAGGAAGCTGTAATGGGAAAAAATACAGAGGAAAACAACAATCTAAATCAGCATCCTAAAATGTCCAGAAATACAAATAAACTATTTGTTGTAATGATGACGTAGTTTACATAGGAAATAAGTTCTGGTGTTGTCTATGCATGAGATCAAACTGATCAACTACATAGGAATATGTCGGTAGTATATCATTTCACGATGAAACACACCCATTATTTAGAGGATCATCTGACCCTATGCAAGTAGAATAATGCATTAAAGAAGTAGAAAATAGTTTTGATAATGTGGTGTTCAAAAAATCCAAATTTTATTATTTCTATTTATCATATTTATGGTGAATCTTATCGGCAGTGGTTAATGATTAAAACTATTAGAGGAAGATAAGATATGTATTCCATGGAATGGGATTAATATCAGAATATCATCTTTGAGAGCTATTTTACTATAGATAACAAAATTAGTATGGAAAGAAAATTATTGGAATTGTGACAAAATAAGAAATATTTAGTGTCTACATATGAAGATATTTTCACCTGTTTTTCAATTTATGCCCCTAATGTTATCTGTGAAATTTATAGTAAGATAAATCAGTATTACTCTAGATTGATGCTGAAATATCATTGGGAATTAACTTCTCAGGATTTCAAAAGCAATGAAGAACTATTTCGATGCACATATAAGTTTTAAATGGAGATTTATGAAGATCATGTATTTCACTAGAGAATGAAAAATAATTGATCCTGTTGGAATGAAATGGGAAATAATTCATCAAAGAATTTTGGAG
Source organism: Viscum album (assembly GCA_963277665.1). Classification (NCBI taxonomy): domain Eukaryota; kingdom Viridiplantae; phylum Streptophyta; class Magnoliopsida; order Santalales; family Viscaceae; genus Viscum; species Viscum album. The sequence goes on along the minus strand of OY728139.1, from coordinate 450,663,792 downwards.
GTAAGAAAATTAAATTTATATGTTTATATAAATTTGGGAAAAATATTCCTAGAGAATTTATCTCAAAATTTTGGAACTTATTCTGATGTGGTAAGACTGTACATATATCTCGTGACTACAATAGATACAATCATACAAGCAATGAAAATTCAGCGTTAAGATTTTTTAGCTGCAATGAGGTTGGTTATTATGCCAATGTTTTTCCAAAGTTGATTACCCAAGGTGGAAACCAGTAAGATCAAAAGCATAAGGGTATGGAAAAATAATTTTCTATGACTACAGTTGATGTGAGACCATAAAATTAAGTCATGATAGGTATGTTATAGGTTTATTCAAAATATTCCAGTACTCTATTTGACTATTTATCTTCACATTCATTAATTTTTGGGAGATTTTCATGTATATTGGAAATATCATCTCATGAATGTGGTATAGAAATTTTGGTAAAATCTATGGGTGGATTTATTAAAGAATTATTGCTTTATGGGAATCATCCTATTATCATTATTGTTATCAGTTTTCCAATTAATATTTTCTAAATTCCTATAGTAGAATATGATATCATTTAGGGAATGGATTTGATTTCATTTTATCATGCTAAAATATATTTCAAAAAAGTAATGTTTTATTCAACGATTTAATAAATTTGATTAAATACAAAGAATATAAGAGATTGATTAAATATAGAAATTAATTTCATCTAGCTCGAGTTGTTAAAAATAATGAAACATATTTGATTAGTGAAATTCCAATAGTGAATGGATTTAAATATTTTTTTCTGATGAATTTAATGGTATTGTTCTTGATTGGGAGGTTAAATTTACTATTATTGTTTTACTAATAATAAGCCTATTTCTAAACCCCCTTGTTTAATGGAATAAGTGTAATTTTTGGAATAGAAAAAGTAGTTTAAAGAATCACTTGATAAATGTTTTATTTTACCATGTACATAACCATGGGGTGCTCTTATTTTATTTTCAAAAAATAAATATTGCTATATAAGAATTTTTATTTATTATAGATCCTAAAAAAACATCACTATTAATAAAAAATTTCTATTTCCTCAAATATATGATTTGTTTTATTTTCTATATGGAGATTAGTATTTTTTGAACATTGATTTGAGGTTTAGGAACCTTCAGTTGAAGGTGAATGAAGATGACATTCCAAAGACAACATTATGAATGATATATACGCATGATCAGTTTTCAGTTATGCACTTTGGGTTTTCTAATGCAACTTTTTTTTTATTAATATAATTAATGGAGTCTTTTAACAATGTTTGGATAAGTTTTTGGTTGTTTTTATAAAAGATATTTTCATATATTCTAAAAGTTATGAGGAACATGAAATTCATTTAAATATTTTTTTAAAACTATAAATGAAAATAAACTATATATAAGTTTTAGTAAGATTGAATTTTAGTTGAAAAAAATTTCCTTCCATTTTCATATTGATTATAAATATAGAATAAATATTGAACCTTTTAAACAAAAAAGTTGTTGAAGAGTGGGTATGAATTTCTAATATCACAGAGATTTGTAGTTTTCTTGGACTAGTGGGCAATTTCAAAAATTTTGTTGATTTTTTTTCCAGTTATCTAGCCCACTAACTAAGCTTACATATAAAGGAGCTATGTTAATCCTTACCAAAGAATGTGATAAATTTTTTCAATAACTTGCAAAAAATTGGTAAATGCTCTGGTTTTGGACCTACCTTCCACGAATGGTGAAGTTGTTATCTATAATGATTCTTTATTGAAAGGACTCGGTTGTGTCCTTATTCATAATGACCAGGTAATTTATTATGCTTCACATATTCTGAAACCCCATGAGCTAAATTACCTTACACATGATTTGGAATTAGATATTTTTGTTTTTTCATTAACTATTTGTAGGCATAAATTTTATAGTGTAAAATGTGAAATATATATTGATCAATAAAGTTTGAAATATATATTCATTTAAAAATAATTAAACATGAGACAAATTATATGGAAAGAATTAATGAAGGATTATAATTTCATGATTAATTACCATATTAGAAAAAAAATGTGGCTGATGGTTTGAGTTGAAATCGTAATGATACATTAACTATTCTACATTTGGAATGTGTTCCTTTGGTTAATGATTTGATAAATTTTGTATTGGAAGTTTTTAGTGTTTTATATACCTCTATTTTGTTTTAGGTATCAATGAAATCATCTATTCCAGATAGAATTATGAAATCCCAAAAAGAAGACAATGAGTTCCAGAATGGTTCATAAAGGTAAGTTACCTGAATTTAACATTGTTAATTAGTGTGTTTTGAGGTTTGGAATGAGATTATATGTGAATTTTGATTCAATGTTTATGAAATATTTGTTATTTAAATCTCACAGTTATACATTTTTAGTTCATTTGTGTATCACTAAGATACACATAGATATTCAGGAGTATTACGGGTGGGATGTAGAAAAAGAGATATTACTGACTTAAACCATAGTTGATTGTATTTTCAACAGGTTAAAACCGAATTATAGTTATTAAAAGGGATGATTTATTATTTTCCAGTTCCATAGTGAAAATGAGAAAATATAGACCTGGATTTTGTAGTGGTATTACTAAATAATTCATGAGGTAAAAACGTGATCTGAGTTATTGTATATCGATTGACTAAATATGATCGTTTATTTTCTATTCGGGATACTCTATCTCTAGATCAATTTTTTCAATTGTATATTAAAGAGATAGTCATGTTATATGTAATTAATCTCTCCATTTTATGTGATCATGATCACATTTTGACCTATATATTTTTCAATGGACTTTTTAATTCATTGTGTACTAAATTAAAATTCAGTACAACTTTTCATCCTCAATAATATTTGTAGTTAAAATGACCAATTTAAATGTCTGAGGATATGCTACGTGCATGTTCAATGGATTACAAGGAATGTAGGGATTAAAATTTTTTTGTTTTATTTTTCAAAAAAAAAATAGTTTTTATTCCAGTATACAAATGGAACCATTTGAGGAATTATTTGGAAAGCAGTGTCAAACTCTAGCTTTATTGGGATGATGTGGGTGAAAGAAAGTTTTCGGGGATAGAATTGGTAGAGGAAATAGAATATAAAGTTTAGTTTATTCAGAGACAGTTGAGAAAATCATGGAGTTGGTAGAAATGTTATAGGGATAAACAAAGGAAGAATATTTTGTTTGAGGTAGGTAATCATGTCTTTCTCAATGTTTCTCTGTGGAAAAGTGTGATTGGTTTGGGTATGAATGGGATGTTGAGTCCATGCTTCACTGGACCCTGTGAAATCCTAGAAAAAGTCAGATCATTTTCCTATGGAGTGGATTTACCATCAACTCTATCCTAACTACACAATGTTTTTCATGTTTCAATGTTAATAATGTATATTGTAGATCCCTCTCATGTTTTGATTCAGAAAGTTTTTCAGTCGGAATAGAATATTTCTTATGGGGAAAAACTAATCATGATTCTAGACCATGGAGAGAAAGTGTTTCAAAAGAAGTTGATTCGTTAGGTTAATTTATTTTTAAGAAACCATATGGTTGAAGAGGCAACATGAGAATATGAAAATCTTATGAGGGAGAAATACCACCACTTATTTGATAACTAAATAAATTTTGAGGGCGTAATTTTCAAATGGTTGGAAGGATGTAACATTGCAGGTAATTATAAACTAAGAAATTTTCAAATTTAATAATATTAGATAATTTTTATTAATATTTACGAATTTCATAGTGATTTTACATTAATAGGGATGCTATGTATGATATCATTCTTTACATGCAATAATGGATTTTTCTGAAATCCAATGTTATACAAAAGGCTAAGTTATACCGAAAAATAATATATTATTAATATTATTTTTTTATATGGTAGTTATGACCTAGAAATTGTATTTTTAGGAAAATAAATGACTATATTATGTTTACACATGTTTATTCAATATTTTTTCTTTCTTCCAATAAATTATTGAGGTTTAAAATGAGAATAAATCCAATTTTAAACACAAAATACTCTAATATTTTTCAAATGTAGTTCTACCCCCATTTGATTGAGCACCGTTTTTAAATATAGTTTCTGAAAAATATATATATTATATTTGACACAAATAATTTTTCATTGAAATCTGTATATCAAAATTTATTTTTCTTTATTTTTTTTGTATTTTTTGATAAAATTCATATTTTAATGAATAGTGAAAAAATAATGCACTTTAATTGAAAATTTTATTTTCATCTAATTTATTTATATTGTTATATTATCCCTTTTTCATGGGTTTAAAGTATAATTATATGGTTTTTTATCAGTTAATCCAATTATGTTCATTGGATTGATTTTAAAATTATAATCAAATAGAAATACTTAGTGAATTTTCAACGTTTTACATAAAAAACTTGTTTCCTCGACCTATAAATTGGATTAGTGTTAAATATAGTTTAACCACTAATGTGAATTTAATGTTAAAAAATTGACATAAATGGTTTTTCTACGTAGGAAAAATTTGGTCCAATAGGATTAATTTTTTTTGGTGAATAATAACTTTGGTATTTTATTTACCATAATGAAATGTAAATATTGTAATTAGAGGTAAAATTAATATTATTGTAATATAATATTACCCTAAAACATATAATAATATTATTGGATGAGTTATTATCGACCAAGAACATTTTTTTCAGAAATTGTAACTTTTGGAAGCCACATGTGTGTGATTATAACATTTATAACATTTAATTTAATGTAAAGGAAAAGATGTCATAAATATATTTCTTATTACTAAAACAATTGTAATATGTGGTTATATAAGTGATATATTCAACTATAAATAGAAATTAGAAATATGAAACTATTACCTATAATATTGTAATTATTTATTATTTTTACGAAATAAATAATTAAATTTAATTATGTCAAAACGATGATGAAGTAATAGATTTATTTAAGAAAGAATCAAATAAATGATATTAATAGTAACAAAATAAAACTAATTTGAAATATTTAATTCCATACATGAGTTTTATAGATGAATATGACATGTTATAATTGAGTTAATGATGTTTTTATAAAAAATAACGTTTTAGTGATGTTTTAAAAAATTCAAGTAATGAATAGTTTCAAAATTGACATAATTCATATTTTAAAATATAAAATATTTAATTAAATGAAATAAAATTTTAAAAAATATAATTTTATTACAGAAAGTTTATATAACTCTAAAAATGTCATTAATATCTCATTAATGTGTCATTTAACATGATTTGTTAATTATTTTAACCATATATGTTTCAATTACCTGATAAAATGGTAAGAGTTAAAAGGGGTTAAAACAGAAATATAAGGATTAAAGAAATACAAAAACATGTATAATATTCATATTATAATTTCATTTATACCCATAATCATCCTATATTTAATCAAAATGAGTTTGGACCTAATTGGAATCTAAATTAAATTTATATTAATTTAATACTTTTAAAAATTCCAATGGTGTCCCTCCTCTCTCATTTAAAAAGGCACCCATTACTCTCTAATACATACCCTTACAAAACCTTTTTTTCCATAATACTCCCATAAAATTCCTAGAATCCCTACCCATATTATTGATGACTTATTCTATCTAGAAAAACCTCTTTAGACGTGTTATGGTGTTATAAAAAGTGCTCATCCGAAGGAAAGGTAATTTTTTTATTTATGTATTTTAATTTTATATATTCATACACTTCCATCAAATATTCTTCTTCAAATATGAAATTATAACTATAATACAGACAATATTATGATATTTATTTATGTTAATATCATCACCTAAATCCCTCTATAGTACCATTAAATTGGAAATTTATTAATTGTTCATGTGTACGTGCAAAGTATCACCTCCATGAACCGATCTAATTCATTTTCTTTAACCATCTAACATGATTGGTTATAATAATGTAATTAAAAATCATAAATTATATTAACAACATATTAATCTTTATAAGATAAATATATTTCAATTTTGTACTTAATTTCCATGAACATAAAAATTAAAACATCCTTTATGTGTTCGTGTGAACTATCACCTACACAAAGCGATGTAACACATTTTTATTTGTTATATCACTTTTATGATATATATAAGTATAATTAATTGATAAATACTCTATTAATGATCTTATTTTGGGTAATTATCAAATAATACTTTACTTCCCTCCATAATGATCAATGAAAAATGGAGACGTTACTCATGCGTACATATGACCTACCATCTCCGTGAATATAATGCTATGAATTTTTAATAAAAATACATAATGGATTGATTTAAAATACTAATATACATATATCAATGTTAAATTTTTATTTAATACTAATTTATAGATAATGGACTTTTGACCACATGTACTATTGACATCATACTAAGTACATTTTTGGTTAAATTACGGAATATAGAAAAAACATACGATATAAACATAAATAATTATGGAATTGTTATAAAATGATAAAATGTTAAATAAAAGGAAAAATGTACATGAAATGTCTCTTAAGAAAGTATAAATTATCCTACAATTATTATTTAAGAAGAACAAGGAATATACGTGATGAATCAAACTCAAGGTAATGGACTTCATCTCAATCTATTTTCATTAAAGAATTTTTTTAGGTTATACACCACCTTACATTAAAATGTCTATCATAAACCTCTTAAAATATAATTTTATTCCAAGGTTTTAAAAATGAATCTTTTTATAAGAATCAAATTACTTTCTTTTAAAAATGAATAAAGTAATGTTTTTTATTGTATTTCGTGGCATTGAATTCTCCACCACCAAAACAATTATTTGATATTTGGAATCCTATATAAGAAATAATGATTTTAGAAGGAAAATAAATACATTATTAACTTTTTTTGTGTTTTCATATTAGAAATGGTTTTTAAAGTGTATTGACTATTTCAATATCATTAAATGATTTATTGAGATTGAAAATGAAATTTCATGAGTGAAATGTTGATAATTGTAATCTTTAATATGTTATGGTTATATAATGGAACTTGGAAATTTTATGGGAGGTTACATTATAAAACAATGATTGGTCGTTATATGATAATCCAAATAAAGTTGGTTCTTTTATAATCCACGGACTGGTGGTTACATTATAACCTCTGATTCATTTGGTACGGTAGTCGGATGTCTGGCTATTCAATTTAATGATATATATGGAGTGAAGTGTATATATAACTTCCTTGAAGTGGTAACCAATGTGGTGTATTTTCGAATTCATTTCGCCGTATAACTACTCCAACCGATGAGCTTATATTCAGTGAATTGTATTTACTACTTCTTAGAAGGGAATAGTATAACATTTTGATAAAGTATTCATGTTTAACATGTTTTCCTAGACTAATAATTATCATATTTTGTGTACCCATGAATGATATTTTTATGGTCATCCAATGTTTTTACAAGATTTACAGTATTTAAAGAAGAATAGAGTGAAGGATGGGATCAAGGAAAATCTATGAATGTTAAACATGAAATGAAACCAGGTGTCATTTTAAATAGTTTTTTATTTTATGAAAAAAATAGATTGTGATATAAAGTGTCCAATGTATAATTTTTGAGTTGTTATGTATGGGTTATGGCCTAATTATCTAAATCTATATATTTGAATAGATCATATATGTGAATAAAATTCAAATTATTGACTTAACTCAATATTATGTAGTGTTTAAGGATGCATCCTTATAATTTCATGAAGGTTTTTCATGATACATGTAACAAACATGCTTGTGATAATAATAAATAATAAGTGAGGTGTTAATATAGAAGAAGTTGGGTAGTGCATGTACACATGCAAACATAAATTCTTAATAATTTGAGTAACCCAAAATATAATTGGAAAATATAACAAAAAATAATAAATGAAAAAAATAGATGGGATAGGGGTTTATAATTCATGATGATTTTCTGAAATAATTGAGATTTTAAAAGTATTGTCTTACATAACATAATTGTGAAGAATTATATTGCATCTCTTGTACACATTTATTAAGGCCATATCTTTATTTTAAGAAGAATGAATATCTTATCAATCATAGTTACACAAAAAAAACTAATTAGGTAGTGGTGATTGAATTTATTCTGGATGACACGTATCGTTGCAAAGATACATAAAAAAATAGATGATCAATTCATATTTAATAATCTAATGGAGAAAGATAAAAACCCATCATATTGTTAATCAATCATTTAAGAAAAGAGATATTCTCTCTGTTGGAGCAAGGAGTAGGATAAATCTATTTTGTGATTCATGAGATGATGTCTACAGTGTTAATTCTAGAGAACAAAAGTGTGGATTCGGGTAACACTATGAGATGAAGTATAACGAAAATCCTATGATGATTGAGGAGAAATATAATATTTCTTTTTATCCAGCACTGTAATTGATAATAATATTAAAGTGGGGAATCTGTGTTGGAGAGAATGACCAAAAAATATTTAGCAGGTCTTTATTCTGAACTATATAAATCCTTTTGTTCTTTTCCATTGTATTTATAACATTATATGTGGTATGGTTTAGAGGGAAAAGAAGAGTGGATTGAATATTTAACCATTTATAATGGATTAATTGAAAATAAATTTTTTTAAATTGTAAAACTGATCATTGATTTACCCCCTAACCCTCTAAATTAATGGGATCACACTGGTCAGAAACATTAAGAAACAACATTAGTGGATTAATAAAGGAAGATAAATGTGTAAATAATCACATTTTTATACCTAGGTCAATGGGTTAGAATCAGTATATTCATTATCACTTCACTCCATCCCCAGAAAAAGGGTGAGTAATAAATAGATCTACAATTATATCCCATTTCTATCGATAACCATTCTTCTCAGGCTTTACCACGTATCAAATAAGATATGTATAGACAATCAATCTGTATAAGACCATGTTTTCATTAATCATTACCTTTTCATTTCATGGGTGTTGATAGAGTTTTGGGATTATAGAGTGGGTTTTATCATATAAAAATACATTAATATATCCATTTTTAGTAATATCTTACAATTTTGTATATTTGGATGTTTTTAGCTATGTATATTATAGTAAATATTAATTTTAAAAACAATAAATATTTGTTTCTGATAAATTTAAAAACATACATATTTACATAAATCCTTTCATCATAAATAAAAAACTTCTATATTGAATAAAAATATGAAAAAATACAAAAATTGTTACATATGAAATTATTTTGAAGGAAAAAACATACATATTGTATATTTTTAATTTAAATTATATATTACACTTTCCAGAAAATATTTAATGTATTAAAATATCAATATTGGAATTGTATTAAATATTGATAAAATTCACAATGGATTTGATTTTATAAAATAAAAATATTATGTGCATTGATAAATATAATATGTATTAATTTATTTAAAAATAGAAAACCATACACATATTTTTTTATGCTTTCATATTATTATGAAGTAATAAATATTATGAATCATAAAATAGAATATGTTTCAAATATATTCTTTATAAATGTGGTGAGACATGGAATTTCAAATTTCACAAGTACTACTAATATCTTACGCATTTACCATAACCTATTATGTGAAAAGTCCCATTTTAAACTAGATTATATTTTAGGATTAATAATTCTATTATTAGTTATAAAATATTTAAAATTAAATATTCTGTTAGGTAAAAAAATACATTTACTACCATTTTATCTATAATATGATTTTTGAAAAAATAATATCACAACATAGTAATGCTCAATGTGTCATGGAATTCCTTCATTAAATCAATTAAGATGGTCTACTGGGATTTTAAAAATTGGAAACACCTAGTTGAATCATAGTGTGATTCATGCATTTGATATTTTAAATTTATAAAAAAACATCCCCTTTTTATTTTTCCCTTTTTATGAACATTTATGACAATTAATTAATTCATTAAGTCAATTGGGTTCTCTTTCAACAGTCTCTATTTGTGGATTCGAGAGATCTTTCATAGTAATACAAGAACAATTTTATTAGTGAGGTTTCAATCATTTAAACAAATTATTTTCCTTATAAATCATATAAAATTTAAGTAAATAACTATATAATTTAAAATAAAACAATGTTCAATGTCATATAAAACATGTAAAACTAAACCTTAACGAACAACCAAATATTATTATTAAAATGTTACAACTATAACCTTTACGTTGAATAGGTGGGTATAAATTAGATTAATGACATTATTATTAATATATAAAGGCCGTACTCAATAGGAATTTATTTATAAATTCGTAATAAATGAGCAATCAATATTAAGTAAAGTCAATTTATTCTATAAAAATACATTTTTTTTCAAAAATATTTTTTTATTTATTTTTTAGAGAATATTATAATTAATTTATTTATCATTTAAAAATTTTCTTTATTAAAAATAATATCAATTTTTAAATAATAATATCAAAATTATATTAGGGTGAATATTTCAAAGTTTTCTGAAAAAGATGATTTTTATGTTAATAGTGAAAATGTTAGTTATGGTTGAATTTTTTTATTTAAAATATTTTTAATCATATATCATATATTAATTTTTTTAATGTTACCTTATTTATCTAATATTATAAATAATTATTTTAATATAATTTCAATACAAGTTAAGATCTAATTTTATATAACAATATTTTTATAAATAAATGGAATTTTTCTAAAAAAACATTCTATTTCGTTCCATTTTACTTTTCAATATTAAATTAACTTATAAAAAATAATGGAGTTAAATAATTAAAATTGATTTCTATTTTTTTAATTAGGAGATACAATATTTTTAAATATGTCCCTCTTATTTTTGGTCATTAATAATAGTAACTATAGTAAGTAATGATCATCAATACAAGCATAAATCAGGTAATTAAGGTTATAAATAATATAATAAGGACTCAAAAAATGAACAAAAAAGTTACCTATAACCTATTAGATGAATGAAATTCAGAAATTTCTATAAAATATTAAATAACAAGGCATCATTGTGAAATAAAACTTTAATTTTCCCTTTTTAATATTTTAGTAATAATAAATAAAAATTGACACTTTCTTACATTTATAATCTATAATATATTGTGATAGGGATAAAAAAATTATTTTAGTTATAAATGAGTTTTTAAAGATATTTTTATGTCATTTTTTTAATTTTTAGTAATGAAATAATTACCTTAAATGTATAAGCATTGTCGAATCATCCCTTTTGCAAAGAGTGGAAATATCAAGTAAATCATTTTATAAATAAAAAATTCTATATTATTTGAGGGATTTAAAGATCCCCAAGAATTTAGAATATAAAAATAAAATATTATATATATTTATAATTTTTAAATTAAAATTTCTTTACTATCATATAGTTTTCAGTGTCAAATTATTTTAATAGTGTTAAGAAATGACATAAATGATATTTTATGTTAAATTCATTATAATATTTTATTTAAAAATAATATTAATGTTGAATGATTAAAATTAAGAAGATAAAAATTTCAAAAATTTCATTACATTGAATTTTATGAGAAAATTTCCACCTTATAGGTAATATTATTACCCTATAATATTGAAAATTGAATTACTACAACTAATGTTAATATTAGTTAACTAAGGGGTTAAACCAAAATATAAGGGTTTAAATTATATATTAAACTATATAAATTTGATTGGGTGAATATATTATTACCATTTTATCATTATATTAAAATAAATATAATTTTTAAACCATCTAAAATGAGTTAGAAACATATTATATTATAATATTTCATGCATTTAAAAAAAATACATTAATCATATTTTAAAATAAAAAACATTTTATTAATTTATTTGAAATTCCTAAAAAACTATCATCAAAAAATTTAATTATATATGGTTTAATATATCATACCTTATACATTTAAGGTCCATTAATCCTTCTATAGTAACTATATTGACTCATAATGAGTAAAAGACATTATTATCGTAAAAATAAAAAAAAGGGTTAATGGAGGGTTAGAATAAAATTAAATGGGTTTAGAAATCACATAATATTTTATAAAATTTATTTAATGAGATTATTAATTCTCGTAATTAAATTACGTTATAATTTTACAAAATTGGATCAATTGGAATGTGAAAATTAATTTATTACATTATGAAATTCTAAGAATGCCCTTCCCTCACTTATAGATAAACACCCACTATCCTCTTATATTCATACTTAAATAGTTATTTAGAACATCCAATACCTAACAAAATACCATAATAATACCCCTTAACACATTCTAGAGGTCTCATTTTTGGATGAATAACAACATTATAGGGATTAATGTGTAATGCGACATAGGTTTTCTAAAAAAGAGTTATAGAATTTAGAAAAATGTTTTAGTTTTATTTCATATTTTATATCCTTAAAATATTATTAAAAAATAATTGAAATTATAATATATATATATATATATATATGTTTTTACATTAATGGAATACCCTATATTCATATCCACTTCCACCAAATGGGAAACAAATCATTCATTCATGTGTACAACGAACTACTGCCTCACAAATTGATATAATTTATTTTCCATCACCACCTATCATGAATGGTTTTAAATTTGGATTTAATTTTGATATATGATATTAATTAATTATTTTTCAATCCTGAAATATAATACACCATCTCACTTCATACATTTTCATCCATTGAAAAAGTATAACATCGGTTGGGCATTTGTGTCGATTATCACCTCCATGAAGTGATATATTTTGATTTCCCATACCACTTATCATGGATGATATTTAAAAGTTTAGTTTAATAATTAATATTTTATTTAATATATAGTTATCATTCTTTATATATTAACGAAATTACAGTTTTCTAACATGATCATTTAAAAATCCAATTATTTATCATGCATACGTATGAGTTACCATCTCGATGATTATAATTTAGTTTATTTTTCATAACAGTGTTTCATGGTTGGTTATAAAATTATAATTGATGTATAAAAATGATTATTATTTCATGATTATTATTTTAAAGATGAAAGAACAATTAATACTTTTACTAATTTCAATATACCAAATACTTTTTGGACCTATGAACTAAATATCATAAAAAATATGATGTGAATATAATTGTTTAAGTAAATAAATATAACATTGTAATAAATAAAATAGAAGGAATAATAAAAATGAAAAATATTCTCAATAGAGTAAATAATTAATATAAGTATATTATTAAGGAATATAATGAATGTATGAGATTATTCAAACCCGAGGAAAAGGGTTTTATAACTCATTTGATTTTTATTGTGTTATATTACATCCTCTATGTCATTTATATTATAAGATTATGAATTCAATTAAATCTGATTATTTTATGTTTTTTCCACTTATTTGATGTGTATTTAGATTTGTAACACAAAATCACTTCATTAATTAATTCTCACTTTGATATTTATCAGAATTTATTAACACAATCTTCATTCATTGGGTTATATCACATATTCATGGGTTATATTTTTTAATGATTATTTATAACATGAATATTTATTGATCTATGATGTAGTTACACTCATCGTATGTGTATTTACATATTTTTATAAAGAACCACTTCTTTTATTAATTTCTCACTATAATGATATGGTCTTTTTATGGGTATTCACATCTCACTTTTATTTTTGCGAGACTTATGTTGTATTTTCCACATGATTCATTCATGTGGTTTTTAATTTAATCCATTGATATTATAATCATATTAAGGGTATTTAATGCTTCATTTTATGTAATTTATTTCACAGGGTTTATGATTCAAATGTTTAACTCAGTGGTAGGGTTTCTTTAATAATTTAATTATTACATAGGATTATTTATATATAAGTCTCTATTGGGGATATTAATATATGTTTCGATATTAAACATGATATATTTTATACTGTTATATTTATTTATGGAAATTATACGGTTCCCAATGATTTTTCTCTCCTTAACCACTCAAAATAACAAAATAACACATTTTCTGAAAATGAATTTGTTTTTTCTACTCTGAATATAATATCTTCTTCCATGTACGTATTTCCTATAATATATTTAAAACTATGTTTTCGATATTTTATAATGATTTATTAAATAAATTTTTACACATTTATTAATTTTTTACAAAATGGTTTATTAGGAATAATTTTTTCACTTTAAAAAAAGTACTTTTTATCTTTATACCGAAAAATTTATTATATTATTTTTTTTACAATAAGAAACATGCACACAATTACTAACCATTCCGACTACTCAATAATTTAGAGCATACATTAAATGTTTTTATGATTACTTTCAATGAATTTTTTTCCTAATGTTATATACATTGTTAGTTTTAAAAAGTAAATTTTTCATGAAAAGAGAATTTTCCTCAAGAAGATTATTAATGAATTTTTTATTATATTTATATTCATCAAAAATAAAAACCTTTTTTTTTTAATTTGACCGACTGGGGGTAATTTTTGTTGATTCCATCCTTGTGCTTTATCTATATGGTTTATGATGAGTTTCATTGGAAAAAATATTAATATTTTTTGCTGATTTTTTTAATATAAGTATTGATTCCATCCTTGTACTTTATCTATATGGTTTATGATGAGTTTCATCATTATTATTCTATATATTTTGGAATAATGACCTCTTTCACCATAGTGATCATACCAGAGTTATTTTGGACATATAAACTGAAAATAATGAAAATATTAAACATGAAATTAACTATTTATGTAATATAAAAGGAATAATAATAATGGAATATTTTATTTATAATGTAAATAATTAAAATATTCTTATTATTAATAATGATAAAGAACGTATGTGATGGGTTTGGCTAGAGATAAGGGGTTTCATAACACATTTTCTTTTCATTGGGTGAAATTATTTTATCATTGTCTTTGATAAGAAAAAATTATGAGTGTAAAGAGTTTTTTTATTTTATGTTTTATTTCAACTTTTTTTTTGTGGATTTACATTTTTTACACAAAATAAATTTACTAATTAATTCTTTTTCTGATATTTTTAAGTATTTATTAACTCAATATTATTTCAATGGGTTATATCACACCTTAATTGATTATATTATTCAAATATTATGTCTAAAATATACATTTAATGATTTATATTTTCTTTCCAGATGTGTTATTTAAATTTTAATTTATTAAATACAATAATTTTTTTGATTAAATTAAAACCCTAGTTATATGATGTTTGTAATTTTTTCTCATCTCACTTTTATTTTCACAATACATATATCATACTCACCACATTCTTCATTCATGTGGGTTATATACCAATACTTCGGTATTTAATACCATGAATTAATTTATATTTATTTTATTTAATATTTCATTGGAATTTATTTCTTTCATAGGGTTCATGATTCAAAAGTCACTAAATTGATACAGGTTTATTTAAAAGTCTCATAATTATTCCAGATTTTAATGTTTAAGGATCAACTAGGGAAATTATTATATATGTCTATCATGAACGAAATATAATTTATTAATCAATTTTTATTTATATAAATTACATGTTTTTCTTTAATTTTCCCATCTTTATGTACTAATAATACTAAAATAAATATGTTAAGGAAAAATAACTATATTTTTCTACTCAACAGGGAATGTTTTTATTACATGAATATATTTTACCTAAAATGATTTAATATATGTGTTCAATATTATAAAATGGTTTATTTAATAAATTTTTACACTTGTTTGAATATTTACAAAATGTTTTCTATGAATCCTTTTGTTGTTTTCTGAACGAGGTATTTTTTGAATTTGTACAAAAATGTTAAACATATATTTATTTTAACATACTCAACCTGAATTTAATTTTCTTATGTCATGAATAATTATTGTTTTTAAGCTTCCTGTATATATTTTTATGATTCCTTTATGTGATCTTTGTTCTAAGCATTAACAAAAAATATATTTCAAAACTGATTTTAAATAGGAAAAGAGTATTCTCCTAAATATATTTTATAATGAAACTTAAATAGTAGATGTATTCATCAATAATAATGACCATTTTTTTTAATTTTTATCCACTGGGAATGTATTGTAATGATAAAATTATTACACTTTCTCTAAATTTATTAGGATCGGTTTAACTGGGGGAAATATTAATATTTTGTATGGTATTTTGCAACTCAATTTATTATGTTAATTTTGATGTTTATCCCTTTCATATGAATAATTAATTGTACAAATTTTGTGATGGTATGTTCCCCCATGATCCCCTCTATGCATTTATAGGTCTCATGAAACAAAAATTGTTTGGTATTTGGATGAGGCATCCCCCATTTTAATAAAATGTCTTAGCATAAGGCCACAATAAAATGTTTTTGATGTATAAAATTTTGAATTTCATATTTATGATATTAGTTATTGATTTATTTGTTTTTAATAAAATATAAATTATATCCATTTAAAATGTTCTGCTTCATGAGATTAGTTATGTGGAATTATTTAGTCACTATTAATTCCTTCTATATTATTCATCATTATTTTTTTATTAATTAAATGGTATGTGTTTTTTGTTATTTACATTTCTTTATTGATTATTACATTTTTAGTCATTATATTTTTCATTGTACATAGTCCTTACCAAGCATTTGAGATCATTCATAATTTCATTTCTTTTCCCAGGATATAAAGATGGAATCTTCAAATAAGTTCCAGGAAGCATAATATTTACCATCATTATGTTTTTTTATTCTCAAATGTAATGTGTGATTCAAGTATTTATCTAGTTTATCAAGACTACTAACCCTTTTTTTTACGGTTGAATTAAATTTTATCTTATTCTAATACAAAAATTTAACCACATGATCTATATTACTAGGTTTTTGTTTTTTATACGAAATATTCAGTGGATTTTTATCTATATAGGGGAATCAAAATTAAATCATTATTTCTATAAGTTTTACAATATAATTATACATATTTCACTGGAAAAATTATATGAACCATCTAATGAAATATAATATCCAAAATTATGGAATTGAATCATGATGTTATATCACTTGTTCTTTAAATATTCATATGATATTCCATATGCTTAATGGATAATATTTTTTAGTATTGAGTGGTCTCTTTATGTTGTGAAATATGAATTTATACACTGAAATGTTTTTCTTAATTTGTCATTTATTTATTTGAATCACCTTAAACACAATTATTTTTAAATTGTATTGAAGTAGTTTCATTGAAATATAGGATTCAAAAATGATGTTTATAATGGATATAAATAATTTAGAAGGAAAGAATTAAGAAAAGGTGGTTTCTGTAAGTGTGTTGTTATTGTGTTTATTGCTACATATTATTGTATACTGGTTGTATTAAGGTGGTTTTATTTGATAGAATTGGAATCATTTGTTGAAATTCATTTCACCTTCAAAAATGGTTATATTATGTAAATTTTTAATAAATTACTTACATGTAAATTTATAATTTATAGTCAATTTGTTCAAGCATCTAATATTAAAATAAAATAAAATAATTATTTTAATTATTGTTTTATATGGTATATGTGTTAATTGGTGGAATGGTGTAATGGTTTTTGGTTTGGAAACAAGTGGAGACTCTTGGATTTGGTTTTTGAGATGATTTATGAGATATTTGTATGGTTGTTATGGGGTTGTGTTATAGTTACATGGTGGCATGTATAGGGAAATTATTAGTGAGAATAATTACGGTATAAATAATTACTTAATATAAATGGGTTATCAATGAATTTTAAATTATTAAAAGGAATGGGTCATAGATAAGAAATTATTTGTGATGACTAATGAATGGGTTGTCATTACACAGGGATAATGCATGTAAAATGATTATAAAATTTATGATAACTAGTAAAACATAAAATGGAAAACTGTTATGGTTAAAGGTAACCAATGGTTGTTTTTGTGAATGCTTTGTGGGAAATAATGTGGTTGGTTGTTGTTGTAGATGTGGAAGTAATTGTTATGAAGAATTTTCCGAGGTGTAGTGATGGTTGTGGGATTGGGTAGTATTATTTGATTAGAAACCATTATTTGGGATTCTATGTGTGATTGTGATATGTATATATTATATTTACCTTGTGAATTATTATTCTCCCCACATGAGTTGGATGGTTTATGATAATAATATGTTTTGGACTTTTGCTTTTTCCCCAACATCATGGTTGGTGGTAAAATATATGCCTGAACACTTCCTCTTCCAATACCTCAATTCTAACATAGTAAAAAATATTTAACACCCTGATAATTTAAGTTATATAATTTCAAATAAATCTTAAGGGTTTTAATACGTTACTTCATATGATACACAAAACCAAAATAAACCATTGAATGTAATATAAACATTAATATATAGTAGTATAATTGGTGGATAAAAATAAAGATAAAAAAATTATGAAATATATTTAGAGAAAAAAATAATGTATATTTTTATTACTAGGGTATTGATAGGAATTTAATTAATGTGTCTAAATAACCACTAAGACTGATTTATGATTTTCGTAACCCATACAAAATAATATTTTTATGTTATTTATTTTAAGAAAATAATTATTTTATGGATAAAAAATATTATTTATATAAAATACATATTTATGCATAATTTTATTAGAAATTTATTGAAAAAAGTAATAATAAATATCTATATATTAAAAAAGAAATTTTTCTATTAAATTTTTTTTAAATTTTATTTTTTATTATAAGATAAATTATAAAATTTTATAATATTAGTTTGAAAAAATTAACTTAATTTTTTTATTTATAATAACAATAAAATATAAAGATGTATTTTTTGTATTTTTCTAAAATTATTGACATTGAGGTGAATAGTGAAAAATACCATATTGCTAAAAAATAAACATTTGTAACATTATCAGGAAATAATAAATAATTTATTTTTTTGAAACATTTCTTTATAATATATATACATATATGTATTTAATAATAATAATATTTCATTTAAAATTACTATGTTGTTTTTAAAAATACAATGTTTATTGTTTTTAAAACAATATTAACATTTATCTCAAAAAACTAATTATTTTATTTTATTAAATGCATGTTTTCATCACATATAGAAATTAAATTAAAAAATGGATTATTATTTTATATAAACATGAATATATTATTTTACAATTTAAATTTCAATTATTCGCCATAAAATTATGATTATTATTATTGAATTTAGTGACCCAGAAAATGAAAACACTATTAATTTCAATGAATTCATTTATTAGTGTTTTGTAATTTTTTATATAATAAAATAAATTAATATCACATTAAATTTGAGTTTAATATAAATTTTTAATGTAAAATTAAATAAATTATCAATTATTCAATTTTGAATCAATACAAAATAAGATTAAAACCACATAATATTGAAAGCCTGGTTTATGCAAAGAATTTTTTTTCTATATATAAAATGTATTAATTTGAAATTATGTTTCATATTAATTATAAATTGAATAATATTAGATATAGATTAAATTTATATATATAACATACACATTTTTTATGATGGGTTAATTATATGTTTCAAAAGGAAAAATTAGTTACCTCTATAAAAACCAAAAAACGTAAACATAAAAATATAAGAACAAATTACATAAAAATGTTTAAAAAGGATTTGGAAAATCATATTTGTTGATAAATAAACCAAAAATCACCAAAAATCTATTATTTTAATATTTTGGAACATATCACTTATGAGTAGTGTCATTCCTTTATTAAGAAATAATTTATTTTTCTCATATGTTCCATTTTAAAAACATATAAAATGAGATCACTTTCACCATTTCAATACAATAATTTACAATACAAATATCCAATATTACACTCAAACATTTACCCTATTATAAGTACATTACATGTTCTAAATTCTTTGGTCACTATAATTTATCATATGTCAATCATTTTTAAGGATATTTTTAAGAGTATTTTCATGATTTTGATGTAACTATTACTCAATCCTTACCTATTTCATCTTATTATTTCAGGGAAAAAAACTACCATAAAATTAGTAATATAATAAAAGTGGTGTAAATAGTATTATTATAGTTAATTATATTAAGGGAAAACCCATGATTTATTCCTTCCAAACCACATAAAAAACCCAAATAACATCAAACATACTACTTCCTACATGAAATAATATTTTCTAATTTTTATGGATTTTAATTCAATATCCAAGACAACGTAAATATGGTCCAGCAACATATAAAAATAAAAATAATATCATTAGGATTATTTTATAATTATTATATATATTTTCTTAACCACACTAACCCATCCTGATATATCATTCACTTGTTTGGGTTTGGTTTAACTACCTACTTGAATAATGCATTAAAAATCTTTCATGGATTACTATGAGAACCCAAATATTAATGTCTTTATAAGTTAATACGAAAATACTTATTTCTAATGGTTCTTGAAAGGTTATATTATATATTTTTCTTATTATTAAAATATCATCTTTGATCACTAATATTATTGAAATAATTCAACACTGATTAAATTTTAATGGAAACATAATATAAAACTATATAATATATAAACAAAATCTCAGAATGAATGGTATATAGTAAATTAATAATATATGAGTATGGTTCATAATATTAATTAAATAAATATAATTTTATTATTTTAGATGTTGAAAAAACAAATTATTTACTGGGAATGGGTTTACACTATATAAATTTTACTTCATTGATTTTCATTTTTTTAAGACCACATAGTTTTGTGGAAGGTGTTAGATTTATTGCCAAAATTAAAAAACTTTATTCATTATGTGATGTTTATACAGTTATAATGATTCTTTTTTTTATAAGGACATTTCTAAAAGGGTAACTCTGGTCATTTTTAGAACGAATATTTTGGAAAGATATTTTTTGTTGGAATGGATTTTTTTTTGAATCTGAAGTCAGAAAAAAAAAATTTTAACTGTATTCATGATTCAAGATTAGTTTTTAAAGAAATTTTCAGGTGGATAATATTTTTCAAAATTTAAATTGGAGAATTGTTTTTACTGGATGATAGTTTTTGAATCCCTTGGAAATTGTTTTTCTGGATGGAATATATTTTTACCAGACATAAGATTATAACTAGAAAAACCATTGCATTAATTTTAGGAAAAAAGTTTGCTTGTAAAATTTTTATACATAGAAGTTATATTGAAGTTACTTGCTGAAGTACTTCTATTAATTTTTTAGACATAGCAAACCATATATTTGTCTACACTGAATGGATGATTTCTAATCATTTAGTATCATTTTTTAATTGATAAATGTTTTTGACTATAAATTCCAAATCTATGAACATAAAAAATTGGTTTATGGAAATATGTATTTGGATAAAGCATATTCAGAGAAAGAGGTACTAGAAAAATAAAAACTATAAAAATAATCATCATAGGAAGAAACTCATGAAGGATGATTTATTATAAATAAATATTGGATGGAGAAGTTACTTCAATGAATAATTGGATTATGATGTTCTTAAACTATTCCAGATTGAGCTGGGTATATCTTTGTACTTTCTAAAAATAGTGGTAATTTTAATATAGAGTTTTAAAAACTCAATATTAATGACTAAAAGATCATTATTCCCATTGATATTTGAAGTGATTTTAAAGTTTTTTATAACACTGGGATTTGAGGTAACATTGATGAATAATAATAAATATAAATTAATCAAAAATCATTGATGATTGAAATATAATGATTGGGTTAAGAAAGAAATTAAAATTTGAATCTCATACTGTAGACATTATTTTGGAGGATGTATGAGTATATAACTAGAAGTAGGATCATTGAAAAGTTGGTATTATAATTTTTATTGAGAGAGAATTTGGTCTACGCCTATTTTATAGTATTATAAGACCTTATTCTAGGAACATAATTTTGAACGGTTGATTTTTTGGTTTGAACATGTGTATTTAATATATAAAGGTTCATTCCATGATATTTATTAATGCTGAAAAAGCTAGTGGTCCATGATATTATCTACAAATTGGTGTAGGAATCATTTTTTAATTGGTGGTAAACAAATTTATTTGATCAATTGTTATTTTTTCTCACCATCACTTATGAGAAGGGGGGTTCCTTAAAAATAAAATTTTGTATTTGAGATAGATTTTGGTGAAAAATATATGTGTCTAGTGATTCCGAACAAAAATAGGATTATGTTCTCATCATCATACCGAACCATATAAAAACTATATCCCTTGAATTTATCATTTATTAAATTACATAATAGTGAGGCTAAGTTATAATTTTTAGTGGATAGAAACTCTAACAATTTGTAGAGGATTATATCCAGGTGATGGGAATTTTAAAAACATGACCACCAATTTAACCCCCCATTCAGAGTGGTGTTACGTACCTAAACACTTTAATTTATATCGGAGTAAAGGCTATGATTTTTAATTGATTTGTTGATGTATGGATAGTTTATATTTATTTAAAAATAGATTATTTCAAGATAATGATGATAAGAACAATAATGTATGGAATAATATCATAATAAACTATATTTATTCACATGGGTGTGATGTGGTTGATGTTGAAACTATTGGATTTCCACCTCGTTAAAAGGATGAACTAATTATTTTTTTATATTAAAGGAGTATGAGAAATTTTTTCAAGGATTCAATTTCTATTATAATTTTTTTTTGATATAATGTTTATAGAAAATTTATGGGTTTCTAAATGTCCATGGAAATTTGATAAAATTGTGGTTTTTTAAGGGAATTGTTAAAGTGACGGTTTCAAAACATCAGTTTTGAAGATGTAAATTTTAATATATAATATTTGTAGAGGAAGATATTATTAATCAAAATTTCACAATGGAAAATGAAATAATTTGAAAAAATAGGTTTTTGGGATATTTTTAAATTCAAACATTGTAATAATATAAATGAGAAATGTCATTAATATATTTTTCTAAGAAATCAATTCTATCGAGGAGAGAGAAATGATATCATTTGAAAAACTTCACAAAATTTCCACTACATATGATATGATGAAAACATATTTATTTAATATGGAGGAAAATGATGGAATTGATTTTCTAATAATAGAGAAACTCTATATTTTAGTAGAATAATACTATTACAATATATAAAAGTATGAATCCATAGATAAGAAGAATATTCAAGAGTTCGGTATCTACATCCCAAATAATAGAAAATGTAAGTTCATGTACAAGAGAAAACATCCATTAAAATGTTTTAATTATGAATAATTCATCCAATTTGACTCTAAGGTACCATGAAATAAAAGGGATTAATTTGGATAATATGAGTATATTAAAAATGTTATGAATAATATATAGGGTAAAAAATGCTATGAATAAAAACAAACAAGGAATATAAAAGAATAAATGTTAGAAAATGAAGAAGGGTCATGATTTATAATGAATATGAGAATTATCTATCTAAATTCAATGCATAAGATGAAAATATTCCAAGAAATATTATTAACATCCTGGGCCATGAAATGGAATATGATAAAAGTCATTTCAATAATAAATGATTAGTTAAAGAAACATTCAAAGAATATGTTATGAGATTAGAATGTAAATATTTTTCAAGAATAACATCCAACTCTTGAAATAAGTAAGACTTATTATTAATAAATATGGAAATGAAGATTTCATTAAAATAAAATAATGATATCTTGGGAAAATTAAATCACTTAATGTTAATTTATAAACAAATAAAAGATGAAAAAATACCTTATCGTGAAATAGTACATATAAGAATAAGAATTTGTAATGACTCAATCAAGATGAATTAAAGATGAAAAATATATAAAAACAATGAATGAATAATTTTTTTAATAAAAAATAATTAGAACAAAAATCATTAAAAATTTTCATAGAATCAGAATATTAAAAATAAGTTCTAATTCAACCTAATAATTAAAAATTTACATTGTTATTTTTCAACTAACCATGTATGTTAAATGAAAATAGAAGGAAGTGAATGGATTAAAAAGGATTTTAAAAAAATTAATTTCTTTCATAATTAATCAAAATTTGATAGTTAATCATAAAGGACTAATATTCCATTGAAAAAGAAATAACAAATATAAATATTCCAATGAACCTCAAATAAAAACATTCAATCAATATTAATATCACTATGGAACTATAAGATTAAATGTTTACTACCGGTTTATAATTTTATTTATGGATAAATAATATAATTATTATTAAAAATAGTCTCTTCTTTTGGAATGGAACAATTTAGTGGGTAATACTAGAAGGATGACAAAATCATTATATAGTAACAATGAAGTCTAGAAGTTGATAAATGAATATAAGAAGAAAAGTTCATAAGTTAAACATTCTAAAATTAAATATAAGTATGAATGATTAAATGAGGTGTAAGGAAGGTATGATTAATATAGCCATCATCTGAAGAATGTAGGACTACTATACCCAGTCAAATACATATTATCAAGAAATTAAAGTAACATGGTAAAATAAAGATTGAATAAATGTCATTATTAACCAAGTTTTTGATAAAATCATGAAAAATTTATAAGACATGAAATCTTGATGGTTGGTGATCATATCAATTATATATATATAAAAAATAATATAAAAAATTAGACAACATTATGCGGGAGCTGTTACAATTTTGAAGGATTATTTTCTCAATATCCAGGGAGTTAGTGGTACTAAAATCAAATTATGAAATTTGATATCCAAGAATGTTTTGTTTGTTTATGAACTTAAACAAAATTTTCTAATCATTGATAAAAATATTAATTATATGAATTTAGTTATCTTCTATAGATATTTTTTTGTAATAAAACATTCAAGCTATGAAACTCTAATTTCCATGGTAGAAAAACCTGCTGGAGAATTGTTCCAAATCTTTAATCAAAGTATATTTTTTAATTTGAGCAATAGAGATGAAAATGAATTGTGGAACATTAGACGTGGAATATTTATTCACAGATATATGAGTAAAATATAAATGAAATTAATTTTTTTGAGATCCTACTACAATTAAGAAAAAAACCATATTGTTTTTGAAACATGTAAAAAAAGAAATAATGGTAAAAAAAGTCATAGAATGTTAGAGATTTAGTCTATTAAACCTATTCAATCTATTGACTTCAATATCTATAGGCCAATGGGAATTCGTCCCCCAAATGAAATATTTAATTCATAAATATCATTTATGAGAAAACATCTATTAATCATGTTGTGTTTATGAAATAAAATTATGAGGCTATAGATATGTTCAAAATATTTTTAAAAAATGTTAAGAAGGAACAAGTTGAATATGTTAGATAACTAAAAAGTGAAAATGTAAATGAGTTCACTTGTAATTATATTGAATCTGACATTTCAGGGAATGAGATTATGCATCAATACAGGTATCTTTAAACTCCAAAAAATGGAGTAACAAGGATAAAAAACCAAAGACTCTAAAAATGGGACAAACAATGATTTCAATGTGTAAAATCTGAAAATAATTATTGAGGGAATAATTTAATATGACAACACATGTTTAAACTATGCATTCTATAATTACTTAAAAAAATAATAAATCTATATGAAATATGGTACAAAAAAAGCTTAATATTAAATAAAATAAAGATTTTAGGTCTACCTATATATGGAAGATTAAAATTACAATCATAATAAAATATTATAACTGAGTTGGAAAATAAATCATCCTAGAGAATACATTTAATAGAATAAAAAATAACTGTTAGAGTAAACGATCAAAAGAAGTTATAGAAAATTATTATGTTAATGTTATTGAAAATATTTTCAAATAAATACATAAAGAAAATGGTTGTTTTGAAACTTTTACAGAAGTAATCATGAATAATTATTGATGAAATGGAGTGAAACATAAAATAAGACTACAAAAATTTAAAAAAAATTCTCTGATGTTTCTAGTGATTAATATGAAATCAAGGAAAATAAAAATTTTAAATTCTGGAAGATATAGAAACTGGATAAACTAACAAACATTATAATAACTGAATCTTCTATTCAGATAAAAAGGAAATTATGAATAGAGAATCTGAACACACAGTTCTCGCAAATATAATCAGAATCACTATTTGAATATATTAACATTAATAATGGTTATATGTTATGAATAATGTATTAGTGAAAATTAGAAATAATGATACAAGGGAACTAGTTACAAGACTAGAAGATAAAAACATAATAATAACAAAATGAGTGTTTCTGAATAAATTGATAACTATGGACAAGTTTTAATAAATTTATCCAGGCTCATTTATAAAAGGTTATACACAAGTTGAAGATGTTGGTTTGAAGAAACATTCACTCTTATAGTAAGAAAAAATCTATCCAAATGTTGTTGGAAATTATTTCACATTGAAGATATAAAGTATATCTAAAAGATGTTAAGTGAGAATTATTAAATGATGATGTTGAGAATAATTCTATATTGAACAATCATAATGATTCATACTTGAATACAATGAATTTAAATTCAATAATAAGAAAAAACTAATTTTATAGGTTAAAGTAGGATCCTAGATCATGGTACTAAAAAATGATAATTGCCAAAATATATTTAAACTTCTTATAATAAAAGTTGAAAGAAATATTTATGTTTAGTTAATATATTATAAAACAATGATTTTTATAGTTTATGTTTATTAAAAAATATTTGTAGGTGAAAGATATAATATATGTGAATAAATATTAGAACATATGTGGAGGTTCTTTGAAATATCTTTTATTTGGGAAATAAATTTATTTTTTGGGATATAGATTGAAAAAACTAAAATATATATCATTTCTCTACAATAAAGGTATTCCATGGAGTTATTAATATTTTTTATTTATAATATTCAATTATTTTTTCTATAAATGTTTTTGATGGTATGAATATAAGTAAAGTCGAAAAAAATGATGAATCATAAGGACTTACGATGGTTAAATAGAAGGTTAAGAAATCATACAATATCATGACCATACTTTTTATATAAATTAACATTATTTTGAATATATAAATGTGGTCCTACGTAATATCACATGGTGGATTTGAATATAATTTTTATATTTCTTGAAGTAATTTTAAACCAAGGACTAATGCAAAAGACAAGTAACATGTTGACGTCGATAGATTTCATAGATATAGATTGGAATAGATACTATGTTGATCAAAAGTCAAATTTTGGAGGAAAATTTTCTTTGGTAAAATATGTGTATAATGGAAAAATATGAATCAATTATTCATGATCTTATATATAGTTGAATCCAAATAAATTACTTCTATAAATTCATCTACTCAGATAATGTAGATAAATTTTTTTCTAGAAGATTTGAATGAAAAAGTTTAAAATCATTTAAAAATTTTATGTTACAATAAGGGTGTAATTGATCATTAAAAAAATTTAAAATAACTTTTATGATCAATTTTTTTTCATCAAACACCATTTTATAATTGATATGTTTTCTCAGGATGAGTCTAGCTAGAAAACATTACAACAAATGGTAAAATTGTATATCTCTCCACCAAATATTTTTGAAGGGAAATATTTATTGTACTATGGATAAAATATCATGTTCATACTACCCCTTCCTACAAAAATATATATGGGATACCCCCACATTAAATTGGCTTATTATTTCAAATGGGGAGAAGTAGTCAAAACATAGTCTAAACAAATGTATGAATATGATGTTTTAGTTTCTATAAAAAGGGGGATAATTTTAATGGTGATTTATTGGGGTTATTAAAATGAATATACAACGAAACAATACTTGTCACCAAGGGATTTAGTTCTCTAAAAAATATTTCTTTATCTAGTAGTGTGGTTTCAGGACATTTCTCTTTGAGAAAGGAAATGGTTTGATAGAGTGTTAGATAAATTTTTGTTTTCATATTGAAAAAAAATCAAAGGGGAAATTGAAATACCCCTATTTTTTGATGGTTTTGTATTTTTTGTAAAGATTAAATGATTTTTTATTTTTTGTTTGTAAGTTATATATATATTTATATCTAAATTTTATGAAACAAATTTCTAGGTGGTTATCTCAACACATTTTCATAAGTAAATTTTTAGAAGGTCTTGATATAGCATCTTATGTTTATTCAATGACATTAAATGAATATGAAATAATATTTACTATAATTATTAATCATTTAAGTTGTTTTTTTTCATAAAATTTAATAATAAACTATGTTTTTAGGATTCTAAATGGAAAATTCTTTAGGGTGAAATTTTAAGAATCCATCGATTGTAGTGTTTTTCGATGGAAGAGATAGTTTAGTATAGAGAAAAATTAACACTAGTTTTCTATGTAACTGGTCCCAAATGATTTTTTTTCATATAGAAGGGATCTTGAAACTACTGGAAGAAGAACATTTTTGAGTTCATCAAATATTAAAATAAAGAAGAACATTTTTACGAGATGGGGAGGTTTATAAAGTTATAGTTTATAAAAACCCATAGATTATAAATGATATTTTTTCCTAGCATGAATATGTATAATATTTCATTTTAAAATATTATACACTTACAAAACATAGAGATAGAAACTACACATTTTTTAAATACTTAAAATCATTACATTATACTATGAATAAAACAAATAAAATTCCACTTTTTACAAGGGTACAAAAAATAGAAAATATATAAACTACAATGGGAAAATATTTATCTTTTCAATATTCATTAATCATCCCTCCCCTGAAAAAAATGTATAAAAAAGATAAATATTTGTAAACCAGTCAACATTATATAAAATATGAATATAGAACCTTGAGAGTAATTCATATGAATATTGATTTAATGAATGAGTTGGGATTTGTATGAGGTAATGTGATTGTTGGAAAAGTGATGTTACTTTTAAAATAGTAACCTAACCACTAAGAATAATAACCTAACTATTAGGAATACTAACTTGACCATTATAATATAATTTTTAAATAATAATAATAAATTGTGATATAAATAATATTTATCATGATTATTCTAATTAAATATAAATATTAAAAAAATATCATGATAAAAAATTAAAATAAAATATAAGAAAAATTTAAGTAAAATTGATTTTAAATTATTTTATCAAAATCATAATTTTAAAATTAAAAAATTTAAATTACCTATGTTAGATATTTAGTTTGATAAAATTAATATCATTTTTGAAATCAACACATGTAATGACTCATCCGCAGTTTCCCAAAGCCAGTGCATTATTTTATTATATAGGAATATAAAAAAGTAATTCATATAACAATGTAATGAATAGTTTAGTATCTTTAGTAAATAATATAAGTACATAAGATTAACATTAAAACCTTAAAGGAAATACAACAATATAAAATCTTGTTTTGAATAAGACATAATCTCCTAGATTATACTTGCATGTCATTCCTAATATACTTCTTCAAAACTTGAGGAAAATAGAACAGGTGAAACAGGTGATATCATATGCTCAGTATAGGTAAATAATACAGTGGATGCAAATATAAACACTAGGCCTGATGAATAACTAAAAATCGATTCCTTTAAAATTATACAAGAGAATAATATAGAAGAAATTAAAAATGAATAAATAATACCATAAAATGTAACTATAGATATTTTACTAGTGGAATAATCCGATGAAATATCAATCTCAAGTTTCATATTGAGGTAATGTACAATGCTGGACATTCTGAAATATATCATGAATGCCTCAGCTAAAAAAATCTGAAAATCATTAAGGCCTCAACCAAAACTATATCGTAAAATAGGAAAGGCCTTAGCCCAGTCCATATCGATTTTGTCTCATGAGACCTACCAACGCATCATGGGGATATAGATGGCCCAATATATCACTTACTATTTCAAATGCATTCCTCATATTAATGGGTATTAAATAAATTCATATTGAAACTAACATATGAAAAGTAAACAACTTTCCCTAAACATAAACACTAACTATTCATAGTAACATGGTGAATGGCTCCATGATAGAATATAAATATTCAAAATAATTATAAACAAATCATTATAATATAGTTGATTAAATCATAAAGGATTAGTCCCAATCACACTTAATATTCTATAAGAGTTTTGAAATAAGAAGAATTAGTCTTATAAAATTATTGATCAATTCTTGACATAAATACACTTTTACTTTGAAAATAGAAATTATTTTTGGAAAAAAGTTTCTGTAAAACCATAAGTTAAACAATATATTTTTCTAAAAATAAAATTAATAGTTTTAGAAATACAATTTTTGCTAAATACATATCATAGAGTACCCTTGAGAATAGGTAAGAATTTGAGACGATCCCTTGAATTTGGATTGTATTTCAAGAAGAAGGTTTGAAATTTCATTTTATAACATGTACCTCTACATAAAAGAAATAAGGATTATAGTTTGTAAAAATATATAGAGTATTCATCCAGAATTTATGATGATTATATAATAATAAATAAGAATTTAATTTGGATTATGATAGAAAAAGAGTAACTTGAAAGAAAATGGAGGTTCGGGTAGAAAACCATTCCCTTATGTCTGGATATGTTCCACTCTTTAACTTAAGGTACTGTAATATAAAATTATACTTATTAATAACATAATTACAAAACTATTAGACATTTATTTTATTTACTATAATTTTATTAAGTTTATTTATGGTTTTTATGTGTTAAGAGATTGAATATCATCAATTTTTAGTAGCTTTTTAATTATATTTCTTGATTGATGTTATATGTAATTAATATTCATATGTAAGGTTAAATGATTATATAAGTCATTGTTTACTTTAGTTGTATAAGAATCATTATATGAAATTTTAATTATAAACACATGGATTAATTTGGTTTTTTTTGATAACCATGAACTATTTTTATTATTAAAATTAATAAACTGTTTAAGAAAATGATTCTTGAACATTACATAGGATATATTTGATAGATTATGACATGTTTAATCCATAAAAATGGTTTCATGAATAGAATTTAGGAATTTAATAGAAGTTGAAAACTAGTCGTACATGACCGTGATTAATTAAAAAATATTGGATAGTGTTTTCATTTTTAGTATAAAAGGAGGGTAAATGAGATATGAATATGAATTATTCCCTTATCATAACAAAATTACAGTAAAATTAAGGAACTTGAGTTATAATAATATTTGGATGAAAGGAGGTGAGGAAAGAGAAATAATGAATTGAACATGGAAGAAAATAAAAGAAATGAATAGAGGAATTTACCTCTTAAATTTATCTTCATTGAGCACCTCTTTAGAGGAGTGTATTGGTATTTTTTAGAGACAAAGGGATTCTGAATGCAGGGAGGATCTTTGTACGATATTCTATCAGAATATATACAAGGAAAAAGGTTTCAGGGGAGTAAAGAGAATAGTGAGTGAAGGGTGGCTTTTATAGTAGAGGGGAAAATGATTTTTCAATTATTTTAATCATTATGTTATTATTTTGGCTCAAACTATGAATTGTATTAATTCATGTGACTCAATAACAGTAATAATTTCATTTGAGTTCGAACCAATGGTAATTTACATCATCCATGACACAAACATGGCACATATATTCATTCATTTAGCATATTTCTTAAATGATTGATTTTCACTATTCAAAAAAATTCAAGTATTTCAGAAAAATACAAAAAAAACATACCTAATTTTTTTTAAATGACTTATTAAAAAAAATCCACTTTATCAAAATAATTTTCTAAAAAAGAGAATTTTAATTTGTAAATAAAATAAATATTTAGTTAAAAATAGATATTTTAAATTTAAAAATAATTTTTAATACTTTCAAAAGTTAACTAATTTCTCATAAAATTATAATAAATTAACAACAAATTTTTTTTTGAAGAATACAGTTTTTGGAAATGAATTTTATTTTAAATAAATTTATTAATATAAAATTATAATTAAATATTTAATTCACACAAAAATATCAAAATCAAATTATTAATTTTTAAAATATTCAATCTCATTTATACGGTGCCTAGATTTTATTTATACTCACATGAGTAAGGTTAATTTTTAAAATGGTAAACTTTTATTCATAAAGTATAATTACTATTCCAAAGTGTAAGTTTCTATTAAAAAACTATGTATGTTGATCCTACCAGACTCTAAATATCTTATTGACCACAACCGTACATGGTAGTTTTCGAAAATTCAAATCATCAAAGTGGAAAAATTATATCTAAAAACTAGGTAATAATTATATCATATAGATATAAAAGTGTTTGTTCCATATAGAAATGATGTTGAAATCATTATATAGTAAATATATTTGTAAAATCATGGGGTGATACATCAGATTTAAATTTTCCAAGGTTCATTGTGTGATAAATTTAAAAAAAATATATTTCTTAATTTAATATTAAAAATTCTGGTTTTCTCATAACTAGTGTATCTTGAATTACATCATTCAAGATGTAATAATTACATAATATTTTCTAGAACAATTGGTTCTGAATAAAATGTATTGAATTTCATAAGTAAGTTACTGAAATGCAATAAACTAAATTTCCAAACCTTATAATTATTTTCCCAAAGCTAAAGACAAAAGCATTACCTTAAAATAACAATTTTTAAGATTTCTCCAAGTTCTTTTCAAATAGACATAGTTATTTATAATTATAATTAGGTTTATGTTATTAAAATAATTCTTTTATATTGATATATGATTTATATTTTAAAAAATTAACTATTATATGTTTTATCTTTGATATAATTTTATTAATTTTTATTTCATTGTAAAAATACCCCTCTCCCAACCTATAAATAACCCCTCTCCTTCCCCACGGAAAACCAATCCTCCCTCACATTAAAAATATAAAAATCAAACCAATTCCTACCTCTTAATATTCATTGAATATGTAGTGATGTTTTGGATTATTACAAATTCAATCTTTAAGTGATTTTTAGTGTCATACAAGAAAAGCTACAACGAGGAAAGAGTATGTTTCTATCACCTCTTTTATAATTTTATTATTCAGTTTCTTTTATTCCCAATTATATTCGAAATAAAATCTTATAAATTTAATTATGAATTATTGATAAATGATATTAGTGTTCCCAACCTACTGTAATTAACATATTTTTTACATATATTAATTTCAAACATCCCTTTCCCACTCTTTCGACAATGTCCCATCAATGGTTGGCTAACTGAAAATGAATAAATCACTAATCCTTTTCATATCAATGAAACCTATAGTGTGTGAAAATAAATTATTTATTATATCAATATGTATAGATATATTTATTTTAAACATATGAAATTTATTCATCTTATGTATAAATTTCATTGAACAAAATAGTTAAATAAATGCAAAATTTGAAATTTAAACCCAAAACATGGTGTGAAAATGCTTCCAATTCATCAAAAGAAATTAATTAAAATAATACAATGATTATAACAAATAAATAGCGACATTATTTACCCAAATTAATTTATATTTTAGGGTTTTAATTAATCAATGTTCATTATTCAATAGGTGGAAAAGAAACAAAATAAAGCCTAATTTTAGGTATGGTGATTCATGAACCCAACTCCTTTTTTAGGTTGTAATTCCTTCAAATCAATTTCATTATTTATATTCCTATAATTATTCTTCAATTTCCTTTCACCATTATTCCATTTTCATTTATTTATAAACATATTACAACCTTGATTTATAGGAAAAACATATTTATCTTCCAAAGAGACTTCATTCAAAAACACATATTTTACTCCTCTTGAGTTATTTATTCATCACTAATGAATGATGATGAATTTAAAAATATGTTTTCCATATTCATTTTGGAACCACATTTTTATTTATGAAATCATGACTTAATAAATTCATATTAAACCAATTCCTTTGGATGTGATATTTCAAGAATATGATTGTGATATGTTCTATGTGGCATGCATGATTATGTAAATATTATGATGTGATAAGTTAGACCAGAATTATATATTCTTCCAAATTATTGGTTATTTTGATGTTTCTCAGGATATAATGTGTATTATGTGTGAAAAGGATTTTATATTTATTCACAATGATGATGTTATGATTATGAACATATTTTATTCGTAAACATTATTCTTTCTTTGTTCACAACTATTAGTGGTATTTGAACACTATGAAATAAGGTTTCATTTTTATGAATTACCAAATTTAATCCATTTATAAATTGTTTCCTTAATTATTATGATGATTATTCTATGACTATGATGTTATTATGGTGATTATGATCACCCATATTATATTTTTTCATTTCCCTTATTCCTCCTCTTACTGATATTTTAGATCACCCCTTTCTTGGATGAATATCCTTAGATAAATATATCTTTAAGTGTTAAAATATATTTTATAAGGACAGAGAAGAAAGATTTAAATATATAATTATGATTTATTATGTACAAGTGATATATGGTCAATAGTTTCCTATGATACTAAACCTTTAGATCCTAAAATATATAAATATTTTTTGTATCTTTAAAATGATGTAATAGTCATGTAAGAAACTTTAGGGTCACTATAGTTTGTATCGAAGGTATGTTTTAGTTTATTTGGGAATTAGGATTAGAATAAATTTGTGACAACACTTAAGATAATTCTATGTATATGTAATCATTAAATAAGATTTATTTTTAAAAAAATTCTAGACATTATGTTCCTATAAGATATGCATTTAGTGTCAATTTCATAGAAGACTAAATTATTTATTCATGATTTGTTGAATGATGGTTTGTTAAAAACAAATTTATTTTAGGAAAATGTTGGGACCTTGAGAAATCAGGCCAACAACCCGTGTGATGGAAATTCCAATGGCTGTTCGAATGAAATCCATAATTCCACGGGATGTGGAGTTGAAAACATTATGGAAATGCCTACCCAAATATCTTAGGATATGAAAAATAACCCAAACAATGTGTAATGTCTTCCTTTACCCAAGAAGGATCAACTGACTATAAATTATTTCATTCATCAACAACAACCAAAATTTAGTTGATAATCCAATCCAAATTTTACATAATAGTTCATTAACTCAATAAAAAATATATTTTCTATACTCAAATATTTGGATAAGGAAACGATGACTCTATCCATCAGTCATTTGGATGGATAGGATGACCAATAGAGGAAATTGATAAAGAACACATCATGAAGGATTATGTAGAATATAGCATGTGAAAAGACATTATGAAAATATTTCAAAATAATAATATCCCTCAAAATGATCAAACAAGGACGGAGACAGATATCATAGAGTTAAAGGTAAAGAAAGGTGAAATTATCATGTATAATAAGAAAATATTCACATGTATTTCATGATATGTCGTGGGTTTTATTATAAAAAATTATAGATAAATATATACATTATTTATGGGATTAAAACCAAACCATTGAAAGGATCAAGATATATGAGACTTCATGAGTTATAATGAAGTGGTAGATGTGCTCCCAAATTCGATATTGAGTTTGGTTATTTGACCAGTAGTCATAGAGTTAATATGGAATGAACAATGTTTCAAGATAGCGGGTTAAATGAAAAAGTATATGTCAAAAATGTGGGAAGAAACATCATGGAAATTTATTTGAAGGGATGAAGAAATACTTCAAATATGTGAGAGAAGACCAAAAACCCATGAATGTCTATGTGAGATGACAAATCCAACCAACATGATAGAGGAAAGGATGAAACCTTATAATGCACCAATCGTGGTTCATTTTTTCAACTGTAGGGTGTAAGGGTACTATTCATTCCAGTGCACTAAACCATGGGTCCATGTGTGTAATAAGCATCAAAAGCTACAAAATATAAAGGAGAAAGAGAAAACAAATTCCATCACCACTGATTAAGTGGAGCATGAAAATCAAGTCATACTAGGTACACTTCCTATTCACTCAAGAATGGAATTTTTTTTTGATTCTGGTGCTGCATATTATTTTTTATCCAAAACATTTAACTATTTAATTGAAACCCAGATACCATAATGTATATATATATATAATCATTTATTGGTGCATTCATTGCAACCCAAGTGTTTGAATCATCTCCAATTGGCACATATTGGAGTATTATTCTACATAATAACACAATACATGCCATGGTGGAATTAGAGTCTATACAATGCATGATCTGAATCCCATTATATAAAGAAAAAATCAAATTTTGGGAAAAGTAAATTTGTTTTAATATTATAAACCATACCACGCTCTAATACAATGTCACGGAAGATCATGAATATTCATTGGAAAATCCCCCAATGGTATGGGTAATGATACTCTCTGGAGAAGCAAAAATTTCCAAAATGGTAGTGTCAAAGAAAGGTATCAACCTAACATAAATATACATTTTATGGAATACAATGATTTATTTCCTAAAAAGATACCTAGACTCCCCCATATCATGAGGTATAGTCATTAATTGAACTAATACCTAAGTGATGTCAAAATTTCCCTCTAGTATGAAACAATCCAATAGGTGGAGTTATAAAATTACTCACAGGTACATTTGAAAAAGGGTATATATGCCCTAGGTAATTGCCTTGGGGTACATCAGTTCTCTTTTTCAGGAATAAGGATGGGCCAATGATGTAGTTTATCGATTAACTAGATCTAAAAAAGATCATTATAAAGAAAAATTATCCTAAAAAAGGATTGATGAATTGTTAGATCAACTTCATGGAGTTTAATAATTCTCAAAGGTTGTTATTTGTTATATATATCCTCAACTAATGGTGAATACAAAAGATATTTAGAAGACTACTTTCTATATATGTTATGGACACTATGTTTTTATAGTGATACCTTTAAAACTAACTAATTTCCCTGGAATATTCAGGAATTTGATAAATAGAGTACTTATACACTACCCCAAAAAATATTTTTAATTTTTTATAATTCATATTCTCATGTACACTTAAAGAATCTTGGAATATGAACATCATCAATGGAGTGTGTTGGTAACATTAAAGAAGGATAAAATGTATTCTATGTTAAAAGAGTGAGTCTTTTTAATGAAACATGTCACATTTTTGTGGGATGTGATTATAAGTGAGGGAATTTATATAGCACCTTCAAATAAAATGGAAATTTATGAATAGAATAGACCCACTAGTGTAACATAAATCCATAGTTTTCTTGTCATGGCAGGGTACTACTAACGTTTTGTGGGAAATTTCTCATGGTTTTATATCCCGATTACTATGTTAACATAGAATTGGGAAAAGTATGTATGGAAAGAATAATGTATGGAAAGTTATGAAGTGATCTGGAATAGTCTAATGAGAATTCCTTTACTGACACTACCATTAGGTAGTGAAGGTTTTGTGATATATGATAACGATTCAATGAAAGGATTGGGTTGTGTACTTATGAATAATGAAAATGTAATCCCATGACTTCAAACTGTTGAAGATCCATGATAAAAATAATAATCAATGCATAATTTAGAGTTATATTCTATGATCTTCTCCATGAATATTTGGCAAAACTATCTCTATAGTGAGAAGTGTGAAAAATATATCGATCATAAGAGTCTAAACTATATATTCACATAGAATAATCTCAACATGAATAAAAGGAGACGGTTATATACACTAATAGAATATGATTTCTCTATTCACTACCATATAATATTCGAGAAATGGTTGATGAATCTCTTAGAGGAAAATAACCATCTTAATATATCTCTATAGCAGTTTGATAATGATCCATTCTTAATGGATATGAAAAGGATGTATATTGAATTTATAATAGTAGGGAATACACCCTACCTTTCAAATATTATTTCCCAAACATCTATCCATGATAATATGAAGGAAGTACAAACATAATTATAGATTCAATATAAGGTGAATGAAATAGTGTATGGGAATATATATGAGATTTATATCGATTGGGATGGTATCATTCGATTTGGAACTTTGTTTTTTCGGCCATAATTTCTTGAGATAAATATTGAGCTACTGGATAATTCACATATATCATATTTTCTTATCAATTCATGAAGTACTAAGATGTACTATGAACTATGAAGACACTTCTGGGGGTACTAACTCAAAATAAGGCTTTAATAGTTTTAGATAAGTTCTAACTTTCTGAGTGAGATTAAAATCCCCAGTTTCTTATCAGTGCTAAAAAGATTGGAAAACGTGGTCCTTTATCAGTGCTAAAAAGTGTTGATAAATGGTCCCTATACTAGTGCCTTTAATATAGATGATAAAAGACCCATTTAATAATGTTATTTTTAGTTCCGCTAAAGAACCCATTTATCATATCTTATAAAAGTGCCGATGAAGAAAATTTTATTAGCACTTATAGAAGCACCGCTAAAGTGTAACATAATAATAAATGAAAATGTGTTCATTATCTATGATTTTAAAAGTGCTAAAAAATGTTTCCTTTATCATTTATTTTAAATGCACTGGTAAAGGGACAAACTGCAGTGTGCTGCAACAACTCACTACAGTACTAGTGCAATGTGTTTAAAAACATAATTGTTCCTTTGTCTTTTAATCATAACCCAAACTCATGTTATTGTTGAAAAATCCATCCCTGATCAAGAAAAAAATGAACCTGTATTTGAAAAAAATTATTATTTTAGTAATAATATAAATATATAAATTAATAAAAAATGATAATTTTACTAAAATTGATGTTAATTTTAAATTAGAAGATGCAAGTGGAGTCAAACTAATCACACAGTGCATCAGATTGTGGTGTGGATGATTCAAACATGTCTCAAATGAATATTGTATTGTGGTCCGGAAGTATCAAAACTAATCCAATGAGTTTTCATGGTTTTGAATATGTTGGTAGTCATTTTTATGAAAATTTCATTTTAAAAAAGAAACACACACTTTTGAATCATTCTGATAACATCATGTATTACTTTGACATCAAACTAATTCATTTATGTCACAAATGACTCAATAATAATGTTACTATATTATTAAGAAACTCCATAAATGTTTAATTATTTTTTAGTGAGTGAATCTTTTTGAACTAAAATTTCAATTTTAAATTGATAACAGATAATTTTAGTCATAACTAAAACATTATATATAATATTGAGGTGAGGATGATTCATAAACATCAAAAATAAATTATGGATCATTTTAGTCAAGTACAAAAAAAATACGAAAACATTTTATTAGTTTTTCGTAGGTCAGTTGTCCATTTTACTAAAATTGATTCCACTTTTAAATAAAAATAAGTACTTTGAGACATACTGGTCACAATATGGGCTTGATTAAAGAGAATAGGATTCCTACACATCTCAAATGACATATTAATCATTTTGATAAATTATAAAAACAATAAAAATTTCTTTTTTTTAGGTTTTGAGTATTTCAATTTTAATTTTTACTAAAATATCATTTTAAACTAGAAAAACAAACATTGACTCATTATGATAACATCATATACCAGTTTGATATAAGTACAATTCCTTCAGGCTAAAAAGGACTTCTAATTTTTTTATGAAAATTATTATCAAATCCTCAATTCATTTGACTGGTTTTCATTGAATGAGACTTTTTCAAATAAAATGTCGATTTTAAAATAATAATGGAAACATTGAGTCATACTGAACACATTGTGTATCAGATTATAGTATGGATGATCACTACATGTCTAAAATGACTGATGTATCATTCATGTAATGTATCAAAACAATCCAAAAGCATTTTCTGATTTCTGAGTATTCCAGTTGTCCATTTTACTAAAATTGATGAAAATTTTATTTAAAAAGATGCACTTTGAGTCTTATCGGTACCATCGTGTGTTAGTTCATTGTACGAATAATTTATACACATATAAAATTACCTGAGGATAGTTTTCCTAATGTATAAAAACAATCTTACTGTTTTTTCTTAGTTTTGAGTAGTTTATTTTTATTTTTTACTAAAATTTCATTTTAGACTGGAAACACTCAATTTTTACTCATTCCAATCTGATTGTG
This sequence comes from Viscum album, assembly GCA_963277665.1. Classification (NCBI taxonomy): domain Eukaryota; kingdom Viridiplantae; phylum Streptophyta; class Magnoliopsida; order Santalales; family Viscaceae; genus Viscum; species Viscum album. The sequence continues at coordinate 450,623,787 of OY728139.1, read as the reverse complement.
TCTCGGTTTAATGTGATACCGATTCCTATATTTAAAAAAATTCATATGAACCATTTTATAAAAATATCAATAAAATATGAGCATTGTTGATTGATTTTTAGTGAGTAATTATTTTTGAACTAAAATGTCAATTTTAAACTGATAATGGAAACATTGAGTAATACCGGGAACATCGTGTATCAAATTGTGGTAAGGATAATTCCTAGAAATCAAAAATTGCTTATGAATCATTTTATTGAAGTATGAAAACAATATGAATATGTTTTTTTTTTAGTATGTCATTTGTCTATTTTACTAAATTTAATGTCAATTTGAAATAGAAAAAAGTACACGATGTCATATCAGTCACACCGTTGAGGGAACTAGAAGGAATGTGAAAAATACAACACTATAGGGGTGAAAATGTTTTGAGGGAGATGATGTATATAGAAGTTTGAATATAAAAAGGAATGAAAGTGGGATATACCATAAAAAATTGAACAAAATAATCCACCAACATAAGAAAATAATTTTTAGGTGAGAAATATTTTAAAAAAATTATACATAAATATGAAACAATACATTAATTATATGGAAATTTATTTTACTCTAAAAACATCAATATTACCTTTATGATTGGTTAGATATAGTATCATTTATCTTCGTAAAAATGCATTTTACATGGACAAGAAACTTATAAAATAATAAAACTCTTCATGGAGTAATGAAAATAAATAAATTTTCTATTATATAATTTTTTGGTAAAATAGAGAAGGTATATTGTAACATTACATTTACATATTTCTAAAGGGCTTCCATAATTATTGTTTTTTATTATATGGTATTGGTAACATCATCAAGTTTAAAATACATTGTCTACATGAGTATCCAACAATTTAATTTATATTATTTTAATTCTGTATAGAACATATAATATTATGAGAAAAAACATAGTATATTAAAAAATAAATGACCTTCTCAGAGAACTATATTTCTTTTTTTAAATGTTTTCGGGGTATGGATCCTCAATAGATAATCCAAATCCCTTCATTATGGTCCCCTATAACATAAAATATATTGTATTAATTAGGACTAGCATGAAGTGCATGTGGTATCCCAATAAAAGGGTCATACTCGATTGGATTTTCATCTAACTCGACATTTGTATAAGTTTCCAACTAGATAATCTACCAATTCACGACTGTTGGATTAGAGGCATAAAATACCTGCACTACTTGTGATTCCATTACGAATGGCTCCTTTTTTCACCTTTTATGTTAAAATTCACCTTCATAAAGCCCATTTCATCAAATTTCAGTTTAAGGATATTTTCAACCCATTTGAAATGGAAAATCGACACTTGAAATGTTTATAATACAAATTGTATATCTATTTGATAATCAAAAAATATGACATAAATGTATAAATAGGATTTTGGTACTTAGAACCATATATGTGCATCGCTTAATCCATATGCCTAATTGAACTATTTTTCGTTATCTATTAGTCATCATGTTCTTTTTAATAGAATAGATAACCATTCATTACAAAAATAGTGAATGATATAACATTTTAAATTGGTCCTCTCACTATCCATTGATGTATTAAAAAAATTGAATACCTATTTTTAGATAAATCCCTATAAATTTAATCTTTGAACGATCCTAGAAATTATTTATTATGTGTATTTGATATCTATCTTATAACCCTTGATGGATTCAAATCTCTAATAATTTGTTTTTTGGGATTCATTGTATGGATTAACATATTCACTATTTTTTAAAATGAAAAGTTGAAATTTTACCCTCTCTATGAGGTAATTATAATAACATCTATTCTGGAAATACATTCTCTCATAATTCATTCATTTTGATGAGACATTGGGAGATCGAAGATATCAACATCTGATAGGTAATCTGTATAGAATTCGATATCTTCTTCAACAATATATCATTCTACAATACAAACTTATAGAAATCTTTGATACATTGCATACCCTTTCAAAATATTCATATTTTGTTCAATGGGGTACATCCATATTCAATGGACAAGACTAAATAGTTAAACCTCTCTAACCAATTGAACAATCAGGTGAAACATTATATCTAAATAATTATGGGGGAACAAAATCACTGATTCATATAATATGACTGCAACCACCTTATTCATGATCGGAACGATCACCAGGTCTATAACATTTCTGCATATAGATAAGAAAAATAAAAAAATCTAAGTTAATTAATGTCAGAAATTTTGGAGATAAATGTAACGGAACAAACCAGGCATTAAATATTTCATAAAAACACGATATTAGTGTGATTTTAGTCCTTTTAAATTCAAATTAGTCATTGACACTGCATCATTGAAATTTTATGAATACCCTTGTGGAATATTTACACTATAATGGAAAATGGGAAATTTTTAAATTTTACAGTCTGGATAGTGTGTAAGCTGTTGGAGGTAGAAAAGTATACCTTTTACCCTTCAAAAGTGCCAACTTTTCCCTTGTCCCCATTTCAATGAAGTCAAACACAGTCTTGTTTCCATCTTTTATTTTTCTTCGAACATTTAATAATGTGCCAGTAACACTATAGAATAATTTTTTTCTACATCAACGACATCATGAAAATGTATGACATACAAATAATTCCAATATAGTAATTCATAGAAAAATGGCATTTTCTTCTAACATGATTTTTTATGGTTTTTTGAGAATGGTTTATTGAAAATATTTTTAATATCATTTACTTTTTTATACAACTAATCGACCATTATTTGAGATGGTGTTGTATATTTATTGATAATCTAATCAAATGTTGTCATCATGGATCAATATTTATGTTGTTAATGTAAAAATTTCCAATGTACTAAAAACCCAGTCAACAAGGAATGAATCAACTGAAATGAGTATGTGAGTTTTTCGCAAATGGGGTACCCAAACATTATTTTAATGATATATCCTGATAAATTTCAACAAGCGGGGAGGTAATTTATTATTCCATATAACATAGCCCTAAAAGTAAATTCTTGACTTTTATGAGCATTAAACATTGTAACACATGTATCCCAAATCAATTTCAGATCTTCAATCAATGGAAAAAATTATGAATCAATATCATTAATAGGTTGCTTTAGTAAAAATATTAGCCTAGATAAAATAATTTATTTGTGCTTCATTCATAACCATGGAGACAATTTATAATTTACCAATATGAAGGTCCATATTCTATGAGTACTAATATGCATAGGAAAAAGATTAATTACATTTATAGACAATGAAAGAATTTTTTTATCACCTCATTTTCATATTCAGTATTTTTGTAATCAACTTTCTTTCACTAATGAGAATCTTCTAGGTGACAAAGGTCCCAATCATTAATTATTGTATCTACATTACAGGTCAATTGTCTCATAGTTTCCTAACATCCATATCATATTGTAGAAATTAGTATGATTGGAATATAGCATACATATTTAAAAGGGCTTGATTCATTTTTCTTTTATCTATCTACCCACACTTTGGGAATTTTAAGAGTGATTCATGGTCCTTGCGAAACAATAGGAAATAATTTGAAAATCAAGATTTTTTTGAGATAATTATTATTGAACATAACATTTTTTTAACTTCTTATTTTGGCATGGTAGTTCATTTTCTTCCTGTAGCATTTAATTCAAGAGAAAAAGTAGTTCTGTAAAGATGTTGCCACTCCATCCTCTCTCAGCATTGAAATTATATGACTTCAATACTGGATAAAATCTTGAGTATTTAGTAAAACTGGTATACAAGGTATTTTTGTCTAAACAATTTAACTCATCAAAAAAAAAACATCGTACATTCATGAAGGTTATAATCAATTTCCATTGTCATTTCGTCCATGTGATCTCAATCATCATTTATATTGGTATTATATCAAATGATCTATAAACCATAGCATCGTCCCTATCAGTGTCCTCATTGAGTTTTTACCCATGTTTAGTCCATAATATATAGATATAATATATTTTGTGACAAATCAAATGGTCTTACAACTATTCGTTACTAATTTTCCTTGAATAATTACAACATAGACACAGATAAAGGATTTGAGATTGTTTGTATTCCTACTCTTTACAAACATATTGAAATATTTAACTCCATGTTCATAATATATTGTTAAATGATTAGAATGCATCCATTATCAAATCTTATCTATACTGTTGTATTAATAAATGATTAATTTTTTACAATAAAATAATAAATAAACATAATATATTCAACATCAAAGGTGAATGTTATAAACCAATCTAATAAGGGAAACTCATCATTTGATTATTTCAATGAATTTAAATATGTTATTTAATATGGGTATTTGAATTTAAAAAAATTATTCCCCCTTAATTCTTTGGTTTATCCTATGAATTCATTAAAAGCTAAAAGTTATAGATAAATCATCCTCATCAACTCAACTCTCAGACATTTATCATTGCATTTTGTTATTTGAAACATACTTTATATCTTGTGGACATGCACCTATGTTTCTTGAAATACTATAATAAGTAGTCATTAATGGGATGAATAATTCCCAAAGTATTTCACGAATCCTAAAAGAGATGAGGGATTAGTTTTAAGCAACCAATTGCAATAATAACTATTCGATAGATGATGTCAATGAGGATGGATGTTTCTTATAAAATAGTTGGTGGATGAGTCTCAATCAAAACATTGTAATTATAAATGTTGTGGACACTCATTAATTCTTTCTTAAATCCCATTAAGAAACAAAAAATTAATATATGAAATTAAGTAGTTATAAGAAACCGAAAAATGTTAAAAAAATAATTATATTTCAATCAATCAACTAGTATGTATAAAAATGTATTTTTAAATTTTTTAATACATAATTAGTTATTTCAAATACAAGGATATTAATAAGAGATTACCAGGGGTTGAAAAAATACATGTAGACCAAAAATGATGAATAGCTAAAAAAAATTTCTAATATATTTAATTTGATAAGGTCCATTGTATTTTTTTGAACATGTTATGTAGCAACGTATGGAATTTTCATATTTAAAATTTATGGTATATCAAATATTTAAAAACATATGAAGATTCTTGGAATTTCATATCACAGCATAGATACATTCTAAATATTCTAGGGAGTCCTCCACATCAAATAAACCGATATAATGGATTTTATGGAGGCTATCTAGTAAGAGTTTACCCATCCTTGAGATTCTAGGGAGGTCCATAAAGATGTTTGCATAAAGAAGTAATACACATGAAAAAGATATATCATAAACAAGGGATAAAAGAACACCAATCATTGAAAAGTCTACCCCATACAGATTTAAGAATATATATATATATATTTAAGAATGATGGAGTTACTGAATCTTTTATTAAAATAATGAAAAATATAGAAGCCCAATAGAGTACGAGAAGACACAACAATAAGACAAGAAAAAAATTATCTGTCTATAATTCTACTCAACCTTTTTGTTAGAACCATTTCCACTTCTGAAATTACAGGCCAAATAGTTATTCCATGGCCATGACTGACATATCACTCACCACCTACTTGGAGAGAGTGATTTCATCCATTAAAGTAAAGTCGCAACATCTATTTTGTTGGAGTCAAAGATTTAATCTTGCTTCTCCAGACATTTTTCTTGAGAGGCTTCTCTTATCATTGGAGTCATCATGTCCTCAACCTCTATTAAAACAATAGAAACAGTAGTATTTTTATGAGAGATAGGAGAATAAGTACCTGCAATCAGTTTCTCAACCACCCCTGAGGTCACAACCAAATTTTTTGTTATCTTATAGGAGATAAGCTAAAGGCCATCTGTATCCAGAAGATTAATCCATGAATAAATAAATATCAAATTACTCTTTAATTATTATCTCCATAAATAGATATAAAAAAAGATAAAGATATATAATTAATAATATATATATATATGTACACATATCATTATAAAATAAAATTAAATTGATAAATATATATATAAGTCTTATAGTATAATGTTACAACATAGTAAAATAAATAGAACACCATATTAATTTTTAAAATAAATAGCCACTGAAAATAAATAAATATGGTATAACCTTTAAATAAATTTCTATTAAAATAAAAAAACAATTATGAATAAATAAATTTTTAAATAACAACTATTAGATAATAATATTAAAACAAAATTATAATAAATAAATTTCCTGACATGAATTTCATAAAACCAACTTCTGTTGCTACATGGTACCACAACCAGACTGAGAATTGTTCTAATAAATCCATTTTCTCATTCATTTAAGTTATTTCCATTCCAAATATTAGATTTATATAGTGGTATAAATATTTATTTAATTGGTTTACCTATGTACTATAGGTGATTTTCTAATATTTCAAAACAACAAAAAAATCAAGCTTGTGGAGAATGTTGGGGAATAGATTTAGACAAAAAAAAAATTAATTTTAAAAAAATTAAAAAGACCAAAAGAGGATATTAAAATTATTATTCAAAAATAAAAAATATCGTAAACAAATGTAAAACAATACACAATGAAGAAAACAAAAATAACAGATGACATCGTAAAAGAATAAATCAATGATAAAATGAAATATAAAGAATGAAAATTGGAACCTACATGGTAAAATAGATTCCTTCCTTGCTAGGTTGTAGAAAATATGAAACCCTCATATCCAGATCTCGATGTTTTCTTTGGAAACCCTAAATTCATGAAAACAAAAAATGTTGGATGATGTTCAAGCAACTGGAGGTAGTGGGTTTGTGTGATTCGAGATTTTATGTGATTCAAGCTTCGATTCATTGAGGAGGAGTGGAGGAAGTGGGTGGATTTTGTGTAAGTATTATAATATCATGACTAGTTCACAATAATACATCTTGCATTAAATAGATCGGGAACCTTTTGGAATGGCTTTCAAAAAAAAATATGCTGATAGAGGGTCAGTTTATCAGCACTTAAGTAATAAGAACTATTAAATGGCACATTAACTATCACTTTTTTATCGAAGATAAAATCCATCTTTATCAGTGCTTATTACATAAGAAATATTGACTAATTAATAATTATAATTATAAAAAAATTTGAATATATATATACTTAATAAATTTATATAAATAAAAATATAGTAAATGTATTATTTATTTAAAAAAATTTCATATAAATTTATAATTATTTAAATGTATAATTATTTATTTATAATTATATAAATATTTTGTTAAAATAATATTTATATCATTATATATATATTTAATATGTATATATAAATATAGTAAATATATTCATTATTTTATTAAATTTATTATAAATTTATTCATTATTTAAAAATATATAATTATTTAAAAATATATATATATTTATAATTATATAAATAATTTTAAAAAATATTTATTTATTTATAATTTCAAATATATAACATTATAAATGGATTATGTACATTTATAGATAAATTTATTTAGAAAATATTATTCTATAATTATTTCTCAACATTATTAATGAATAAGTAATTTTAAGTGCAAGAATGTTGAAAATGAGTGAAATTGAATAATTTGAAAATAAGTACGCATTAACAATATTTAAAAAATGGATAGTTTTTGGTTGTTTGAATTGTTTATAAAAAGTAATTAATTATATATATGTGAAATCAATATAACACACATTTGATCTATGTTAAATTGAAAAATCAAACAAAAATAGATTATACGTCCATTGCTATATGTAATTTGTCTTTATTTTTAATTAATATTAATTTTTAATTATAATGCATCAATCAGTAAATATATGATTATTTAATGTAAAAAGCATAAATATTTTCTAATAGATGTATATTATTTATAAACATATATATAACTAAATATTCAATATATACTCTTTGTTAACATTATCAATAGTCATCTAATAATGAAAATATTTAATATTAATCTCAATTTTTATTATTTTTAATTATTTTAATTTTTATTTGTCATATATCTCTATATTTAATACTTACTATTTATTAGTATTTATAATTTTTATATAGTATAATCAATATATTCATTTTTATCAATAATTATTTAGTTAGTAAAATTTGTCATATTTTTTTAAGAAACACTTTTTTAATTAATTAATTATTTAATTATTTCATTTTATTTTTGCCTACATTTTTCAGTGTTAAAAAATTGAAAAGGATTCCTTTATGAGTGCTAAAAAATTGCACCAACAAAGGGTATCCTTTATCAATGATAAAAATAAAGCGATGATAAAGGGTACCCATTATCTTCACTAAAAAAGCACTACTAAAGGGTTAAATTTTTCAGTGATTTCTTTAGAGCTGATCCAGATTTGATTTATTTTCCATTTTTCTAGTGCAAATAAATACTAGTTATATTAAATTACTATTTTGTAGTAGTGTTTGAAAACATGAAGTATGATATTGCAGTGTATATCTGAAGGTGATTTATTTGAAAACAAGTTAAACAAGAGAGACATATGTATAAAGGGATGATGAAACCATTTCTTATACCCATGTAGAAATGGAAGAATTTCACTATCAACGTTTTCACTGGTCTCCCAAATACATCCCAAGGAAACAATTTGAAATGGGTTGTGGTTGGTAGACTCACCAAAAATTTTCATATCATCACTATTTTGGGGATATTTGTTAATTGAAAAAAATTTCCAAGACATGTGTAAGGGATGTGGTGTGGCTTCATGGGATTCCAAATTAAATCATCTCTGATCATGATCCATGGATGACATATAAATTATTGAGAAGTCTTAAAAATTATGTCGATACTAAATTTAATTTTAGTACGTCATATCAACCCCTAACTGATAGCCAATTTGAATGGACTATATGGACTCTCAAGAACATTATGAGAGATTTAAAAATGTAATTTGAAGGGGGATATGACCATAATCTATCATTTTTTAGTTATAATTTAATTATTCCTTCCACTTTAGTATTTAGTAGGATCTAAATGATGTTTTGAATGGGAAGTGATATAGAACTCCTTCTATTTTGGATGAAGTTGGGGGAAAAACTATTTGCCTTGATCTTGTGAAGGAGATAACATAGAAGAGTTAATCCATTCACAACATATAATAGATACTTAGATTCCTAAAAATAGATATACTGACAACCATCTAATAGAAGTGATGTTTGAAGACAAAGACATAGTTTTAATTGGAATATCACCATGGAATAGATTCGAATGGTTTATAAAGAGGGGTATGCTTAGTACTTAGTACATTGGCCCCTTTGAAATCTTTAATCACATAAGAGAAGTGCCTTATCAACATTCATATCCACCAAATATGGATCATGTTCATGACATGTTCTACGTATATCTCTTGAGGAAGTATATACTATAACCCTCACATGTACTGAATCCGAATTTGGTAGTACTGGAGAGTGACCTATATTATAAAGAGAATCTAATGATGATCTTTGGTCATAGAGATAATGTTCAATGTAACAAGACAAATCACACTATAAATGTACTCTGAAAAAACTATAAGTATGATGATCCAACATGGGAAACAAAGAAGACAATAAAAGAGATGTAAAATAACTAATTTTCAACTAAGAAGATGAGTTTAAAATTTTGGGATGGAATTTATAAAGGTGAGGGGATGTAATAACCTTGATATTATAAATGATATTATTTTCTAGAAATGAATGTTTATTATATTATATAATACATTATTAGACTTATAAAACACATCAAGAAGAATCATTAAATTGCTTCATTAATGAAAATCAACACATTATTTAATTAATAACAAAATTAAAAGTAAAATTATTTACAAGGGAAAAAAATACAGAATAGAAAAACTAAAATTGGAAAATATGGATCATCCCAATTTGATAGGATAATCACTCCCAAAATAACCCTATAAGAAGAAAATATATATTAGTAAACCAATCAAAATTATTGAAAATGGAAATATAAAACCATAAGAAAAATTTACTTTAATATTGATTGAAACAATTAACTAGTATTAATAGTAGGTAATGTGGTCATTTGAATTATAATGTGACTGTTGGACTAGTAACATAACCTTTAAAATAGTAACCTGAACATTCAGAATAGTAACATTACTTTTGGAATTTTAATTTTACCTAAACATAATAAATTGTGATATAAAAAATACTTATCAAGATTAATATATGTAAATAAAAATATTCTAATTCCATAAAACTAATATCATTATCAAGAAACTCAATGAAAATACAAGCACATTTTAAATAAACTATATTTTAAAGTATTTCATGAAATACATAAATTTTCAACAAAAAATTAAAATTACTTATGTTAGAAATTTATTTTGATAAAATTAATATAATTATTGAAATTAGTACTTCAAAATTTTATGTGGGTTATCTTTTTTTAAATTTTAAAAAATGATTTAATTTTCTAGTGAATAGTAATAATGAACTATTTTTCATAATAGATATATGATAAGTTATATCATTCAAGATTTAATAATGGCATAATTATTTCTAGAACGTGAAGTTAGGAAAAAATATATTTAATTTCCTAAATGATTTCTTAAAATGTAACAAACATAACTTATAATCCAATTTTTCTCCAAAACGTAATTTCAAAAGTGTTCCCTTAAAATATTTTTTCATAGTTCTTTTTAATAAAATAACTAAATTAGAATTATACAGGGGTTAAAATTATAAAAACTATTTAATTTTACTGACAAATGATTCATATTTTAAAAAATTCACAATCATAGGTTTTACTGTTGATATTATATATTATTCGAAAAATAAACCTCTCGTTAAGTATAAATAACTCCTCTCCCTTCCCTTGGAAAAAAACTCCCCCTCAATATATGAATCTAGTTTTCAACCAAACTCATCTCTTTTAAGATAATTATGATATCTTGGTACATTCTGGATTAAAAAAATTCCAAACATCATCGGAGGTTTCGTGCCATACAAGAGAAGATACATTGAGGGAGGAGTTTGTTTCTATCAAATCTTTTTCCTTTTTTTCTCAATATCCTTATTTATATCAAAATTCAGTTAAATAAAATTCTAATAAAATTAAATAGGTAGTCTATTAACATTATTTTACTGATTTTAACCAACTATAAGTATCATATTTTTTAAATATATAAATTTCCATCTTCCATTTCCCGCTCCTTTGATAATGTCACATCAATGATCGGGTAATCCCCAACGAGGTCATTACTAATCCTTTTTCTATCATCATAACCTATGTAGGGATAAAATGAATTATATATTATATAAAAATATAAAAATGTATTTATTTTATATTTCGTTAATTTATTCAACTAATGTACAACATTTTTTGAACAAAATAGTGAAATCGATGAAAAACAAGAAATATTTAGGAAAAAACGATATCATATTGGTTAAATTTCATGAATGGAAATAAATTAATAAAATAAAACTATTTTTATTGGAAAATAGTTACATTAATTTTAATAAATCAAATTGGTTTAAATTTTTTAATAAATCACTATTCATTAATCAAGAGGTCAAAAATAAATGAAATAAAGTGTGATTTATGGTAAGGGGATTCTAAATCCCAAGTCATTTTATTTAAGTTATACATTATTCACTTCAATTTCTATATGTATATTCCTATAATTATTTTTTAATTCCATTCCACCATTCTTACAATTTTTATTTAGGTATATACATATTATATAATTTATTTATATTCCAAAGAAAATGTTTTTTAAAATTGATATTTCTTCTAAAAAACATGTTTTACTCCTATTAAGTTGTTTTCTATTCACTAAAGATTGATTATTCTTATTAAAAATATTTTTCCATTATTGATTTGCGAAACCATGTTTATTAAAGAAATCCTGTTTAATAAAATTCTTATGAAACCCATTCCATTACATGGATTTTTTAATGACTACGATTATGATATGTTCTATGTGGAAGATATGATTATAAAAATAATATGAACTAAAGGGTGGGCCTGGAATTTTATGTCACTATTATTTAATTTTTAATGTGATGTATTTATTTCTATAATGTGTATTATGTGTCAACATGATTCATACTCTACTCACAATAATTATGTTAGGATTAAGAACATTTGTTATGCATGAACATGATGTAATCCTTACTAACAACAGTGTGTGTTATTTAACTATTATGAAATGATGTTTTATTATTATTCATTTAATTATCCATGAATTTTTCAAATGTTTTCTTCATGATTAAGATGATGATCCTATGTTTATTATTTATTAATGATGATGTTTCTCACCCATAGTTTATTGATTCATGTCTCTTATTCCTTCTCTTATTTAGATATTACCTAACCGCTTTCTTTAATGAATTCCCTTTGGTGACCACATGTACTAAAAAGAACATGGGATTTTAGAAGGATAATGAAGAAAGATTTAAATGAATATTTATATTTTATTACATAAAATTTATTTTGAATCCTTATTTTACGTGGTACTAAACCATTTGATCATTTAATGTATAAAAATTTTGTTTTTATCCATAAGATGAAGTAATAGTCATGTAATAAAAATATGGGTTTCTATAAGGGTTATTTTCAAGTGAATGACATTCATTTTTTTAAATCAATACATGAGTTTATCATAGAGTGTTTTATGGATAGTTGTTAATAATATCAAGAAGCTTCAAAATAAGAGGTTCCAAATAAAGAAGAACCATCAATAGCTTACCATATTTACTAGTATCAAAAAAAGATTTCATGAAAATGAAATATTATATAGGGAATGTATCGTGAAGAAGAACTAGAATTAGACGTTATTGATTTATTTATAACATATACTCTTATATATCATTACAATCTAGAAATGTTGACAATGATGAGATTTATATTAAATGACTAAATATTCAAGAAAGAAATTTTTTGATTCAAACGAAGATTTTAGGATGGTTATAAGAGATATTTGATAGTGATATGTGAGGAAACATTAAAGAAGAATGTTGAATTTGAATAAATTAGAATCCATGAATGTGATCAAAAGAATAATGAGTCAAGTGAAAAATTAAAATTTGTAACTCATGCTTCTTCCTTTTTTAGAGGTAGTATGAGTACCTAATGGGGGAAGGCTTAATGTGATTTTATTTTGTTTTTTATTTTGAGGGAGATGGTTTTGTGAGCCCATATCTAAAATTAATATCCCATGTTCTAGAAATTATTTTAAAATGATAATATTGTGGATAGAAGATAAAAAAATATTATATTAATGATTAGAGGGTGACCTTAATTATATCCAATAAAGTCTATGGTTCAAGAGTTCTTTCTCAAATTAGTGGAGGATTCTTTTTCTAAGTTTTGATAACAAACATTAATGGATCAAGGTTTATTTCAACCCACCATCATATGGTTAAGGGTGATTCCATCCCAAAACACATTTTAATATATGATATATCTTACCTTAAAATTTGTGAATCAGGTAATTTTGAACACAACATAGAGTAGGTACCTACATTGGTACTTAACCTTATGAAAACATATCTCTCAAAACTTTTTCATTCATATATTTATATACTATTGAGGATGAGTTAAAAAAATTAGTGGATCAAATTTGAAATATGTTTCAGATGATTATTTCCAAGTGATGGAAATTCAATAATGATCATCATTGATTCAATTCCCCTTCCCAATGGTGCTACATACTTGGACAATTCAATTTGTTATTGAAATATATTTTTATATGAATAATTTATTATAAAAAATTATTACATTTTATGGTATTTCCTCCCACTTTTTTGGGGGTTTTAAATCTTTTCAATACAACCATAGTTTCAAATGATTCTAACGTAAAATATTTTTTTTACTAATATGGGTTTATTTAATCAAACATTTACACCTTGAGACATAATACTCATTATAATACATAATTTATGTAGAATGGTCTATCTATTGAGCCTTAAATATTTTATGTCATTATACCTTCATTATTCATTTTATTTAATTTTTCATCTAAAACCATATCCTTAAAGGGGTTATGATTGGAATGTTTTTAAGGTTGTAAGGGTTCCTGGTAAGAAAATTTAATTCCTATATACATGATTATGATATGCACAATTTTAAATATCATATGTTGTACATTCTACACCATTGATATTTTATATCAAAATTATATTATTATTCATGGAATATAATTTCAAATTTGAAATTATATCTATAAATTTATATTAATTCAAACTTTCTTATGGTTTTTAGTGTTATTTGTCTCTATTTTTAGTTTTAGGAGTCATGTTTGTTATTATAAAAAATTATGTATCTTAATTATTTTATTCACTTCCCTATTTCTTTAAATTATAAAAATATAATTCAATTTATTATATTTTAATTTCATTTCATTCCTCTCTTGTTCTTCTGATTCATATATTACAATTACCATTAGGGTATTTTCATTGAATTTATGTTTCATTGAGATATAATTTATAAATAAACATTATTACATTTCTTGAAGTATATATTATCCATATATGACCCAATAAAACCTCTCATACATTTTTACTCTAGGGTATTTAGCTTTTCAAAATCCATTACTACGTTTATCTTTCCAAATCAAACTTTTTTATATGCAGTATTTTTTTTAATGCCTTGCCTAAGTAAATATAATAGTTTACATTACATTGTTCGATGGGAATTCACCTACAAATCCATACATATATTTATTGAAAAAATTACTCACTTAATCATATAACATTACTCAATATATTGTTAGTTTTATGGATGATTACATATAAATATATACAATTTATTTACAATTGAAATAATTGATACTCATACACTAGTAATCAAAAATAATGATGTTTATTGATTAATAAGGAATGTTGGTTATGTACAATACATATTATGTTATGAATCTTGTGTTGATGGATTTTTTCCATTGAATATTTTCATGTATATATTTGGATTTATAATCAGAGTAGATACAATATTTTAGTGTATTGACAACATTGAATTAATATATTAAAAATATAAATATATTTTAATAAACACACTTGCATTGTTTGAGTGTTTTTTATTTTCATATTTTTCAGGACCTCATATGGGAAATATGATACAATGGTTAATTATAGATCATGGATTTTACCCTAGGCATGAGTTAAAGCGGGTCAGCTCTAGATGTTCAGGTGAGGCAGTCATTGATAGTACATTTAATTAAAATAAACAATTACAATTATTTATTATAGTTTAAAAGAAAATATCTTAAATTACTCTATTTATACATTATTATAAAATATCATATTTTTTACCTGTATAACCATGTTAGGATTTGAGAGGAGGTATTATATGTTCTTCGTTGGTGGATTGAGATCAGACGATGATGTGAGATTAGGTTTTATTGAATTGAGAGGCAAAAATGTAGTGGTGTCCTTCATAACTATTAAAAATGTTCTTCAACAATGATAGTTCTTAAATCCAGGTATAGAATAACAATTATTGATTTCAACTATTATTATGAAAATATCAATCATGGTTTCTCATCCTCAATTCTTGATCTATGATTTAATAATCTCGACATGATCCCCAAAATTTATTAGTTATATTTTACTATTATAATTCTTCCATTTAATCACATATAACCCTCGATACAATAAATATTCGATAGTTGGAAAATTATAGTTGACCAATTATGGATTAAAAATGATTATGTTCTTTCACCCCTATATTCATTTAATTTTACATCATTGGCCTATTGGGTTTGTTGGGTATTTCTGTGGTAGTTATGTATGAGACCGAACCCCCCAGATTCATGGATGTTTCATGAATGAAAAAAATATTCACAATTCATGGATAGATTAAGACACATTTTGGGGTTCAGATGAGGCCTCCATGGTTCCCGGATTTAGAAAAGCAATAAGAGATTTGTGTGGTGCTGGGATGGAATTATGATAGGGTTCAAGTTGATGGAATCCTACCACCGAAGATGGGTTAGTCATAGATCTACCTAGATCTAGAACCCTTATGGCATTTTCATCTATAAATAGTGGTGGAGGTGTTATAATAATGTGTGAATATTTGTATGGTTTCTATTAAAAACACGACTAGATAATGTTTAATCTAGGAAGACACACTGTGTTGTCCCTTTGATGTAGCTTATAAGGCTTTGGGTGAAGAAAAATATCACACACCATTTGGACCCATCACATTCTTTATGACCCTATGCAAGAATCTAATAGTGTACTTTGAGATTACACATGCCTGGAAATATCTAGAGTTATTATGCATTAAAATAGATCTTGAGACAGGTAGGATACATAGATATGACCATTTACATGGGAATAGGGTAATATACACCATCAGGGCCAAATTCACCCGAGTAGAACCCATGTGGTTGAGACACACTGTGTACCACCGATTCACACCATGTACTAGGACATGGATTTATAACCCATGTCTAATGAATAACATGGATTGGTAGTGAGGTGATATCATAGGTTGTGTGGAACCCCAAACACACCAGAAAGTTACCCAAGGATCTTACTCTTAATGTGTATCATTCAAAAAGGCTTAGAGTTTTTCCAATCAGAATATTACATTGAGTGTTTTTCTACCAATAACATTGTAGTGGACTTTATTATGTTATAAATGATATGATGTTTGATATTTTGATCCTTTCCATTTTTTAGGTGATGCTCGATGATGGAAGAAATTAGGTAATAATCATCTAATATATCAGTTTTGGAAACCCCACTATCCCACCAGGATGTGATTCCCCCATATTCCTCTATACCTACTACGTGTTACCCCCTGATGCACTGGAATGTGATTCCTCTATTTACTGATTGGTACCCCTTTATTTCACCAGTTTGTGTGTCCTTTACCTACCATGTTTTACCCACCCTTTTGTACTAGTGCACAAGTCCTTCTATTCACTAAGTGAAACCCCCTATGGGATAGGGTGTAGGTCCTCTATCTATATATCTACTGAGTTGTACCCATATATTCTTAGGGAATGAGTCCTATATTCACTAATTGGTACCCCTTATTCCACCAGGGCACATTTACCTTATATATTTAGATGAAAATTTATATTATAATAAGGCATGTGTTCTCTATTATAGATTGTGGCCCCTCGTGCTGTGGAGTTGTAGAATGGTGAATGTCCTCCAAATGTATTTCATATATAGACATATGAAATACTAAGAACAAGAGAGGGATTATTGGAGATACAGGCTGACTTATCATCCGGGGCTAGGCTGTGAGGTGGATATTACCTTTTTCTTTGACATATTTTTCATTTTTTAGCATCTATCTATGATTGGCTTTGTTTATCACTTTTATTAGATTGATACAACCTTTTTTATATCATATTTTTCCTCCCTTTTTGTATATATAGGTATCATAATGTGTATGTTTATACTCGCCCCATAATGGAATTTTCAAGTAGGTGTCATATCTTATGTAGAAGACATGAAAATTGGTAGTGAAATCATTAGGGAATAGTAAAATATAGTTTCATTGAAAATGTTATATGATTAGACATTGGGATTAGGAGATAAGGCCTCTTACATTTCCTTTATTCATGTTCTATTTTGGTTTGGAAATCTTTTCTGGTTGGACATGTATTTTTATCCTTTATTCTTTTTCTTACCTTGAAGTACTACATTATATTCCCAAGAGGTTTATTACATGCATGTTTACTCTATGTGTTACTTTAAATTTTTATTCCTTTACACTATTACAATAATTTGGTTGGGTGTGCGTGTATAGGTTCATTTGATTAAGGCGTGTTATTTTATGTTTTTCCTTTTTGAAGATTTTTACTATACTATTGCCTTTCAAAAGTGCGTCTGGGTTTTTGATAAGTCATCCTTCCACCATCCCGGTGGGCCCATTTGTTATGGGTTATTAAACAGTGGTATAAGGGTAGTTAATTCCTTCGAATGTTTTTTTTTAATTTTCCTCTTATGATAATTTTTTTTTGGACATAGTGAAATGTTTTCCAAGTGTAAAAAGTGTGTTTTTCATTCTAGAGAATATCGTGTTGGTGCAATGATAGAAGAATCCATATAAGAGAACACTACATCCATGTTTTTTAACATGTATACTATGAAATATGTTTTCAAGATCAATGGTGGATACATCATATAAGATTGAGTCTTTTGAAAATTCTTCTTGAATATGCTCCCCATATATATATTCTCATCTATAGGTGGTATGTCCTGTTCCATTTTAGTTTGCCTCCATGAAGACAACCAACTATTTCATCGATCAAGGATTGTGAAAGTGATTCGTTGAGTGATAAGGCATCAGTTTAGGGGACTTATCATGTTGTATTCTATCTAGGTGAGCATGAAGCAACACCCTTTCTTATCATGTAGCATATAGTACCAATAGTATTTTATGATGATGCACATAGTCTTATCATGCTCTAGGAGTTCCAATGACTGATATCGTTGACATTCCAGGGTTACCAAATTTCAAGGACGCAATGTATTGTCTTGATTTGGTTATCTGAGTCATAAAGATCATGAAAACCCCCACTGATTATTTGGGATCACTAACATCTAGTGGATATTATGGTGGAAGTGAACACTATGAGCTAATTCCATCACCACCACCAGGTGGCCCATGGCAGGCTTAGGGAGCTAGATGATAGGGTCACCTGTAGTTACAGGCCACAGAGGGATACAACCAAGATGCAGATGAAATTACCCAAGGTATGATATATGTTTATTATAATCTATTGTATGTAATGTTACATATAGTGGTGTCATTCCTTCATCTCCTTATACCCGTTACAATAGATGGATATTCTAGCTTTGTTTTCATGTCAACAGCTTTGACCTGGGGTTCAAACATGGAATAGTTCATTGAAATCATACAGTGAATATCAAGGATAACAAGAACTTTGTGGATATAGTGTCTTATGGTTCATTTTGGTCATCATAGTGAATCCTTTTTATTTCATCTTGTGTATGGATTGGTTATTAATATTGCGATACTAGATTTAATTTCATCCCAGATGAGTTAGATAACTTTGAATAGATGGTATGCAATTATCCTTCATGGGTGAGAGAGAACTCATGGATGAGTGAGTTTGTTTTATGATAAGGATGCTACAACCGATCACCCATTAGTTGAAAATTTTATCCCTTATGACATCAGGGTTTTTAGGCATCTAGATTTATTTGTTAGTAGGGGACTTTGGGGATGTCTTACACAAGGTTGTTATTGGACTACCTCCAAGATGGGATATATAATTATACATTGACTTGTAACTCATGACCACACATAAATATTCTACATAAAATTATTTGGATCCCATATTGATGCTAGTGCGGGGGGTGTAGTTGATGGGACTTGTAGAGAAGGGAATCATTAGACCCACTATTCCCCCCTATGAAACTCCAGTCTTGTTTGTGAAATTGGAGGATTAGATATTAAGTATTTGGATTGATTATCATCACCTAGACTATAAAATTATAAATAATTAGTGCCCCTTTATGAGGATAGAAGACCCCTTTGACCAATTGTGAGGTGTGAGTTGGTTCTCAAAGATGAATCTCAAGTCCACCTAGCACCATTTGAGGATTCAAAAGGATAATTTTATGAATATGACATTAATATTCCACTACAGATAGTAAGAGTTCCTAGTGAGGGATTTTGATGTAAATATTTTTCCTACAGTGTTTATAGATCTAATAAACCATATCTTTAGAATGTATATTAAAGGATTTGTGGTCATCTTTATTGATGACATACTCATTTACTCAACGCGAGAGTAGGAGTGGTAAGATAATTTTAGATTTTTCCTAGAGTTATTTTTTGAGATCCAAATTTATGGATGCTCTCAAAGAGTCAATTTTGGATTCATGAGGTTATATATTTTAGGGAATGTCATTTTTTAGAATGGTTTAGATATGTACCTGGTGAATAATGATGCAGTGCATGTTTGGAAGCTACCCATGAGTGTCTCATAGGTTCATTTTTTTCTTGCATGGTGGGGTACTATAAGTGGTTCATGATTGAATTTTATAGAGTAACGTCCCCTTTGACCACCATGATATTGAAATGGTAGTTTTTTATCAAGATTGTTCAGTGTAAGGGATCCATTGAGAAGTTTCAGCTGAGGATCAGTGCTCCTTTTCTGATACTATTAGAGGAGGGGTTAGAGTATGTAATTTTTTGAGATTCCCATAGATATATGATTAGATGAATTTTGATGTATATGTAAGAAGTGATCTCATATGTTTTGTGTGAATTAATGTCCCATGAGAATAAGTACATGAAAAATGGCCCAGAGTTAGCAATGGTAGTCTTATTTCTAATGATGTAAAGGAACTATCTTCTAGGACAGTGCTTTATTGTATACTCAAACCGCTATATATTAATGTAAATATTAGCATATATTGAACTCAAACTATGATAGAGGGGTTGTTTAGTGTCCCTATAGGATACTCATTTTGATATAGTCTATAATTTATGGATGGGAAATGTGGCGGTAGATTCTCTTAACAGGACGTCTCATTCTCACTTGGTAGAGGTGGCATTTGAGTAGTTGGATTATTTGAATCTAATGTTGTTAGAGTAGAGGGGTGGCATTTTTTATTTACTAATTGGTGGAAAATACTACCCCTCTTTATCATGTTATAGAGGTTAAATTTGGAGATATAAACAATGAGGTTCTGGCTATCCATCTATCCCCAAGTTATACACCAGATTGATTCTATGTGGGAGGGTAGAATATGATACTTTTTATAGAGATGGAGAGTAGTTTCAGTCATGTTTTGAGAAGAGTTGATGAGGTAGTTTCACACATACCCCTTCATTGTATATATTGGAGTGGAAAATATGTACATTTACCTTAAACATTAGTTTTGGTGGGACGATAGGAGGCTGAGTCTAGATGAGTTTGTCTCTCAGTGTATCATGTATCAGTAGGTGAAGGCTAAACAAAAAGTTCCAATAGGTTTGAAATAGACACTTGAGATCCTAGAAAGTTAACGGGATGAAATATATATGTAATTATTGATAAGGATTCAATGAATAGGGACATCCCACTCTGATATCTGACTGATTTATTACTTAAACACAAAGTGGACACACTTAATTTTTATTTGGGAGAAGTGTTAAGTAGTATTTCTGAGGTGGTTTTAAATGGTGATATTTTTATACTCCATGTTGTATAATCAAAAATTATCTATGAATTTGATTCTCAATTATTTTCATGGTTTTGAAGAGTTATGGAGTAGGATTTTGGGACCTAATTGATGATGAGTACAATATTTCATCCCTAAATGAATGGGTAGAATGACTAGACTTTCTTGATTTTGGAGGCTATGCTAAAACCCAATTTTTGGGACATGAGTTAGAGAAATGAGGATCACATTCCTTTTTTATAGTTTTCTTATAATAAAAGTTATCACTCTATAATCTCTATTTCACCTTTTAATGCCACATATGGGAGACCTTGTAGATCACCCTTATGTTGGAATGAGATTAAAGAGACATATATAGTTGTGCAAGGGATAGTGCAGGTGATGACAATGATGGTTAACGAGATCTATGAGCATATGTGGAAAACATAAGGTGTCTATAAATATTAAATAGAATGGTGTTTTAGGTCTTTCTAGTTCATGAATAGAGGCTATGTTTTCAGGTAAGTCTCCCCAAGAAGGGGACTGTGGAGGTTTGTCCTCAGAGGCATGATACCCATAAGGTTCACTATGTTGTTTGAGATCCTACAAAAGGTTTTTGATATTTATTACCACATATAATTTACCGCACTATTGTACTAGGTGCATGGTGTCTTCCTTGTGTAATAGTTGAGGAGATACATGCAAAATCGTGCAAACATTATTGACAGTGTTGATTTGGATATCATGGAAGGATAAACCTTTGTGGGGTGCCCAATTGATATCTTTGATTGACATTTAAGGATACTATGTATATGAAAAATTGATATGTTTTATGTTATTTGGAATCATGAGAGTTGGTAGGAGAGATCCTCATTGTGATAGAGTTAGATGTAGACTTATTACTACCACCTTTTTATGTAGATCATTCTTTTTGTGGAGAGAATCCTTGAATAATGGTATAATGATGAGCCTTTTATTTTAATAGATTTGTCCTTTGAATATTTCTATGTATATTTTTGTATTTATCCACATAGGCAGCATGTCATTCGGTTTATCAGGTCCTCATAATTAATAAAATATTAATATTAATATATTTTAATAGATTCATGACCATCATTTTAGTGTTCTTGGTTTTCCTATTTATTTGTAACACTTATGGAAACCATGATACCATGGTTGATTCTAGAGCACAGTTTTTACGCTAGGTGTTACCTAATGTTGGTTGGGGATGAACATCTATTTTAGGAAGCTGTTGTCTATGTATTTGACTAAAATAAAAATTTATATATATTCATTTTATTTTAAATACCCACAACCTAAATTCATATACTTATACCTTATTATAAATAATAATTACATTTAGTTGGAAAACATGGATGATTTGAGAGGAGGACTTGGTTGTTCTTCATAGTTGGACCAAGACCCAATGACAATAGGAGATCTAATTTTGGTGGACTGAGAGGTAGTGAATGTAGATGGTCTAGTTAATAATTAGTGAATGAATTATTCACCAATAATTTCTCCTAAATTTTTGCATGAATATTCATTTGTGGTTTCCACCTTTTTGATTAAATTATTGAGCAAGGATTCTCATCAACTTTTCATGATCTGTTATTTTTGTTCTTCGCATGAGCCCTATAATTTTTATGTTATATTTATATAATATTAATCTACAATTTCACTTTATATCACCCTGTATAACCCAATTATGTTATCATTATCCTAGAAGGTTTGAATAAAATTGGATTATGTTTTATTATGTTATTTCCCACCTACATTCATCATGTTCATGTTTATCGGCCCATGGGGTTACAGTTTGACATTACTGAGGAGAGTTCGAGTGTGATAAAACCCCTGGATTCAAAGAAGTTTCATGAATAATGAGAGGATTGGTAATTTTTGGATACATTAGGTTGGTTTTTGGACTTTACATGTTTCTTTTATGGATCTAGGATCTAGAGTTGTAATGAGAGATTTATAGTAGTGATGAGAGGGAATCTAGCTAGGGTTCAGGGAGTCATAATCCTTCATTCAATAAATGATAATTCCCAAGTGACCCTAGATATAGAACCCATGGTGTATTTGGAGGAAGATATGGTGATATAGATAGAGTAATAAAAATATATGAAGCATCCCAGTGTATCTATGAAAAACATAATTACACGACTTGTAGTCTTGTAACACAGACCGTGTAGTCCCTTCACTACTACAACAAGAGCTTCAGATGATGAAAAAAAATCAAATGTCGTGTGGACACATCAAACACTATGTGACAATATGTGGGTTTCTCATCTAGTACTCATGGTGTAAATAAAAATAGGCATGTCTGGGAATATGGACACAGCTAGAGTACCCGTGGATGAACATGTACTCAGACATGATAAGAATACCCATACATGAACATGTAAATGTGTATGAGCTGATGTAAAAGAGAAAATGTAGAAGAGAAAGGGCATGACCATGGTGGATAAGACAGGACATGTACCATTGTTACATGATGTGTAGTGTGACATGGATTTATAATCCATTTCCATGGATGAACACGTCCATGTTTCAAAGTGAGGTTACACACTGAGTAGACCCCCATATAGGCCATATAATTCCCATTTGAAATTCATACATTCATGGCACCTTCCTCAAGACATAGATTTTTCTTATGGGTAGAAAATCTTGTGTTTTTTTCAATATATAATTTTAAGGTTTCCTACATTATATAATAAAATATATGATGTGAGTTGTTCCAAGCATCATTCTTCTTCAGGCGATGCTTGACGGTGAAAGTGATTCAGGAAGGATCATCTGGGAGATGTTGGGGATGGATATCCCCCTATATCACCATGGTGAAGGTCCCCAAGAATCATATATAACTACCAATTGGTACCCATATGATGCACTAGGGAATGAGTCCAATGTTTAATGAGATATACCCCACCCCCCGATAGACAATGGAACGAGTCCTCTAACAAGTGAGTGACACCCCCTTCCATACAAGGGAGTGATTCTTCCTTTCACTGTGTGCAACTCCCATGATGGGACAATGTGTGGGTCCTCTATCTATATATCAATTGAGTGGTGAACCAATCATTCTAAGGAATGGATCCTCTATTAACTAAGGGTTATTATACATCACCCTAGGAAATATGACCTATATCTATTTAGTAGCACTTACTTATCATAATAGGGAATGAGTCCTCTTTTGGAGATGGGGACCCATTAGGATGTGAAATTTTATCAAGGTGAATTTCCTCTCCATTTATTTTTCTGAAAGACACGTGAGATGCTGGGAATTAGATATAGATCTTTGGAACTATAAGAAGAATCATCGTCTTAGGCTTGGTTGTGAGATGGATATCCCCGTTCTCTCTCATCTGGGATTTTTGAGCACATTTATATGATATAGTTAATTACTTTGGGTTTTGATGATCATTAACATATTGTCTTATTTAAAACATTTTTGTTTTAGTGGTGTATTATTGGGTGTGTATATGCTCACCTGTATATTGGATATGCCTACATTGTCATTTCTTAAGTAGATAATAGATTGTTCAATGGTGATATCAATGGAACATAGTCATACCTAGTTATATTGACTATGTGAGCTGGTAAGACTTGGAGATTATGATATTATATTTTTTAGTTTTCCTTCATTTCCGTTTTTTTTTTGGTTGGGGATTCATTTCTGGTTGGGAGAGTATTTTTTAACTTTAGACTTTTCCTTAAACTGTCATACTCTGTTGTATTCCCTAGAGGATTATTTAATTCCTAGATTACTGTTTAAATTATTATCATTTATTATTCCTCTAAATTTTTTAATGTAAATTTTTAGGTTCTTGGGTACATGCACATTAGATTAAGTCCTACCATTTTATATTATCTTTTTTGGTGCCCATATCTAGCCTGTAGCCTATCAGAGGTGGTCATGGGACTATGATAGGTCGACCATCTATAGTCTATGTGGTCCCCAGTGGGTTTTATTGTTATATGTTTTAATTTTTTCATATGATAAATGCATAGGAAAAAACTAGTGATGGGTGGGGCCTAATATAAATATCCTCATGATTCATGGATATGCATCACAGGACAAAGTAGTTTTTTAATTTATTTGTATTATTGTCTAGAACATGATACTTTCTACACAAAGGGATTTGATTATGTGATCATGATGTCTTGGATTAAGACATATAATTAGGTATCATGTATTATTCATCTCATATTTATGGAATAATTTATTATTATCCATGTTGCTATTTAATTTCCAATTTTATCTATAGATATATTACGTAATTAGATTTATTCTATTATTGTATTATTTTTATTATTTATTCCCACCAAATTATTTAATATCATATTATATACACTTATAATATTTGATTTTTTTATCCCCCATGCATACCATTCCTAATCATTTGAGTTTATCGATTATTGTGTTTCGATTTCCATAGTTTATAAATAAATATATTATAAAACATATTCTTAGAATAAAATAACAATTGTCAAAAAATTTTGGGTGTTTTTTAATACTTATTAGTCATATTTTAGTGTCTTTTATAGTAGAAAAAATATCAATTTGTCGAGAAACACAAAGGGAAATTATTTGATGTTTTTTCCTAACCATATAAAAATATAAACTTAAAATGTTTTTGGGATGTTTTTAATGAAATATTTTTTTAGTAAATGTAATTGTAACCTATTTATGTGATGGAATCTATAGTAACTATCAAATCTAGCATTTAAGGAATGTTTTTTCATTATTAGAAATGGGAAAATGTGGTTGGGATTCCAAAATTGTAATTTGAGAAGGGTTTAGATAAATTTAAATATTAGGATGCTAAATAAAGATAATATAACAATTCATAAGGTATGATTGATTATAATTTCAATGGTATAAGTATCCCTCATGTTAGATTAGGAAATATTGAATATTTTTCTTTGGGATTATTATAAAATAATATCAGTAAAATACATAGGAATAATTCTAAAGGATATGTCTAACAATAACATGATATACCAAGGTTTTTGAAATGTAGATTTTGTGTGGTCCAAATATTAATTACATACCTGCATGGACACTTAAAAGTGGATAATTATTTGGAAAAGATTCACTTAGGGTTAATCACTTTGAAGAGAACTGGTGGAGCATGGATTTAATCATCAATATTGTGCATGATGAGTGGGAATAATACTATAATACTTGAAATAAACTCATGGGTGAATTTTTTTTATTGGTTAATTAAATTCTTTTTAGGTTCCTTTATTAATAATTTACAACTTTTTGGAATTATGTTATGGAAAATAAGAGAACATAACCTAAAAAAACCTATATTGAAATATGAGTTATTTATCATGAAATTAATGTTAATGCAAAAATTTATATGATTAAGAAATTTTTAATTTTAACTTGTCTTTTTTATTATCATAAAATAATTCAGTTATGGGGTTGAGAAATCATGTTAACTTCTATTATTTTATAGTTATGGTTAAAGTATTACGAAAACATTTTTACAATGGATACCAGGGAAGTTGTGAATATTTAGCCAATGAGAAACATAACAATATAATAACATGAGTGATAAATCTTGTGATTATTCTAAATAAAATATCAAGAATTATTATTAACAATATAAAAATAATAAAAATACTAAAATAAGTATGTAATGGATGTAAATATTCTTGTAGATGTTAATGTAATGAATATGATGATGATAATAAGATTCAATTTTCATCATGTAAAAAATGTGTTAATAATAACCAAGGAAAATTACTCAAAGGAACTAGAAGATTCTCCACGTGTGGAAATAATTGGTCATATAGAGAATAGTTAAAAATGAAAGATTAACAATCAGTGAACATGATGGAGGAAAAATATGTGTTCCCCCTTATACCTAAGATATTAAGGTGGAAACCTCATTTGAAATTTTATCTTCAGTTGATTTTATCTTTTATATATCATAAATAATTTAGATAGTGTAAATTGACATTGTGATTATAAATGTTTTTATGGTAGGGTATGATACCCTGAGAATTTAAATTATATATTTTCCTTAAAAACCCAATGTGTTCAGTATCCTGATTCAAAATAAACACTGATCCATAATGAACCATTTTAAAATATATAACTTTTAAAATATATCAATAAAATATATGGGTAAGAAAAAAGATAATCAAATTATTAAATATACATAAAACTAAAATAAAAGGTAATTATAAATACTACAACATCGATAAAAATTAATTTTATTTAGAAAAATATTAGATAAGATAGATTTATTCTTAAAAATGAAAACATTATAAAATTACAATTATAGACAAATTTTTTAATACTAATACATTGTGGATAAAATATATTATTTATATGAATAACATATTTAAACAAAAGTTTATTATAAATTGATTTAAAATAATAATAAGAACATTTAATATATTAAAATGATAATTTCCAATGAAAATTTGTTTCATTTTATATTTATGTTTTTATTTAGATTTAAAAATATAAAATTATATAATTTTAATGTGAAAAATTTGAATTTATTTTTTATTTCTCAAAACAAATTAATTTAAGATAATTTTTTTTGAATATTCTATGAAATTATTTATTTTTTGGTGAATAGTGAAAGAATATAATTTTTTTTTCTAAAACAAATACTTTTATGACATTATCATAATATAAGAATGTATTTTTTTGAAGCCTTTTTTATAAAAGATATATATTTTTTTATAAAATAAATCAATTATAATTACTATGTTGTATTTATAAAAAATATGTTCATTATTGTGGAATCATATGTAAAAATTACTATAAAAATTGATTGTTTTAATTATATTAAAAAAAAATTTCCTCATTTTTGAGTCATAAAAAGTTCACAAAGAATATTAGAAGTCTTTTATGAATTTGGAAATGCACGAATATATCAACCAAACATTTTCCCGATGATAAATCATTAAAGGAAAGGGATCCATAACGAAATCCCCCTTTCTATGTAGCATGCTTTATATAGGGGTCTCCATGATACATAGATCCCCACAAAAAAGTATGATTTGTTGGATAGGGAATAAATATAATCCCCCCATAAAAAATTTTACTGTTAAAGGCGTCCCCATTAGCACCACCCCCACTAACGAAATTTCATTTTTTGGGGGAGGTTTCACCAGTACACCCCCACAAATGAAATTATTTTAGAGAGGTTCCACCTTTATGACCCCTGAATTGATTTTTTTAGGGAATTTAGTCAACTTTATCACCGAAAACCATTCAATTTCTAGGGTGGGGAATAGCCATTTCATGATTGGGTTTTTATTTATTTTTGTCAACCCATGAAGAAAATTTAATTCAAAAATCTATAAAAAAATCCAAAAAAAATGTTTGAGATAATTAATAGAA
The DNA here is from genome assembly GCA_963277665.1 of Viscum album. Classification (NCBI taxonomy): domain Eukaryota; kingdom Viridiplantae; phylum Streptophyta; class Magnoliopsida; order Santalales; family Viscaceae; genus Viscum; species Viscum album. The sequence continues at coordinate 450,595,356 of OY728139.1, read as the reverse complement.
ATAGTATAAGTAAGTGATTTCTAAAGATAATCACTTATCACATATCATAATGTAAGAAAGGTAACTCACCTGACCACCAAAAAAAGGTTTCCTCTCGCATAAGGACCCATCCATATATAAAACCCATTTGCGGATAAACATCCACATAAAAAACCCCATTAAGGGCAACCATCGATGTAGAAAATCATTTGCAAACCACCCTCCGCAAACTATAGAATTTGAGTTGAGTCCTTCCGCATAGAATTCAAAAATACCTCGAACCATTCACGAACAATCCAAACAACTATATATATCAACCTTTACTATGATGTGCTCATAACCATATGTGACCCTTCACAAACCAATCCAGAATATCATCCTATAATTTCTTCAGACATATATGATCAAGGAAAAGGACATATCAACACATCTCCCAATTGATTTTAAATTCCATCAGTAAAAAATTGTCACACATATACTACCTATTGGGTAAGGTACATGTGATTTCTACAATATTTCATCCCCTCGGCAATAAGGATGCTAATATTTTCAGTAGTTTCAAGGACTGCCCAATTGTATATAGTCAAGTGGAAAACCTTCCATTACATTTGATGAGGGCCAATGCCTCATCCGCCTCTCATTTTATATGAAATTTGCATAGGATAATACTTCATTGAGTAATCCCATAAAGTTTATTTCAGGCCAAACATGCATGGGTGTGTTTGTCCCAACCCTAAGGCTTTTATATAAAAAAGGTCGCTGACACATCAAATCCATTTCAGTATTTTGTAGTCCCAACCTCATCCACTTATAGATGAAGAAGATTGTGTTGTTTTCTAGATCTTCCACTTAATCTTATTTCATAGAACTTTCCTGAATCACATCAGATTAGATATTAGTGAATGTTATGACATCTACATGATCAAATAAAATTCATGGTAGAGAGTCCATAAGAAGGATCTTCCTCTCTCCTTGACATAGGCCTCCAATTCGAAATATGACCCAACCACGTTATCACCACATCAATGTTCCATATTTTTGATGAGGAAACTATGGCCTCCTCTATAGGTGTAATCCCAATAATTTCCCATAATATGTATTCCCATCCAAATGAGATATGTAGGAAGCCTCCACAAGGTCCCAACTTAGAACCCCAAAGAACACTAATATTACCTTGTCCATATACCTAGTAGGGTCACATCCAGCCTGAGATGTTATATACCTTCTAGGTCCCTATGATAGCTTCAGTAGATTTCCCACACTATCCCATGGCTAGGAACCTACCCCTCAACTGTCCTTACTGCATGAAATTAAACTACATTATTTGTTACTCATTATACAACCTTGAAAGGTATGATCAGTCCCAGTTACAAGAACTGATCAATGTGAGTTCTTATTTCTTTCATTTGGATACATAGGAATACATTCTCCATGGGCCTGATCCTATCATCATACCATCTCCCAACTCCTTAGATAAAGATAAATTCAGTAGCACACCACTATGTGGATTAAACCCAACATCATTATAATAAATAGTATAATAATATATAGTCTATTTATAAAAGGGTACCATCGATGAAGAACCTCAGATACATACATATTTTTTTGTTGATAAAGAATATCAGATCCATACAATTAATAATTAGAACAATACGTGATTTTTTTTGTTCAAAAAAAGGTGACATGTTTTGTATTTGATAATTAATAAAGGATTCAGGAATATATATTAAATATATAACAATGTAACAGAGTTTTGAATAATTCCTCTGAAGAGGATGTGATTAGCTCAACACCCCATCCTCTCGATTAGGAGAGTCCCTTTGTGTTGTTGGACCATTTAATAATAACCACATTCCTTTGGAAAGTAGGTTCATAAAATATATCAAATAAGGTAACCATTATGTGTTTTTAGGTCAATTAATTAATGTTTTTGGAACCCATGTGTAAAGGGCTTGTATATATGTATTTGACATGAATGGTCATGTCTCCACAACTAGAAAACTACATTCTGCCACCATATAGATTTCATATATGAAATAAAAAATGTATAAATTAAATAAAAAACAAATTTCATATTTTATATCAACATGATCATATTATTTATTAAGTTGTATTTCAGTTTTTATCATAAAATTATGATAACTGATATTAAAGTAAATGACCATCATGATAGTAAAACTATCATTTTCAAAAAAAAATTTATTAAAATATTTTATTTATTATATAATTTAACAATTTAACCTCATATAAAAAGATACTATAATAAAAATTTTAAATCTATTTTCAAATAATTTATAAATAATTTAATTGGTAATTAATACTAAATAATATTAAGAACACTTAATGTTGAAAACAAACTTTTTTTAATTTTTTATCTATATATAGAGTGTATTAATTTAAATTTTATTTTTCTCTCAATTTCATATTGAATTCGAATAAATAGAGATTGACTATAGGTTTATTCCATCCAAATTTGGAATGAGTTAATACTTTATATGTTCATGAAAACATATTTTACTTTGGTGAGATATGTACCACCTATAAAAAAAATGGAAAACCTAAAGAAATAAGAACAAATTATTTTAAAAAATAATTCATTGGTAAATATTTTTTGGGGATTTATCAACCCAATATTACCAGATAGTCAATTAATTTTATATTTTGGAAGCATTGATCCTTGAATAATGTCATTCCATTGTTGTAAAAAATGAGGGTTTACAAAAGTGCCATTTTATTTACATAAAAAATGGGATCACTTCCAGCCATCCAATATTACACCTCCCAATTTGAAATAGCCTTTAAAACCTAAAAAACATTCCTCTAATATAAGTCCCATACATTTCATAAATTCATTATTCACTAAATGTTCGTTTAAGAACTTCATTTATATAGAGTTATTGAATATAATGTTCAAGTTCTCGATGTATGTATTACATAATACCTAACTATTTCCTCTAATCATTTTAATTCCAAACCAACCCTAATCATTGTAATATAATGAACATAGTATAATAAGTATAATGAATTATAATTAAATTAATTTATAAACATTATTTAATCCTTCTAATCCAAATTAAAAAAATAAAATAACATCAATAAAGTGTTCTCCGGAAAACCACTACAAAGAAATATGATTTTTTTTATTTTTCATCTTTATTTTTTTCCTAAAAAACACATAAAATATTATTATGTGACCAAAAAAATAAAAAATATATAATTAATATTTTTTTAATTATAATATTCAATTACTCAATCATACTCACCCATCAACATGTAGCATGTTCATGTTTGGGGTTGGGTTAATCACTTATTGGAATAATGCATTAAAATCTATCATGGATGACTTTGGGAATTTAAAATACCAATTTTATTATTAGTTAAAAATCAAAATCATGACTATTTTATGTTTGAATAATTGTTAAATGAAGTTTTCTTATATTATTAAAATATCATATTTGATCAGTAAAATTATAGAAATAATCTCACCCCATTTAAAATTTCATATTTACAAAATAAACATCTTTAAAATAAACAAATAGAATATGATGATAAATGTTTGTATTAAATAAAATATATATGAATAAGTTTTTTAATAAGGAATCTAATAATCCAAATTTTATTATTCTTAAATTTTAGCAAAAGAAAAAAATGAAGTAGGAAAAAGATAAGGGTTTATGCTAACTTAATTTTATTTCATTGTGTTAATATTTTTTATTGTAATATATTGTTAAAAGATTTATTTATTAACCCATATGAATAGTTTTTATATTATTTCCTCATTATTTCTGGATTTATATAATTATTCCTTATAACCACACTATCTAAAGATTCTTAACTCAAATATCATATTAATATCAAAGGTTTATTATATCAAAATTTTAGTCCTTGAAAAATATTCATATTTATAAACCACATTTTTAGAAATATATATATAATTAACCTTAGTATTTTATATCATGATACTATCATTATTCACGGTCTTTATCTTTTCATTTGAAATCATATCATTCAATGATTCCGTATTTGAATGTTTCAATGTTTGTAAGGGTTCTTAATATCAAATTTAAATTCTTTGAGACATGATAATGATGTATATCATGTTTTATATTATGTGGTAAAATTATAACACCTTTATATTTTATTTCATGATTCTTTTATTATTCATTGTATTTAATGTTATAATTGATATTAAATCTTTCAAGGGGTTTTAATTCAAAAATATAGAAGGTTTTAAGTGTTATTTATCTTTATTTTCAATTCCATGAGAGCTGATTGATATTATGAACCATAATTTATCTTATTTGATGTATTAACTAACCGATTAGTTTTAAGTTAAATTAGTAAATATTATTTCATTGTATTTGTATTTCATGGAATCACTCTAATGTTCTTTAGATTATTACTTTGACATTACTGAAAGATTGTTTACACATAAATTTTATTTCATTAAGATATGATTTGTATTCACCACTTATTTTCTATGTGTGTGTGTGTAAATATTAGCTTTGTATTACTTTATGAATCCTCCCATAATATTTTCCATTTGGGGATTAATTTTTTTGAAATCCATCACTTCATTTTTCATTACATATCATCTTATTGTATAGGCATTATTTTTCCTTCAATAACTTTTCTTAGTAAATAACCTATTTCTCATTACTTTATTTTATTTGAATAAAAAAATAGGAAAACATTGATTTATAGAGAAAAATTATTTACATAAGAATATACCATTACTCTGTATAGTGTTAGTTTTATGGATTCATATATCGAATGATTTTATAATTAATAATTGAAAAAATAGTTAAAATCCTTATAATTGTTATTTCAATATAGATATTTATTGATAAATAATGAATTTTTGTTATGTATTGTATAGATTATTTATTCCATCATAATATGAAATAATTGTAATTAATCATTTATGTGTGTGTCCAAATATAGATATCTTCTCAATTCATTAATATGTATCATGTGAAAAACCGGCTTTGTTATTTTGTTTCATTTATATAATTAAAAATATATTTCATTTCTATAGGCCTTAATGTTAATATCATGATACCATAGCATAGAGAATAAATTAGTTTTCTAAATATATTCCTTACATATTTAATTAAATATTTATTTTTACCCATGTAATATTTTCATTTCCATCATTATCTGTAGATATATGATGCTATCAGTTTCATTTTATTATATCCTTGTACTTATTATATATTTAAACTATATTATTCAGGCTCATTTTATGCTCACTTATGATATTCGATTGATATTGATTCTATTTACCCTTAATTATAATTTTATCTCACACTTTCAAATGATTCCATTTCCATGAGTTTTGATAAAAATTATTACACATATTACGTCTATAAAAAATAAAATGAATGGCGATTTTTTGGGAGATGTTGAAAATTTATTAGTGATTATGTAGATTCATATTTAGTGTAAAAAATTTCTTTTAGTTAAAAATGACATAGAATTTAATGCTTTATGATATTTTTTAATTCTCTAATCCTATGAACCAACATGGTCATGGGAATGTATTGTAATGCCAAATTTTATTTGAGTAATGTAAAAATTGGATTGTCATGTATATGAATCAATAGTTTTTTTCAAATCTATTATATATATTATGTGTTTTCAGCATAAAATATTGGAGTGAGGGTCCAGAGCACTACATGATAAGATGGATCAAATTAGGTGTATGCATACATTATATGGTGGGGTGATGTTACAATATAAAATATTTCATGATATGGTGATATATGGTTGGGGTCCTATATGGTATGAGGAGGGAATGGGGTTTAAGTCCTTAAGGTATGTGATACATTACTTTAAAGTATTATGTATATGAAGGGGGTTTGGCTATTATAGTTGGATGAAAATTAGAATCTTGGACCCAATAAGAGCAGGGGATGGTAGGTATGTTGTATATCACACATCATTTGGGCCATCATATTATGGTTGTTAGTAGTACCAATGTGAATATTGGATCCTACATGGATTAGTGATGGTAGGTCTATAGTCTATCCCACATTGGTTCTCACATGATATATATATAAATACATACAGTATCGATTCATGGGTCTAGAAGGGATGAAATCCACAGATATGTTTCATTGGTGAGTGAGAGATAAAAACAATTATGTATGTTGAATTTGGGTGAATTTATTTTATATTAGTTTAATATAATTTTATTAAACTTGGATTTATTTCTTATCTATTGATCATTCCTGTGTCTAGGTGATTGATGGCGCATATTAGGTGCATATTTGATACACCCCAACCTTTTTTAATTGAATATAATCTATTTAAATATTTTATATTCTGTCCTTGAGATTTTGGTTTAAATATTTTTGTATATATTTTTCTTCTATTTTATCGTTGGGGAGAATAGTTAAGGGGTAACTACGTGATTTCCCTTATATATGTATCTTTTTAGTTCAATTTTTATTAGACATGGTTTTTGTACATAGGTAGATCATGGTTAGATCCAAACCATTAGAAAGATAGTAGAAATCACACATGTTCATGGTATGTATGGGTGATGTCGAATGGATTTTGAATGGATTGTAGAATCTATGTGATGAGAGTGTGAATGTTTTATATTTTTAAGTATAGGTGTTTTATATGGTTTGAATATCAGTTTCCTAAAAATGAAACACATCCATACTGGTGCATATGGTTTTCAAGGAAATCCACTTATATCTCCCTAAAAGGATATCCAAAAATAAATGAAGTATCCATCACATTTACTTCTGTAAATTTGTAACATTAGCCGACTTCAAAATTCAATAGAATAGTATGGTAGCCACTATACTATGGTTTTTAGATCCAACTTCATATGGAGAAAAATAAGGCTTCTCTTACCAATACACCTGAACATTTTATGTCCCCTGAGGGGATTACATGTTATTTTTCCTAAATAAATTAATGGAAGGAAGCTCCATATTCATCCTAAACATCGTTTCATCATACACATTTAGGAAATAAATGGTACACACAACATCATTATGTCAATTAACCTATATATATCCAATAGATTAACATAATGTATAATAAGATGCCACCTTATGAAATTTTATATGTAGATAAATATAATATTATTTATTAAATAATATGACCTTATCAATCAGATTATAATTTTGAACCACTTTAACAAGGATTTCATCAAATTCATTAAACCATGTCTCTTTTGTCACCCTACCCATCTTAATTGGTATACCAAAAGAAAAAACTATATAAAAAGGATACGGGGATTCTATAAAATATATTTTGACCAATATTTACAAATCCATATCTGATCTCTCGAATTTATAATTCTGAAAGTATTTAAATGAATAGAACAGTCATGAAATGTCTACATACTAGGTTTAAGGGAAATTGAAACAAAACTGCATGCCCTATGATTCAAATCATCAGAGGTAAACATAACATGAAAATAACCTTTACCAATGTGGATATATCTCTAATTGGAGAACTATATATTAGATAAATACATGAGAAACGTTCATCAGTAGTACATGGATTTCCCCCAACATGCAGAACCATTCATGCTATGATTGAGAACATAAGAATTTGAAGTCAATCATTAATAGGATCCTGATTTCAAAACACATGAGTCCTAGAACCATTATGAATAATCTTTTCTAGGAGATAATTATTTGATGAATCAAAATTTATTCTATTAATGTCTTTATCAATCATAAGATAACCAAACTGTGTTTCCCATCCCTAAAATTTTTCTAAAGAATCATTGAAGAATAGTGAATCCAAAATCCCCCCCAACTAAATGATCTTAGACAATATCATTCAGAAAATCCATAAAAACAGAGGAACCCTAATCCCTAGGAAAATTACCACCAAATCACATGAACAACCTTCCCATCATACCCATATATATATATATATATTTGTATGATATATTATACAAATATAGATAATATAAATACATTAATTTATATTATATTCTATATTTTATAAACATATACCATATTTTTCTTTTATGTATATTTATATAAATTTATTTAATATAATATATAAATGTATACATAACAAAAATCATTATAATATAAATATAAATTCTATAAATTTTTATTTAATTTTTTGTATATTATTTATATTTGGAAGCGTAATGTAATATAAATGTATTTAATAACATATATAAATATTTAATATATATGTATTTTTTATAATATATGTATAATATAAATCATAATATAAATTTATTTAATAAATTTAGTGTATTTATAAAATCACAATAATTTTTTATAATTTTATAAATAAGTTTCACACACACACACACATGTTATTATAAAATAATAATAATATATTAATATAGTAAATACATATTTTTCTATTGTATTATATATTTCCTATTATATAAATGTATTTATTTTTATCTAATAAATTTTATTTGTATACATAATATATAATATAAAATTAATGAATTTAACAAAAACAATTGTAGAATATAATTTTATTCATATACATACATTTAATATAAAGGTATTTATTAATATTAATATTAATATTGTTGTAGAGAAATCATTATATACATAGATACATTTATATATGATTTTTGTATATATAAAAATAATATAGATTAATATATTAAATATAGAGAATATATATATGTATATAAAAAGAATTCTGTTATATTATATATATTATACTATAAACAAATATTTATATAGAAATAATATTAAAAAATATATTAAAAATATAATATATATATATATATATTATATAAATATGTAAATAAATACACAAACAGAAAAATATATTTATATATACTCACAAATAAATATTTTTGTAGATATAAAAACACACACACACACATATTTGTATATATTATATATATAGATATTATAAAATATTTATTTATTACACACACACACACATAGATATATATATATATATATATTTATGTATGTATATATGTAAATATAATTATTTACATAAATTATATACTAAATTTCTAATTATACACAAATATTTATTAATATGGTATATAAAAATTTTAGGGGTGAGGCAAGGTGAGTTGGTTTCATGCCTTGTATGAAATATCCTAGTCCATGGATCAAGTATAATTATGGGATATTCTTTTTTGTAGAGGAGGATGCATGATGGTGGAGTGCGATGGTTATAAGGCGTAGGAGGTGATAGTAGAATAAGGCTAATGGGTACAAGGAATTGGAGGGAATGGTAGGATGGGTGCAGGTCACTGGATGGTGGAGTGGAATTGGGTAGGTCAGTATAGGGTGTGGGAGGGAGAGGTGACATGGTTGTAGTGTTCTACATATAGAAGGGAAATTGGGTTGGTGGGTGTTGGGTGTGAAGATATCGGTTTCAGGAGCTAGGTAGACTAATGGAAAGGGAGCAGTATAGCTATGGGTGAATGGTAAGATGATGAGGTAGAACATGGGAGTGTATGGATTTGTGTACAATGTAGGATACAAGAGGGGAATAAGTTCGACCTATTTGAGGGGAACATGGAACTATCAGTGAGGAATGTATTTCCAAAAACTGACTGGTTCATGATGTGGGTGGGAAGTGATGTATCTTTTTTAAAAACAAATATGAATTATTTAGGAGTGGTTCTAATACCTCCTAAATAATTAACCAATATTTAATTATATGTAGTTGAAATAATAACAACCTGAATCCTTATTTAAAATTTTATTTTTTTCTTATTTTTTTTCTTCAAGTATTCATAATGATATTTTTTTGTTCCTATTGATTATGGAATGATAATTTCTTGTTTAACCATTTTCAGGGGCAGGGAGTGTGTTTTAATTATTTTTTGAGATATTAGGATATGTCATGAGAGTTAGTCTCTAGATTATAAATGAGCCTCTATCCAGAATGTATATTTTAAATCTATATGCAAGAAAGTGAGGGCCACCATCTAGCTAAGGGTAGGATGGTAGTATAATCATTCTATAACAACTACACCAGCCAACCGGTGTGGCAGTAGATGGTTCTTGCATTCAACCTGGAACTATAAGACAACTAGTGGAACATCCAAAAGAACAATAGAGCTTCCAGGAACAACCAACAATCTAGTGGAATCTAGAGGATAGTTGTTGAAAACAATTTTTCTTAGGAAGTCTTGGGTTGTATCATAATTCCATCATCTTAAACATATATTTTTTATAATATCCTACCTCAAAAAAAAATTTAACCAAATTATCTAGGATGTTTTCTTCTGATGACATTGTACAATTCAACTATGAATTTTTATGAATAAAAGTTCCAAAGAATAATTGAATACGTTTCATTAAGAGTATTATTTATTCCTGTGAATTAATTATTAATCATCTCTCTTCTTTGAGATATATGTTTATCCTTTTATGGTTAATGGATCTTGATAATTATTTGATGAAATGTGGTTCTAGGATACTCTCTTGATTGAATCTATCCTTTGAGTCTCTATTTTTTGATCCTATGTTTGGTTTTTTTACTAGACATTGATTGAGGCAGGTGATTTTTTAATACAACTATTTTCAAATAAAACATTTTTATAGCTTTATTTTGAAATGGATTTAAAATTGATTTCCAAATATTTATTTGAGTCTTTTTATAAAAATTTATATTCCATGGGTTATATATTGAAATATATTCATAATGATATTTAAAATAGTGTATTGATTTATAGAAAATGACACATAATTGAAATGAATGATTTGATGAATTGTTTTAATGATTGTTTTTTAGAAGATCTGACATGAAATTGTTTTTTAATTTTAAATGAAATGAATAGTTTTGATGCAATGATTTTCATTGAACACCATTTTTTGGTTGTGAAGTAAAATTGTATGTTTTGACATGTGATATTTGGTCCCTTTTAAATAAATTAATGTAATGGTTTGAGGCTAATTAAAATTAACGATATCCCTTTTATATTTTCTTATTGAATAACATGGGAATATAGGAAGCTTGGTGGGACGTATATGTCAAGAACTCTAGGGATTTATTAAAAATGCCAAGAAATGTACTCATGATTAAAGTGATACTATGAGTTATTAGGGAAAAAATTTCATTCATTGGGGTGGAATCCTATTCCCTTTAGTTCTGATATCGTAAGACGTATAAACACGTAGAGAAATAATTCACTACAATTAGAGAGAATGTTTTTTCTTTTATCTAATTAACCATTAAGAGTATTATTATGGTTCTATGACTAAAAATTATTTTTACATGAAATTTTTTATATAATGATTTATTCGTTTATATTTGGGTAGATATTATTATTCATTTATAGTTTTATAGAAATCCATTTTTATAACTTCTTTTATGATTTCCATTGAAATTATTTAAAGGGAATATTTTATTTTGAGTTTAAAAATATTACCATTTCCAGTTAAATTTATAATATATCATATTTGGTTTGTTTGATAATAATGGGTTATGTAATACTTAGTGGGATATTTATAGTTATATATTGCTAATACCCAAATTTTTTACTTAGTGAGGTTTTTAAATTTATTATGCTAGTTTTCGAAAAAGGGAAATCTCCACTTCATGTCAATGGGTGTTAGTAATTAGTAGGACCTTTGGAGTTATTATTAATTGATGGAGTATATAATATACATGTTTCAAGGTGAACTTACTAGCATTCCATTGATGGTATATCTAACAACAAGGGTTTATGTACCATTTTTGGTACTTGTAATTTTGTATTTATTGTAGTTTTCTATTGATGAGTGTTTTGGAATACAGAATAGTTATGTGTTCTATACATTTATTTTTTTATTGATATATTATTATTGAAAAACTATTCCCTTTTATTTGTTTTGATGACTATGATATAGTCACCATCCAATGGGGATCATGAATTTCATTTCAGATGTGTCAGGTTTGAGTCATGTAATTGATTATATTGTTATCCAAATTGGTTCATGAAAAATTGATATAAATGGGGGACGATCCTATTTTAAGACTTTGGTATACTGTTGGGAAATCTAGGAAGATAAGATATTGGATTATAAAAACATAAGAGGTGGGTTATGAGTGAGTAACTAACAAAATATTATCAAAACGAGCCTTAGGTTACCATGTGTGGTTAGGAAATAGTGTATCTTAGGTGTTTTTTAATCTAAATCTTGAATTTTCATAAACATTGATTTTATATTTGTATTCAAATATGTGTTATGATTGAAAGAGAATATGTTCATGCGTCTCTTGATTAACATTTAATTTTTATCTATTGATTTTGTGTTGTATCATGAAGTCCAGAATATATCTGAAATGACATCATGAGAGAGATTCTAATGAACTGTATCAAGTGAATATTGATGTCGACCAGAACCTCTCAGATGTTGTAGTGCATATTTTCAAAGATCATGGCCAAGGGGCTACACCATTTCCTATTTAGGCTCCATAATTGGTACCTATAAGGGATGATATCATGGATCAATCCCATGTGTTTCTTCATCATAAATATCTATCTTTATAAATAAAGAACGATCCCTAGGAGAAAGAGGATTTATTGGAAAAGATTTGGAAACTCATCCATTTCATGGAGATGTGGAATTCTCATAAGGTGAAATGTTTTATATTCTTTATTGAGGGTTTTAATAGGATATGGAGTTATGTGATGGTTATGGTAATGAGTAATGAAAATTTTGAGTAGAAAAACATCAAGACTAATTTAATTTTAAAATTTTATCTATAATATATGGTATTAGAAAATTCCAGGGAGTTTATCCACCTTCCTAATGGTGATTGGAAACTGACACGTTATAAAAATTACATTACTGAACTCACATAGTTTTCACTTGAGCAATTGAAAAATTGGAATATAAAGTTCTAATGGTTTTAGATGGTTCATTGAATAGATACAGAACATCATATATTTATTATGAGGATAAGATTTTAGGTTGGTTCTTCAGATAGATAAAGGATGGAAAAAATAGACATGGATATTAAGTCATGGTTTATGGTAGTTCTCATACTCCTAGTGGTAGTTTTAGTAGTTCATTTAAATGTAAAAGAAATATAATGAATATTATGGTGGAAATAATAGTGGTTTTCCTCAATGAAATACTTTATAAAAATAAATTTCAATATTTAGTAAAGGACCACTAATCTATTTCGATTTTTGTACGTTTGAGTACTATATGTGTTCCCACATGGAGGAACTAAATATCAGTAGGTTATATAGTTATCTGGGACACTCAAAATGTTTCTTTACTATTTATACCACTCCACATAGCTGTGAAAATTTATATGCATTGAGAGTACATATTTTATTGTCATATACTTCAAGAAAAATTGTGTTCCAGCTATAAACATTGGGATATGCAGAAAATCTATATAGTGGACGAGTCACTTGTGGTATCTATTGTGGATCTTATGACAGTTGAAGGTACTATTACTACTATATAATTTTTAGTGAAAAATTAATTTGATACTAGTTCCTCTCATTAATTTATATAAATAAACAATATGTATAATTTATATATCAATAAAACTTTCTTTCCTTATATGATGGAAATTACAGCACCTCCCTAGATGAAGAGATATAAGGGTCCCGGATTCCCTTCTTATAATTTTTATTTATCATATATTTATCCCATCAGGAAAATTTAATTTCTCAAAATTATTTCTCAGGACATTATTCGGGGAATATAATTATTGTTTGTTAATAAATATAATATTACATATTATACTTAGTGGGTATTCTATACTACCCCTGATGGGGATTCTCATTATTTTATTAAATAATAGGACCAAATATTGGAAATGTTTGACCTCCACTTCTAATTTTTGGCAGGATGAAATCATTGTATGGTTTTTAAGTAGAACATTAATAATTGTCTGGTAAACTTTCTCCAATGAATTTTTGGATGTGTTCCCATTACATTTTTCTTGTCTATCATAAGAGAGTGTGTTTTATTTACTTATCAACCTTGTTACAGGTACTCAATCCATATCCATATCCTCTAACATCATTGAACTCGTTGAATTAATCCTATTGAATAATTTTTTGGAAGAAATAATTTCAAATGGTTTCATTTGAAATAATTTTTTAAACTATATAACATCAGTTCTTTTCACCAATATGGCCAACAGAACCCTTTGATTATGTGTCGACTAGAAAAAACAAAATTGTCATATATTGAAGTAAAGGTATCTGTTTTTTACGAATTGAATTTTTTGAAAGATGAAAGTGGAGAAGTGGTTCTCCAATATTGATCTTTGACCGGATTACCACAATATTAGGATCAAGGAGTATAATATCCCTATGACTAATTTTATGAGAATGTATGCACACTATTTGTGTCTTGTTATGAACTTAGATATAATATTTTATCTTTATATGTTTAAAGAACTGATGAATATTATTTTGTAACATTATCTTGAAACTTTCATTGTGGTACATTTAGATGGCGTCCTGAACTATTCTAAAATTGCGGAGAACCGTGTTTTTTTTACTTTATTTAAATATTGGGTATCATGAGGAATATCAACATTATTCAATGTTACCAAAGTTCCTATTATTGATTTGATAGTTAATATACTTGGGGATTATGATCATGGAATAGGGTATCTTAGTTGATTTGGAATAGTTAAATTTTTTTATTTAATGGGAAGAATCACACAACAACTTTCATATTTTGAGAATCATGATATTGATAGGGTATTACAGTCTATTCGTTAAATATATATCTGAGATAGATTCTATGTTGACTACTCTCACATATTAGGGAGTATGGTTTTTTTAGGATTTAGAAATATAAGGACTGTTTTAATTATATAAGGTTTAATTTGAATCCAACTCCAGTGTTGACACATCCTAAAGCTGGGAAGGGAATTGTGGTTTTTATGATTCATTGTGTTTATGTTTGGAATGTGTTCTCATATAGTGTGATCATGTGGTGTATTATTGTTCCCATCATCATGAGCCACATGAGAATATATATTATACAAATGATCAATAAATTTCACCAGTGATGTATTATAGTAAGAGGAAAATGATCTTCCTTCTCAAATAAATGATATCAATTTTCTTAAACTACAAAATCTTGAGTTATATCTTCATGAAGAGATGTTTGAATATCCGAAAGAGGCGATAGGTACAATAAATTAAATATATTTATATTGGCATTACACACACCCTTAGGAAGGGGAATGTTTTTTTGGATTCTTTTAGAAGGAATCTACTATCCCAATCCATTAAGAAAATTTTAAAGGAATGGAATATCATGGATATCTTTTACCTCAATCATTTTTGAGTCTATGAGGATAATTTTGAGGTTTTTTGGAATTATTTCTAATGGATATCCTATATTATTGAGTTGATTCTCAAAAATAAGTACCTTGAAGAAATGTTTCACAAAATTACAAATAAATTATATAGTGGGGAGACTATTAGTGAATGATCTATATATTTAGTGGGTGTACATTTCGTTACAAAATGTTATGTCATTCCATCGCCTATAAGAATTTCTATAATGAGGGCTTTTCATCATTCCTAGTGGGTGGTTCACCCAGACTTGAATAATATTTTTCACGATATTATACATCATGTTTTTTGAAATTTTATGACATGAGATTATGATAATTTATTTATCATTGTTATATATGATAAAATATTTTGGATGGGAATCATAGGAATTTTTGTTTTTGTTAACCACATCTTGTGCTGACATGAAAATGGGATGAGATATCAATGAACTTTGTAGTTGGGTTTCCATTTACTTCTTGTTGAAATAATGTTATTTTTGTGGGGATTGAACAATTGACTAAATTATCTAACGTTATTTTCATTCAAGGTATAAAAAATGCTGATGACGTGGAAAATCAGAATGTGTAGGATATTTACTTGTGGCATGGAGCTAAATCTATTATTTTTTTGATAGGAATAACTAATTCACTTCTTGTTTTTTAGAGGCCTCCATAAGGTTGTGGGATCCCAGATAATGTTGAGAAATATATAATATCCACAGATAAATGTAATCATTGAATGCGAGATATAGATTATAGAGTACATGATTTGGGATTATCTCCTTAACTTCATTGGAGCATGATATTTCTACTTGGAGCTAGTTGAATTTTCATATAATATTATTTAATAATCAACCATCATGATGGTACCCTTTGATAATTTTTATGGTGGTCCTTATAAATCTCTGCACTCTTAGATGATGATTGAATATTTTTCACTTATGGGACCTAGTTTTTTCTTGGATATGACTGTGAATATTGAGATGATTCATCTGAGTTTCGTGATGCCTTAGAGATGACATAAATTTCATGGGATTAATTTTGACAACTATGTGGGGTCCACCGGTTAGCTAATGAGATCCACTAACCAACTAGTAATTCTTTGGTGTTAGGGATATCATGAATTGTAAAACCCCATGATTTTAAGGTCTGCCTCAATTTAAAATTTCCATTTATCAATAGATTACGTTACAAAAAACACTGAGAAAGAAAAAACAATTAAATTTTATAATTTTATTTTGAAAAATACATTATAATGGTGGGAATAATATATATTAACTAAATTATGAAACATCAGTTAAATATGTTTATAAAATGAATTCAGTGGTTACCAATTAATTGGATGTAAAAAAATCCAACTGAACACAAAAAATGTGTGTTTATAGATAAATATTTACGACCAAAATGGAAATTTATCTTAAGTTAGTAAATATTACTGAAATATATTAAGGATACATAAATATTACATAGGAAATCAATTATTTTTTAAATTAAATAAATAAATTTGATACTTCTAATATAAGAATAAGTCAATTTTTGAGACAAAAAAGTTATATTGTCTAAGAGTAAATTTTACCAACTTTTAATGGAATAGTTTTTTAAAAATAAATTTTGACTCTTTAATAAATTATATTGAACAAAATAAACATCATTTTTAAAATTTTAATGTAAAAATTAGCTTTGGGTGAGGTTTTTTTCTCAGAAACTATTCATTTTCAATGAATAGTGAAGAATCCAAATTTTTATAAAACATTCATTTTTATTGTGTTAATAGTCTATTTATGATTTTAATAGTAACTTAAAATATTATATTTTAAATAAAACATGTGTATATAATAAATGAACCTGTTATATATATTTACATAATGGATTTAGTAGATATTTTTTTAATGGATAAATTAAGTGTTGGTATTTTTGTGAAACAAAATGTTTATTTACAGTTTAATAATTAATATAATGATTCAAAAAAAATTCATAATGTATATTTAAAAATTATTATTTCATTTTCATATGATTATAAGAATATATTACGAGACCTTAATTAATTTTTCAGTGTTTCAAAAAATGAGATATAATTTTAAAATCAGCATTTTTTTAATAAATGACGGTTTTAATAAAAAATAAATTCCACATATTTAAAAAGTTATTTCTATAAAATGAAGTACATTTTTAAATTTTACAAATAAAAAAAATGAGTGGTTTTTTTTTGATTTTTTTAAAATAGTCGAATTTGTAGTGAATAGTGAAATACAATAATTTAAGATATATATACATTATATGTAAAATATAATATTTCTTGGGGAAATGAAAATATTTTCACCGTAATCTAAAAAATGCATTTCCTATTTACTATATGTAGTCATTATAGTCAAAACTAGTTATATTCATGATCTAAAGTAATAAACTAAGGAATAAAATAATCAAAAAAAACATCCCTCTTCTCAACTGTTAGAACCAACATAACTTTTTTATTTTAAAACTCATTTCAGGGAAAAGTGATAACCCTAAAGACATAATAGTTTAATAAAAAATGGATAGTATATATTTCTTGAAGAATAGTTGGAGTTGATAGGATAAAATCTCCCTAGAAAATATATAGGGAGTAAAATTTAAATATAAGTTAGGGTAGTCTATTAAGATGCCTTAAAAAAGATGCACCATGTTTCCTCAAGATTGCATGTATCCCTCCTGGTTAATCATCCCCATGATGAAGTATCTATCTAAAATGTTCACCTACTTATCAATCCACTCACCTTTCTCTATAGTAGTCATCACACTAAGTGATCTTACCATATTCTTCAATGCCTTAATATCCAAAACATCCTCTACTATTACATCATCCAAGTGCATAAGTAGATCCTTGTGTTATAGCACCAAATAAATCTATCTATGATGTTTTTGAGTGATGATTGTCTCACGAAGCTTCCTAGGGTCCATAAAATCATTACCACTTTTTGTAATGAT
The DNA here is from genome assembly GCA_963277665.1 of Viscum album. Classification (NCBI taxonomy): domain Eukaryota; kingdom Viridiplantae; phylum Streptophyta; class Magnoliopsida; order Santalales; family Viscaceae; genus Viscum; species Viscum album. Next base: position 450,577,179 of record OY728139.1, on the reverse strand, counting down.
AGGGTCAGTATCCTCGAATCCTACAAACACTAGGTCATTAGAGGTTTCCGCCACCTCATACTTATCATTAACTTTGTCCTACTCATGGGAGTGATGCCTATAGTATTAGGATCCTTTATGGGTATATTAACCTTGCTTGTAGATCTATTAACAAGGGGAATATGTAGATTTAGCAATCATTCCTTTGTAATTCCCTTTGGTTGTTCACAATAAAGTTGTTAGAATAAATAATAGTGTTATTTGCCTTCCACGAAAAGGATCTAAGATAGTCATCCACAATGATCACATCATTAAACTCATTAGGGGAGTTTGAAGAATTGTACATTTCCACTTGAAAATAATTCATTTCCATTTAGGGGTCCTCTAGGTGGATAACCTCCACACATTTTAATTCCTCACTATCATAGAATTCCTCTTCTATAAACAATGAAAATGAGTTTTCAGAGTTAAAATTATATCCCCCAGATTTATCCTTCTCAGCATAATAAATGACCAGCCTTTGTGATCTAAATTTACATATCTATTTATTTGTTTTTTTGAGGAACCAAAAACATCACCATTGTAGAAACTAGGTAGACCTCCCTATCTTCCAGCAAAACCCCTTCCTAGACCAGTCTTGTGTACATTCAAACCCCAAAACTCCCATAATGAGTATTGCAAATTGGGGAGGAAACATTACAAAGGGAAACCCAACTATCACACAGAGACATAACATTACCCTCATATCATTTTTCCACACCTATATCACATTTCATCCATAATGAAATGTCAGAGACTTTTGGGTTAGCCTTACGTACCTGATATGGCTTCTGAGGAACCATGACTTCTTCACATGGGGGCTATGAAACAGTAGCGACAGTACAATCATCCCATAAGCATTGAAGCATTTGTAATTTATTCCCAATCCTCTCAAAAACTATCTTAACCACATATATGATCCGTTGGTATCAATGAAAGGAAAAATCCCATGTGTATTAATGAGGTTCTCAAGATGAATAATTTAATAGGCAAGATCCTTAATCTTTATCTTTCAATTTTTTTAATTTCATTTCATTTCATATACATCCCCTCATACTCAATCTAGAAATTCATAATAACCATAGTATATTATACATACTATAATGTAATTATTTTAATGGTAAATACATCATTAATACCACTTTCCTCTTATTTTTATTCTTAAAATTAAAATATCATATGTGATATGTCGATTTACTGCCATGTTGGACGATGCATTTTCATTTTATAATACCACCACCATGGATGGTCATAAAACCATTGAAATGGTTAAATTAGAATGTAAAATGTATATTAAAACTTATTTATTGTCTTGAAACATGATTATATACAAATTATTAATTAATATAACAAGGCAAGTTTATGATGATTGAAAAAACACTAAAATAATCATAATAGTTATCATTGATGTTTTATCTAACAGATCAATTTCCTTCCAAATAAAAAAATTAAGTTTTAGATAATTTAATATTTTTAAAGATAATTTACACTATGTAATTTATCTTTATGAAATTTGTTCCATTTTACATTAATTTTCATAATTATACTAATGAGAACCAATCATTAAAACCAAGGAAACAAACACTACTTAATGAACAGATTAAATCATAGAAATTTTCAAAAATCCCATAAAATTACATAATAAAATTATACTAAATAGACCAAAATATAAATATATTATTAATTAAATAATTAATAAACCTAATTTCATTATCCAAGACATTAAATATATATGTATAACACTTTCAGACATAAGGCAAGGGTTTTTATATCTCACATTCTTTTCTGTGAGATATGCCTCATTCAACACTATTTCTTGTGTGTAGTGTATGTATAAATAAATTTTATGTATCATATCACTAATATATTTATCTACATGGAATTAAATATTTCATTTAATGTTAATTAGTTTTATGGGGAACATTGTTTAATTATTTTTTAATTTGGTAATGGTATCTCCCCGAGCCTCTATTTTTCTTTCTGGTTACACTTTCTATCCCATTACAACAATGTAATTATTCATTATTTTTATATAATTACTCTAAAGTCTGTTTATATGTCCAAAATCATGTATCCATATCATTTTATATTTATTTTATGGTTAAATACACGTTTTACAAGGTTCCATGTTCAATTACTCTCGATAATAAAGCCCGATTAAAGGGAACATTCCAATTTCTTACCCATTTTCAAGTAAACACTATAATCTATTTTAAGACAAGAAAATTTTTCTAAAAACACTCTTTATCTTGAAAAACAATCTTATTTATTTTCTGGTTTTATGTAAACAATAAATCATTTGTCCTCTTTAAATTATTTTTTATATTTTCCTTCAAACGACACTAAAGTATTCCATTTATAAACATTATAAAAATCCATTTTTATGTATTTACACTTCAGTTTTACATCATTTATGCTTCAAAAATAATATAATATACCTCCTCTTGTGGGATATAAATGATTAAAATAACATTCTAGGACAAATAAAAATAATTTTTCCAAAAAACAAATTCTTTAAAAAGTAAAAGGGTATCCATCTCCAATAATTCCTCGATGATTTTATTAATGTATTTTCATCTATTTCAGAACCGTCTATTAAATATTATGATTTATTGGGATTTATGTTTTATGATTTATAATACCATATTTTATTAAATGGTTTCTGATCAATTTGACTATGGATATGTTGTCTTTATTCCTTTCATCATATTACTAATATGGTTAGTGATTATGTTTCTTGATTTGGGAAATTTATTTACATTTCATATGTATATGTTGCTTTTGATTCACCCCATTCATATGAATAATTAATTATAAATAATAAGTTATAAGTGTTTCCCCCTACAACCCCTCAATTCATTGGTAGGTCTCATGATAGAAACCTAATATAGACTTGGTTGAGTCCATTCCTATTTTTTTCAAAAATGGGTTTGGATGAGGAAATAAACAGTTATTTTTTTATGAAATGTTAAAGGCCTCAAAGGTACATTTCAGATGAAAAAAATTATTAATTCCATTATTATGATATTAGTGATGTATAATCCATGTGATTATTATACTATTATAGTATCCATGGTTATGTTTCATTCTAATGTTATAATTTATATGGTATTATTTATCCAACTTTTATTCATTCCATCATATTCTCAAAGTTAGGTTTTAGTGGAATGTTATTTAGTTATACACATTTCCTTTTTTTTATGTTATCTTACACTATATTAGTTACCCTTACTAGTCGTCTTATCTTATAGATCCTTTATGTTTAATTTTTCCAATAATATTCAGATGTATATTATTATTGGCATGCACGGATAATCTAGGTGTTTATCAGTGTTTCCAATGGATTTTATATGTTGGTTTTCATTTCAAGTTTTAATATAAAATGTATATATGTGTCTATGTTTCTAAATATACAGAACTATTCGTTATTTTGGGATGCTAACACTTATTCTTACTAACAATGTACTTAAGTAAGAAACTGGCTCCGCGCTATAGGGGTTGGAGTCTTTACAGTGGGTATCAATTCATGTTTAGTATAAAACTTATAAACTAGATTTATAAAATATTTATTATTGATTCAAAACATAAGATATAATTTTAGTTTAATCTTAGATGGACATCCTATAATTTTGGTAAGATAGAGATTATGTGGGTTTTCCTAGAAATACATCCCCCTATGAATACTATAAGTGGATGTGGTTCTGGGAAAGATATATCGAGGGGTAACAAATCTTACAAGGTGAATTGGGCCTGACTCAACATAACCTGGTACCTAAAAACTATCCTTACTGTGCTCCTAGTATAAAACTCATGGGGGATATAGTTAGGATAATTTATATTTTCTTTTTAAACAACAATGAAGTATTTAATAGTATATATGTACCCAAAGAAACCATGTTTATGATAATGAGATCAACTATGAATTTTTTTTCAAGTCATGTTAGATGTTTTATTCATTTGATATTATGCATTATAATTTATAACCTAATTTTAGGCATGAAATTATATAGAAATGGCACCTCATAGAAGGAATGGGGACCTCAACAATGTATATGATCTAAAGTGTAATTATGATTATATCTTTCATTGTCTTATGCCAATATATCGAATGGAAGAAGTCCTTCAAACATTATCATAATATGAGAATACTTTATCGGGTTATATAAATATAATTAAAGAATTTTATATGTTTTATGACTTATAAAGGATTTAATAGAATAAGAAGATTATATATAAAATGATACATAAAGGGAATAAAGAAAAGAATTATTTTTTAATATGTGATACTTTGGGAAGGAAACACACTAGTAGTTTTTGAAAGGAACGAGAGTTTGTAACATATGTGGAGAGAAGGGCCACCAAGATCATGATTTCATTATAAATAAATAATCCATCCATGTTTAAAATATAATTAGATAGGTAAATTTTTCAATCAATGTCTCATGAGTTAAAAGAATATTCACCAAAAGAGGATAATGGATCATGATTAAGCTTTTTATACTACCAAAAATGAATGGGAATGATTATTACTATTTTGTTTGGATTGATGAAATATGTAATTTTTCAATTTTATCAATAATGATCAAGGTATAAAAATCATGGGATACATAATTATTGTAATTAAATACTTTTTCTATAATAAATTTTAGGAATCTGATGTATTCAACAGTAATCAAGAGAAGTGATTCTATTGTATTTTAATTCATGAAAACATGACTTGGGAAAGATAATACTAAATATGTTCGTGATATTGAGATAATAATAAATAGATGTTTATTGAATAGTATCTGTGACCATGAAGGTGTTTAGTGATATGATAGTTTATGTAATTATAGGATTATTAGATACTTGGATTTAAGGACTTCATTCAACAACCTAAGATTATACTCATAGAAGAATGCATAGTCCATAATGGTTTTATTAATATTAGTATATTAATATATTTGGTATGTGGATATATGATATACATTATATGGGGAATATTATGAAGAGTTGATTTTGGAAATTTAGAGAAATTAAACAATAATTTATGGACTTTGATTATAGAAAAAATTTATTTATGATGAGTCATAAGGTTAACTACATAGGGAATATATTAAGGATGTTATTTATTAACATTAAAGTATGATTTATCCTATTGTATAAACAATTCTAACCATCTTGGTTTCAATAACCATTTTATGGCTAATGGAATGAATAGTGGATCTTATGATCTATAAAATTGATTCCCTCATTATATTGTTTCTTGAATATTCATCTCTAGATTTGATAAATGAAGTGGAGATAGATTGAAAACAATCAAAGGGTGATATTATGACTTTCAAAGTAATCAAGCATGATTATTTTCTCAATTGATTTTCTAGAGGGTAAAATATACCCTATACTCTAGGAAATGGATATTAGAAAAAAAAGATCAACCATTTACGTTTCTTATTTAGAAATAAATTTTATTTGAATTGGTCACAAAATTATTATTTTGTGATGGTTGAATTTACAACAACCATATTTTCTATCACTCTCTATAATAAATTTATAGTCATATTTCTCATAAATTTCCATATCATCCTGAATTTTATCGTATTTTTAAATCTTAGTTTGGTGGAGACCTTCACATTTTTTTTACCTATTTCTAGAAAGATGTTTTATTAACCCATTTTACGATGTGGGATTTTGAAAATTGTATTTTCAAGTTTCAAACTATAATATTTTATGTGAAATTTAAAATTTTAGAGGCACAATTTATTGAAGGAGGGGATAATATTAAACCCTAATATTTTATGGTATGTCTCTTTTTAAAATTTAACTTCTTGTATAACTTATATTACACAAAACAGTCATCATAAAAAATGATTTAAAACTATTATTTAATTGTGACCTAGACATTTGGATGGTGGGAATAAAATGTATTATGTAAATTATGATAATATAGTTTTACAAATGTTTATAAAATGAATAAATTGGTAACCAATTAATTATAAATTTAAATAAAACCCAATTGAACAGAAAAGATTTTTTATATAAAAAATTATATTTGTGACCATAATATCTTGTATTATTAAATTAATAACTATTATTGAAATATCTTATGAAATTTATTGATTACCCATTCAATATACTATTTTTTAAATTTAATCAATACGTTTGGCATGAATAAGATAATTATAAATCTAATTTTAATCACAATAATATATCTTTTCTAAAATGAATTTTTACAGCATTTTAAGGGAACAATTGTTTTAAGACAAAATTTTTACACATTTATAAATATTATAGAAAATAAAAACATCATTTTTAAAAGTTGAATTTTGAAATTATCATAGGGTGATTTTTTTTCAATTTATTTGAATATATTTATTTTCTAATTAATAATGAAAAATATCAATTTTTTAACTATAATTTCTATTATGTTAATATTATATTTATGATATGAATATTAACCACACCTATGAAATTGTAAATAAATTTTTTTATATTATAATTTAATTTATGATATATATAAATATCTTGGAATAAGGTGATAAATGTTTTAAAAAGGTTAAATTAAGTGTTGGTATTTTTATGATAAAAATATTTATTTTCAATTTTAGAAATATTATAATTATTTAAGTGAAATTTTATTTTCATAAATTATATTTATAAATTAATATTTTATTGTCTTATGATTGTAGGAAAATTTTACAAGACCTTAATAAATTTTTTAGATTGTTATAAAATCAGTAATAATTATAAAAACTGTATTTATTAAATAAAGGATGATTTTAATTAAAAATTAGTTTTCTCATATTCAAAAAAAATATTTTCAAAAAATGAAATAATTTTTTTAATTATACACATTGAAAAATAGTAAGGGTAAAATTTTTGTGAGTAGTGTAATAAAATAATTTTTAGTATATGTACATTATAAGATGAATACACTATTTCGTAAGACATTTCTACTATAAGCACCATAATATCAAACAATACTTCTGAATTTACTATATTAAGTCTTAAGAATAAAAAATATTTATAGTATTTATCCAAAATAATATATTAATAAATAATTTAATAAAAAACACCCCCTTCATCCACTATAATTACCACACCTGAGAACCTCTTGGCCTCACACCTTCCAAGGAATTAATCTTATCGAATTTCTATCCCATCCTATTCTGATGTATCTCTACCAAATATAGTATCCTTTGGCCCCAATAAAATACCAAAAACCATGTATCTTAATGAATTTCTCAAGGAGAATAATTCATGTGGTAAAACCCTTAATACTTCTCTTTCAATTTCATTCATTTCATTTCATTTCTTATCTTTCCATCACATCCTCTATAAAAAAATGCATGAAAAATCAAATATCTTATATATATTATAATTTTATTATAATAATGGGAAATACATCCTAAAACCCTATATTCTCTCTCTTTTATTCAAATAATGATAATATTGTCTATGATATGTCGATTTACCGACATCAGGGATAATGAGTTTTCATTTTCTAATACCACCTCAATGGTTGGCCATAAAACCCTCATAATGGTAATACATGAATGTGAAATTTATATTAAAGATTATTTAGTATTCTTAAACCAATATATATATAATATTAATTAATAAAACAAAACTAGTTTGTGATGGTTGAGAAATTCCAAACATTATCTAAATAGTTATCATTATGGTTTTATCAAATGAATCAAACTCATTATATGTAACAAAATGATGTATTATACAATTTCATATTCTAGTAGATCATTAATACTAAATAATATGACATATGTAGTTTTTCGCCCATTTTATATGGATTTATATAATTATGTGTAAGGGAACTAATCATGAAAAACAAGGAAATGAAGATTTCCAAATGAAAAAATTGAATTTTATAACTCATCCAAAAGACGATAAATGGATATAATAAAATTAAACAAAAAAATAAGTGATTAATGGAATTTTAATTATTTTCTTAATGAATATAGTTTCATTATCTAGGAAATTTAGTATAAGGGCATATCACTTTCATACATAAGGTAATAGTTTTTCTTATCTCACTTTCATTTATATGAGATATGCCTTATTCAACAATATTTATTATTTGTGGTGTATGTAAACTACCCATGGATTTATCATATCATGAGTATATTTATATTCATGCTATTAAATTTCTTATTTAATGTTAATAAATGTAATGGGGTATATGGTTTTATTATTTTCAATGTGGTAAGGGTTTCTCCCTGAACATCCATTTTTCATTCAAGTTGCATTTTCTATGTCATTAACCAATTGAAATTCATTATTATTTTTGTATAATTATTCTAAATTATATGTATATGTTATATAATCATGTATCAAGATCATTTCATATTTATTATATGTGGAAATATATGTTTTACAAGGTTCCCTATTTTCAATTCCTCTAGATAAAAAAATCCCGATTGAAGGGAACTTCCCAATTCCCGACCCATTTTCAAGAACACTTCATAATCTAATTTAGGAAACTAGTATTTTTCGAAAATATTTATTTTGTATCCTAAAAATCTAACTTATTCATCTTATATTTGGATGTAAACAATTGAAAAAAATTTCTATTCAAAGTCTCTTTTATATTTCCCCACAAATCACACTGAAGTGGCCCAATTCAAAAATTTCATAAGTACTGTTTTGGAATATTTTCACTTAATTTGGATGAAATTTATTCCTAAAAAATAATTTATTTTTACTTAATTTTTGAGATATAGATGATTAAAATCTTATTCTATGACAAATAAAAATGATATTTATACAAGAACTATTTATTCCAAAGAATAAAGGTATTTCTATCAATAATTATTCAAGGGTTTTATTAGAGTATTTTTATTTATTTCATCACTCTCTATTGAATATTATGATTAATTTGGAATAATATTTTATGATATAATCTAAAATATTTTGTTAAAAGTTATATGATTAGTTAGATTTTGGATTCTCCATCTTGATACCATTCACTCTATTACATATAATAGTTAGTGAATATGTTTACTAATTGGGTGATTTTATTTAAATTCCAGATATATATAATTATGTTTCTTATGTCTCACCCCATTCACATGAGGAATGAATTTGAATTAGTAAGTAATGGGTGTAACCTAATATATCCCTACTATGCATTGGTTTGTTTTATGGAAAAATCCAGATATGGACATGGCTAAGGGCTTTCCTATTTTTTCAGATATGTTATTGTATGAGGCCTTAAACATTTATTTTCAGATGTCTTAGTCCTAGACACAATGGTGTTTTTCACATGTCCAACATTATATATTAAATAATTATTATATTAGTAATTGATAATCCACTTTTTTATTTTCATTTTATAATATCAATTGTTACATGTAATTCTCGTGTTTTTATTTATATGCAATTATTTACTCACATTTTATTCTTTCAATAATATGACCTGGATTATGTTTTAATGGAATGTGTTTTTATTTATTCACATTGACTTATTAATTATTTCACAATACGTTTTATTTCTTACCCTTATTGAGTATATGAGATCACCGATTTCTAATGTTTTATTCTTCCCTAGGATGTCAAAATTTATATTATGAATAACTTATAGGGGTAATATAAGATTTAATGGGTGTTTAAAATAGAGATTCAATGTTATTTTTTCATTCAATTAACAATTCTAAAATTAGGTATGTATCTAGTCTTCCAAAGCTGCTGAACTATTCGGTAATTTGGGATCCAAATGATTATTCTTAATAAAAATGTAAATATTTAAGGCACCGGCTCTAGGAAAATAGAATCAGGGACATTACATGCATGAACTCCACTAGTTGGATGGTAGAATCCCAAATATCCTCAAGTGGGGCAACCTATGGTACATGAATCATTTTTTATACCAATAGCCTTCTAGTATAATCCCACTAATTATTTGGTGGGGATTTTAGAAGTTTAGGATATCATCAAGTAACTACCAACTAGATATTGGATTCCAAAGGATATATGGAGACATTGATCTAAGAAAGTTGATATAGGGTAGTTTCGTAATTCCATAAACTAAAATGTATATATTATTTCTCTAATATCCCTTATCATAACCAATTTTACCTAAATAAACATGGAGGCTCTCTTGAAGAAATGTTTTCTCTTTTATCATTGAATCATCATGGATGAAATTAATAATTAAAGAACTCAATTTATTTATATAACATTATCCTTGATTATAATGTGAATTTATCTTTTCTAAAATATCTCCTTTTTTTGAGAGCGGATGATTTATTTTATATTTATGTATCCAAATATTGATTTAAGAATGTGTGGTTCTAGAATTACCTATTAACCAATTCAGTACATCTTTATTTTAAGTATCCAATTTTGGATATTTTGTTGGGTATTTGATAATACCATAAATATGGTAGGTGGTTTTATAAAAAATTATTATAAATTGGAACCATTATTTTTTTTCAAATTGGTTTCCAATTGGTTTTTAAAAAATGATATGTGTCAGCTGATAAATACACTCAATCTCACATGGTGTTTGTGAATAAATCTCTTCAAATTGGATTTTGGGAAACATGTTTTGATTTACATAAAAAATACTAAATTGAAATGAATAACTTAATGAATTATTTTTATGTTAAATTTAAATGAGATATGGAATGAAATATTTATGAGTTTTAATTGAAATAAATTATTTTTAATGGAAATTATTTTTATAAAAACCATTTGGTGTTTTTTTTAAATAAAATAACAACGTTTGAAACATGAGCTTGGGGACGTTTGAAATGATCAATTAAAAATATTTTATACTGATTGGAATGAATGATAACCACCTGTATTTTAATTTACCATTTAGCACAAGGGAGCCTAGGAAGATAGGTGGGTTTCCTAAGATAATATTCCAACAATTGTATTAGCTATAAAAATCCTTATATTAGTGAAGGATATAATACTAAACATGAGGAGGTATGAATGTTAATTTATTGAGGTGGAATTTTATTCCACTTTGGATTGAGATCTGGGGACATTTTCTCAAATGGTAATGTATTTCACTAACTTGTGTAAAGATCCATGATCCTTGATGTAACTAACCGTGGTTCTATAACCATGGTGGTATAATTAAAAAAAATTTATTTATGCTAGTGTTTATCAAATGATTTATTAAGGGATAATTTAAAAGTAATTATTATTAATTATTTTTTGACTGAAATTTAATTTTATAGTATATATATAATTTTCGTTCAAAAGATTTGAAAATATTTTTGAATTATTAATTATAACATGATTTTAATTTTTAATTTATGATTTATTATTTTTGGTTCATTAGATATGGAAAGATTATGGAATATATTGTAGGAAAATATTGGGCTAGTATTTCTCACACTATACATTATTATTTTTTGGAATTTATCGAATTTTTTATATATGGTATAGGAAATGGGAAAAGGGAATTTGGAGATGGGGGTATTTTTGATTCATGAGACCTTGGGAGTTAGTATTAATCAGTGGTGTATGTCATCCATTTGTATCAATTATATGATGTGATGATATATTTTATATATTATGTGATGAATTAGGTTTAAATACCATTTTAGGACTTTTACTTTTCTAATTGTGGTACTTTTCTCTTGATGGGTGATTATGTATACCTAATGTTTATGTATTGTCTCCATTACATTTATATTTTGAAGTTATGATTATGATAAAAGAATTTAATGTTTTTTTTTACATTAATGAACTAGTTTCTATCCCATTGGGATTTTTAATTCCATTTTGTATAAGTTAAAATTGATCTATGTACTGGTTTAATTGATTATCTAAGCTGGTTCATGACAGAAACCACAACGAATGATTAAACGTTATTTTGGGAATTATTAGAATGGTTTTAAATTACTTCTAAAATATCCAATTTTATTTATAGGGGTTGTTTTATGTCACAACCATATTATAGAAAAAGATTATGTTATTAGTGGTTTCATCCAAATCTATTGTTTGAAAATATTAATTGTTTTTTAAAATTTTAAGAATGGGCAAATCCCTTATGAAATGATGACCACTGATATTTTTATAATTTACCCATGCTTGTAGAAAACAAAAAATAACATGATTGGGTTACCAACTTATAAGTGGGTTCTTATAATCTTCTATATAGAATTTATGGTTTATTAATTTAATCTAACCACAAAAACATACACCTCTAAGTGCATTGTTTTTCAGTTCAATGTAATAAGAGGAAAACAAATTATTCATACTATGTAATAGTTTTTTATCGTATATATCTTAATCTAATTCTAATAAATTTTTATTTATCACATTAATATATCCAAAAAAATATCATTATCCATTTTTAATATTTATATTACATAAATCATTTCATAATCATTTTTTAATTATGCTATGTTTATATTTGGTTCAGGAAAACCACCTACTTTATCAATGCTATAATATAATATCATGGATGATTATAAGAACACAATTAATGATATTAATAATAAAATAATAATTTAATTGTATATTTTTTAATTGTAACATTAATATTAAACTCATTAATTGAGAAACTAATGTACTTTTATTTAAATACACCTAGACATTTTTATTATCGATTTCATCATTAAGGGTTTTTACCAAAACTCCCAAAGAATAAATATATTACACTATATATATTTTTTAATCAATAATTATATAAAAATATAATATATAAAATTTTTTAAATTAGGGAAAAAAATATCAGCTCTACTATTGTGAACCTAATTAAAAACAATAAGGATGAATCACACATGATTCTACACAAGTTAATAACTAACTACTATACATATAGGGAATGATTATAAATGATTTTTATAAATGATTATATAAATTAGGTAAATTATAAACTAGTTTATCATGATGATTTTTTTATATTGGATATGAACGTTCAATAACTGGAGAAAAGAATTAATATAATATATTATTTTCCTAAGATTTATTTTAATAAGACGTATTTTGTATTGGGTAGAATAATATAATTGATTTGGTGTTATTACTACTTAATGGATTTTGATTAAAATATTTATGTAATTCAGGGGGTTTAATGAGTTATGTCATGTACATTATTTAAATGGATTTTGATTCAAGTGGTATCTTGTTTTTATGATTTTTTCATCTATACAAAAAATCAGGAAAAATAAATTAGACATTTAATTAAAAATGAACATGAATATATTTTAATTGTCTAGTGGATTAGTTATTTAGTATTGGATGATTCATTAAAATTTAAAAAAAAAACATGTCCCAAGGCTTCTACCCCCACATCTATATCCCTCTATATTTTTCATGATTTATGTGTATATTAAGAAATGATTTGATTTGAGTCTCCTGCAGAAATATCTCCATATGTTTATAACTAGAAATGTGATATTACAAAAGAGAATTAGTAATTTTAGGGTGATATTTTTATGATAATATAAAATGGTAACAATATTTTTGAGTGATGTATAATTCTATTACTCTCTTGATGACACATCCCCTTTCTAAAAAAAGACTTTGGATAATATATACCACAATCCAGCAACAATAGAAGATTATTCCCTACAACCGCCCTGCATTGGATTCCAATAAATTTCTTCATCTATATTCTTATAAGGGAATTGGATTTACATAATTATGGAATGATAAGAGTAATAATCATGCATCATGGTTTTTGTGAAAATAATATTCTAAGGTATATCCCATATTATGAATTTTTTTATGTTAATCTCAAATTGAATCTCACAGATCGTAACTACTATAGAGATTCATAAGGAGTGCCTTTTCCAAATAAATCATAATTTTGGATTCCTCCTTCTTTTATTTCCACTTTTTTTTTTCTAATTCATGAATGAATCACTCTATTTGAATAAAAATCGTTCATGTTATTAATATAAATTAAAGCCAAATTCTGAATATTGTCAAAATGGGTGTTGTAATATTACACACTGTAGATTGACCCAATGAGTTTAAGAATTATTATTTCATGGAGGAGAAGGGACATGAACACTTCCCTATATCATTCTATGTGATATATGCTAATAATCATTTCACAACACTAGTTTTTATCCATTATCTAGGAAAATGGCTTGTGTTTTCAGAGATCAATAAAGATTTTTGATTTTATTTGTCACGACCCGCCTTCACCAAAAGGTGGGAAGGGTCAGCAGATTTCCAGGCCCTTCCTTCTTTAAGTTGAAGGAGAGATAATGATCCCCGAAACCCACCTCCAACAGGTCTCGGTGTGGCGACTAGCACGAAGGGTATAGAAATTTCTCACAAATGGAAGGCATTACCCTTTTTATTTTATAGGATCGAGAGATAAGGAGAAGGAAACCCAAAAACACCAAGGTAGAAGAAAAGTAAAGCCAAATGTAAACCATTCCCACATGCATGTTCCAAACGTAAAAGATGCAAGGTGCAATAGGTGACTACAAGGTAAGTACCAAAAAGGAAAAGGAAACAACAACTGCAACTGCTCCAAAGGTCCGAGCTACTAAGGTCCCGCGTGATCCCCATAGTCCTCCTGGAAACCTGAAAGCAGTTTTATATACATAGGGTGAGCATACAAGTACACTCAGTAGGGAAAACAAAATACTCTCGTGCACAAGTGGGGGAACGTGCTAAAGTCCCGTGAGAAAAAGAGTAAACCAAACACCTATCAAGGTAAATTATCCACCCCAGGCCTCACCAAGGCACACTCCCCAAATAATGAAAGTCAAGTAAAATATATAATCAGAGCACATAGATGTTTGGGTACCCCGGCCCACTTTCCCACTGGTCATTGAGACATCCAACACATCGGACCAATCCCGCCATTCTCACCGCAGTCCCACTGCCACACCCGCCCGCACACACCTGGGCCACAACCACACGCAGTCCTACTGCCGAAATCCCTCCCGCACACACTTGGGCCTCAACCACACGCAGTCCCACTGCTGAAATCCCGCCCGCACACACCTGGACCACAACTGTCACACGTAACCATGCCGGCAAACACTTAGGCCAGAACAACCACCGCCACGCCCGAAAACACCTGGGCCTCATCCCGAAGACACATGGGAAACCACCTGCCGCACACACATGGAGAACCACCACACCACCCCGCCCAAAGTTTCTTGGGTTAATAATGGACCTCAGGCCATCATAGCCTGCCCGAAGATACTTGGGCTATCTGGGAAAGGGAGCAGAAAAGGAGATAATAACCAGCCACTAAGGATAGTGTTAGGAAAAACACCCTCCCCTATGAAATGGGGGTGTTCGGAACTAGGTGCTCAACTTGGGTGGGGCACGAATAAGAAACACAAAACTAAAATTATAGATATAGGTTACAAGCACTCACCCAAGTCTAGGTTTTTCTAACCGGCCTACGGAACACAACAACACTATATCCGAGTCACAAGTTACGACTCCCGCCAACAAAACCAGTCATCCCATTATTGTTTCATGTTCAGTAATAATGTTTGAGTTTAAGCACTACTGGGAAACTAGTAGGCATAGGCACAAGTCTAGAAAAAGTAAAAAATCAAGCAACAACCAAAACATCCATGCCTGGTTCTCAACAACAAAGGATTTTACCCTAATTTGTGACATGAACAAGTAACCACCCAGATTTAAAACTCACATCCACCAAATACATACCAACAGGAGATCACATACCCAAAAAGTCACACAACCACCGAGGGTATAAAAGAACAGGGAATCCCATCCCCTCCCACATCTCCAGAAATCGGCCTGAAGGGAAAACAACCAACTACCACCACCAACACAAGCAGGGCCTTGCACATATTTTCAGATTTAAATGACTTAGCACACTCCATGATTCAAATTCTTGTGTGTTCTAACCGGGAGTTATCACATAAGGGTTGATCCTGGTCCTTCCAATTTATTCAGCCGAATATACGTGATTAACCAATTCACTTTTCACAGTAGAAGCTTACAACCACAAACAGGCCTTTTAAAACATCAGCAGGGTTCATTAGTGCACAAAAAACGAGCACCAACGGCCTCGATTTTAAGAAGGCATAAGCCAGCACAACTCAACAGTATGGCCATAAAAGAAACAACATCAAAATATAAGATAGCATCAATGATCACAACCCCCCCTTTCTTTATAGAATTCGTTCGTTATCTTTAATTAGGTCTGGTTTCTCCAATTTTACAGAAACAAAAGCACGCCCACCCCGCATGATACACAAAAGAGAGAGACAAAGGAGAAATTTCCTACTTATTTGATCAATGATCGACGCTTAGGCCGAGCACGGAACTTTTCGGATAATGATGCGCCCGATGCACCAGAAGCTGTTAGTGAAAAGCCACGATCCAGGAAAAGAGAAACCACGGCTAACCCTTGGTTTATAAGATCTGGGGACGGTTGGGGTGAAAACACGAAACCGCGTACGGTGCAGGGGTTGTGGGTTGACCACATGGCTCCACTCGTCACAAAAGGTGGGGGGAGGGGGGTCGGTAGTTTAAGCCGACTCATGAATTGATTAAGTATTTAATTAAAACTCTTATGCACGTTACGGGTCCTTAAAACAGGTTTAACAAGTCAGAATAGGGTTTAAAACCCTATTTGCGCAAAGGAGTGCTACAGGGAACAACTTGACAAGGCCAGGTGACGCCGATCGGTCTCACCGAGACGCCACTCCTTTAGGACCCGGATTTTGGCGAAGGGAAGAACCAAGAGATTCTGGGTCATAACATTATTAATGATTTGATAAGACAATAAATAAATAAATAAATTTTAATTTTAATTTTTTACTATTTATATAAAAAATTAAATTTGATAAAAATAAATGAAATTCATACCAATAGTGTAGTAGAACATAAAACAACACCTCATAATAAAACTAAAAAATTATTATTATACACACAAAAA
Organism: Viscum album; assembly: GCA_963277665.1. NCBI lineage: Eukaryota > Viridiplantae > Streptophyta > Magnoliopsida > Santalales > Viscaceae > Viscum > Viscum album. The sequence continues at coordinate 450,560,312 of OY728139.1, read as the reverse complement.
TAATAAAGGATAGTAAATAAAATAAAGTCAGTAATATGATTTATATAAAAAATATAAAATATATTCAGATTGATATGTATTTGAAACTAAAAAATATATATTCATAAAAATATATTTCGCAATATTGTATCAATAATCATTATGAATATCTTTTAATTCATGTGAGATTAACATAAATCAGCATAGCTGTATTATATAGAACAAGTGTAATTTACATATGTAAACAATGGAGATTTTAATTACACAAGGTGAAAAAATGGGAAATAGAGGGAACATTTATTTATAAGCATTAATCAGTGCACGAGGCAAGGAAAGAAAGGTTTTAATTTTGAAAATTAAAATAATAATAAATATCAGATTCAAGTAGTAGAGAAGACCAACAAAACACTCTTTGTATTGAGTTCATATAACTTATGGATATAATGATAAAATAATGAATTAGGGTTGTAAAATCTATAAAAAATTGTAAAATCCACTCACCCATAGGTAAAGTTAAAGAAATTTACATGACACGAACCATAGAATTGATGAAAATATAAATAATAAAAAATCATAGAGTTCCTAGTTTGTATCTCCCTAACCTCTGTTGCCTCATAAATGGATGGATCTATACAGAAGTATATATGATCAAATCATAGTTGATGTGTGTGATCATTGATTCATTTTTTCATAATACATGTTCTAAACCAAATCCCACTCTAGGAATAATATATATTATAGATTAATCATTCCCATGAATCGGTGTTACAACCTGGTTCAGAAATTGGCTCATCTTATATTTCACTATCATAATAATAGTAATCAACTTTTTTTTGAAAAAAAATATCAACTAGGGACTCTCTATTAAAGAATTATGGGAACCAAAAACCACTTCAAATAACCTCTTGAGTGAGAATAGAACCTATCAAACATAAAAAGAAAAGAATATAGACCTAATTGAAATAGATATCATACAAATAATGGTAATAATTGAAAAACAATATATACACAATGCCAAAAATAACAAAAAAATATAATCAATACTGCATAGAGTGGACAATCCATTCATTCCTCTTACATATAACATAGACTGAAATACAAGAAAAGGTGAGGAACTACTTAAAATCATGCAATATAAGTTTCTATATTTTATAAAGTACCATTTCAAATAGAATATAAATGAATTCTCAAGGATTATCTAAAAAATTGAAAAACAAACCCAGGATAACGTAAAACTAACCCAAAAAATACACCTTCAATATAGAAAACCTTTGACATCATGTACATAAAATGAGGTTTCATTTAAATGACATAAAATTCATGCCATCTAGAAAATCATTAAAACGTTTTGCTAACTAAATATTTACCAATGAACCTACTACTCTCCCTAATTCATAACAAACCACTCACTATATATATCGTTATATAATTTTAATACCATCCTTCTTAGGATATATTGTGGAATAATGCATTTTGTAAAACACTAACATTACCCTTACAGGAAGACCTAACTAATTAAAATTTATGTGCATTACCTCATACAGGTTCAATTATATTAGATAGTACCTTAGCCAATGATTTATTTTTCCTATGCCAATCCCTCTTATTATGAACATGTCTACCACATGATAACAAATTATTATCATAGATATAATTTTACCATTCTTATCCATTCCACTATTATTCCACAAAACCCTATGGTATGTTTTTCCTATTATACTATGCACGTATCCATAATATCTTATCCAATTCATTGATTATAGATACATTGTTATAAATTTCTACTTAAAATTTACTAAAGAAAAACACTACCTACAATACATCATTGAATCATATAATTTATGGTAAAATTTTTTTAATGTGGTTAAATGAATAATGGATTGGTTCACATATTTCACATTAATTCCTATGTTTTTTTCATCTAGAAATATCATATTCCGTCAATAAATATCATTTTGGACCACAGTGGCGAGCTTCATTTTAAAATTTTAATGCCTAACTTTTTTTATATAGGATTATTAATATTGATTTTTTCATTAAAGTTTTCCCACGTTTTATGAAAATAATATCTGAATTTGGCGAATAAGTGGTATAAGAAACACATCAATCCCAAATTATTATAAAATATGAAGAATTTATTTCATTAAAATAGTATAGGAGCCTGGAATATATGAAACAAAAGGCTTTATTAAACATGAAAACCACTGTCACATTAATTTTGGGGTGACAAATGTTGTTAATCAGTTCATGTTGAACTCATTTTTCATGTATCTTAATTCTTCACAAATTAGAATCATTTTAACCATAAAATTCATTGATATGAAATTTTATCGATGTAGTAAAAAAAAATTAATTATGAATCGATAACAATTTCTATTTTTGTGTGGGTATGTGGGTCTTTATTCTATCAATGTTACATATAAATTAAATAATAGGTTGATATTATTTATTTTATAGATTTTTTAATTAAATAAATGAAAAAAAACTAAATAGTTATGTTTATTAATCAAATAATTAAAAACGACATTTAATAATAAAAAATCATCCTATAGAGATGAAAATAATGAAAATAATAATATATAGAATTTGATAATAACTAATTAAAATCATAGAAGAATTATTTAAATATAGAAAAATAAAATGAATCCAAATAACTAAATCAATGAAGATAATTTAATTTTTAAAAAAATTATATTTGGGGTGATACAACTACAAAATTGTACAAAACTAATTTATAAATTTATTTACTATAAGAAATTATCAAGAGTTAAAAATAATATCTCTCTTAACTTGTGATATTAATATAAACATGCCTATATTTACTAAAATTAATAATTATAAGACTAATATTAAAACTTTCAATTTTAGCATGAAGGTCAAAAAAATAATAAAACAAACATTAAAAGACACCACAATTTTATGTGATTTCGTAAATGGACTAATACTCATTAGATAAGGAAAATAATGGATTTTCATTTTTAAAAAAATATAAATAAAATAGATATGAATGTACAGGGGATGGCTAATCAAATAATAAAATAAATAGTCTATGTCAAACTTGGATCCTATGATCAAATGAAGTTTGAGGTTTGTAATATCTATCTCCAAACTAGATTGACTCACCCATGAACATGATAAATAAATGACCAATAAAGTTTATTTACAAAAAATAAAATAAAAAATAAACATATGTTGACTTAGATCATTGATAAGTGATACTTTCAAATGTTCTTATACTATGCTAGAGGCTAGCGACTGATGTTGAGATATTTTGACAATATAGAACACATAATATCACACTTTCCCCAATTTTCATTGATTATCTTATTTATTTCATGGTATTTAAGGTTTTATTTGAAATTTATATTGAATCCCCATAGAAAATATGAGTTTTGGAGTTTATTTGTAATTTTTACCTCCAAGGATAGTTAGAGCGCATGGTTTAAGAGAATCCTTGTGAAAAATAGAATGAATAGGGTGTTTTTAGTTCACATTTTCATCCCTTATCTAGTTTTTATGGGTACATCATGGTTGCATACAAGTTTTTTGCAACATATAAAGAACATTGTGAGATTTATTTATGATTGTGATATATATCAAATCATGTGGATGAACTAAAGAAACCATGTGACAAGCATACATGTGTGTAAATAAATTTAATAGAAACATTTTTTGTTGTTCGGAAAATTGTTTTCGATTAATGTGGAAAAATCATGTATTTGTTTTTTCTATATATTGGAGGGAACATAGATGGTGTATTTTTTTGGTAAATAATGCTGTAAAACAATGAAATTTTCTTAATTTTAGAAAATCATTAATTTTCTAAATTTTGGGTATAATTTTTAAAAAACAAATCCCATTTATCTCTCCACCATCTCATTGAATCACCGTGATGGTCCAATGGTGGACACCCTCTTGGTTTTGGTTTTTGGGATTTTCATTTGATTTCAAGGTGTTTTGATTATATCATGGACCACAATCCCCTTATTCTTATTTTTCATAATCTTATTTTTTTTATTATACCCTTATAATGGTGTTTCTTTAGAAGAACTATAATCTTAGTTTTAGAAATATTTTTGAGGTAAATTTTCATGTTGGGATGTTTCATTGGTTCCTTATTCATTGTTCCTCCTGTATTCTAAGGTTCAATCAAATCCACACACTATTGATGTTGGTGGTTCCTCCCGTTTCCTTTTAAGAAAATTACATGAGATCATTATATCTTTATAAATAACTTTTCATTGAAATTATCATGTCTATAGAGTTGTAAATTTATTTTTAAATAATTTTAATATATATTCTTTGTTAAAATATTGATTCTTCCAATATTTCATAATACACATGACTTATATTGAAATCATATGTATGGTAGGTTTTCTTCAAAATTCCAAAGTTTATTTTTAAAGGAATTATGTTTCTTAAAATATTGTTGAATAATAATAAAATCTCATTAGTTATTTATTAATGGTGATTTATTTCTTACATAGATAATTTACATTTTTATGTTTTAATGGTTTTATTAAGTAAATTTATATTATTTAATGTCATGTTTATTTATAATTATTCTTTGGATCTCTTTGTATTTTTATGGATATTTCTTTATATAAGATTGAGATTTGTGCACACTCATATATAAATGGATTTTACACACACACACATATATATATATATATGTCTGTATATGTATATATATATATATGGGAATTCTATAGATTTACTTCTGTAAAACCATATACTTTTCAAATGGACAGTTTTTCCTAAATATATTTCAAATGTATATTTACAATATGTAGTATCTAAAAAAATAATTGATGGTCTATCTGACACATTAAGAAAAGTTTTTATGTTCCCCTTATGATTGAATTCAGTTTTCAATAAAAGAGTATATTTTTTTAATCAACTATAATTTTTTTTTAAAAATGACATATTTTATATATTGAAATGGGTTTCCATGAATTTATGTTCCTCCATTAAATCACTGTACATTGATGTGGGGTTTCAAAATGATATGTTTATGTAGATTTTATTAGGTATTTTTAATATATTTTATTTATTTTTAACTGAGAAATTTGATGTAAGATCCACAAGATCTCCAGATATTCTTATTTTCATGGTATCATGAGTATCATAGTGAGGGTCATGATATATTTTTATCTAGACCTAATTAGATAAATTAGTTCCTCTATAGTTTTAGATACAATATGGGGGTTTTCTACTATTAAATCTAATTTGGAGTATTTAGATTCATTATTGACTAAGGATATCCATCGACAGGCTAGAGTATGGTTCTGAAATGAGTATGTCTTGGGTATCCTCTTGGGATGTTTTGAAATTCCCCATGATTTTGTGTACTTTATTGTTTTCTATATAAAACTTCTGGTTTCTCCACTACCCCATTGATTTATTTTTCATATACATTGTGAATCTGGTTTCAATTTATTTATTTGTTCCTAAATATATTAGAGTTGTTAAATTATGGTGTGAAATCTTCCATTTTGTTCACTATGAATATATTTAGTGTGATTTGGGTGGATTACTTTTTAAAAGTGAATTTAAAAAATGTAGTTTAAAAATGAATTAATTTATTGATGTTTTTAAAAGATTCCTTTAAAATGTTCATTTTTTTAAATATTTGGTTTCCCTAAATATTGTGGTTATTTCTTTAAAAGAATATAAATGAGTTATTATTTGTATTTTTAGACACATTTTATGTTTTATTTTGGAAAAGAAATGTACAGATTTGATAGTTCTTAACGAATAATCTATTTTATAATAACCACCTACTAATTCCACTCTATGTCAGTATACTGGAGATATTTTTTATGTTCAAGTTTTGGTTCTTTTTTTTCAAATAGATCATGTTGGTTGACGGAAGTAGGGTGACCAAGGGGTCAAATAGATAATATGTTGGGTATTATGGTATTCCTTTTGTTTCATATTTTTATCATCTTGTTTTTCCTCCAGTACCTGTATCATGTTTCTACATATATTTATTTTTTATTGAGTTTGATTTGATTATTAATATTCCATACTTTTCTTGATTTAGTTTTTGTTTTGGTTATATTTTTATTCAAGGAACTCTATTGTATTGACTAACCATATGAGGTATTATAGAATACTGATGTTATTATATATTTTTTTATTATATAAAGTAATCCACAATGATTTTTTATAGATTCTCTAATTATTTTCATCAATATGCGAGGATTTAAAAAAAACCTTAGGAATTTCATCGGATTGTTTAGGTATCAGGTTTAGGGGTTAGTTGGGGTTAGTTCATTAAAAAATGGTATCAATGAAATGGTTCTTGATTTGAATTAGGTTTTTGAGAACCCATTGTAATTTGATAATATATGTAGATTATATTATTAATATAAAATATCAAGAGGATTATGTATGAAAATATTTTGGAGGTGATACACTCAATATGACATGAGTTATCAAGATTTTTTCGGTTTTAATTCATGAATTTTAATTCCTTATTATTGTCTATGACATTATATTTTGATCACTAGATTCATGTGGTTTGATGGTTGAAAATGTGAGTTGAACATATGTCATATATTGATCTCATATGTTCTAAAAAACGATGTGTATCTTAATTACCTCATTCTTTATTAAATGAATTGTTTGTTTCATTATTGACACTAGGTATAGAAAACCGAATTTTCAAGTAATGTGTATCAATTAGTCCCAACTAGAAATTTTTTGGGGTTTTTTTGGTTATATGATTAATTTTTTTGAAACATTTTTGTTCAAAAAGAAAAATGATTTGGATTTAAAATGAATAATAGGGATTTTATGGTAAAAAATATTCATTTTAAAAGACTATATATGTTTTGGGACATAAATAGTGTTTTGGTGTTATAAAATAATTTTAATGTAAAAATTTGAATTTAATTTTTGGTGATGGATTTTAAATTTAATTCAAAGTTGTATTTTATGTATTTAAATTGAAAACGAATTATTTTGAAATCATTTTTAAAGGATTAATTTTTTATTTATGATGTGATTTATTTTGATTATGTTTGTGATATAAACCATTAGGTTTGGTGACTTTAATTTAAATGTTTTGTCTAATTAGATAATGAGTGGTACTTGATCCATTCTAATGATTTAGGTTTTAAATAGTGTATATATGCCATAATAGACTTAAAAAATCACTATATACCAGATTAAGTGATTTACTATACCAAAAAATCATAATATATTATCTGTGATTGAAACACTTTGGTCATTGACCAAATTCCATAACTATCATGTTAACCAACTGGATATAGAGTGGTTAGATGATATAAAATGAAAATTCAAGTCCTGATGTAATCCAGGTTTCATGAGGGTGTGAGTCCTCTAGGGTCTTTTATAGGTTCTGGGTTTAGATCTATTCATATTAGTCATTCCAACCTCACATCAAAGTAGAATTACATGGAAATATTTCTAAAAACCTTCTCTATTTATTTAATTAAAGTGGAGGTGATGGAAAAATTGTAATAAATATTAGGGGCATTCATAGAATCCAATTGATAGTGATGGTGAACATTGAAAATTTATGTGAGTTGATTGCCTTTTTTATGGGGTGTCAATAGATTTGTGAATGAATAATGTATTCATAAAGGGTTTCTTATTATATCTCATTGATATTGTCTATTTTTCTATATTGAATTGTTTTAAGGATTTTGTTGATGAAGAATTTTGGGATGGGTTTGATTCATGAGGGGGATCTCTGAAAGGTGGAATATGTGCTTCCCTAGGAGTAAATGAAGGTTCCCCTTCCAGTGAGAAGTGAAAATTTAAAGATCTTATTTTAAAGGATCCTCCTTAAACTGTAGTTGTTTATATTGAAATAAACTATTTTTATTTGTATTTCTACTGAAGTTAGTTTGATAATTCCATGTATTATTTCCTTAATTTTACAAATAGTTTTCATAAATATGGTCAAATAGAATAAAAAAATTTATAATAACATATTGGATAATGAAAAAGAGGAATCCCATTCCAACTCTGGGATCTTGGTAGCTTTCATGATCGATATTTTTTGGTAACCCAAAGAGGATTTTGTGTGTGTTTATTATTATTTTTTTTAGATCTATGTGTTTCTTTAGGGTGATTATGATTATTATTATTTATTCAATACCTTGTTTTTTTGTGGAATTATGAATTATTTTTTATTTTTATAGTTCATTTATATGAAGGTTTATACCTCATATTGTTTGTAAGGTGGGCCTATTGAGTACCTTTCATAGTTGAACTACAATGTTAGTAGATTTTTAAATGGTAGATAGATCTATTATAGATCTCAATTTCATAACCATTTGAGATATTCTAGTGAGAATTTTTGGCTTAATGATCGCACCTTGGTTACTATATGTTTTTCATTTTTTATTGACTTACTTGTTTTTATTTAAATTTTTTTTTCAAGGTTGAGAGATCTTATTACTTTTATCTGTTTTGTTTTCTATGAATGTTTTGTGGAATAATGTGTTATTATTTGGAATTATATCACACCACAACACACTTTCTTCGAATAATTTGTTTTTTTATTTTTATTTTAGGTCCTTTTCACGTTTATATTTGAAACTACGTAGATATTTTAAGATCGGGAGTTGTTTTCAATTTTATACCTCTATGCATGGTTAGTATTAATAATATTGGAAAACCATAATATTAAACAATATAAAATGTTTTTCACTTTATTTTTCTCTTTAATGAAGTATTACTCATAGGAAATGAATGTTTGAGTCCAAAACATGTGAAAATTTTGTAAAACTATGTGAGAGGTTGATTTTTTGGGGAGCTACTATATTAATTATGGATGTCCTGGAGAAACCATGCAACAAGACTGAATCTGTGCCAGAAATTTTAAGAGAAATATTTTTCCTAGTTATTGAATGGTTTATAAACAATGTAGAATATACATTAAAGGTTGATTTTTAAATCTATTTGTGGGTGAAGATTTTTGTAAACCATGCGGCGAAGCCATAATATTTTACCAGTTTTTGAAAACCATTAATATCCAAAATTATCCGTATGAGTTTTAATCCCCTATTCCCCATTCTCTACTCCCTCATACTTAAATCAACATCGGAAAACAATGGATGACCTCCCATATAAATTTAATTTTTTTATTATTATTACTTATGTTTTAATTGGTTTACATTACGGTGAAACCCAAATTCCACATTTTCTTCTTCTTTCACTTATTTTTATTACTACCTTTGTCTTGGTGTTTATTTTCATGAACTATAATGATCCTAACTTTCGTACATTAAAATTACATAATTTTGAAGATAAAAAACATAATAGTGTTAAAAAATGATCCAAAGGTTTTCTGTCTTCGAAAAATTCAGACTAATAAAGATATTTACATAATAAAACATAAATATAATTGAATTTCTTCTTCTCTAGCTTTTTAATAACCCTATTTTTTCCGTGCTAGATGTAATAACCTAAGGGTATTCATCAATGAATGGGGTGATCCAAAATCCCAATAAGAGGATAGATAATGACATGAATCAATATAACAAGGGTGAGAATAATCATTATCCATGAATATTATGAATGGGATCGTTATCATTATCATGATTTTATGGATTTGATAAATGAATGTAATGAGGCAATGCTTAAAAATCAAACATCATGTCCTAGTTATTTTATGTCATCATTTTAATTTGTATTATACATTATATCATGAGATACATCCATTACCCGATGCATTGGAGGGATATATAATTTAGGGAACACCTGTCTCACCCTAATATTTACATAACCATTCATTCCACATAGATAATATATAAGTTTTTTCTATTAAATAACCCCTGGAAAAAATGGGTTTCAAGAAAATCTCTAAAATAATACATTAATTAATAAAAATTTGTGTTCCAAAAAAAATAATGGAATAACATAATTGTTATAATCATCATCAATCATTAATGAAGAAGAAACAATCTCAAGGTAAGTGAATTAAATGTTTTTTATATAGAAGAGTTATTTGGGAAAAATCTTTGCATTTGTGATAAAATCATATTGTAAACATGAATTTCATATAAATGAAAAGTGGTGAAAAAATAAAAGTTATTTTAGTAATATTAAATAAACATCCATACTAAAAATGGAGTGAAATAGGGAAATCCAAAAGAACGAGAGTTTAGTTTGAGAATACCCCTACCTTATCTCTGATGACTTTGGTCACGTTAATATCATATATAATAAAATTATTTTAATTAATTTTTAAATTGAGAAATTATTATACATGTACTTGGTTTATTATGTTTTTATTAATCTTGTTTATAGCCATTTTGATGAGTTATGGTTTTCAATTTCATCATTCAAGAGTCTTCATTTTATTGGTTTTCATGATCGACTAAGCTGTATACATGTAGATAAGTTCATGTATAATGAAGATAAGTATCTAGAATTGATATTATATGTTATTAATGAAGATACAAAATTTTAATTTGTCTTATTTTTTTCATATATGTGGATGATTTGTTAGTTAAATTTCAATGATAATCGTTTAGATTAATTTGAAGATTATCAATCAAAAGAAACTCGTTTTGTTTTATATTTTAATATCATAATTATAAGTTTTTTCTAAAATAGAAAAACGCTATTAAATATATTTTAAAACTTTTTTAATCATTTTAATGGGATTAATACCAAACTTGAACGTGGTAAAGAAAAATGAAAACATTTCATCCTTAAAGGTATTATAACAACACCTCCATGAGAACATTTCCATTTTTTGAATAAACAAGAGAGGAGAATAGGTTTGATGATAGATAATTACATTAGCATAATATAAATATATTATATATTATATACCAAAGTTATAATTTTTTTGGGTAAGAGAAGATGAGGAGATAATAAGAAAATAATATTTATTAAAAATAAATTAATAGAAAATAAATGAGGGGTTTATCTCTTGAATTTACATACTTATGAATTTCCTTAGAGAAATTGGTTTTGTTTTTTTATTGTGACCAAAGGAACTTAGAAGTGGTATATGGAATTTGTAATTGTATTAGATTGAAATTGGAGAAGGCTAAATTCTATGGTGTTGTGAGGAGAAGAGGTAGTGAGGGTGGTATTTATATGGGTGGAGAGAGAGGTGTTTTTTTATTATTTTATTTTTTAGTTCATTGTTGTGGCCCAAGAATAATACTTTAAAACATATCCCTAAATAAATTAAAAATCTGAATTATAGTTCTATTTTTTGGGAATAATTCCTCCAGATATCAACTATGACTCAATAATACATGATTTTTAAGTATTGTATGTTAATATATTTCATTGTTCACAAACAAATCATCTATTTTAGAAAAATCCCAACAAATTCACCCTATGAATTCTTAGACGTGTAGAATTTACAAATGAAATCCTATTTATGATAACAGTTTTCTAAATACGGTAAATTTATGTTTTATTAAAATCATCATTTACATAGAAAACACATATTTTAAATTTATAACTAATTTTATAATACATTAAAAAATTAATTAGGATCTCATTAAATTTTCTTATAAATTGAAGACATTAATTATTTATTTAAGCATATATATTATGAAGATAAACATTATTTTAAATAAATATATAAATTAAAAAACTAAAAATAAACATTTATGTTTTATTAAAATACCAACAATTAATTAATAAATTTTAGAACTTTTATTTTCTTATTCTAATATATAGTTATTACATATTATAATTTATAGGATATGTATATTATATTTATAATTTCATTGATGTGGTTACTATTTTACTAGCCAAATTACTATTCCTAAAATCGATATTACTATTACAAATTTCATGTTATTATTCCCCTGGTGTAGGTTCCTTAACTTCTAGGAATACCTTTTATTCTATTCATTTGTAATTTATAAATTTTTATTAGGTTATATTTGTGATTTTATGTGATTTATACTATATGGAATAATTATAATATGGGAGTTTCTATTGGAAAAATTCATGTTTTTTACATTCTTCCCCCTCATGAAATTTCTCGTAGAAAATTTCATTGTAAATACAATGGAAAAACCAAGTGATGGCACTTCTCATTCTTCACATCCTCTAGTTCCCATGTTGCGTCTTCATACTAATTTGTTTCTCAGATTACACAGACTAGGTAAGTAGTCATGTTGTTTATAATTTATTCTCTACTTTCAATGATCTTCAATAGCCTTTCCTTGTATGAAAGTTCATTTTCCACTTGTACAACTTATGGATTCAGTATATGGGGGGATATGGGTTTTTACTTCATTAAAAGGGATGCATGGGAGAAATCATATACATAAGACATGGTAGGTGGATGTTCCAGTCGATATGCCACAACTCCAACATGTCTTGAATATCTATGGGGATAATGTACCTCAGAATCAACTTTCCCTTCTTCCCAAATACTATGATCTTCCTCTATAGACATATGAGAAGGAATATCATGTCTACCAACATTAAATCAAGGTCTCATCTACTATTATCTTCATTTAGGCTTTTTGACTTTGGGACTCATTGATGTGATACTAAATGGCTTTTACCTTCTCAAAAAAATGATAGACCATTTAATGTTAGATCATCTTATATTCATTGACCTCAGACCAGCATGTTAGTGTTCTGTATATTTTCCTCTAAAGGGATTCATATGAAGACATTTCCATGATCGAGTGGAAACTATTTATGTAAGACAATTCCACCAATGGCCAATGTTGGTTATATCCTCCTTTGAAGTCCATATATTATACTCTCAACATTTCATCTATTGTCTTAATAGTCTAACCTAATCGGCTAATAATTTGAGGATGATAAGCCATACTGAATTTCAACTCAGTGTTTATAGCTAGTTGGGTATTTTTGAAGAACATCTAGGTGAATATTTTATCTCGATTGAAACAGTCAATATTGGTGCTCCATAAATCCTTACAACTTCATTGATATATATTTGGGGAATTTGATCCGGTGTGAGGTCCTCTAATATTTTAATAAAGTGAGATGTATTTATGTGAGAATCCACAAAAACCCATATAGAGTTTTTCCTATAGATATCTTCCAATGTTCATTGAAGAAGTCTGTAGTTATATTTCCCTGATTCTATGTTGGTATGTGTAGTGGTTGCGTCATCCTTGTAATATTTTTTCATTAATCCTTCACTTGCATACATACCATGAACTTTAATGTATATTCAATGATATCCTTATTCATATTGTCAAACCAATAATTCTATCATCAATTTCAATACATCTTTGTGCTCTATGGGTTAATATTTAATGTTGAGCTATGTGAGTCACTCCGAATATCTTTCTTTATGCATGAATTTGATTGTACACATAGTTGGGACCCAAATATGATAGCTCATTCCTCATCAATTTTGAAAAATTTGTATCTCCACATTCCCATGGATTCGACCTTCTTCTGTATTTCTACATAATTGTTTTGGGAATCCATTAATTTCTAAATGAGGGATGATTGAGAAATTATTTGAAAAAGGATTGTTGATATCCCTTCCTAAATTATTCCCACGTCCATCCTTTCCAAATATAAGAAGATTGGATCATTCTCAATATTAATCATTGATAAAGATGGATGATCCTTTCAACATAGAGAATACACCACCCTATTTTATTTACTAGGATGGTAGTGGATAGAACATTCTTAACCCTTTTTGAGATTTAGACGTATTTGATGGTCTATATTAGGATCATTCAATAATAATATATATTTGAGGCTCTAGTGGTTAGTATATATATCATACATCTCCACATAGAGATAATAACTCAATATTTTCAACATGAAGATCATAGTCCCCAACCCCAGATCAAATATTGGATAGTTTTTCTTCCATTAATTGAAGAATAACTAAATAACACGAAGTGTACCCCATTTTTTGGATGTGTGAGTACTTTCATAGTGATAAGCCCATTTTTAAACACTTTGAATTAGGGTTCACATTCACTGGTCCTAAAAAACTGTTCTCCCTTATGATTTTTAATTTTTAGTGGTTTTTAAAATCATTATAATGATTTAAAAAGTCACCAATAATACCTATATAGACTAAGGAAACTATAGATCTCCAATATAGGTGTTGTAATGGTAAACGTTTCAATTACCATTTTCTTGTATGGTCTCATATATTTACCTTTTCTGGTGATAACATTCCCAAAGATTAAAATTTCATCCTTCCAAAAATCATATTGACCATACATTTCATAATATTTCTCCCTTAAAAATTTTTTAACAATGAAATCAAGTGCTCATAAAGTTCCTCCATGTTATTGGAGTATATGGTAATTATTTCAATAAAAACAAAAATAAATTTTGAATGTTAATATCTAAAGAATCTATTCATTAATTCTAGAAATATTTCTAGAGTATTTGTGAGTCTTAAAGGCATAACTATGACCTCGTAGTTTTTATAATTCATTCTAAAGGTAGTATTGGGAATATCTAACTTCTGCGCCATCAATTAGGGATACCATAACCGATAGTCCACCCTCAAGAAAAACATGTCCCCATAAAGATGATTGAATACGTCATATATATGTGGAACTGGATAGTTCTTCTTTATCATGATTTTTTAGATTATAATAATCAATGCATAGACGCGTTGATATATCATTACTCTTGAGTAAGAGGATATACACACCCCATGGTGAAGAACTCGGTCATATAAAACCTTAGTACATATTCTCTTATAAATTATTCTTAGGTTCTTCCAGCTCAATAGTGACCATTATGTAATGATTCCATGATATAGGAAGAGAGATTAGAAAAATTAAAATTGGGAACACAACCTCTTATTCAAAAGTATGACCATACAATTATTTAGATAACACATATTTGTAGTCCATTACAATTGGCATGACTTAGATCATGATTCTATCCTTTCTCTCAATCATTTAAGTTAGATATTCTTGCTCATGAACAAATGATATACACACATGAGAAGATAAATCTTATGGAGATTAATCATCATCTTTATAATAATATAGAATTGGATGATTTCTTAGGATGTGAAGAGTGATCTCTATTTCCTGATAGGCGATGTCATATTTTTATAATGACAGAAAATCAATGCCCAATATGGCATCAAACTCTGCCAAATGAAATAATTCAAGATTTTCTTAGATGTTTAGTCTGAAAAAAATAATCAAGGAAGAGTTATATAATATTTATGAAATAATTACCCAATTTTATGTTCTTACAGAACACTCATCATCCATATTTTGTGGTGGTGTGTGAATTGTTCAACTGAACATTCATGATATCGAAGAATGAGTAAAAATTTAATTAAATTGTACACTTTATGTTATTGAACGAATTACCCTAAAAACTGTCACCACATCATTTATGGGATCTGCCTCTATAGTAGTGATGTCATAAGATTTCCCTTTCTCCTTTATGTTTAGTGGATTATTTTGCTGATTACCCTCAAGAACTTGAAGTTTAGTGCACAGTCTTTCATAGTTCTATCAGTCCCTACAATTGAAGAATTGAACCATTGTTGGTGTTCTTATTTCTTCAACAACATTATCCATCTTCCCTATGTATATTTTATATTCATGAGATCTATTTCCTTATCTAACACACTTAAGGCACATCCTAGTCACTTTGAGGCAGTTTTCATGATTCTTATTCACTCATTTTCTGACAGGTGAGGGGATACTATTTCATTCCACCATTTTCATTTGATCCTTGGGATTGAAAATCCATCTTTCCTTTCTTATCACCATATCCATGGGAAAATTATCTAAACTCTATATACACATTGAGATAATATAAAAAAAACATAATCATAACTCAACAAGCCTCTTATTGCTGGATCTTTCTAAGGATGTGGTTTTAATCCACAACTAATCTTTTAATTTTTCTATAGTTATTGATCAAAAATCATTGTGTGTACCATGAAATCATTTTCATTGTTTCATTGTATTTCATTATAGATTCACCATCCATTTTCTTCATCTCTAATAATTATCACTCTATCTTTTCACAAATAGTTTGAGGGAAATACTTTTAAAGAAATATTTTCATAATGTTTTCTCTCTCTATCTAATCAATTTTTTATTTTGATGTGGTGTTCTTAATTAACACCCATCATTTATTAGACTATCTATCTAAATGATAAATATCTAGAGTCACCCTTGACATCTCAAAATAGTGAAAAACAAAAAACATCTTCTCTTTTCAGTTGACCCACTATTTCGCGACAAATGGAATGAAATATCCACTAAACATTGATGGCCATTTCAACATTAAAGGATATACAACAAGTTTCCCCCTATTATTTGTAGGGATATCTTCCAAATAATTCAGGTTATTTTTCATTGCTTAAGAAAACTAGGTAAGCATCACCATGAAATTTGGTAATCCACCTCCCAAGGAATTGGGGATGTTGTGTAGGCATTCATTGCATTGTCCCAAACACAATATGTTTCCTGGTTTCTTTTCGTTCAAACCATTTCTCAAATAGAAACGTTTTGAGTGAAACATAAGTCATTATTTCATTAATTTATAATTTATTCCACTGTGAAATTAACACCAATGAAATATCTTGTGGGATCCATATTAATATCATTTTTCTAAAACAAATATTATTAGGTGCTTAAATATACATAGTCACACACTGAGGGTTTTAAAAAATTATTTATAATCCTAATGACCAAATTTACTAAACCGTTATCTCATACCAACTATAGTGACTTTTTTCTCACATTAATATTACATCATTTTAAATATAATCTATATAATAGTGTTACAAAACCAGGATCCAAAGTTTTATTGTGTTGGAAAAATTAGGACCAAACATAATAGTTACATTATAAAACATAAATATTTTCAAATAACATCTTCTCTATCTTTTTATTGACAATAGTTTAATACTTAGTATAAGTAATCACATGATGATATACATCAAATAAAGCGGTGGTATAAAATCCAAGTAAATGGATAGATAAGAACATGAATCAATATCACATGGGTGAGAATAAATATTGTTATCATAAGATAATAATTATATGATAATAATAATCATGACATGAAGAATAAGATAAAGCCATGGAATTTAGAAATTCATAAAAATGAAACATAATGACATAGTGGTTAAATACCACACATAGTTGTGAACAAATCTAAAATCATGTTTATGAATAAAATATGTTCAAAACCATAACATCATCATTTTGAAACAATATAGAATCATGTGCACTCAAATTTCACATTATATTATGACATAAATCACATTACACAATGCATTGCATCCACATGTATTCAATTTTCACATCATAACATTAACATAATCATGCATTCCACATAGAACATATAATAATATATCCCATAAAATAACTCATGGAAAGGAAATGGGTTTCATGATAATTTAATATTCAATAATTTGATGAATAAACATTTTTTCCTAATATATAAAGGGTAAAAAATTCTTGATACAAGAATCATCAATCTTGATTGAAGAAGAAACAATCATAGGGGATGTAAAAGATCTATTTTTTTAGAAATAATAGTTATTTTGAAAAAATATTTTCATTTGTCATAAAACTAAATTTGGAGCATTTCTATCCAAAAAACTAAATGGTTTAGAAAAAGAAATGATAATTAAGAAACATTAGAGGACCATCTATACTGAAAATGGAGTGAATGTGGTAAAACTATAAAAAAGAGAGTTGGGAATAAGAATCCCCTAACCTTATTTCTAAATTATTTCATCACATTAATACCATAGATAATGAAATTCTATTAATTAACTAATAAATCAATAACCTCTTATAAATTTATTTTATTCAATATAATTTTATTACGTTTTTCTACAACCATTTTGATGAGTTATAATGTTCAATTTCCTCATTCTAGAGTGTTTGTTTTCTTCTTTTTCATGATTGATTCACTTGTATACATGTATGGATATTTATTTAAAATTAGGATAATTATATAAAATTGTTACTATATCTGTTAATTAACTTACTAATGTTTTCTAAGTCTTATTTTATTTTATAAATGTGGATTATTCATTAGATAGAATGTTAATGATCATCTTTTAGATTAATATGGCATTTTTATCACAACGAACTAGATTTTGTTTCTTATTTAATAGTACATATATATATATATTAGTTAAAAAACCTAAAAAAGATATATAATACATTTTAAAATATGTTTTACCCATTATAATGGTATTTAGAACATCCTCTATGATGGTAATGGGAAATGAAAATATTTTGTCATTGAAGAAGAGAAAACAACACCTCATGTAAAACATTTCCATTTTTAGAATAAAATGTGGAAGAGAATAGGTTAGATGATTGATTATTATCTTAAGATATTAAAATTATAGTGTATATATGAAACTATGGTTACCATGCCACTTGGATAAGGGTAGGTTAAGAGAGAGTAAGAAAATGATAAAAATTGAAAAGAAAATAAATGAAAATGAAAGATAGTTTTACCTCTTAATTATCCACCTTGAGAACATAATTTGAGAAATTTGGATTGATATATTACTAATAAAAAAGTATTTATGATGTGGGGAGGGAATTGGGAAGAATATTGGGAAGAAAATGAACAAGCTTAGTTGCTTGGAAGATGTGAGGAAAATATGTTCTATTTATAGGGGAGGAGAGGGGTGTTTTTTGTTTTTTATTCAATAGTTTATTATTTTAGTCCAATAATATGAATAGTTTGAACTTCATCAAAAATATTTTAATATAATGAATTAATGGTCTAGGTTTTTGGTTGACATCCACCATACATTATATATGACTCAATAATTCATTAAATTTTTGAATACCATAAATTACTCTATTTCACCATTCACCAGAAAATTCAATTATATTTACAAAAAAAATAATGATAACCATTATTTAAAATGTTTAATTAAAAAGATAACTCCATTTTAGAAATATAATTCGCTTAATATGGTAAATTTAATTTTTAATTATAATCTTTATATACTTCGGAAATAATGATTTTAAAATTATAACTGATTTTATAACACAATGAAAAATTAATTTATTTCTCATATAATTTTCTTATAATAATAAGAAAGGAAATTATTAATATATAAAAATATTATATGAATATATACTTTCTTTTAAATCATTATATTAACTATAAAATTGAAAACAAACATTTAGGTTTATAAAAATAACAATAATTAATAAATAATTTTTTTAAAATTTATTTACTTATAATGTGATATAATTATATCATATAATAATTTATAGGATACCAAATTTTATTTATAATATAATATATGAGTTTACTATTATACTAGCCCAACTACTATTCTTAACGGTCACATTAATATTCCCAATTTCATGTTACTATTCTATAGGTATAGGTTCCTTAACATATATAAATTCATATTATTTCATTCATTCATCATTTATAAGGTTTGTATTGTGTTATACATGTGGTTTTATGTGATTTATACTATATAGAATAATTATAAGAAACATGTTTCCATTGATAAAATTTTATATTGTTATGTTAACCCTTGTATGAGGGTTATAAAATGTATGTGGTATCGTTATTTAAGGGTGTGTAATTGGTTCCTTAGGTCATAATGCACCCATTATAAAGGATACATAACATCCTCACACGATTGAGGTATGAATTTTTTCCATTTCACTTCCATAACACTCCATGAGATGCTTGTATATTTAATAATTTCATTTTATTGAAATTCTCATATTTTATGAGTTATAAATTGTTTTTGAAAACATAGAAAACTATAGTTTTTGTTAGAAAATGGGTGTTTCCGAGTAACTCGAAATGATAATGCCTTGTTTTGAATACTTATCTATTCATGGTATTTACCCAAATAGCCAAGATTCATGTTTAATGGTTTTTTATATTTTTAATAGTAGTCATTCTTGAAAAGAATTATTTGATTTTGTTCATAATTGTGATTTATAATTTATACAGATTATTTCTATTTTTGAGGTTTTAATCATTATAAATATAAAATTCATATTCTTAGATGTGATATTATATTTTTCCTTATTTATTTAATCCCATAACATTTCTATGTATGTTCATGTATATATATATGAGTGTGTTAAGTACAAATATATACATAGATGCGTACATATAGAAGTGTACGAGTATATTAATTGAAATTCCATTGAATGAATTCCTTAAGACATTTGGTTTCATAAAGGATATTTTTTAAATATATTTATAAAGGGTTTTCAAATATGTGGTTTCTACATCATGGTAATAGGGCATGTTAGGAACTATATGAAATATTTTAATGATATATTTTGGATTTTATTGAATCTTAATGAATGGAATACTTTCTTTAAGAACTTTTTCTAATTTCAAATAAAAATGTTTGGATGGAATCTGCAATTATATTTCTTTTAAATTGGGAAATTCCTTTGAATCCCTCCTCATTAATGTGGTAATTACCATGGAAAGTTATCGAGAGGATGATTATGGTATTATTAATAGCTTCTGTTAATTTTTATTAAAACATTTGATATAAGAGACACCCCACCTCACAGTTCTGTTATTATGATTTTAACATAGGCATATTAGTGAGGGTCAAGAAACATTTCTTTATAGTTCTGAGGAAACATAGTTAATCCCCAATTATGCTAGTTACTATAAGGTTTGGTAAAATATTAGGGATAGTTATGTTATTCCAGGTTTGTTGTTGAGTTATGAAAATTATCAATAGTTTGAAATATGGTTTCAAAATAGTTATATATAGGGTTTCATCATGGGATGTTTATTAATTGAACATGATTTTTTATACTTTATGGTTTCCAAATAACATTTTTTGGTTTATTCATTATTTTTTTTATTTATAGTTATTCTACTTTAAGCATTTGGTTTTATTTTATTCATGTTTCCAACATATATAAAATGGTTTAATAATGATAAGAAATCATCCATTTTTTTACATTGAGATACTTTTTTGTGATTTGGATATATTATTATATAAAGGGCATTTAAGAAATATTATTTTGTAAAAGAGAAATCTTCTGAATATTTTAGAAAGGTTCCTCTAAACACTTCTTTATCATTAATGAATTGTTTCACGATATATTTTAGTTATTTATTTGAACTAATGAAAATATATTTTCTACCTATATTATCAAACATGTTTTTGTGGTTTACATGGGAAAGATAATTTTTGGATTTTAATATGCTTACCTATTGAGTTTTATTACGATCACACTCTAATTATACAATTCTGTGAAAATTAACTTAAGAATTTTTTCTATTTTTAAATTCTATTTCTTGATCACCCTTTGAGTAGGATGATTTATGGATTGATCTTGACCAAGAGGTCACGTGGTGAACATGTCAGATAATTTATGATTCCTTTTGTATCACAGTTGTACATTATAATTTATCATTATACATTTGGATACTATTTTCTCATATTTTTTTTGAATCATTGTATTTTTATTATTAATATTACCTATTAGGAATTTTTTTTCTTTCATGTTATATTTCTTTACATGGAACTATGATGTACTGGTTGTCCATATGAATATTCCAAGAAGAATATCATGCTTCTTATTTTTTCCCTAGGAGAAATCTACCCCAATGATTGTTATGGTACAACCATGAAGCATTTAAATTATCCCATGGGGATAGGGGAAGCACCTTTTTTATGTCATAAGCTAGTCAGGGCACCTAATTTAGCGCTTTTCACATATTGGTTACTGACATAGTTCTTCTAAAAACTATTCACATATTAGAAAACATTGACATCCACCATGAAATGAATGAAATATAAAACAGAATATTATATTATATGTAGTATAATACATTCATATATTATTAAAATTCCATATAAAACTAAATGACATAATGTAATATCGTAAAATTATATCAAACCCTAGATAAATGACCTCTTGATAATGGAAAACATGTTGATATTTGTTATAATTTGGTCTACACACCACGAGAAATACACATCAGTTGTCTTACTCTATGATCCATATTCTTCTACAATTTTCGTATTTTATCTTCATTGACTTAGTTTGAACAATACATAAGTTCACATTCATGGTAGAGTAAAATAATACCCAGTATGGTCAACCAAATAGTAGACTGATCACATAAACAAGAAGTGTCCACTTGAATAAACTAAATTCAAAATATAGTTATTAAAACACAAAAAAATATCTTTGTTCATGAATTTATTTTTTTTAAATCCTTAACTAATTAGTAATATATTTCCATTAGCATTATTTTAAAATGGCCTTAGATTTTCCAAGAGTATTATATATTTTATTTTCCTAAATTAAGGGTGTTTTGGATTTATGATTTGTCTGTGTGATGCCTTATGTAGTTTCTAGGTAGTTTTATAGTGTTTTAGGGTCCTTTCTATAGGAGAATTATTTGAACATGGTTAGGGAAAACATTTTAGATATCCCTAGAAAACGCTTTTTTTTAATTTCAGAGGAGTAGTGGGTGGTGCATGATTAGTACATGAAAATAGATACTATTGTGATGTTCCCCAGGTAAATATATATATTGGAATAAAATATAGTTTTCATACATTTTAAAAAACCATGCATCCAAACCATAATGGTTCCCTAAATAGGTTGTGAGTGCCACAATGTTGGTGAAAAATTTAGTAAACCATGTGACAAAACTATACACACAGGATTTAATAGTTTCAAAATTCTTATTTAATGTAAAATTTCAACAATAGCCATCATTATCCATCATACAACTAGGTATATATAACCTAGATACTCCAATAGTTGTTCTTGGTAAATTCCTTCAATCTAGAGAGTATTATTTTAGGCCTAAGTACATTGGTCCTAGTAATTTCATAGTAAGTTATGTATTTTAATTCATTATTCTTTTTTAATTGATCCTCTCTGATATCCCTGGTGAATAACATATATCTTGAATATCAGGGATAGATCTATAAATTATTAAATTATTTTATGTGGTTTCTTACATATTTTTAATGACAAGGAAGGTGGAAATATTGTTTTGTATTGATCGTTATCTTATTCTATTAGGATCCCTTTATAATGATGAATCTCATAGTGTAATTATATATTAATCCAATACATTGACATATTTGTCTTCTTGTATGTTTACTCTTAAATCTATATGTGGTAATTTATGGATGGATCATGGGGTCATTGATGTGTGATCTTGATTTTTGTGGTGGACCTTGACATTTGGATTTTATATTATCAAGGAAGGATATTCCATACCATGATAAAAAATAGGAATAAAACTATATGATACAACATAATATTTCATGACTACTTGACCCATGAGACATATCTAGATATGAAATTCTTGTACTTGTGTGTGCGCGTGTTTCCCAGAACACTTATCTTAATATGACTTGATTTTGGATGTATGTGTGGCTCATGATACCTATCTCGATATGAAATATAAATTCATGTTTATAACTCAAGAAATTTAATTTTATGGATTGTGTATTTATATATTTTTATGGACTATAAAATTCATCTATATAGTATTAAAGTGATAAGTATAACTTTTATGGCTTGGTAAATCCCATATAGTGAGATAATGTTCAATTTGAAATATGTTGATTATGGAAGGAACTTTAATAACATATGGAAGGTCAGGATGGCCTTAGTGATTAACCCAATACTTTTTGTGGGGTTTGAAATCCTTGAGGCCAAGCCTAAGATATTTTGAAGGGCATGATGACCTTATGAACTGAACAAAGGCATTATAGACATATGGACCATTCATTAGCTTAAATTATAATTGTGGATTGTTTTATAATTCATGCAAAATAGTCATAATGAATCTTTGGAGTGGATCTAAAATAGGTGGGGTCGTGGTTTGTGGCAGCTTGGTCAGGGCATGATGGAACAATATGTTTTTTTCAACTTATACATTTACTTTAATATAACCTCATCCAATTTTATCTAAATATTTAATTTATTTTATGTATGCATTGTATGTCTCCCTCTTGTTCTATACTAACTCCCTACTATTGCATATTGGGGAAATATCCAACTCCTTTGAATCAGATTTCAAATGTACATAGTGTCCCTAGTTAAGGAAGTTGTATTGGAAGATCAGGTTATTCAAGGTGATGTTATGTGATACACCATGGAAATTTATATTTATTCCTCATTTTTTATTACTTCCTTGATTAATTTATATAATTATTCTTCATATGGGAATATATTTACATAATTAATTGGATATTTTATAATATACTATAGTATCATGGAATTTTATTATTATTACTACCTCTTTATGTTTTCCTTTTGTTACTCTTGATATTTATTATGATATTATTTACACCCCTTTTTATGTATTACTAAGTGAATAGGCTACCCACAATGCCTTTTAGTCCATCTTAACTACTCAGTTGCCACTTTCTAATGGGGAGGTGTGAATGAGGTCATATTGACCTCTAATATAGGTTGTATGATATAGTTGAAGGTGTTAAAAAAATGGTATCATGGCCCTTGTTTTATCATAACTAACTATATGTGCTATGTAAGCATGAGATATGATATATTTATGTTTTTTTTAAAAACTCGTACCGAGGAGTAGCTAACAGACATATGAGGGATGTTTGTATTTCTAGGAGTGGGATTACTTTTTTAAATCACTTTTTCTATTGAATTATTTCATCTTGAATAATGCATCAGATTTTTATGATTATGATTTATGAGATTTTTTCTTTCCAAATTAGAAATAATAGGTGAGTTCATATATCCTCTATAGGCATGTATGTTCACATTTGATATTCCTATTATAGTTTGGTTGAATATGTTTTAAATTTAAAATATCCCATAAATTAAATATTTCATGGTATTGAATTATTTTAGATTATGTAAATTATATTTTGTTATACATGACTATGACTAATGTACATGTATTTTTAGTATGAACATGAGACTTTAATAGGATGGTAAGTATTATTTTGGAGTGGTTCCTTCATTGGTGCATCATTATAGTCTTGGGAATATTAAGTGTTATGAAAAAGGTATTATTTTGGAATCAAATATTTTAAAAGGATTTCTATGATAGTTTGTTTTTTAAAGGTAATTTTTGAAAGACTTGTGTTGTGGAAGAGAATTTATGAATTCCATGTGGTAGTGGGATTTTTTTTCAAATTTCATTCATGGAATATAAATTGGGATTTTGAAAGGAATTTATCGAAATAAATTCCAAGAATAGAGTTACATTTTTAAGAAACGAATTTAGATAGATTAAAAATTGATTTTAATGAAATGAGATATTTAATTGAGTGGTATCAAATAATTTGAGTGTGGTTTCGAATTTTTTTTGTTTGAATGAGTTTTTAAAAATGATATTTCCAAGGGGATAAATTATTTTTATAAATGGTTTGGGATTTTGATTATCCATTTCGGTAATTTTAGACTATATTTTTAGGGTTATCATGCAAGAACCTATTCAATACCTCTTATAGGATGTTCTTGACATGAAATATAGTTGATGAAAATATAACAATTTTTTTGTCATTTGACCAACTGGTGATTTTCCAGATAAGTGGTTTGGTGAATAAAATCCCTTTAGGGGATAGGCTCAGAGGTTGTTTAAAGGTTTCACCTAGATCTTTTAATAGTAGTATACCCTCAAAACTGAGTGGGTTTGCTTATGATGTCACCATCTGCTCGATTTTTTGATATATTTTTTATGAATAGTGGGGTGATGGAACATAGGTGTAAATGTGAAATCTGAGTGAGAAGAGAACCCCTTTATTGGAAGAGCTAGTGGGGGTGTTGTTTTTAGTGGAGTCCTATGAGTCAGATAAGATTATGTTTGATTTACACATATATTATTTAGATGTGGTTTTATGTTTTATCAACATTATAGTAGAAGTATAAGGACGATTGTTCTGTTTGGTGGTAATTGGTTTTATAATTTTTAGTTGTATGATCTAGTTTAAAAGGATTTTTGACGCAAGTAAGTGGTTCATTCACTATGATTTCAAAAGAAACTGAGCTCAAAATTCCATGGATAGTCAATTATTGATGTGTGTTCTAGGTTATAAGGATATCATGTACTAATTATAAATTGGTATCATTCCATGGAAATGCATTTTTCATGTTTCATCTAGGTTATAAAGTGTGGTCATATTTATAGGATCTAATCCTAGGATGTAGTTTGGGGTGTGTTTGGAGAGAGTTAATCCAACTAAAAATTTAGGTTATTAAACCTTTAATTGTTCATGGAATAATACATATTTAACTTTTTTTAGGTGTGACACTAGGTGGGTTCTTGAGAATATTAATATGGTGTATAGGGGAATGTTTATCTAGGGGATTTAATAGGGAGACCAAATATAATCCTCAAATATATATGAGGTCATTGATGTTTCTTAGGGTGGCATAGACTAAGAGAGGTTTGGTTTTCTTGAAGAATCAAAATATTAGGTGTTATTGAAAAATAAATATAATGTTCCTTTAGAGATTGGAATTCAAAACTTTGAGGATCCTTGAATTTTTAGAAATATCATCAGAGTCATTACTTTAGGATAATTGTTGTATTTTGAATTAAATATCAGTGGGATATTTTTTTAATAGAATTATGTTTGGAATTATTTGTATTCAATGAGAATCACCTAAAAAACTACTAATGTGATAAAATTTGTTGTCAATCACTATAATTTTATATAGTCTGTATTCTTAGTGCAATTTGTGGGAATTTTAATAGATTCTTATTGACCTTGTTCTATGATTGTGGGGGTGTTTTGAGCATCAGAAATCATTTCTGATAAATCTTTTTCTTGCAGTTTTTTTCATAGTGAATGTTTATTTCTTATGGTGTAGCTTCTTAATTAGAATACAAGTCAATTATGTAGATGTGTATCCTTAGTAAATTTTGGGTTTTGGATTACATCTCAGTGACGGTAATCATTTATTATGATAATACCTATTGGTTCCTATATTATGGAACTGCAATTTAGAAATATATGACTTTTTGATGTGTGTGTTCTAAATTTGGAACTACTATGGTGTTTTGTTTTCCTTGTATATAAGTTTAATTGTGCATTATATATTGGTTTCTATGCTTTTTTAGAGATGAAAACCATCAATCATATTTTATAAGATAGGACTGTTAATCCTTTGGAGTGGTAAGATCCTAAATTAATACATTGAGTTTAGATTACAAGGAATGTTTGATTTTTTTGGAGTGTAAAAAGTGATGTGTGATGTAATTAAATGAAGGTGGTAGAGATAGATATCATGTTTTTTAATTCCATGTTTTTCTAGGATATAGGTTTTGAATTTGGTTAAATCATGAATGAGGGAATTTTCTTTCCATAGAGAAAACATAGATGATGATATAGTGGTATTGGTGAAGGTGGAGGATCCAATATATAGTCTACTAAAATTCCAATATAGTATAAGATGAAGAGTCATAACAGATAATACTTTGGAATCCAGGTATGAATAATTTGTAGAGAAATAATCTTTTGAGGTGTATTGGATGATCAATGAATATGTGGACAAATATTTTAAAAATCATGGATTGAAAATATGGGGGTAAAAACTGATTTTAGGATCCATTTTTTGTTGTGATATCATTGCGATGGTCTATAAATTTGAAGATTGGGTAACTATGGTTCTTGAAAATCCTATAATTTTATTGATCATTAATAAGAACATGTGATGTTGTGGTTGGTCAAAGTGAAAAAGATATGTCTTATTGAGTGGATGGAGCCCTTGACTTTTTTTCTATGTTCGATGATGTAATAACTTATTATAGATTCTAGAAATTATATTAAATGTCAATGTTCATATAAGAACAAAATATTTTTCTGACTGTGTTTTAATAGTGATGAAATTTATTAGTTCTTAATAGGAGTAGTGTGTAGGTAAATATATCCCATGTTTAAAGTTATATTATTTTATTCATGCATGTAATTAGCATAGTTTCATTTGTAGATGATATATATTTTTATGTAGGAATTGGTTAGAGGCAATCAAGAATGAACTGGGGACACTGACCTATATAGAGAGGCTTGTGTCATTAGGTGAGATAGATTATGTGATATAGAAAGTTTTAGGAATTTATTCATGGGTTGATCTATGTGAAAAAATAATAATTCATTTTTAGGGAATTAAAAATTACAGATGTAATAAAATTTGGTGATGTCACTCAGGGGCTTGAGCATGACATAGTTTTTAAGTTACATCTCAAAATTATGGTTAAAGGAAGTTGTTTTATTTTTTGAGGATCCAACATAAATTTTGGACCAAAAAATGTAAGGTGATTTAAGATCAGGTAGTTCCTCTTTCAAAATATTGTCATATCATGGACATCTATAAAATAGAGCTCGAGAATGGGAATTCGTTATGCATTCTTAGGGTCATGAGTTGTTCAAGTATGAGCTACAATAATACTTCTCAAAGATGATAAATACATTGAAGTTATATTTAAGTATATTTATATTTTCTATGGGTTTTATTACTTTATTTATTCTTTATTTAGTGTTTTTGGTGAGTTATTCTCTGTTTTGGAGAAGTATCGAGTAGCGACAATGTCGTTTTGGAGGGTTTTATGAACCTTCAAGTGTGTGAATGGTTTCAAAATTGTTAAGTATAGTAATATGATTTTCCTAAAAAACCATGAGACATAATGGAGCACATATCTAGCTATAATACATTTAACTAATGGTTAAATCTAACCATGAAACAATCCCTAGGTAACTATGTAACTAAAAATAGGAAAAAATCACGGTTGGCGCATGATTTTCCAAAAAACACAAGTTTCCAAAAGGTGTGACCCTTGCATGGTTAGTGCATAGTTTAGTAAATAGTGTGTCTAAAACTTTTTCTTGTATTAAATAATCTGAAAATTATTATTTATAGATGAAAACTCCAGAACTCCCATTATTCTTCCTCCAACCCCTAGGTTTCATGATCCTAAAGACATTAGTGAATTTTATTGGAAAATTCATTCCCTATAATGAGAAATTCTATTCGATCTATAGATTTCAGTCTGATGGATTTCAATTTATCATTTAATTTTCATCCAATCATTTTTTTCAATATATACTCCATTCATAATGGAAAGTACCCCAGATACAGACTATAATCTAGAGATATAACAATCATGAAATGATTTAAATCGATTAATAGTAGATTAAAATGGAAAATTAATGTGGAAATACATGTAATTATTGATTATTTTAAAATACATTAATATTCATTCATTACACAGAATCTCATTGGGTAGGTGTAGGAAAATTAATTTTCTTTGATTATTTCCTCCTCATTGATATTCAATCCTGAATCCTCATTTTGTTATTTAGGGCCACTTCTAGGTACCATTGTAATATGTGTAACGCCCCGACCCCAGTTACCCAGAGTCGGTGCATTATTACATAACATTGGCATGATCAGAAGAAAGATCAAATCTCGAAAGACCGATTGGTTTAGTAGCCTTGGAAACACTAGATATATTCATAAGTTTTACATTACATCAATAAACGAAAAACTACTACAACAACATATTGTCTCCATAATCCACACTCATATCCCCACATAATATCCCTGCAGGTCATTCATAACTTACTTCTTCACTTCCTGGGAAAAATAAAACATAGAAAAGGGGTGAGCTCAAATGCCCAGTAAGGATAACAATATAGCGGAAACTTTCATAAATAAGAATAAACTTTTAAGGCAATGTATAACTAAAACAAAAGCCTTTCAAACATGAACTTTCAACATGGTATGGCATAAATAAAATTAAATAATGCCATTTACTTACTCACATGGATATTCTACTAATCGATTAATCACATGAAAAAATCAATAACCACTTTCATAATGTTGGAATGCATAATGCCAGACTATCATAACCACATAGTCAAGGCCTCGTGCCAAGACTACAAATAATATTTTGTCAAGGCCTTGTGCCAAGACACTAGTTTGTCTCATGAGACCTACCGATGCATCGAGGAGCTATAGCGGGCTCCACCCGTCACTTACTAAGTCCAATGCATTCCCATATGAAAAGGTTTAAACATAACATAAACATTCATATCAAAACTAGCATACGAAATGTCAATAATTTCACCATAAACTATGAATGGTATAAAAATAGCACATCCACAGTCAAACATATCACAAAACCTTCAATACAATATAGAAGTTTTGTATCATAATAAATCAACTTCAAATAATCTTAAAATCCATCAATGGATGTTGACATAGATGAAATCAAAATTCTTTTTAAAGAAATATCTCCTTTTATTTTGAAATCATTTAAGATCCATATAAAATAAAACATTTTCTTTGAAAATAATCTTATAATCTTGTAAGGGAAGCTTTGAAGATTTTATAACAATGGAAAATAGCCGCACCCGCCGTATAAGTTAAAAAAAACATTCTTACCTTAGTTCTGTCGAAAAGGTTAAAAAGGACCTTGTTTTAAAAACGACGGAAAGATTCCTTTATAAACCTCTTATAAAAAGTCAAACAAGGGTATAAATGACTTTAAACCATATTCTTGTAAATAATAAATATGTTTTGAAATACATTTCGATGAAACATGGATGTGGATGATAAAGAAATCCCAGTAGATTATTACATATAAACAACCTCGGATAATGAAGAGATTGTGAAATAACCCTTACCAATTTGGTAAATTATGAAACATACAACCCATGAAAGAGGTATCATACAATTAATATGTAAATACACATAAATTAAAGTGTATTACACAAAGAATATAATTATGGGCAGTACATACATCACACAGAAGGTAATGGTGGCAATATGGCATGAATCTCACAGGAATAAGGAGTGAGATAAAAATCCCTTACCACGTTAATCAACTGAGTCGTATGGCCAAAAGTTAATAACCACCAAATTATTTACAGAATAACATGAATATAAAGATAATCATGATAATATATATATCAAATTTCAGTACACAATACACCACTTTCAATAATTTAGTGGCGAACAATGGAAATCTCACGGAATTGAATGTGAGATAAGAAAATCCCTTACCTTGTACTTTTCCTTGGTTGGGGTAGGTTAACCTCCTGTATAATGGTGAAATAATTGTTATTAAATTATACAAGAATCATATATATTAATATGATATCATATATGATCTTTTAACATTGATTTGTTAATAATATCTTAGAATTATCGTCGTTTCGGGTGTTAACTTACTTGTTTTCTTTTATATGTTTTGTTACGTAAGACATGTTTGTAAAGGATAGGTTGTATATTATTCATATCCAGAATGATATCAAGTCCTTAAACATCATTTTTAAATCATCAAATGATAATTATACTTGAATGGATACGATGGAGAATGAATCTCATCGCGTTCGTGGAGACGGTAGTCCGTACGTACGCACGAGCGAGAATATCATTCTTTTGATATTAAAATAATATATAAATGGATGGTATATAATATATACAGAATTATTAACATGTTATATTTATTATTTACATGAGTTACACATCATTATTATACCCATCCAAATAATAATATATTGAATAACAATTACACCACGACGTGGAGACGGTAAGCCGTTCGTACGCACGTATGGTGACATGTTATTCAAAGGGTGGATAGAATAATGAATATGGTTGTACCATATTTATAATAACATCACAGTATATGTAAGATACTGGAGTTATTATTTTAGAATGGTAAGAACAAAGAAAGAGGAAGTGGAAGAAGAAAGGAACTTAGAAAAGGGTGGTGAAATCATTACCTCTTCTTCGGGTTCTTCCTTTTGATTTGATCAAAAGGGCTCCATAGGTTGGCTTTCTGATAAAACTAAGGCATCTCGGTTGTAGTGAGGGATGTTGAGAGAGTATTTGGGCAGAGTTTGGCCGAACAAAAAGGCTTTGAAGGTGTGAAGAAATGAGAAGGAGGAGTTCCCTTTTATAAGAGGGGTGAGGGGCACCTTTGGAAAAGCTAGAAATATTAATTTATAATAAATTCATATTCGGTTTCCAATGGCTCCAAAGTTGACTATTAAAAGGATAAGGTGAGGATAGGTTGAAAACCAATCAACCAATAGAATTTAGACAGGTTTGGGTACTTATATTAACCTTATCTTTAAGTATTAACTCTAAGTTAATTAGTTTCACTTTTACAATGTCTCTTTGTAGTTTTATATAATATGGTTAATAAACTTACTATATACATCCAAGAGACCCCCAAGTGGTCCTTTAATGATGAACCTATCCTGATATAAGTCTCTTGGCTGAACCTTAGATTTTTAGGAATTTAATATCAATTAATAATATAATATTTGTTTTAAGAACTCTTTTATGTCAATTTTGACACTATTCAATAGTTGATTTTTGTGAAACTCATAACAGATTGATTACTTCGAAAAAAAGTCAATTAAATCAATCCTAATATATAATTGTATCCTCGAAAATTAGTTTAATTCATTAAAAGTTTCATGTTATATTTTTTTTGGGTATTTATAATATCAATTATTTTAATTTTTCACTATTATAGTAATTACTGCATCATCATTGTGTCATAAATAAAATAAATTATTTAATGTCTAAAAATTATAAATAAAATATCATTATGTAGGAAATCGTTTTATCTTTCTAATGAATATTTATAATCTAAAATCCAACTTATATAACCCTATGTAACAATTGTTTTTCTAAAAGATATATGCTTGTGTCATTTTTGTATTCATTTTGACTTAATTAAAATAAAGTGTCATTATCACTTACAAGTGGATCCATGGGGTCCCCAAATCGACCCAAAGATGCCCATGGTCGACCATGTATCAACCAATATGGTTAAGACACGTTTTAGGGTAATTTAGTATTATTATAATATTATTTTTTAACCCTTGTTTACCGGATTTACCCTTAACCATGGTAAATAAAATATTTACCGCATTAATTATTCAAAATGTCTAAAAATAAAAGTTACCTATTTACACAATTTGAACATCCTGATTCCGAATATGGAATCCATTTTTCTAAATTCAAAACACAGAAGTGGCATAAATTAATTTAAAATTAATTCCCGCTGTCAAAACAAAAAGCGTGTTTTTAAGAGATAATAACTATCAAAAGATTGACACTTGTTTATGTTTGGTTTAATTTTAAAATTATGTCTAATGACCAAAATTATATTAAATTGTAAAAATATATTCTAAATATACTTTAAAAACACTCAAATGCATAATTTATCACTATTAAGTATTTTGATTAAAAAAGATGTTTTTAATTAAAATTTAGTAATTTTCACTATTCATCAAAATATGAAAGTTATCCGAAAAGTACCAAAATTTCACCTTAGGCTAAATTCGATATTCCGAATCAAAAAATGAAGTCCATTTAAAAATATAAAATATATATAATTTCAAAATTTAGGTATTACTATTCATAACGGCTAGTTTGATCGGTTGTGGTGTGTGTTAAAACTCGACGTTGCGTACAACACACGCTACTGTTTTATTCAAAGGAAAGCGTACCGTGGAAGCTTGGGATGTTTCATTTTAAATTTTTTGATGTCTCCATTTAGTCAAAAAGTTTAAAATATTGTATTTAAAATGGTTTCAATATCAAAAGTTGATAAAAGTGCAATACTGAAAATGAATCTGTTCTTGCATTATGACTAAGAAAATCATAATATGGATTCTAAAATTATAAGGATTATATAAAGTTAAAAATGTAGTTAATGCTATTCATGACCTCTTTTAATGGCTTTTTTTTGGTAAGCCATGGTGCAATTGAACTCGGTGTTGGGTGTAGTGCAAGTTATTTAATTATTTTGAAGAAATAACACACTATGAAATCTTGGGGTGTTACATTCTACCCTCCTTCAATAAATTGCGTCCTCGCAATTTGAAATTGTTCTTCGAAAATAAAAGGTTGAAAATAGATAATATATTTGTGGGAAAACCCACATCGGAAATTGGGTTACTAAAATTTAGTCTTAATATGAGGAAAAGAGAAATGAAAGGGTCACCACCAAATTATGATCTTGACTAGAAGAACATTGGTGGCAATTAGAGACATATAATCGGAGGAAAAACGTAAATATTTATAGGTAGTGATTGAGGTCATCAATCACAAACAAGTGTATAATTGAGGTCCTTAAACTCATCAATCTATGATGATTTGAAGTACCACCGGTTCAACAAAATATAGGGTATTGGGATAACACATTTTTGACGTTTCAAAATATCTTAGTTGAAATCCCACATCGAAAAATGAATTAACGAGGCCTCTATTTAAAATAAAGAGTCAAAAGTATGAAGATTACCGAAAATAACACATAATAGGGTTCCATGTAGGAAAATATGGATATGGAAGAAAAATCTAACCATCAATTATCTGATGGAGAGTGGTAGAGAACATGGCTATGAAAAGGCCAACAATCCCAAAGCCATAAATTAGTGATGATTTAAGGTACCATCTAGGAAAACATTTTTGTTCTAAGTTGCTTTTCTTAATATTGAGGAATTTATTTATGAGATTGGCTAAGATCATAAGGAGATATACTTACTTTATAATTAGAGTTTTATCCATTAATAAATTTCTACCACAAACTCATCTTTCACTCTAAAAGATAATAGAATGTAAAAAAATTCTATTTACACTATTCGTATAGGGTTCCAAAATAAACGAATTTATAATTCATCTACAAGATCTTTTAATAAAAACTACATTATTTAATCCAGGACATCTCGTGGGCCAGTGGTAGGTGATACACCCTTGTCGCCCTTCGGTTGCGGGTTCAAGTCTCGTAGCCTTGCCGGACGCGACGGGTTGCCGCCCGACCTCCGGGTTGTCCTTTTATGGCAATCCAAAATAATCCAAACTAGAACTATCCAAAATACTTCTATCCAAACTCACAGTCCAACATTTATAAGTAAGGTAAACATAATGTAGAACCTTTTTACCCCGTAATAGAATATGAATACCTTCATCATGTATTCTTTTAATACACCGAAACATCCTTAATTACCATATTCTTTATTGATTACATTCATGCTCCCTTATTCCATATAGAAAGCTGGATATACTTTATTAATCCAAAAATGTTTTAAACCCCAACAATGATGGAATATACAAATCATTAATCAGTTCCAGGGTAGTCAAGAATATCCAATATAATTTATCCAAAACAATCACATATTATTCCAAAATCACTACCTCAGTATCAGAACAATATTATGATTTATCATTCTCTCAACCATATATTTTCCAAAAATTTATCCTGCTATTGAGTCACTTTTCTTTGTTCCACACAATCTCAAGTCCTTAATGAAATAGTACTGCAGTACAATCCTTATATACTCCATGATTATTGTAACAAGTACATTGTTGATACAACACTCAATTGACATAATCAACATAAGAACTCTAATCATTCCTCTTCATCTGTGGTAGTATCATAACTTGATTATTATCCAATAACATCATTTGTGGCATAGTCTGATGACTAGGA
Organism: Viscum album; assembly: GCA_963277665.1. Lineage (NCBI taxonomy): Eukaryota > Viridiplantae > Streptophyta > Magnoliopsida > Santalales > Viscaceae > Viscum > Viscum album. Next base: position 450,524,915 of record OY728139.1, on the reverse strand, counting down.
CATAGGTTCGCGTAGTGTCCAAACTCCTTGCAAATGAAGCATTGTACATTTAAAACCATTTTCTTACCCTTGCAGTCACGTACTTTGTGCCCTTTTCCTCCACACTTATAACAATCTCCCATTCCTTTTAGGCAAGTTCCAGGGTGTTTCTTTCCACAGTTACCACATATGGGAAAATTCTTCTTTTCCCTTTTCCCTTTATCCATCTTTCTCTCTTCCATCCTTTTCTTCTCTTGATTCCCTTCAAAGCCACAGGACTCAGTAAACTCTTTACTTATCTTATCAACACATGATATTATTTCTTCATATGATGATAATACATGGGAGACTATTTCTCTTATAAATTCTAGCTTAAGACCATGAAAGATATGATCCTTCCTTCTCTTTGAATCATGTGTATTTCTGGAGTTCTCATTCCTTCTACTGGGCGCCATTTCTAAACAATGGCATAAACTATATCAGTTTATGAATCAAAATACATAATCCCATACTTATAAAACACTTAACATAAATTGAACTATTTATGGATATAATCCATAATCATAAAAATGTTTTCATTGAGGAAGTATATACTCATAAACCCTTCATAATGATTTGTAAAGAAAATGAGAGTTATCCTAAGCATATCCCCCGGGAGTGTCGTAACCAAGACTGCAGCAAGGCCCGTTGTCGTGCACCAGTTCCCGTTCGAGTCTAGCTCAAAGCGGTGTTTTCGGGTTTTACCCCTAGGTACATCTGTGCCAGAGCCGCCTCTACCTGCTCGTATCCAGACAGGGATGTATTGCTCGGAAAACTCACAAAATCTCTACAATACCAAAATTCTAGGAAGTTCTTCTATACTAATCCTCAAAGTTCATCTTAGGTCTACGTGCTCTAATCAGAGTTTATCTAAATCTAGCTTCCAAGGTTTGTACTAAACTTCCTCTGATACCAACTGTAACGCCCCGACCCCAGTTACCCAGAGTCGGTGCATTATTACATAACATTGGCATGATCACAAGAAAGATCAAATCTCGAAAGATCGATTGGTTTAGTAGCCTTGGAAACACTAGATATATTCATAAGTTTTACATTACATCAATAAACAAAAAACTACTACAACAACATATTGTCTCTATAATCCACACTCATATCCCCACATAATATCCCTACAGGTCATTCATAACTTACTTCTTCACTTCCTGGGAAAAATAAAACATAGAAAAGGGGTGAGCTCAAATGCCCAGTAAGGATAACAATATAGCGGAAACTTTCATAAATAAGAATAAACTTTTAAGGCAATGTATAACTAAAACAAAAGCCTTTCAAACATGAACTTTGAACATGGTATGGCATAAATAAAATGAAATAATGCCATTTACTTACTCACATGGATATTCTACTAATCGATTAATCACATGCAAAAATCAATAACCACTTTCATAATGTTGGAATGCATAATGCCAGACTATCATAACCACATAGTCAAGGCCTCGTGCCAAGACTACAAATAATATTTTGTCAAGGCCTTGTGCCAAGACACTAGTTTGTCTCATGAGACCTACCGATGCATCGAGGAGCTATAGCGGGCTCCACCCGTCACTTACTAAGTCCAATGCATTCCCATATGAAAAGGTTTAAACATAACATAAAACTTCGTATCAAAACTAGCATACGAAATGTCAATAATTTCACCATAAACTATGAATGGTATAAAAATAGCACATCCACAGTCAAACATATCACAAAACCTTCAATACAATATAGCAGTTTTGTATCATAATAAATCAACTTCAAATAATCTTAAAATCCATCAAAGGATGTTGACATAGATGAAATCAAAATTCTTTTTAAAGAAATATCTCCTTTTATTTTGAAATCATTTAAGATCCATATAAAATAAAACATTTTCTTTGAAAATAATCTTATAATCTTGTAAGGGAAGCTTTGAAGATTTTATAACAGTGGAAAATAGCCGCATCCGCCGTATAAGTTAAAAAAAACATTCTTACCTTAGTTCTGTCGAAAAGGTTAAAAAGGACCTTGTTTTGAAAACGACGGAAAGATTCCTTTATAAACCTCTTATATAAAGTCAAACAAGGGTATAAATGACTTTAAACCATATTCTTGTAAATAATAAATATGTTTTGAAATACATTTCGATGAAACATGGATGTGGATGATAAAGAAATCCCAGTAGATTATTACATATAAACAACCTCGGATAATGAAGAGATTGTGAAATAACCCTTACCAATTTGGTAAATTATGAAAAATACAACCCATGAAAGAGGTATCATACAATTAATATGTAAATACACATAAATTAAAGTGTATTACACAAAGAATATAATTATGGGCAGTACATACATCACACAGAAGGTAATGGTGGCAATATGGCATGAATCTCACAGGAATAAGGAGTGAGATAAAAATCCCTTACCACGTTAATCAACTGAGTCGTATGGCCAAAAGTTAATAAACACCAAATTATTTACAGAATAACAAGAATATAAAGATAATCATGATAATATATATGTCAAATTCCAGTACACAATACACCACTTTCAATAATTTAGTGGCGAACAATGGAAATCTCACGGAATTGAATGTGAGATAAGAAAATCCCTTACCTTGTACTTTTCCTTGGTTGGGGTAGGTTAACCTCCTGTATAATTGTGAAATAATTTTTATTAAATTATACAAGAATCATATATATTAATATGATATCATATATGATCTTTTAACATTGATTTGTTAATAATATCTTAGAATTATCGTCGTTTTGGGTGTTAACTTACTTGTTTTCTTTTATATGTTTTGTTACGTAAGACATGTTTGTAAAGGATAGTTTGTATATTATTCATATCCATAATGATATCAAGTCCTTAAACATCATTTTTATATCATCAAATGATAATTATACTTTAATGGATACGATGGAGAATGAATCTCTTCGCGTTCGTGGAGACGGTAGTCCGTACGTACGCACGAGCGACAATATCATTCTTTTGATATTAAAATAATATATAAATGGATGGTATATAATATATAAAGAATCATTAACATGTTATATTTATTATTTACATGAGTTACACATCATTATTATACCCATCCAAATAATAATATATTGAATAACAATTACACCATGACGTGGAGACGGTAAGCCGTTCGTACGCACGTTTGGTGACATGTTATTCAAAGGGTGGATAGAATACTGAATATGGTTGTACAATATTTATAATAACATCACAGTATATGTAAGATACTGGAGTTATTATTTTAGAATGGTAAGAACAATGAAAGAGGAAGTGGAAGACGAAAGGAACTTAGAAAAGGGTGGTGAAATCCTTACCTCTTCTTCGGGTTCTTCCTTTTGATTTGATCAAAAGGGCTCCATAGGTTGGCTTTCTGATCAAACTAAGGCATATAGGTTGTAGTGAGGGATGTTGAGAGAGTTTCTGGGCAGAGTTTGGCCGAACCAAAAGGCTTTGAAGGTGTGAAGAAATGAGAAGGAGGAGTGCCCTTTTATAAGAGGGGTGAGGGGCACCTTTGGAAAAGATAGAAATATTAATTTATAATAAATTCATATTCGGTTTCCAATGGCTCCAAAGTTGACTATTAAAAGGCTAAGGTAGGGATAGGTCGAAAACCACTCAACCAATAGAATTTAGACAGGTTTGGGTACTTATATTAACCTTATCTTTAAGTATTAACTCTAAGTTAATTAGTTTCACTTTTACAATGTCTCTTTGTATTTTTATATAATATGGTTAATAAACTTACTATATACATCCAAGCGACCCCCAAGTGGTCCTTTAATGATGAACCTATCCTGATATAAGTCTCTTGGCCGAACCTTAGATTTTTAGGAATTTAATATCAATTAATAATATAATATTTGTTTTACGAACTCTTTTATGTCAATTTTAACACTATTCAATAGTTGATTTTTGTGAAACTTATAACATATTGATTACTTAGAAAACAGTCAATTAAATCAATCCTAATATATCATAGTATCCTAGAAAATTAGTTTAATTCATTAAAAGTTTCATATTATATTTTTTTTGGGTATTTATAATATCAATTATTTTAATTTTTCACTATTATAGTAATTACTGCATCATCATTGTGTCATAAATAAAATAAATTATTTAATGTCTAAAAATTATAAATAAAATATCATTATGTAAGAAATATTTTTATCTTTCTAATGAATATTTATAATCTAAAATCCAACTTATATAACCCTATGTAACAATTGTTTTTCTAAAAGATATATGCTTGTGTCATTTTTGTATTCATTTTGACTTAATTAAAATAAAGTGTCATTATCACTTACAAGTGGATCCATGGGGTCCCCAAATCGACCCAAAGATGCACATGGTAGACCCTGTATCAACCAATATGGTTAAGACACGTTTTAGGGTAATTTAGTATTATTATAATATTATTTTTTAACCCATATTTACCGGATTTACCCTTAACCATGGTAAATAAAATATTTACCGCAGTAATTATTCAAAATGTCTAAAAATAAAAGTTACCTATTTACACAATTTGAACATCCTGATTCCAAATATGGAATCCATTTTTCTAAATTCAAAACATATAAGTGGCAGAAATTAATTTAAAATTAATTCCCGCTGTCAAAACAAAAAGCGTGTTTTTAAGAGATAATAACTATCAAAAGATTGACACTTGTTTATGTTTGGTTTAATTGTAAAATTATGTCTAATGACCAAAATTATATTAAATTGTAAAAATATATTCTAAATATACTTTAAAACCACTCATATTCATAATTTATCACTATTAATTATTTTGATTAAAAAAGATGTTTTTAATTAAAATTTAGTAATTTTCACTATTCATCAAAATATGAAAGTTATCCGAAAAGTACCAAAATTTCACCTTAGGCTAAATTCGATATTCCGAATCCAAAAATGAAGTCCATTTCAAAATATAAAATATATATAATTTCAAAATTTAGGTATTACTATTCATAACGGCTAGTTTGATCGGTTGTGGTGTGTGTTAAAACTCGACGTTGCGTACAACACACGCTACTGTTTTATTCAAAGGAAAGTGTACCGTGGAAGCTTGGGATGTTTCATTTTAAATTTTTTGATTTCTCCATTTAGTCAAAAAGTTTAAAATATTGTATTTAAAAAGGTTTCACTATAAAAAGTTGATAAAAGTGCAATACTGAAAATGAATCTGTTCTTGCATTATGACTAAGAAAATCATAATATGGATTCTAAAATTATAAGGATTATATAAAGTTAAAAATGTAGTTAATGATATTCATGACCTCTTTTAATGGCTTTTTTTTTGTAAGTCATGGTGCAATTGAACTCGGTGTTGCGTGTAGTGCAAGTTATTTAATTATTTTGAAGAAATAACACACTATGAAATCTTGGGGTGTTACAATATGTGAATGGTTTAGGTGGCTTAGATTAATATAGGGATTCAATACACTTAAGGTAGGTTGTTTCATACCCTGATACAAAAAATTATAGAAAAATTTATGTTATGAATTACTTGTCTCTATGTGTGTGACCTGTGATACTACAATTGATATGAAGTGATTGTGATTGTGTGTGTGTGTGTGTATCATGAGATTGTTCATGATATTATATGCTTGTGTGTGTACATGGCCCGCAAGACCAAAATTAATATTTAATGATTATTATTATGTATGTCTCGAGATAAGCAAAGATATTACTTGTGTATATATTTATTTATATAGACATTATATTGACATTATCTACTTTCATTTTATAGGTGGACCCCTTATGAATGAGTTAATCCCCTAGAGAAGGAGAATGTGATACATGATGTGTAATGATTCTAATTGGTTCTTTAATGAATGATTTTAGGCCATGATATCCTTAAGGAATGACATAACATTGGTATTGGGTGTATTATTTCCATGTGGTCTAAACCAGGTTATGATGTGCTTATGGGTTATTTTGAGACTAATTTTGGGAATATTTATATTTCTATGATTCATAGAATTAATAGATTACTTCTCTTTTTTCATGGAGGTGAAATAGGTGGGGTTGATTTTCATAGAAGCTTGGTAAGTGCATGATGACTCGATATGTTATTAATTACTTATCCATGTTCATTCCACACATTATGTTAAATTTTTTATAAATGTTTCACATCTTCTACGAATACATTGGTGGTGTCTAACTGGGATTATACTCAATCCCTGCAAGGGAATCATTGTGTGAAAGTCGAATCCTTTGACCTGGATTCCAGATTTCAGTTGTGGAACAACATAGAGTAATTATACCAAAGGATATGGTTATTCTAGGTGATGTCATGACATACTATAAAATTAATATATGAGTTTTCTATTTATTAATTTTAAAATTTATTCTTTTACATAGATCCTTTGTGTATTGGGATCTCATGAAGAGTTATACGAGATATTTTATTGCTTGTGATTATAGAATAAATGTAATGCCCCTAACCCATGTTACCCAGATTCGGTGCATTATTACATAACATTGGCATGATATAAGGACTATTCTCCCAAAAGACAGATCAATTTAGTAGCCTTAGAAGTACTAGATACTAACATAAGTTTTACATTACGTCATGAAATAAAACATCCATATTTTTTTATCCTTCTAACATATTAATTTCTATTAGAAAATCCTTTTAGGTGAGTCATAATATTATTCTTCTCATCCTAGGAAAAAGAATACATAGAAAAGTGGTGAGATCAGGTGCTCAGTAAGGATAAAAATATAGTGAAACGTTCATAAATAAGCATAAAAATTTAAGGAAATATAAAAGATTAAAACACAATCCTTTTAAAAATAAACATGAGAATTATAAGGTAATGAGAAATAAAATAATTCCATTTAGATATTCAAATGGATAATATACCATTCGAATAATCTAATGCAACATCAATAGACAATTTCATAATGATGGAATACATAATGCCGGATATCATAACCACATAGTCAAGGCCTCATACCAAGACTATAAATACGATTTTGTCAACGACTTATTCCAATACACTGTTATGTCTCTTTAGTCCTACCGACACATCAAAGAGCTATAGAGGGCTCCACCCATCACATACTATGTCAAATGAATTCCTCATATGAAAAGGTTGAAACATAACACAAACATTAGTATTAAAACTAGCATAAGAAATGTTAATACATTAACCATAATCCATGAATGGTATAAAAATAACACATCCAAAGTCAAATATATCAAAAAACCTTCAATACAATATGGGAGATTATATCATAATAAATCAACATCAAACAAGTGTAAAATCCATCAAAAGATGTTGACATAGATGAAATCAAAACCATTTGAGTGAAAATAATCTTTTTATTTTGAAATCATTTAAAAGTAACATAATTATAAAAGAAAATATTTATTTTTAAAATATTCTTATAATATTGTAATTGATGCTTTGAAGATGTATATTGGCTTAAAATAGCCGCACTCTCCGTATAAGTTAAAATGAACATTCTTTCTGTAATTTTTTCGAAAAGGTTGTAAAAGAAATTGTTTGAAAAATGACAGAAAGATTACATTATAAACATTATATAAAATTTAAAACAAGGGTATAATGACTTCAATAATATTCTAGAAAATAGATTTTTTTTTGAAATACATTTTTAATAAACATGGATATGGATGATAAAGAGGTCTCTGTAGATACTCATGTATAAAAAATATCAGAGAAGGAATAGATTATAGAATTAACCCTTAACATGTATTTTTCCTTGGCTGAGGGTATATTAACCTATTGAATAATAGTTAAATTATTTTTAATGAATTATACATGAACCATATACATTAATATCTTATCATATGTGATCTTCTAGTACTGCTTTGTTAAAAATATTTCTGTATCATGATCATTTTGGCTATTAACTAATCCATTTTTCTTTATATACATGGTAACATAAGACTTATTTGTTACAAATTTGATTGATTAGTTTTATATGAATAATGATATTGTGTTCTTAAAATTTATTTTTAATCATAATTTGAAAATTATTCTTAAATGGTAATGATTGGGAATGAATTTCATCGCATTCGTGGAGACGGTAATCCGTATGTACACACGAGCGACAATATCATTCTATTGATAGTGAAATCATATCTAATTAGATGGTATATGATATATAAAAAATCCATAAAATTTTATATTTATTATTTACATCAGTTATACTAATTATTATAACCATCCAAATAATGAATTCTTTGAATAACAAACTACACCGCAACGTGGAGACGGTAAGTTGTACGCACGCACGTATGGTGACTTTTCATTCATAGGATGGATTAAAAAATGAATATGGTTTTACCATATTTATAATAACATCACAATATGTATAAGTTACTTGAGTAATGATTTTGGTATGGAAATAACAAAGAAAGAGGAAGAGGAAGAAGAAATGAACATTGAAAAAGGTGGTGAAATCATAACTTCTTCTTCTTGTGTTTATTTTTGAGTTGATAAAAAGGGATCCTTAAGTTGAATTTATGATCAAATTAAGGCCTCTAGGTATAATTTAGTGTAGTTGGGATGATATATGAGAAGGCTTTGGATGAGTGAAATGGATTTGGAGGTGTGGTTTTGGGAGAAGGGGAAGTACCTTTTCAAAAGAGAGGCGAGGGTCACTTTATTAAAATCTTGAAATATTATTTTATTATACAATAATATTCGGTTTATAATGGCTAAAAAATGAATTATTTATAGGCTAAGGTAGGGATGGGTCAAACACCACTCAACCAATAGGTTTTAGTCTGGTTTAGGTCACAATATTAACCTTATCATTTATATTTAACTCTTAGTTAAATAGTTTAACTTTTACCAAGTATTCTTAAAATAAATGGTTAACAAACTTAAAATAAAAATGAAAAAGAACCCCAATTGGTTAATTTATAATATATCTAACCTTTTCTAAGTTGTTTTTCTGAAATTTATATTTTTAGAAATGTTATATCAATTAATAATATGGTATTTCTTTTAAAAACTCATTTATGTCAATTTTCACACTATTTGGTATTTTGTTTTTGTGAAAGTTATAACAACCTTATCACTTCAAAAAAATTATTTAATCATCCCTAACATATCATATTAACATATAAAATTAGTGGAATTTATCAGAAGTCTCAATATTCATTTATTTTTATATTTATAATATCAAGTATTTTAATCTTTCATTAATAAAGTAATTAATACATCATCATTGTATCAAAAATAAATTTTATTATTTATTGTGTATAAATTATAAATAAAATACCATTATTTAAGTAATGTTTTTATAATTATAATTAATATTTATAGTGCAATCTATCTCATGTATAACCCTATATTAAAAATTGTTTAGTTTTTAAACATTGAATTAAACACTTTTAACTCTTCTTGAAATAAAATAATAATAAATGTCCTAATCTAATACAAGTGGACCAAAAGGATCATAATTTATTCATATTGGTTTTTCTGGCTGCAAAAACTTATCCAATATAATTATGACATCTGTTAGAGTTATTATAATATCCTTTTATTACCTTTAATTACCCTATTTACTTTTAACTGTGGTAAATAAAAGTCAAAAGATACTATTCACCAAAAAATATTTTCATCTTATTGAACCACATTTTACTTACTAATGTCAAATATGTCTCTCAAATTTTTGTAATTCAATTCAAAGAAGCAGTAAAATTGCATTTTGTGAATGTTTGAAAATGTGCCTAGAAGGTGGTAAAAGAGGGTAAAATGTTCAATAAATTTTTTATATCAAATTTTATTATAAAATGGCTCCAATGAATTACATTGAACATATATAGGTATTATGTATCTATTTTTACCTAATAAATATTTTAGAAACATAACTAATTATTTAAATAAAATTTTGGTTTTAAACAATAACCCAGTGTTTTCACTATTCAATAAAAATTGAATGTTTTCAGAAAAATACCAAAAATTCACCCTATGAAAATTTTAATATTCTAAATATAGAAATGAAGTCCATTTTGAAATATAAAATTTATAAAATTTCAAAAAGTCAGTATTACTCTTCAAACCATCTTGTTTCATTAGTCATGGGCTGTAAAAACTCCATGTTGCATATAACACAAGCTATTTCATTTTTCAAAGGGAAACATATTTTGGATGCTTGGGGTGTTACATTCTCCTGTGCTTCCAATAAAAATTTTCCTTAAAATTTATATAATATTACTATAAAAAATTTTAGCTGGTTCATCATTATATGTTCCTCAGGTTCCCATGTTTCCTCTTCCATCTTATGATTTCTCCATAGAACTTTTACCAGATGATTCATCCGGTTTCTCAATACTTGTACTCCAGTATCTAAAATTATGATTTGCTCTTCATAATAAGATAGGATGGTTTTCAGTTATATTTCTTCATTGGTGAGTACATGAGTTGTGTCAGAAAGGTATTTTCTCATCAGGGAGGCATGGAACACATCATGAACATTGGAGAGACTTTTTGGAATTTCCATACAATAAGATAAAACTCCAATTAGTTCAAGAATTTCAAATGATCTGATGTGTGAGGGACATAATTTAACCATCTTAGCAAAATGTATAACAACCTTCTATAGAGATACATTCATGAAAACATTATCTCTTACATGTAATTCCAAATCATTCATTTGGTTATCGATATAAATCATTTTCATACTTTAAGCTGCATTGATGTGGGTTTTGATAACCTTTACGTTTTCCTTTATTTCTTTAACAAGTTCTAGGCCAATGAGTTTTCTTTCACCAACATCATCCCAACATGTTGGTGTGTGAATTCTCTTTCCATATAACACTTCATATGGTGCCATCTGATTACTTGAATGGAAGCTATTTTTATAGGAAAATTCTACTAGAGAAATATATTTACCCCACATACCTTGAATGTAAAGTGAAAAAGATCTGGACATGTTTTCTAAGGTTTGAATATTCTGTTCTGATTGTCCATCAGTTTGAGGGTGGTAGGAAGTTCTCAAATGATTTTCAGTATCCACATCATGGTGAAGACTTTTCCAGAATCATGATGTAAAATGGGGATCACGATCAGAAACAATCCATAGGGATAATTAATGAAGTCATACAACTACATTAATTTATAGTCATGTGAAACATTAAAGTGGTAAATCTTCTCTTATAGCAAGAAAATGTGATGACTTGGTAATAAGATCAACATTGCCCCATATTGCGAGATTCCTTTTTGGAGTCTTTGGTAGTACCATTAAAAACTCAATAATAATATCATACCATCTCCACTAAAGTATGGGAACAGGTTGGATGACTACTCCAGGATGTTGTCTTCCAGCTTTCACTTTTTGAAAAACCATACATCTTGATACATAATCTGCAATCTACCTCTTTTTATGTTGTACCACTAAAAGTTTCCTTGAAATCTCTATACATCTTAGTGGTACCAGGGTGTACAGAGCAATTATAGCTATGAGCATCATCCAACAATTCTATTATTAGATCAGGTATGTCAGGAACACAGAGTTTCTTCCCGAATTTCAAAATCCCATATTCATATATGAAGTCGATAAATCTATCATCATTCACAACATTAATTTTCTTTTTAAACTTCTCATCATTAGTCTAGTTTTTTATCTTTTCTATTAAAATTTGTTTGGAAAACATTTGAAAATGTATTGATGTTTCCCCTTCCATGATTATTCCCATATAAATATTTATAGATCTATAAAAATAGGATCCCTTTCAACTCTAATCTTGTTCAAAACTCCATGATCTTTTCTATTCAAAGCATCTTCCACCTTATTTTCCTTCCCTAGGTGGTAGTGTACAATATATTCATGCTCTTTGAGTAGATCCAGCCATCACCTTTTTCTCATGTTGTGTTCTTTTTGTGGAAAAATATATTTCAATCTCTTGTGATCAGAATATAGCACACAATTTTCACCATAGAGATAGTGTCTCCAACCATAAAAGAAAATATTATAGATGCTAACACAAGACAACAAGTGGGATAGTTTTTCTCATTATTTTTTAGTTGTTTTGCGGCATAAGTAATAACCCTATCATTCAGAAAAAGTACATTAACAAGTCCTTTATTTGATGAATAACTATAAATAATGAACCCATCAAAGAATCTATCAATATTACTCTTTGGGTTATGTATATAATCTGTTGTATGCCATTCTAACCTTGTAATGATAGCCTCATTCTTTGTGACAATCTCATCCCCATTTTCCCTCAAACATAGAAATTTTCTTTCCATATCCACTCGATGTTCATGTGGAAAGTATTTTCTAAGGAAATCTCTTAAAACTCCCTCTATTATATATTTGATACTTCTTCATCTTCCTTTGTATTTTTAATTAATGGCCACCATTTATCTGCATCTTTTGTGAGGCGATAATCTTCCATGTTAACTTTTTCCATTTCACTACACCCCAAAGCCTAAAATATTTTTTTCTATGGAACTTATCCATTTCTCATCCACAAATGGATTTGTAGTCCAATTAAATGTTGGTTTTTGTGTCCTCATGAAGTAGTCTAACATTGATCCTCCATGTTGTGGATCAGGGTGCTCCATAAAAATAATGTTATAATTCATAACCTAAGTGAGCTGTCCCTGTATGGTGATAATCTTATCAGCACCAGTTGAATCACCAACTCCACTATAATTATCCTGAGTAAGAGAAAAATCCCTATATGGATTACATGTGTTGATATGTTTTCCATTACTTTTACTTAGCTCCATTTCTAAACAATGACATATATTAGATTACATTATGAATCGCAATACATAATTACAAACTTGTAAAAAACATTACATAATTTTAGCAGTTTAAGGATATAATTGATAACCATAAAAAAATTTCTTTGAGGAGGTATATAATAAAAAATCCTTCATAATGGTTTGTAAAGAGAATTTAAATTATCCTAATCATATCCCCCAAGAGTGTCGTAACCAATACTGCATCAAAGCCCATTGTCGTGTACTAGGATACCACAAGTCACGATTGAAACTCATTATCATAGTTTTCAGTCCTAGGTACATCTGTGCTAGAGCTTCATCTACCTGCTCGTATCCAGACAGGGATGTATTTCTTGAAAAATTCACATGATATTTACATTATGAAAATACTAGTAAGTTCTTCTATGGAAATACTCAAAGTCAAACATAGGGTTAAGTTTTCTAATTAGATTTTTTCTAAATCATGATTCCAATGTCTATACTAGAAATCCTTTGATACCAACTGTAATTCCCCAAACCCAGTTACCTAGAGTCAGTGCATTATTACCTAACATTGGAATGATACAAGGAATCATATCCTGAAAGACCAATCTGTTTAGTATCCTTATAAGTACTAGATATATACATAAATTATAAATTACATCATGAAATAAAAAAAATTTGTATCTCCTTTAAACACAATCATCTCCCTTAGACTATCCATGTTGGTGAGTCATAATATACTTCTTCGCATTCTGGGAAAAATAATACCAAGAAAAGAGGTGAGCTCAGGTGCTCAGTAAGGATAATAATATAGGGAATCTTTCATAAATAAAAATAAACATTTAAGGAAATTTATAATACTAAAAAACTATCCTTTTTATCATAAACATGAGCATAATATGGAAAAGATAAATCTAATAATTCCATATTCTTATTCACATTGATATTATACTAGTCGAATAATCACATGCAACATCAATATCCTATTTTATAAGGATTGAATATATAATATCGGACATCATAACGACATAGTTAAGGCCTCGTGCCGAGACTTAAAATAAGATTTTTAAAGGCCTTGTTCAAATACACTAGTTTGTCTCATGAGACATACCGATACGTCAAAGATCTATAGTAGGCTCCACCCATCACTTACTAAGTCCAATGCATTCCTCATATGTAAGGGTTGAAACATAACATAATCAGTCATATTTAAACAATCATATAAAATGATAATAAATTAACCATAAACCCTGAATTGTATAAAAATAACACATCCACATTCAGACACTTCACAAAATCATCAATAATATGGAATATTGTATCATAAAAAAACATCAAACAAGTGTAAAATCTATCAAAGGATGTTGACATAGTTTAAATGAAAAGGATTTGATAGAAATATCTCATATATTATTAAATTATTTAAAATATAAATAAATATAAAATAAAATATTTATTTGTAAAATATTATTATAATATTTTAACGGATGTTTTGAAAATGTTATAATGGTGTAAAATAGCCACACTGAATGTATAAGTTTAAAAAACATTCTTTACGTAATTTTGCTGAAAAGGTCGTAAAAAACTTATTTGGAAAATAACTGAAAGTTTCCTTCATAAAAATTATATATAAATTTATAAAAGGGTACAAATGAAATTAACCCAAAGTCTATGAAATAATAATTTTTTTTGAAATACATTTTCATGAAACAAATATGTGTCTGATAAAGAGGTCCCAGTATATACTAACATATAAACAACCTTGGATAATGAAGAGATTATAGAATTAACCCTTACCTTGTACTTTTCATTGGTAGATGGTACATTATCCTCTTGTATAATAGTTAAATCACTGTTATTAAATTAAACAAGAAATTCATACATGAATATGATATCATATATGATCTCTTAATATTGCTTTTTAAATAATATTTTAGTAGTATCATCTTCTCGTGTGTTAACTGATTCGTTATCCATTATATGCATGGTTACGCAAGCCATGTTTGTTATCGATAGGATGTATTTGATTCATATCCAGAATTATGTTATGTTATTAAACAGGGTATTTAATCATAAAATGAAAATTATTCTTGAATGGTTATGAAGGGGAATGAATTTCATCGCATTCGTGGAGATCGTAATCCGTACATATGTATAAGCGACAATATCATTCTATTGATGGTAAAATCATATGTAATTTCAAGGTATATCATATATAAAGAATCATAAACATTTTATATTTATTATTTACATTAGTTATACTCATTATTATACTCATTCAAAAAATGATGAGTTCGAATAACAAACTACACCACGATATAGAGACGGTAAGCCGTGCGTACAAACATACGGTGAATTGTCAGTCATAATATGGATAGAATAATGAATATGGTTGTACAATATCTATAATAACATCCCAGTATGTATAAGTTATTGTAGTTATTACTTTGGAATAGGAAAAACAATGAAATAGGAAGTGGAAGAAGAAACGATCTTTGATAAAGGTGGTGAAATTATGATCTCTTCTTCGGGTGTTTTATTTTGGGTCTATGAAAATGGATCCGTAGGTTGGATTTCAGATCAATGTAATGCCTCTAGGATTAATTGATGGTAATTGGGAGGATATCTGAGTAGGGGTATCCAAATGTCTTTGGAGGTGTGATTTTATGAGAAGGGGAAGTACCCTTTTTTAAGAGATGTGAGGGTCACTTTAGGAAAAGATTAAAATATTATTTTTATTATACAGTCGTATTTGGGTTATAATGGATCCAAAATGATTTATTTCAAGGATAAGGTGGGGGAAGGTTGAAAAACATTCAACAAACAGGTTTTAGATAGGTTTAGGTCACCATGTTAACCTTATCTCTTAGATTTATCTCTTAGTTAAATAGTTTGACTTTTACCATGTATTGTTGTATTATTATAATAAATTGTTTATAAACATACAATAAAAAGCCATGAGAAACCCAATTAGTTCATTATTTATATATCTATCCTTATCTATGTCATTTTTCCAAACCAAATATATTTAAAAATATTATATCAATTAATAATATATTATTTGTTTTAAAAACTCAATTATGTCAATTTTGAGACAATATGGAATTTTGTTTTTATTAAATTCATGAAAGCTTTATCACATTTAAAAAAATTATTAATCAACCGTAACATGTCAAATTAACCTATAAAATTATTGTAATTTATTATAAGTCTCAATTTACATTAATTTGGATATTTATAATTTCAATTAGTTTAATTATTCATTAATAAGGTAATTACTTCATCATCATTGTATCATAAATAAAATTAATTATTTAATATCTAAAATTTATAAATAAAATACCATTATGTAAGAAGTATTTTTATATTCATAAATAATTTTTATAGTCTAATTTATCTTATGTATAACCCTATATTAAAAATGTTTTTTTATTAAACATTGAATTTAACACTTTTAACTCTCCTTGATATAAAATAATAATAAATTTCCTAATCTAATCCATGTGGACCAAAATGGTCATATTTTATTCCTAAGGTTTCTTTTGGTCGAAAGAAACGTTTCCATTATAATTAGGACGTCTGTTAGGAAATTATAATATCATTTTTACCTATAATTACCCTATTAACATTTAATCGTGGTAAATAAAAGTCAAAAGTTGCAATTCACTAAAAATTATTTTCATCTTATTGAACCACAGTTTACTTACTATTGTCAACCAAGTCACTTGTATTTTTAAATTTAGTTAATAGAAGTTGTAAAATTACATTTTATGCATATTTGTAAATGCACATAAAAGGTGGGTTAAAGATTGTAAATGGTTCGATAAATTTTTATATATCCAATATTATTATAAAATAACTCCAATAAATTGCATTGACCATATATAGTTATTATGTATCTATTTTTACCTAATATATATTTTAATAAAATATCTAATTATTTAAATAAAAAGTTGATTTTAAATAATAACGCAATGTTTTCACTATTCATTAAAAACTGAATGTTTTTAGAAAAATACCAAAAACTCTACCTAAGCTAATGTAGTTATTCTAAATCCAAAAATTAAGTCCATTTTAAAAAAAAAATTATAAAATTTCATAAAAGTCGGTATTACTATTCATACCTGCCATTTTGATTGGTCATGGTGTATTAAACTCCATGTTGCATACAATTCAAGCTATTACATTATTCAATGGGAAATATAACTTGGAAGCTTGGGGTGTTACATTCCCCCCTCCTTCAAATAATTTCATCCTTGAAATTTCTAGAATATTACTGTAAAAAAGATTTGGGTGGATCATCATTATAAGTTGCTTAGGATCCCTCGTTGCCTCTTCCATTTTATGATTTCTCCTTAGAAGTTTTACCAGATGAGTCGTCCAGTTTCTCAACACTTGTTCTCTGGTATCAAAAATTCTGATATGCATTTTGTAAAAAGACAGGTCGGGTTCAAGTTTTATTTCTTCATTGGTGAGTACCTGCGTTGGGTCAGGCATGTATTTTTTCAACAATGATATATGGAAGACATCATGAAGTTTGGAGAGACTTTGCAGAATGGCCAAAAAATATGCTACAACTCCAATTTTTTCAATAATTTCGAAAGGTAGTATATATCTGGGACTTAACTTACCCTTCTCACCGAAACGTATAATACCCTTCCAAGGAGATACCTTTAAGAAAAAATGATCCCCTACTTAAAATTCCAAATCATTCCTTCAGTTATCGGCATAACTCTTTTGCCTACATTGAGCTGCTTTGATGTGGGTTTGGATAGCATTGACCTTTTCAATTGATTCCTTAACAATTTCAGGGCCTAATAGTTTTATTTCATCAACAGCATTTCGAAAAGTTAGTGTGCGACATCACTTTCTGCATAAACATTCCTATGGTGCCATCTAAATACTTGAATGGAATCTATTGTTATAGGAAAATTATACCAGTGTTAAATATTGATCACACATACCTTGAAAGTCAAGTTAGCAAGATCTCAACATGTCTTCTAATGGTTGAATAGTCTGTTCTAATTGTCCATCAGTTTGAGGGTGGTAGGAAGTGCTCAAACGAGGTTCAGTATCCATCCCCTTCTGAAGGCTTTTCTAGAATCTTGATGTTAAATGGGGATCATTATCAGAAACTATCAATAGGGGTACATCATTAACTCTATAAACCTTATTAATATATATTATTGCTAAACATTCATGTAGTAAATATTCTCTTATATCAGGAAAATGTGCTGACATGGTAAGAAGATGAACAAAGACCCATATTACATCATTCCTTCTAGGAGTCATTGGTGGTACCATAAAAAATTCCATTGTAATATCAACACATTTCTACTCAAGAATTGGAAGAGGATTCATCACACATGAAGGATGTTGTCTTCCATCTTTTAGTTGTTGAAAAACCATAAATCTTAACACATAATCAGAAATCTCCCACTTTTCATGTTCTACCACCATAATTTTCCTTAAAATCTATATACATATTAGTGTTACCAGGGTGTATAGAGAAATTAATGCTATGAGCGTCGTCCTTCAATTCCCTTATTAGCAGAAGTATGTTAGGAACACAAATCCTCTTCTCAAATTTCAAAATTTCATCTTCATATATGAAGTCAATCAATCTCCCATCATTCACAGATTTAATTTTCATTTGAAACTTCCCATCATGAAACCGATTTTTTTATCCTTTCTAGTAAATATGTTTTGGAATCCATTTGAAAGTGTATTGATGTTTCCCCTTCAATGATTATTCCCATATCCATCTTTTCTATATCCATAAAGTTATGATCCCTTTCAACTCTCATCCTGTTAAAAACTCCATGATCTCTTCTTCTCAAAGCATCTTCAATCTTATTTTCCTTTCCTGTGTGGTAGTGTATAATACAATCATAATCCTTGAGTAGCTCGAGCCATCACATTTGCCTCATGTTGAGTTCGTTTTGTGAGAAAATATATTTCTGTCTATTGTGATTTGTATATATCTCACATTTTTCACCATAGTGATAGTTTCTCAAGATCATCAAAGAAAAGATTACTACTGCTCAATCAAGATCATGAGTGGGATAGTTTTCTCAAGAATTTTTTCTTGTCATGATTCATAGGAAATAATCCTATAATTCTGCATAAGGACACAACCAATTCCTTCCTTTGATGCATCACTATAAATAAAAAACCCATCAAAGAATCTATCAATATTACTCTTTGGGTTATGTATATAATCTCTAACATTCCTTTATAACTTTGTAAAGTTAGCCTCATACTTAGTGACATTATCATAGTCCTTTTTCCTTAGACTCATAAAATGTCTTCCCATATCTGCTCGATTGTCATGAAGAAATTATTTTTCGATGAAAATATCATTAAACTCTCTCCATTCCATATTTGATACTTATTCGTCTTCTTTTGGGTTTTGAATTAACCACTACCCTTGATCTGCATCTCATATTAGGTGATAAACTGCCATGAAAACTTTTTCCTTTTCTCTACTCCCCAAAGCATGAATTATTTTCTCTAAGGAAATTATGAATTGCTCAACTAAAAATGGATTTGTATTCCCATTGAATATTTTTGGTTCATGCCTCATTAAGCGGTCTAACATTGATCCTCCATATTGTGAATCAGGGTGCTCCAAATGGTTAAGGTTATTATTCATAACTTAGTGAGTTGTCCCAGTATGGTGATAATATTATCAGCACCAGTGGAATAACCATCTCCACTATAATTATCTTGAGTAGGAGTTAAATCCCAAAATGGATTACGTGTGTTGATACAGTTTCCATTCCATCCACTAGGTGCCATTTATAAACAATGGCATACACTAGATTAGTTTATGAATCAGAATGCATAATTCTAAACATGTAAAACTCTTAAAATAATTTTAACAGTTTATGGATATAATACATAATCTTAAAAAACATTCATTGAGGAGGTACAAACTCATAAATCCTTCACAATGGTTTGTTAAGAAAATGTGAATTATCCTAAGCATATCCCCCAGGAGTGTCGTAACCAAGAGTGCAGAAAAGCTTGTTGTCGTGTACCAGGATACCACGGGTCAATCCCAAAACTTATTGTCAGAGTTTTCACTCCATGGAACATCTGTTCTAGAGCCTCCTCTAGCTGCTCGTATCCATACATGGATGTATTTCTTGGAAAACTCACAAAATCATTACATTACCAAAATTCTAGGATGTTCTTCTATACTAATCCTCAAGTCTATCTTAGGGTAATGTTCTCTAATTATATATTTTTCTAAATATAGATTCCAATGTTTGTACTAAACATCCAATAATACTAACTATATCTCCCTGACACCAATTACCAAGAGTCGGTGCATTATTATATAACATTGGAATGATATAAGGAATTATCCCTGAAAGGCCGATCAATTTTGTAACCTTAAAATTACTAGATACATACACAAGTTTTACATTACATCATGAAATAAAAAACAATATTTTGTCTCTGTTTAATACAACCATATCCATTATACAATCCCTGTAGGTGATTCATAATATATGTATTCTCAACCTAGAAAAATAATACATAGAAAAGGGGTGAGCTCAGGTGCTCTGTAAGGATATCAATATAGAAAAACATTCATAAATAAGCATAGACAATTATGGAAATTTATAAGAGTAAAACAAATGTCTTTCAATCTTAAACATGATCATAATATGGGGAAGATAAATCAAATAATTCCATTTACATATTCACATGGATATTATATTAGTCGAATAATCACACGCAACATCAATATTCAATTTCATAATGATGGAATACATATTTCCGGACATCATAACCACATAGTCAAGGACTCATGCCAATACAAGAAATAAGGTTTTTTTCAAGGCCTTGTACCAAGACACGAGTTTTTGTCATGAGACCTACCAATGCATTGATGATCTATAGCTGGATCCACCCATCACTTACTATGTCCAATGCATTCATAATATGAAAATGTTGAAACATAACAAAAACATTCGTTTTTAAACTAGCATATGAAATGTTAATAAATTAACCATAAACCATGTATTCTATAAAAATAACACATCCACATTCAATCATATCACACAACCATCAATACAATATGGAATAATGAATCATAAAAAATCAACTTCAAACAAGTGTAAAATCCATCAAAGGATGTTGACATAGATGAAATCAAAACGATTTTTGAAAAATATCCCTTTCTATTTTGAAATCATTTAAATTTCAAATAATTATAAAAGAAAATATTAATTTCTTAAATATTATTATAATCTTTTTGTGGAAGTTTTGAAGATTTTATATTGGCGGAAAATATCCGCACTTTCCGTATAATTTTAAAAAACATTCTTTAATTAATTTTGTCAAAAAGGTCGTAAAGTACCTTATTTATAAAATAATTGAAGTATTAGTTTATATAAATTCAATAAAAAGAAAAAAAAGGGTATAAATTGAATTAACCTATAGTCTAGAAAATAGTAAAAATGTTTTGAATTACATTTTTAAGAAAAATAAATGTGGATGATAAAGAGGTCCCAATTGATACGTTGTTGCTCTGATGCTTTCGCTGGGGCACACACATCAATCTGTGGGGAGGACACACTGCTTGTTACCCCGCATTCCCACTTTCCAAAGGCGGGTGACATCTGTTCCTTGTTCAGGGACGTCTGCTCCTTGATCGAAACCGGGATGATGGGACTTCTGTTCTTCCTTCCATGGATTCCTCCTCGAAACTCATCACCTAGTCCGGGTCTCCCTCATAGATCTAAGACGGGTTCGTGAATCTTTTTCCCAGCGCCATATCTACATGGATGCTAGTTAATTACACTGCTTCTATCAAGACGCTCCAAATGGTCTTGTCGGGGCAGCAACCTTCGGTGAGGAGAATGGTTGCACTGGGGTGTCGTTGGCATGTTTGTCATCTGTCCATCATCACAGGGCTTCTCAAGGGCGCGGAAGCCCGAGGCATCCCACATCAAACATGGGGAATGTATACCATTTGAGGTTTTCCTCATCTTCCCATGATTAACACGGGGTATGTCGTGAGTTTAACATCTTGCGGAGAGGAACCCTAAGGGGAACACCGATGTTGGGGCCAGCACGTGGACGACTTCCCAGATGGAGTGGGATGGGGTGGAATGATCTCACCAAGATGTGGCGGCCAGGGTAAGGATCAGGATGGATGGTAGAGTGAGACATAGGGATTACACTCTGAGATGGCCTAAGAGGGGGGGGGGGTCCAATTTATCGGCATGCGGGATGAGATACAGTTTAACGTCATGCGGGATGAAATCCAGTTTAACGTCATGCGGGACGTAATATAGTTTAACTTCATGCGGGATGAGGGACTTGGGGCTTACGCTCTGAGGAATCCCATGGTGGGTATGGGGGCTTACGCTCTGAGGCGGCCCATGGTGGGTATGGGGATTAAGCTCTGAGGTGGCCCATGGTCGTTATGGGGGCTTACGCTCTGAGGCGGCACATGGTGGGTATGGGGCTTATGCTCTGAGGCGGCCCATGGTGGGTATGGGGCTTACGATCTGAGGCGGCCCATGGTGGGTATGGGGCTTACGCACTGAGGCGGCCCATGGTGGGTATGGGGCTTATGCTCTGAGGCAGCCCATGGTGGGTATGGGGCTTACGCTCTGTGGTGGACCATGGTGGGTATGGGGCTTACGCTCTGAGGTGGCCCATGTTGGTCAGGGAACCGATGTAGAGAGGTCGGGATGACCATGTGATGGGCTTGAACCTCGCGGAGGCTTCCTATGTATCATGTGTTAGCACGAATCAAAGTCCACATAGTTCGCTGGGATGGGGCATATGCTCTGAGGCGGCCCATGGTGGTGTCTGGGCGGATGTGGGCTCTAAGCCCACGTGAGCCATGCTTGGTGTGAGAAACAAGAGGCATCAGGGACTAGACGATCATGTCGCAAAGGGTACGTCCGTGAGAAGCGGAATGGGTCTTACGCGTTGAGCGGCCCAATGAGGAAACAGGGGCTTACGTGTTGTTAGTGGCACTGGGTGTCGGGGCTTACTCCAGGGGGGAGGCCCACATGCGACAAGGCGCAGTGGGAAAGGGAATCCACTGGCCATAGCAGGGGGTAGTACGGAGATGCACGGGTGCAGTCATCTGTTGAGAGGCTAGGGGCTTATGCCCTGAGGCAGCCCATCCCCCACGGGAAAACGCCACCCTGACAAGGAGGATCTCATTTCATGTGAGGAAGGGTCCATTCCTGTGGAGACGAGTGGGCGTAAAGAATGCCCGAGCTGGGGGGGACCCTATGTGCGAAGCACGGGGTCAGACCACAGTTTAACATCATGTGTTAAGTATGAGGTGCTTAGCAGTTTAACGTCCTGCAGCTTGGACGAGGTGGGTTCGCTCCACACCCCTAGGGCTTACATGCCCAACGCCCTCTACCCCTTGTGGGAGGGAAGGCATCAGAAAGGACGTGGTGAAGGGGGGTCGTAGGGTGAACCACCGGGGGGTCCACGTTAGCTTGGCTATGTGAAGAACCAATAGCTGTTAGCATGCCTATGCGGATAATCATAAGGCAAAGCAACGCAACGGGAAACACCGCCCCAGGGACCATGAGGTTACTTCGCACGAGCCTCGAAGGCCGTACGGGAAAACAACGCATGGCACGCATGCCCGACAGGGGAGACATCAGGTGCTGGGGCAGAGGGGCAGCCAAGGGGAATCAAGGTGAAGGGTCCTAGGCTCTGCACGCAAAAAACAAGGTTTTCACGCAAAAAACCGGGATGGCGCGCAATTGGAGCAAGGGAATTGCGCACGGAGAGGGAATTACACGCAGGGTTTTGCGCGCACAACAGGGTATTACGGCCATGACCCATGGATTACTCGCAAGGAAGGAAACCAGGGGAGGGGGGAAATTCACTTAAGCCGGTGGAGTTGCGCGCAAAGGCGATCTCCAGGGAAAGGTTGCGTGAAAAAGGGAATTACCTGGAGGTCATCTTTCACGCTGGGGGAGCCGAATTGCATGCATGAGAGCCGATTCGAATTCCACAACCCCCAAACCACTCGGGGTCACCTTCTATTTATAGGCAACATCCGGCGCGGAATCCCGGCGGCACGTGATATTTTTTGCACCGGGAACCGTCGGCACGCAAAATCCTGCTGCGTAGAACCGGGGAACGCAAAACATGCGCGCATCATCAGCTCGATTACGCGAAACCTGGAACATCTTCGTACGTAGAACAAAATTCCACGCGGATCCTCCTTTATTTCGCACACCACATCCCGGGCCTCCGGATCGGGCCTTTGATTCCGAATATTACTTCACTTCGTCATTCCGAAACTTCCTCTAGGAGTTACGGACTTTTTTCGGCATCAACAAATGCCCCCCCTTGGAATTGGATTGGGGAGAGGTCGCAACGATCGGATTCCAAGGAAAACGCCGAAATGCCGAACTACTGAGTTTCCTCAACAAGTTGTGTGTAAAAGTCGACAGCGGCGCGCAGAAAACCGGATGCAGGCGGAATACTTTTTTCTGCGTGGCACGAAACCCCGACCTTGCCTACAAAAGGGGGCACTGGGTCCCAAATCCATACATCGGCTTTTCCGCGCATTAGGATCATCACTCTCATGCGCTAAATCGCTTTCGTAGCTGTGCGTAAAAAATGCTCCGGCAGCACGGAACTCCTTCCGAACTTCGCCCATGATTTCGCGCATGCTCAGGATCGCCCGCGCTTAGAGTGCTGATTACACAAAAAACACCGGGATTTCGTGCAGCTCACTCAGATTTCGCACAAACCTCTCCGATTCTGCGCTCTGCTTCCTGATTTCGCCCAACTCCCAAAAATATCGAGATGACCGCAAACAGAGTTGATGAGAGGGAATTTGTTGCTTGTAGGACAGAAATGGCGACGAACGAGGAGGTTTACGGTGCCAAGGTTATTGTCTCCAACAATCTGACCATGTTAACTCTACTGACTCCAGCCTAAAAGATGTATCCCATGTTGGATAACCTCCTGCTATGAAATTTTCACATCCTGGAGGAGGTTACACTGCTGGGCTTCAGGGTGGACACGCCGTGCTCTTGGGTGACTCGGGAGGACGGGCTTCCTCGCTACAACATCACCAACAATGACCATCCTTCCAGGGAAACCAGACATATAGATGTATATTTCCTAAACCCGAGGACTATGACCATTACCGGGGATGAGCCTGTTACAGAGAATTCCCCGGCCCTCCACGCGAGCACATTCTGTCAGAGCGTCACAGACGAGACGAAGGGCTGGCTGAAGGATTGGGTTCTGTGGTCCGGGGAAAACTTCACCAACGAATGGGCCTGGTCGTTCTGGGTTCACCATACCTATGACCATTTTGGGGATGAACTGCGGTATATTGTCCTGTTCGAGGAGGTATGGACATCGCAGTTCCACTTCTACCATCAACCTGAGCTCGGGCTGGAGCTATTCACCTAGTGGTCTCCTGACACCAACACAATCTACATTCATCATGGAGAAGTCGGAACCATTATCTAGGACGTTCACTGCATTGGAGGTATCCCCCTGGAGGGATACCAATATGACGAGTTCGTTCCTCCAAAGAACACCTGGAAAGACAGGTTGCAGACGCCTATGCTGATCTAGCACCTGTTGGAGCTGGCCAAGGAAAGGCTGAGGGTCAGGGACTTCCTGAAGGACATTGCCTACAAGGGCTGGTTCTGCCTGTTCCTTGAGTGTGATCCGGCAGTTAAGATGCCGGGATGGGGAAAATGGTGCCCAACCGTGGCTCAGAGGAGTTGGAACGGGTCGTACTGGAGGACCCTGGAGCCGTGGTGATACCAGTCATGGGGCTATTGCGTCATCGAAGCCCGGGACCTGAACGTCCGGTATGCCGGGTTCCTTGACGCCTTCTTGAGCGGGTGGCTCCTTCCAGTGCGGGACGCGACGATGGGCATCCGTCCAGCAATGCTGGTGATGGTGGGCTCCATGGATGCCAAAAAACGGTTCAACCTGGGCTTCCCCATCTTGGACAAGCTGTACACCATATTTGGACGTATCTCACGAGGGGGGTCGCCTTGGAGAGCATGTGGTCCCTTCCAGATCTTCCACGGTTGGGTGGTGGCTCATCTCGGCGGGTACACTTTCCCAAACTCTGTCCATCCTCCGGGATATGGTCTGCGTCCGTCCTTTCTAAACATTGTAGGGGTGGCGCCATTGACACTCAATGAGGAGGGCATGAGAATCCGCATTGGCAACCATGCCAACTTCAACATCATCTCGTTCCCCACCCCAGATGGCCAGATGGTGGATAATGGGTGAGGCTCTCTGGAACAGTAATAATATTTTCAGATCATTCTGGGGGGGTGCTCGTGGCTCGGATCGACAGGAAGGTGATCTGTGAGGCATACGTGCCATCCCGTTTCGCCAGGCAGTTCGGGTGCCTCCAACGAATTCCAAAAAAGTATTCACGGATTTTTGGTAGGAGAAGAATCCATGCGTTCTCCACCAGATTTGGTTGATGTTTACCACTTTCGGCTCTAGCGACGTTGTTACTCTTCCTCCCACCGGGGTCGACGCAGGCCTGGAAACCGAATATGCCGAACACTGGACCATCGCGTACCCTGAGGGGCTTCTATGCGAGCGAGTTCGGTAACTCAAGGTTCCTCACGCAGAAACCAGGCGACGGGATAGAATGCAAGGTGCCATCAGAATGGGGTAACCAAGGGCGCGTCAGGCAGCGAGGCCTACGCAGGCCAGGACATCAGCAGCGGGAACATCGCATGGTTCCGGAACGTCCTCATTACCCGTAGGGTTGTCACATGAGGCGGCCAGGGAACTGACTGGGAAGCCAATAAGATACCTGATCGAACCTTCCCAAGATGCAATTTTCTCGGAACTATGGTTGGCCTAGATGACCATGCGGCAGTCGCTAAGCGTTGAAGCCATCTGGGAGAAGATAGTGCAAAATGGGATCCACCTGCCAAAGGATGTGCTCATTCGCATTACTTGCCAAGTAAACTTCCATCGGCGGCATGCTTATCTAACAGACATGGATGCATACGCACACCAAAGGAGGTCTGTCTCTGAGAGATCGGTGAGATTTCCATCTCTGATCTCGACATAACCGAGATACTCGAGGTCTGTCTCTATCTTCATCCATTTTCCTTATGCATCCATTATCCTTTTCAACTTCTAACCCATTTCCCCATCTCACTCAAGAGAAACACAGTGTTGGACGAGAATCCCCACCAGAGGAGGTCGAAGAGGGACCAGTGAGACATGATGGGGATCTGACACCCATCATTGAATTAATAAGCACAGAGGGTTCTCCTCTCACGGTGGCTCCTGCAGCGGCTGAAACACTGGAGACCGACGCTCTGGATTCCTGTAAGTCTCATACCTCACTACTGACACCTGGTGTCAAAAGATCCCAACTGACTAGCGTATGCCTTGAGCAGTGATCTCAACACTAGAGGCACGTCAGGATGCGGAGCCCGGGCCATCCGTGAGTGGACTAGTGGCAGACATACCACCTCATTCGGAACCTGCTCCGTTTACTGAGTTGGCCCCGACCATTGGTGAACAAGGGGCGGCAGACATCAGTGGCGCAGATCCTGAAGCGAGGTCGGAAGCTGGTGGAGGCATAATCGCTGTGGGGGCGAGAGAAGAAGGTCACCGGAATGTCAAGGATCCTATTCCTCGCGAAGGCGTCCCTGTAGCAGATCCTGCTGCAGATCTACTGGCTGACTTCCCCATATACTGGCCCGCTGAACCTAAGGAGATAGATGACTCGGAATCAGAGGCAGCCAAGTAGAGCCGGATGACGTGGCGCAAAGGGTGGATGTGTATCTAGTGCTTTCTCAGGAAACCCCAGTCAGATTGGCTGAGGTGGATGGGATCACATCAGACCTAACTGCGCTTCCTGTGCGCCTTAGGGGCTGATGCTCAGCGCCTTCATCTGATGGCCCGTGATTACATTGCCGAGAAGATACGCGAGAGCACCCGGCGCACCGACATTGCCCAGTGCCGGGAAAGGTCGGAGAGCGCCCAAGCGTTGTTGAGGGCAGATCAGGATGTCCAGAACCTCAAAGGGGAGGCCGAAGATAAGGAGGCCTTCATCGCCACATGCTCGGAGCTTGTGGAACAGCTGATGGCCCAGCTGGCTAACACGCAGGAACAACTGGTATAGGCGAGTCACCAGATGACCGTACTTCAAACTGAGCGGGCACAGGCACATGATAGGGCTGGCGAGCTGCGTTCTGTGGCGGCTAATGAGGAGAAAGTTTTCAAGGAGCATGAATCGGTTTTGGAGGCTACCAGCCAAAGGGTAGCAGCGCTGGAAAGACTGCTTCAGCACGCTGATCCCTAAGGGCTCTGTTTTGGCTATATCATGAACTTCTTTCTTATACTGCTCGCCATCTCAATCCAATACATTGCCAAATCTATTCATTTGTACCCTTGGTTTAATATTCTCAACCACAGTTTCGAAACAAATAACAACTCATCCCTAGTCTCCTATGGGTCGCGCCCAACGTGAGAAGTAAAGGATGCTCGTGCCATCATTTCGTCCAACCGTGGGGCATTGAATAATATTCAGGCATCTGAAATTGGGCCTAGATTTCTAAGGAGATCTGAAGCCGACTAATGTTTTGACTTCTCAATGTGCTCTAACACATGAGCGGGGTAGTGTTGGGGCATTGAAATCCATCCGAACATAGGCGGATGGAAAGGAAGGGTGACTCACGCTGCCCAAATTTGGAACACCATGGGGCGCAACGATGGAGGATAAATGTCAACCGTGGTGGAAACACATCATCCATATCATGTTTTCCTAGAATGGGGACAATAAATGAGAGATGATCGCTGACCATGTTCGCAAAATGGGGCCTAACTCAAATATCGTCGATCAGTCTTCCGAAACGTTGGCCCATGACAGTAGGCGGACCATAGGTCGAGCATCCATACTGTTAGGGGGTCCCTCTAGACGTGATCAGTCTTCGGGAACGTTGTCCCAGGACAGTAGGCGGACCATAGGTCGAGTATCCATACTGTTAGGGAGTACCTCCAGATGTGATAGGAGATTGTGGGTCTGAATAAAGGGGATCAAAAAGCGTGGAATGCAGAGTGGTGGTTTGTTTGAATAGAGTCCAACACTCCCGAAATTACGCCACTGTGGCGAAGGCGCATTAGGCGGACATACCAACCTGATCACGGGTCATCCCAATTTTCAGTTAGGACCTCATTAGCGAGAGAACTGCTAGTTCCCATTATCACTATGGGGCTTCCCGAACTAATTCGGGGTTGATGTCACGATCTCACCTCTTCTCATGAAGTCGGGCTAAGGGACCGACAATGAGGAGGGATAGGGTTTGGTGATCTCTGGGGCTGGACCCAAAACAAAATGTCCAGGCGTTCTTACGTATCTCATTCGGATGAGAATCAAGTTGCACATAGTTCTTTAAGGGCAGTTTAATGTCATGCTGGACGAAATATAGTTTAATGTCATGCTGGACGGGGAACAAATCTCATCTAGGGATAGGCACAGCCCGACGAGTAACCCGACGTGAATGAGGACATAATCCTATATCACACCGTGCAATCCCACAAGAGAGAGAGAGAGTCGTAGAAAGACAAAGAAATGATCATAGTTTGAGGTCTTAGAACTCAGACCAAAGGGCAGAAAGAAACATGAGAGGCACATGGTGGAGTAACTCGGTGGAGTAACTCAAACACCTGGGGTGAATGGGAATAAGGGGTGTGTACGGTGCGGTGAACAACCCAACGTGAATGAGGACATAATACCATATCCCATCGCAAAACCCTCTTGAGAGAGGTTTTAGGTCAAGGGACCGAAAACGAAAGTTGGGCTGGGCCTGTGGGGAAGCACAAGCGCTCCTACATATCTCATAAGGATGAGAATCAAGCCTCACATAGTTCTTATGCAGTAGCATCCTTACGGCGCGTATCCAGGATGACATCATCACAATTTATGGTCATGTGGTTGGACCATGCAGCACAGTTTATGGTCATAAGGCTTGGACCTTGGGGAACATGCACGATGTGATACCATCACTGCGCGCGACTCTGAGAGAGGATCCTAGGGCCAAGGGGCCGATGAGGGTCTAGCCATCAGGAGAGGGACATGGGATTCTAGCTCCCATCCATGTTGAGCCCGAAACACAATGTCTGGGAGACACCTCATTTCCCATGGGGATGAGGGTCATGTTGCACGTAGCCTGCAAAGAGGAAACCCAAGCACATAATCCAGCGCTCAGATCGCGGGAGCTCCGCGAGACACTGTTACGTAGCTTGGTCTTCCTGATGTGTGGGAATGCACTGAGGGTTAGTACAAGGAGTGTCAAGGATCCTCATTGTCATGGTGGGGAAGAACATAATGTGAATCATTCCACCAATATTCAGGGCCCGAGGAAGCCCGCGTGACGACTAAGGATTACTGCTCACCATGTTCGCAACGCAGCATCCTATCGTGTTAGCCATGGGGACAAAAAAATGAGCATCAACCACTGACCATATTCGCAATGTGGGATTTGAATCAATTTTTTGTCTGAATCCCTTAGTGTCATTGGACCATGATGGTAGGAGAGCCCTTGGGCGTTGTATCCAGGCCGTTCTTGGGGGTCCCTCCGGGTGTGAAGGATGAAGGGGGCCCGAATGAAGAGGAACACGAGGCTTTCCAAGTGGATGGAACTTTCCTAAGTCGAATCCGGCACTGCATGTCCTAGACCAGAGTACTCTGAACACATTAGAAGATCAATGGAAAGGGTCAAAGGGCTCAGTCTGAGAGCAGCCAAAAGATGGGGGATCCTCGGGAAAAGGGGGTGTAATGCCAAACACCCCGACAACCGGGAGATCCTGGGATCCCCGAAGAGATGGGGCTGGACCTAACATCTACATGTTCAGGCGGTCCTATATATCCAATAAGGATGGGAATCAAGCCTCACGTAGTTCTTGCAAGTGTCTTATTTTATGGTCTTAGAGCTTGTACTGTCAGCACAGTTTAAGGTCATAAGGCTTGGACCGTGAATGGGTAAGGGAATAAAGGGACACATGGCAAAGCGGTTACAAAACCCGTTGTGAATGAGGACCTAAACCCTACTTACCATGTGTTCTCTGGGGAAATGATGGAGTCGAGGGACCGAACAAGAAGGTTATGCTGGGCCCACGGGGAAGTGCCCGGGCGCTCCTACGTATCCCAAGACGATGTGAATCAAGCCTCACATAGTTATAGAGAGGCAGTTTAAGGTCGTGCAGGACCAAGTGCAGTTTAAGGTCCTGCAGGACCAAGTGCAGTTTAAGGTCCTGCAGTACCAAGTGCAGTTTAAGGTTATGCAGGACCAAGTGCAGTTTAAGGTCATGAAGGACCAAGTGTAGTTTAAGGTCATGAAGGACCAACTCTCAGGCAAAGTACCGCTTGAGGAAGCTGGCGTTGGTGGGAGGAGTTACAAACTCACCATCCATAGTCACTAGGGACTACGCGCCACTGGGGTAGACCTTATGGACAATAAAAGGCACCTCCCATTTGGGCTCCAACTTGGGTGGCTTCCTGCCAGGTATCATTAGTGCTCTGAGATCCAGCACTAAGTCACCTTGTAGGAAGGAGCGGAGGTGAACCTTTTTATTGAAAGCTCGAGCCATCCTGCTCTGATGCCTCTTCAAGTTGTGTAAAGCGTGAAGCATATTTTCATACAGCGCTTCCAATTTGGCTAGATGGATTTCGGAAACTCTATACAGCACTTGCTGGTCGTAGACCACTGTGCGCAATGAGGGCAGCTAGATCTCGATTGGAAGGATGGCCTCAGCTCCGTATACCAGGGAATACAGAGTCACATGGGTGGAGTTATGAGTCGTCATCCTATAATATCATAGGGAATTGGGGATCTTGTCCGGACAACTTTTCTTGTTCTGACCAACAATTTTTTGCAGAATGTTAGAGAGGGTTTTGTTAAACGCCTCAATCTGTCCATTCGCCTGCGCATGATAGCAGGAGGTGTGGTTTTAATGAATGTTGTACTTGGAGTACAATTTCTTCAGCTCGACTGCTCGGAAGATGGTTCCGTTATCCGTGAGGATAGCGTGAGGTACTCCAAACCGGTAGAAGATATTGGAGCTCACGAAGTCAGCGATAGTATGAGCCTTGACTTCCCTGAGCAGGGTTACCTCTGCCTACTTTGAGAAGAAATCCATAGTGGTTAAGATAAACCGGCACTGGCGGGCCGTCGCCGGCGGGTAAGGCCCTACGACATCCAACCCTCGGACTGTAAAGGGCCAAGAATACTTAGTAGTATGGAGAGGCTTAGGTGGCCGATTCACAAGGTTCGCATGAACTTGGCACGCATGACACCTCTTGGCATACTCGATGCAGTCATGGATCATGGAGGTCCAGAAGTATCCCATCATCCGAATCTGGTGGGACAACTTCGACCCGGCCTGGTGGGCGCCACAGGAACCAGCGTGCACTTCTTGCATGACCTGTGGGATCTCGACTCTGTGAAGACAATGGAGGAGAACACCGCCAATACCGCACCTGTAAATGAGCTGCTCATGGCTGGGACCGCGTTGAAGGGTGAACTACGGCGCGCGGCGTCAGATTCGCTCACGCTC